>CM053029.1:553780548-554380548 GCA_028564925.1 Lithobates sylvaticus | reverse complement strand
TACTGGGATTGGACTTTTCTTATGACAACTTGCATATAAGGTCTTTGAGTATCATGTTTTTTTTTTTTCTGGATCATATTTGTTTGTATATCATACATATACACAATTGCTATTATCACTTATGGTTTAGTGAATTACACTTTTGATACACGCACATTCAATCACACCAGTGGCACATTCTACCACATAAGCGATCCAAGCGATTTATTTTTGTCGCTTTTCACTGCATAAGTAGCGTCTATTATTTCTTATTATTAATTATCACATCATATAATCTGCACATTTATACCTCATCATTTTAGTGGCATCTCATACCACATTAGTGACCTGGGTCTGATGCTTTCTATTATATAGGTAGCGCCAAATTACTCTTACTTTCATTTTTATTCTTACTTTAGTCTCCTTATGGGGATCTAGCAGGGTAGGCTGCACACCTATTGCCCCATTTGGTCTAAGCGCAGATTCTTTATCTTGAAAATGATCTTCCCTGCCTTTATCCCAGATTTCATGCTTTGGATTCTAATTCATTTGTTCATCTGACTTATTAAACTTATTCAATAGAGATTTTATTAATTTTTCTTTCACTGTGTGAAAATAGAATGGTACTTTAGTCACCTATAAAGGGACCAGGGCACCAGTGACAGACTAAGTATGAAATGTGTGTTGTCATAGGCAGCTAATTTGATAATCTTGAATTAGTAGTATGAATATAATACAATTTACTGTAAAACTAATTGTCAGTGTATAGAGAAGTACAGCAACCTATTGGAATCAAATTAGTATTTATTGTTATATTGTAAGAAGATTCATTCTGATAGGTTGCTATGACCTTTTACCGGGGTTTACCATAATGCCCACAAAAATGTCATTATTTTAATTTCTTTGTGTATTTAAAATAATATAACCATTATATATTTTTGAACTGACTAGGTAGACAGCATAGAACAGGTGTGCCCAACCAGTGGCCCGGGGGCCACATGTGGCCCGCGGAGCCTTCTGATGTGGCCCGCGACCTCCTGCTTTAGGATAGCAGGTTCTCAAGCCCTGATCGTGGGTTGTCGACCCACCATCCCAGAGCATCAGTGTTTTGAATGAAGCCAGCGGTAGAGGAAGCCAGTGGCTGCAGAGGGAGCAGAGCCGCATTTGCCGATGCTTCCTGTATAGCGCCGGCTCCTGTCCCAAGCGGAGTGATACCAAATGCATTCTGCCTGGGACAGCAACAGCTGGCGATACCTGAATGGAAGACTGTTATTAAAGGTAAGTTTATTACTAAAAGCAGTGTATATATGGGCATATCTGTTCTGCAGTGGTTACTGGGCTGCTTTCAAACTGATCCGCAGATGCAGCGCATTGCACCTTCGGGTTACCTGCACTGAGTCAGACTTCTTTTATTATCTGCAGGTTTGGTGCTCTTTCAGAAAGTGCACCAATCCTGCAGGATATAATAGACATCGATGGCAAAGTGCAGCTAACCTGCAGGAAAGCCACAGGTGCACTGTACTGCACCCGCAGTGCAGGTAAACTGCCGCACATCAGTGTGAAAGCAGCCTTAGGCCCCTTTCACATGATCGGTTCAACCCACGCGGACCTTCCAGTCACCTCTATGGAGCGGCAGATGTAAACTGACTTGTGTCCATTTGCACCCACCTACCTCCAATCCGATCCACTAAAAAAAAAAATAGAAGGGGATCCGTCCCCTTCCATCTGTTTGGATCGGATAGGGGGCCCACAGAGTAGAGTGGGCTGTGTCCATGTCCGCTCTGCACATACAGAGCGGACACGGATCTGTCTTCCGTCCACTCCACTTATTGTGGCCCGCGACCAGTTACCAAGTCGCTTAAGTGGCCCTCGCTCTTCAAAAGGTTGGGCACCCCTGGCATAGAAGATATAATGTGTTTACCCAAGTACAGTTCTTTAATATGGTGTATTTGCTTCCTTTATTTAAGCAGGGAATTCATATAAAGAATTGTATTCCAAATATAAAAAGCTCCCCTGTACTGGTCTGATATTTATATGGTCCAGCTTGTCTTCTGTAGGTACAAGACAAAAAACATTGTTACTTAGATTTTTGCTATGTAAGTTCCATACCTTACATACACAATGCTTTGGGTATGGTAATGTTTTGAGGGTTAAGTATGGTCAATGTGTAAAAAAAATTAAGATTTTCTTCATTTTGAATGATGCAGGACTTCGCCCAACTGGCCTTCCCTGCTGTATGGTGGATTATCCCTCACTTATAGGCATTAATTAAATCTGAACCTATATACCAGTGATGGCGAACCTTAGCACTCCATATATTTTGGAACTACATTTCCCATGACTACACTGCAGCGTGCATGAGCATCATGGGAAATGTAGTTCCAAAACATCTGGGGTGCCAAGGTTCGCCATCACTGGTATATACCGTACTTCCCATTCACTTGAGCAAGCTTGGGAAACATACCGAAAGAAACACAGAGTCTGCCATCGCTGTCTTATTTCTTAATGTCCATGGTCCAGCTTCCTCTGGCATAAAAAAAAATCATCATTTAGTGATTCAAAATTAAGTCAGAAAGTATAATATGATATATGGGGTTGATGTTTTCTGTAAAATAGATTACTAGTTCGTAAATACCTGGTGATTCTCCTGCCAGTTCATCAGAGCTCCTTTTTCAAAAGTAAGGTCAGCAATAGTATCCTACTTATTCCCATTTTTAAAGAGGAGCTGCACCTTAAAAAAAAAAAAAATGGACACTTACCTGTTCCAGGGTCCAGCGATGTCGGCAGCAGATGACGAGCAATTGCTCGTCTCTCGGCTGCCCCCTGCATCCTCTATCAGGGAATCAGGAAGTGAAGCGTTGCTGCTTCAATGCCCGGTTCCCTACTGCGCATGCGCGAGTCACGCTGCGCGTCTTCACTGGTCCCCGTTGTGTCCTGGGAACTGTGTGTTTCCCAGAACACAATGGGGGGCAGCTGTGGCTAGCTATTTCCGGAAGTGGGTGCAGATACCTGTATTATACAGGTATCTGCACCCCCTCCCCCCTGAAAGGTGCCAATTGTGGCACCGGAGGGGGGGAGGGTTCCAATGAGCGGAAGTTCCACTTTAGGGTGGAGCTCCGCTTTAAGAATATATTTAGCACCCATGGAAGATCAAATACATAAAACATGAGGACTCCTCAAAGGTTTCTTGCAAGATCTGAACAATACATCTACCCTTCCAGGGTAGATGCATTGGAGAAGGAGAAGCAGGGTCTGGCTGGTAGCATTGTTTGCAGTGCATTGTCTTCTGTGAAATAAAGCTAACTGAGAAGAGAAAAAAAAAAGGATTCGGCTGTGGTGTGGCATCTTCCACTTTTGAAACTGGCTGCATACCATGTAATTTGACTAAATAAAACACCCACCAATATAACAAGACACCTCTGAGGACTTATGTTAGTATGTATTTAGTAATAATAGGACTTGCCAAGATCTGAGGTACCGGTGGAGTCGAGCGCATGTATGATAGGAATGATAGCAGGATTTCCTTAATGAAAGCATTGATAAAGTCAACACATCTGTGTGTGTGTGTTCAAAAAATCATCCTTGGATAATGTTGATATATCTGGTAGTGTGGCCATAGATATGCATTATTAATTTGGAGGAGCATGTACTGTAGAATTACAATGGCAATGGTAATTAAATCATTATGGAGCTGTTGGATTATGTGTCAGATTTGAATAAAGTTGATCTGTTTGCAATAAGATGTGCTACCTCCAGGTAAGCAGATTCTTTAATGTTGGGTAGTATGTCTTTTAATGCAACAAGAGTAGCAGATCATTTACTGTATATACTCCAAAATAATATTAGATAGTACACATGTTGGTTATGAGCAGCAAGACAGAACCTTTTGTTCAGAAAGGAGGGCCCAGTGAGCAATCGGGGCCCAACCCACTCCATGCAAAATGAAGAATTCCTTTTTCAGTGGAATTTAACATCTCTTTAACTTTTTTTTCAGTAATTTCATGTTAAACTTTCTTATTTAGCTTTCTTAGTATTAACTGAGAAGATCCTTCACCTATAAATATTTTTTAATATACTACCGCTTAAAGGTTCTCTGTAGTATACTAGTGTTTCTGTATCAGATGATCGTTCTGCTTGAGGCTTTAGTAAGCAGTAGCTGTTGAGGGAGTAGTCCATTTCTAGCGTTTAGGCTGGTGATGGTTTGGAGGCTTCACCAAAGGTTAAGCTGGTAATACCCAAATAGCCCAAAGGTGAGGCTTTAATCATATTTTCTTTCTTGTGTTTATTTTTTGCCTCATTCAGTAGTCTGTTAGTATAGAAAAGACGAAAAAGATTTTTCTTAATTTGCAAGTCAATATAATATCTTTAGTTAAAGCGGAGCTGCACCCGCACCAAAAATATTAAAAGTCAGCCGCTACAAATACTGCAGCTGCTGACTTTTAATAAATGGACACTTACCTGTTCCAGGTTCTGTCGGTGTCGGCAGAATGTGACGAGCGACCGCTCATCTCTCGGCTGCCCCGCTGCCATCCTCAGTCAGGGAATCAGGAAGTGAAGACGCAACGTCTTCACTGCCCGGTTCACTACTGCGCATGCGCGAGTCGCGCTGCGCGTCTCTATTGGTCCCCGCTGTGTCCTGGGAACTGTGTTTCCCAATCCACAACGGGGCATCTCCGGATAGGGGCGGGGCAGTCCGGATAATTCGTCACAGAAGTGGGTGCAGATACCTGTATTATACAGGTATCTGCACCCCCTCCCCCCTGAAAGGTGCCAATTGTGGCACCGGAGGGGGGAGGAATCCGATAAGCGGAAGTTCCACTTTAGGGTGGAGCTCCGCTTTAATTATTAATACCTGATATTTTGTTTTAAAATAAGCCATTACTTTAAATAAGGTATTTTATTCCACTGGTGGGCGAGCTATAAACATAATAGCGTACAGTGATTTTTATCACTCTCATGTCACTGTATAAAAATTTAATTGGAGGTACTGTTGATGTCGAACAGTCAAATTCAACCTTTTTTGTGGATTTTAAATTTAAGATTCTATTTTAAAAAAGTGTTTACCTTTTTGGTTTTATAAATTGAATATACATTATTTTCTGTTGGTATGTGTTAATATTTTAGTGTTTTTGATTTTGACAGGTTTTGAGGGGTGCTCTATGGTTCCCACTATTTATCCACTGGAGACTCTGCACAATTCTTTGTCTCTTCGACAAGTCAATGAATTCTTGTCTGCTGTATGTAAACAGTTTGCTGAAACCCATTCAAGAAGCTCAGGTACAGTAACATTATTTATTAAATCTTTACGCTGATGGCTTGCTGTAAAAAACAGGACAATGTTCCCTTGAATAATCTCATGCCAGTCAGCACTCTTTATATGCCATGTTATAACACGGGCACATGACCTAAAACTAACTGGAGGAAAGTTCAAAACTAATCTTTGAAAGTATCATGTTACTAAAAGGGTAGTTGATGCTTGGAAGAGACTTCCAGCAGAGGTCGAAAGTCAGTCAACAGTAAATAGTTAAAAAAAATTCTTGGGATAAACATAAATCTATACATAAATCTATAAATCTATCTATACAAAAAGTTAACAAAATTAACCCAAATAAAAAAAATACAAAACCTGTATATAAAAAAAAAAAATTAAAAAAAGAATGGGCAAACTCGAAGGACCATTTGGTCTTTTTTTTTTTCTGAAGTCCATTATCTATGTTTCTATATTTATTATTTTTAGTTTTGTATGATTTAAAGCTAAACTCCAGGTATATAGGAAAAAAACAACAGTTACTGTATTGTATTCATTATAAAATTATTTAATGTAATTTTAGTAGTATTGGTAGTTTGAGCCAGTCTGTGCTGACAATGAACAAGCTGACAGGAGGAGAGAGATGACAGCAGTGGTATACTGCTGCTCCTTCACTCTCTAGTCACAAGCTAGAGGTGGGGATGGGAACTGCTTAAATTCAGTAGAAAAACCAGGTCAGTTTTTTTGACAGGGCTATGTAATTTGGAAATAGATGGACAGCAATGCAAATCCTTCGGTGGTAAAAACAACTTCCTGTATTTTAGAAACAAACAATGGGAAAAAGAAACCCCAAGTCTCCGACAGGGGAGCCTGGAGTAGGGGGATGTTCGAATGTCACACAATACACAAAATAGAAATGATATTTAAAAAGAAACAATACATCTTCATTAATATTTAAAACACAATTGTCCTTATTAAAATTGGTTCCACATGAGTATATAGGATACAAAATATTGAGCCTGGTGGTTAAATATAATTTCTATTTTGTGTATTGTGTGACACTCTAACATCCCCCTACTCCAGGCTCCCCTATCGGAGACTTGGGGTTTCTTTTTCCCAGTTTTTGTTTATAACAATCTAAAGGGTCAGGTTCTTTTGATTGGGACACAGTCTCTCCTCCCACTTGTATAACTCCCCGTGGTGTATTTTGGCTGTTTGCCTGAAGTTCAAATTTAACGACATATTATAGAACATTTTCTAAAAGTGTTGGTATTGTCAATAAAACAAATTAACTTATACCTATACTTTTCCTAATTCAGGTTCGAAATCATACATCTAATATTCACATAAAATATTGTAGGAAAACTGTTATACAATTTATTGTAGGAAGGCTCAGCTGCAGTCTTGTAGTAACTTTTTCCATTTGAGAAATTTTTGTTAAAAAGGGGGTTTTGATTCACACCAGGAATCGGGGTTCAGTACGATGCGATTTTCAGCCATTCATTTGAATAGGCTGGTATTGCACTGGATCGCTCCAAAAGAGGTGCATGTGCTACTTTGAAAAAATGCACTGCAACCAGATTGCATTTGACTGCTGTGCCATGCAATCTGGTGCAGGCAAATGGACTGCATTTGTGATCTGTTTGGTGTGTTGTTAGGAATCTATTGATACCCACAGCAGATCACACACCCAGTGCATTTGGTACGCAGTACTGTAAACATGCATGGAACGTGGGTTTCCCGCACCTCGTTTTGGTATGAACCAGCACTTATCCAAGCAGTCTCCATTGAAGCAGTCAATCAATGACTATTATTAACAGCTGGGAGGAAAATGGAGCTTGTTCATTTATTTAATATTGCAAGATAAAAAAAATATAATTATGTATAATTGATGTAATGCAGGTTGGTATTAGAAGGCATGTTATTTGTGCAACTAATAATGTTTTCCGTATGTTAACACTGTATGGGCATTCTTGTATATCATTAGAACACCATACCCTTATCCAGACATGTAGCCTGGCTAGTCAGGAAAAAGGGGTGTTAGTAAGCGTGTGACCCCCCCCCCCCCCCCCCCCCCCCCCCCCCCATCTCTCCTCAACTATACCAGGCCATATACCATTAACATTGGAAGGGCAGCTTGCAGAGTGAATCAAAAGCTTTCCTCCCTGGAAATCACTTTGTTCCTATGTTGATGGGGACAAGGGTATCATTGCTGACATCCCTGTAGAAGTCTGCAGGTGATTTATCGTAATTCGTAAGCTCCTTAGTGCAAGGAGGCCCTATATCCAGCCGTTCTCCCCTACATGAATGAGCCATGACTGTGCCTTGTTACTCATTCACAAAAAAGTTAAATAGCAAATAAAAACACCCACACTGCGAAAAGCTCTTTATTAAAAAGTAATATCCCACAATGTAAACCTAAAGTCAGACACATCATCCAGTGATGTAGATCCAACGTCAATCACAAAAGATGTCCTGATTATCTATTTACAGAATGATCTGTGTTGCAATGATCCTCTTTCGCTGCTACTCCTGTCATAAATTGCAGTTCGCCAGCACTGCTGGAATGTCAGCACAGTACCAGGAAACCTAGGTGATATTGACCAAATATGGTGATGACTATATTTGGCTATTGATATCACCCAGAATTCTCGCCACCCATCAGCTTGTTTACAATGCGCAGCAAGCTGTATTTTAGTGGCAGTAGTGATACCACCACTAAATGACTTTGGCTGCAAGCAGCCAGAGGTTTGGGTGGCCGGCCGTACTGCCTATTTATTTTGCCCTTTCAGCAAACAAGCTGGGTTCAGGTTCATACTCATGGGTGATCCAAATCTAATTTTTAACGTTTATCTGCTTTGCTTCTGTTCTAAACGCTAATCTAATTGTATGTTCTGTGCAGATTTCTGGGAGAGGAAATAAGCTATTTATATAAAATGGGTTGTGGATTCTGGGGAATTCTGCCTGCAAAAATATTTGATTTCTTGGAAGTTATATAAAATTAAACCCTGATGCAGATTGAAATGGAAACATATTTTTTGATTAAAGTAGAACTAAAGGCAAAACCTTTTTTTTTTATTTTGGATAGAGTAAAGGAGGGTTATTATCCCTTTCTGGGTTTTTTTTTTTTTTTCGCCATCTGTGTCCCATTGCAGAGATTTCCCTTCACATCCTGTCCCATAGCCAAACAGGAAGTAAGAGGAAATCCCTGCAAATTAGGAGAATTCCTTGGGGACCCCCAAATGACCAAAACTAGTGTCCCCATTGGAAGATTTTCCCTCTATTACTTTTCTGGGGACAACCCAAAATTTGGTATTTTCTTTAACTTTCACTTTCAATGATAATGGTAAATAGGACAAATAGAGAGGGTGAATCTCCTCAATGGGGGCACAGACTGCAATAAAACTGAAAGGTGTTCTAATCCTTCTGTACTCCATTCAAAAATTGAAAAAAAAGTTTTGCCTTTAGTTTTATACTTTAAATTACAGAAATGATTTTGCTTGCAACTTTTAATCTGTATTTTAACAAAACTTTGTTTTTTCTTTTATGGTTGAACTCCAGCCAGAACTTTTTTCATTTTGGTTATTGGGCAAGATTCTGCTGTAATTTTTATGATTTCTCTATTCTGTTTGTTGCAGTTTGGTCACTGGAGCAAGAAGTGAGGGAAAGTTTCTCTAATTAGAATGTGGTCAGCAATAAAAACCTGATGGAGATTCTAATTCCTCTTGACTCTAGGAAAGCAAAATGTGTTTTCATCGTTGTTTGTGTCACTGTTAGAGAGATTTTTTTCCCACGTTCTGTGATGACCCTAGACGTTAAGGGGAATTTCCCCAGTGTGGTCACCAACTGCAGTAGGGACCTTGTGAGGATACTCTTTCCCAATCTATCCAAAATTTAAAAAGTATCTGGAGTCTCATTTTTAATCATTTCTATGCTTTAGATCTATCCATATGGAGTGCCTTGTTTGTCAAAACTTTGTATTGTTTATCCACTTTTATTAGCTGGATGTGATTCACACCGCCATGCACCTGGCGATGCTTGCCTGCCTAACAGAATCCTCTCTTCTTCTTCACTTCCCCTGCGCCAGCGTTCAGAGAGGCCTCCCTGGTGTAAGTGCTTTGTATCTCCATTTTATCTACATGCACGTGGTCTAAGCCAGTGGTTCTCAAACTTTTTTTTAGTCATGGCACCCTTTGAAAGTATGTAAAATCACTAGGCATCCCAGTGCCCTTCACATCAGAGTTTTCAGTCTCCCCTCCCCTTTCCCACTATAGAGTCTTAGTCCCCCCCTCTATCTTTTGTCATCAGAGCCCTTAGTTCCTCCACCCCCCTTTGACATCAACCCCTCCTCCCTTTCACTTCAAAGTCCTCAGCCCCTATCCCTCCCCCTTCCCCCCACCCCTTTCCCCCTCCCCCCACCACCCCTTTCCCCCCACCACCCCTTTCCCCCCACCACCACCTTCTCACAGGAGAGTCCTACCTTCCGATCTTCACCACAGCATGGCAGATGGTGGAGCAGGTCTAAACGGAGGCAGACTTCCACCCTTTCTGAATGCTGGAGCTGTCTTAATTGCCGCCCTGGATTAGTGTCTTGCATTTCCATGGTGCCAACCTGCTTTCACCATGGACATACATGACCTTAAATCCCAGCTGCACCTCTGACAAACCCAGACAAGCACACCAGGGTACTGGGCACCCTTATTGAGAAACACTGGTCTAAGATTTAGCTTTGCTTGCACTATATTCAGCTTTTTTCTTACTCTGTTTGCTGTTTTTAACCACATCTCCAGAATCTCCACTATTGTTATACATCATCACCAATAAATATATGCTTGTTGTAAAAAAAAAAAAAAAAATGTATTTCTGCTTTATGCTATGCTTTAACAAAATGTCATGACAAATTGAAAGTTTTTTAATTATACACATTATTTGTAAAAAAAAGTTTTTGTTATCGTATCCTGATATTTTCCCTAGTGTGGTCTTTCTCTCCTCCTTTTCATTTGATGTCCCCCACCTAAGTATTCAGCGCTACCCCTTCCCCTTCACTCCCATTTCTTCCATCATTCTTTTTATAGTAGAAACCCCTTGCTTTCTGTATGAATGTTGTAATCCCCATTTAATTCTGAACTGTGATAAAAAATAAAAAAAAATGTTAATGGGTATACTTTAGAGCTGCACAATTAATCGTTAAAAAATCGTGATCTCGATTCCACCCCCCGGCGATCTCTAGTGCAGAGTTTGACGATTCTTTCATATAACAAGTGGAGAGACTTTATCTGCTCACTCAGCTGTCAAAAGAAAACATCCAGGCAGTGGCCAAGTTTTTAAAATGAAACATTGTAACTAAGCTTCCTTCTTAGATCAAAGGGAAACACTTCCGTTTGTAAAGAAAAAATCCAGGCAGTCTGACAAGTTTTCAACAACGTGTAAATGCGGGAAGTTTAACCACTTAAAGTCTAAATCTTTTTCTGACACTTCTTTCTTAAGTTAAAATCAGTATTTTTTGCTAGAAAATTACGTGGAATCCCCAAACATTTTATATAATTTTAGCAGAGACCCTAGGGAATAAAATGGCAATTGCTGCAATATTTTATGTCACACTGTATTTGCTTCAATGAATAAAAAAAAAACGAAAACGCAGCGAGAATCGTGAGAGAATCGCGATCTATCTTCTAAGCAAAAAAATTGTGATTCTCATTTTAGCCAGAATCGTGCAGCTCTAGTATACTTTATTGGTAGAAAAGAATTTCTGTGTACAGTTCAGGCTCCCAGTGTACATAGAATAGTGCCAGTTGCTGGCATAATGTAACTCCAGTGCACATGCACAGTTACATCATTAATGGCTGAACAAAGAAAAAGACCCTGGACTCGGCAGAAGAACATAAGATAATGCCTTGCTGGAGGAATGCAAACCCAGAGGTAGGTGTACCATAATGTGCAAGCATGCTGTGCATACTTGTACATTTTGACAAATGCCATCATGGCCAACCCCTACTAAAAGTTCCATTAAGAATAAGGCTAGCTTTTGTCCATTATGTATTTTTATGATCTTCCACGTAACATTACCCTGCATTGTTTCATCCCAGTTTTTTTAATGCTGTAACAACTGGTAAATTCACAAATAAAGTATAATGGTAACATCTTCAAATAGGTGTGACTTTTGTAGAAGATTGGATTATAGGCATAGGATGTTCATTTTGAATAGGGAGGGGTTAAAACGTTTGCTGTCTGTGTACCATTGGGGAAATGTCCCTTCACTTCCTGTGTCCAGAGATGCAACAGGAAGTTGGAGGAAATCTCCCACAAGTAAGGGAAATTCCCTTCTTATGCCCCGTACACACGGTCGGATTTTCCGACGGAAAATGTCCTATCGGACAATGTTGTCGGAAATTCCGACCGTGTGTAGGCTCCATCGGACTTTTTCCATCGGATTTTCCGATGGACAAAGTTTTATCTCCTGCTCTCAAATTTTCCGACAACAAAGTCCTATCGGACTTTTTCCGATCGTGTGTAGCGAATTCCGACGGACAAAGTGCCACGCATGCTCAGATCACATTACAAGACCCAAGGTATTGGCTACTAGCCTCTACGTAGTCCCGTCGTAGGCAAAAAACATCACCACGTTCAGAATGATCGGATTTTCCGACAACTTTGTACGACCGTGTGTATGCAACACCAGTGTCGGACAAAATCCGTCGGAAAAAATCTGATGGATTTTGTGGTCGGATTTTCCAACCGTGTGTACTGGGCATTAGACAGATATTCCCAGAACAAGTGTCCTAATTAGAAGATGTTCCCTTTAACTTTTGTTCTGGAAACAATTCAACATTTTTTGGATTCCCCTCACTTTCTTTTTTAGTGATATTGGTGATCACGACAGAGTGGTGAATCACCCTAGTGGGGACACAGACAATAAAAACTTTAGAGGATCAAACCCTTTGAAACTAAAAAAAATAAAATAAAAAAGAAGCTTTGCCTAGAAATAAATTTAAAGTGTAAGTTCAGGCAAAACCTAACCACTTCCAGCCCAGGCCTATTCTGGCATTCCTCTCCTACATGTAAAAATCATAATTTTATACATTTTTTATATATATATATATATTTTAGCAGAGAATAAAATGGTGGTTGTTGCAATTTTTTTATGTGCGACAGTATTTGCGGAGCAATTTTTGAAACACATTTTTTGGGGGGAAAAAAACACTTTCATGAATAAAAAAACCCCCTAAAGGCAGCCCAATTTTTTTGCAATAATGTGAAAGATGATGTTATTTAGAGTAAATATACCTAACATGTCACGGTTTAAAATTGCGCACACTTCGTGAAGTGGCGATAAACTTCGGGACTTAAAAACTTCCATAGGCTGCACTTTAAAAATGTTTACAGGTTACCAGTTTAGAATTACAGAGGTCTTCTGCTAATATTATTGCTCTCGCTCGAACGTTCACGGCGATGCCTCACATGTGTGGTCTGAATGCCGTTTACATATGCAGGCGTGACCGAGTATGCATTCGCTTCTGTGTGTGAGCGGGTGATGGGGGCACTTTAAAAAAAAAATTGTCTATTTTTTTTTTTTTTTTTTACACTTTGCCTTTTACATTTTTTTTTTTTTTAGATCACTTTTATTCCTATTACAAGGAATGTAAACATCCCTTGTAATAGGAATAGGGCATGATTGGTCCTCTTTACGGAGAGATCTGGGGTCTATAGGTCACCAGATCTCTCCTTTAGGCTGCTTTCACACTGGAGCGGTGGGGGCGCTGGCGGTAAAGCGGCGCTATATTTAGCGCCGTTTTAGCGGCGCATTTCGGCTGCTAGCGGGGTGGTTTTACCCCCGCGAGCGGCCGAAAAAGGGTCAGTACCGCCCGCAAACCGCCGCTGCAGCGGCGTTTTGCGGGCGGGTTCGGCGCGCTCCCCCATTGTTTTCAATGGGACCGGGCGCTATAGGAGCGGTAAATATACCGCTCCTATAGTGAGCCAAAGATGCGGCTTGCAGGACATTTTTGAGCGTCCTGCAAGCGCACCGCTTCAGTGTGAAAGCCCTCGGGCTTTCACACTGAAGGAACAGCAACAGCTGTTTCGGGTCGGTTTGCAGGCGCTATTCTTAGCGCAATAACGCCTGCAAACCGCCCCAGTGTGAAAGCAGCCTTATGCTGGAAAGGCTGAGATAAAAAAAATCGATCTCAGGCTTCCTAGCAAAAAAACTGCAGTGTTAACATCTGCCGGCGCAAGAAGTGACTCCATGACGTCGCTTCCGGCCTACGACGGTCATAGAGATGGCCGGGGACCATCTGGTCTTTGGTCAGCTCTATGGTAAACTGCCGCTGCCACCCAGGGATTCATTCTCCAGCTCGCCAATCACAGCCGCTATGATGGCTTTTACTTTTCAGTAAATCGCCTGCTGAAAAAAAGATATCTGAATGATGCCTCCCCCTCCAGGCACCATTCACATATCTCCACTCGAAGTCCAGGACGTCATATGATGTCCTTGGGCAGGAAGTGGTTAAAAATTGCTGCTCCCCCAACACTTAGGCCTCATACACACGGACGTTTTCAAAAACAGGCTGTAAAGCTAGTAACACCTGGAAAAAAAGCAGTGTTAAAAACACGATTTTATTAGCGTTTTGATTTGGCATCAATGCGCGTTTAACGTAGTTTTTAAGCGTTAACGCTAATGCGCTTTTTTTTTTTAAATCCCTCTGTTTTTTTCCACTCTCAAATTACCCACATAAACATTTTTACAGCTTAAAAACGCTGGCGCTAAAAAACGTTGGTATATCGTTAATGCGCGTTTTTGAGCTTTTTTGGCGTCAGCGTCAAAACAGCTCTAGCGCTGGAGCCTCTCAAGGCGCTGGTCCTTGGTTTTTTTTGGAGCTTAAAAACGACCATGCCTGTTACAGCTCAAAAACGCCATGGTGTGTATGAGCCCATTGAATAACATGGAGTTGCCTTCTTAAGCAGTAAAAAAAAGCCGCTGTAAAAACGTCCGTGTGTATGAGGCCTTATTCTGACCTATTTCAGCCACTCAGGTCTGATCACATGATCTCCCCTATGTCAGCCAGCAGTGGCTACAAGGGAGGGGAGAGATCGTTTGACCAAACACAGCAATGCCTGAGAGCGATGACGTCACCCATAGGCTTACTGTGGCTCATCCGTTGTCAGTGCTCCCTCCTCTCTTTTGCAGCCACCGCTAGCTGAGACAGGAGAGCTGGATCACATGACTGAGCCGAAATGGCTTGAAAATAGGTATACAGATCTTTCTTACACAGTTTAGTCAGGATAGGTGTTTGGAGGGGAGGGAGGATGTTTAAGACTTGTTTTTGACTGGAGTTCCACTTTAGATATTTAGAATATGCCAAGTAGTTAGCAAAATGGAAGAATGTAATTCTAAACTATTAAGCTGTTCTAAATTGTAATGATTAAAATGCACCTGCAGTCTTGGAAAAAATATGCTTTAAGCTAGAGGGAATGGTAAACACAACAACTGGGTTCACATATGAGTTTGCAGCGGTTCACAGCAGGAGTCAGGTGCGTCCTCGTTCACCGTTTCAGGTCTGATTTCAGCCCGAATTTTTGTCTGAAGTAAGACCTGAGACGGACCAAAAGACGCACAGGGCTGCTGTGCAAATCGAACCGGAGCCACTGCGGAGATGTGTGAACCGGCTCCATAGAGAGCTGGTCACAATATCACAATCTCCTGCTGTGCGAATTGGATGTGGAGAAACCCACATCCAATTCGCCCTAGTGTGAACCCAGCCTTAATAAAGGATAAGTTCACCTTTGTAAAGTAAAAATAATAAATGCACATCTTTTTGCAGGTAAAAAAGTTTTGCATTTATTAATTTTTTTACTAGGAACCTGCAGAGCATTGCAACCACAATCAGCATATCGCGAGTGCAATGCAGACTCCTGCAGACTGTCAGTGTAAGCTGTCTACTTGTACCCCGCATGGGCAGGCAATTACGCAATGACAGGAAGAAACAATTAACTACCTAGAGCACTCAACAGTACCCAGTAGTTGATTGAGAACTACAAGCCGACAGCAGCAAAGGCTGGCTGTACTTACAGTCCTCCTATTCACAGAACTATGTAAATGAATGATGCGACCAGGTGGGCATAGCCCTGCACGACCATTTTTATTTTTTTAATTGTGACAGCAGTTGGTGGGAGAAGATCCCCGGCTCACTGTCACTAGGGGTGGCGGGCCGGGGAAAAGCTGAAGCAGTGGGAACGTTACATGTTCCACCCTAAAAACAGGTGGAATCTGTAACATGTTCCCAAAAGTGAACTTATCCTTTAAGGTATTTTTGGAACAGTGTTAATAATTTCAACTTCATAGAGCTGTCCTCCTCCTTCACATATTTAGGTTTATTGTTTTAAAATTCAGGTGCTCCCTAAAGGAAAGTGTGCCTGAATTTAAGAGCTTGCCTCGCAAAAGTGCACATGCACGGAATCTGTGACTTAAACATGTGGTCTCCCAGCTGGTGATCGAGTATGACACTAGTCATCTGATAAAGCTGTGTTTCTTAAAATAATAGTAAAAAATTGTCTTCAGTTGCCAGCTATGGTCAATGTTTAGAGCTATGCAGACGCAGCTAAACTGTATAAAGGGTGGACACCCACTACTAGTTAAAATTACGTTTTTTCACTTTGAGGTTGAGGCTCAACTTCTGTAAGTTGAGTTGTGTGTACTTTTGTAACCAAGAAAAAATAAATTACCAAAGCCGCGTATCCAAAATAGCTGCAACAATGTCTATAAAAGGTTTTTTTTTCATTCGATATTAACAAAGCCTTTGTCTTGCCATTTGTAGACAGCAGTGGACCTTCCAGCACTGTGTCAAGTGCTGGTCCTTCATCTCCAACTACTCTAGATCTCTCATCACGTTTCCATTTCAATGAGAAGACTTCACTAACTGAGGAGCAGAGAAGAGAGTTGAATCTTGATGACAACCTTCAACCAAATCAGATACAAGGCGAGGAGACTTCTAGCAGTCAGGAAGCATGGCAGGACTCTCCTCCAGTGGAAGAAACATTGAGTCATGACTCTACCTACCTAGCACAGCAGTCTCTGTGTGATCTGGCACCTACATCACAACCCTGCATGGAAGAAGAAGTGATTGTTGGCATAGAAGCATCAGGCTACCCTTCCTTGCCGTATCCACCACCTGCTGCATCAGAGAGCATGGTCTTTGAAAACCTGATACATCAGCGGTCGGTACTGGATGAACAAAAGCTAACAGAATTATCTTTACATGGACAAGAAACGTCATTGTAGGCGATAGGTGGAATAATGAAAGGCTGAGCATTTGTGGATGGCTCTACAAACCACTTAGAAACACTCTGCCAGCATAAACACTGTTTTTTTTTTTTTTTTCCAATAGAACTGCCAGGGTATTTACACTGTAATATTCATGGATTGTGTTCCATTATATCAACTTGTTGAACACAATTCTCCATCTGCATCAAAGCCTACTAAACATGTACTATTTTAAATGGAGGATTATTTATTCATCACCATTTTTTATTTACCATTCTTTACAAATAATGAAGATGCTCATTCTTAGGAATAACTGGACTCAAATATCAGTAATTAGTTCGGTAATTTACAGATAATGGAATACTGGTAGTCAGTTAATACGGGCAATCACTGCACAATGAGCCTTCCACTATTATGAATCCATCCTGCTGTTTTGGATATTGTTACATATTTAGGATTAACAGATTTGTTGTAACAAATTACCTTGTTCAAAAAAAACTTCCCATGCGGAAGTCTGCCAGTCCGTACTCTCTGAAGGGAATGTTTTAAGATGTTGTCCAGGAAATAGGTTTTATTTTTGCATTACAAAGTCCATACCAGCAACTATGAAGATCCTATTATAGAATATTCTCAGTCTCAGAATGAACTTTATCTCAAGTCTCACTTGTCCGATGTCTTGGATAGAAATTGACAATAATATGCTAGTGAAGGCCAGGACAATCTGCAGCTGGGTCCTGGTTCCATGGATACCCTTGTAACAAATTAAGAGGAACTTTCTTTTCAATAAAACGTTATTGGAACAAAAAAAAGGCGGGGAGGAGTATCTTTCAACCACAGACTTTTAATGCACTAACATTTTTAAATTCTTAATGCTTGTAATGTTTTTGGCCCATCAGCACTAAAGAACTAAGATTTAGGAGTAATATGTTTGAAGACATCAATGGATGTAGGTGCACAGTTTTCAAATGCCTGAATGATAGTTTCTTGCAGATACGGTTTTTCATTTTGCAGTAATGGTATTGTAAACCTACCAAATGCAGTAAGTACAGTACTTGTGTAGTTCCAATCCTACGATGAACGTGGTGTACCACAACCATGTAGGTGGGGATTTCTTAATTTGTTGGGTGCCATCTGGACCTCTTTATACTGCCATAGGGGGGGTTAGTCACCACTGTTTTTTAACTTTTTCTCTACAGGTGACACTGGTTATTTGACCAATAACCCTCCTGTTTTTTTTGTGTTTACAACCTGTTCCATTACGTGTTAAGTTAGTTTGCAGGAAAACAAGAGCTTAGGTTCTTATCAATGGGATCTAGTCATATTCTTTCTGTTGTCATCATACTCTGCACTAAATAGACTGTAAATTAGTTTAAAAAAAGAAAATACAGTCCTGCAACTAAACATCCACTTTTCTAAGCTGGTGTCTCCCCAGCTAGTGTTTGGTAATTGTGTGTCCCTGCTGCTGACATTTTGTACTATGTACTAATACAAATATATCGTTAAACTAATCAACATAAGACAGATTACTGACATTATGCTAACCTTACCCACTGACCTCCCACGTCATAGTCCACATTTAATCTGTGGTTGCTAGGAGAAGCAGACCAGCAAGACTAACTGTTTCTTTTGCGAAGCATTATGTGCTGTCCTGGAAGGAAAGGGTTTTATTATTAATTTGCACTTGTTCTTAACGGTACAGATTGTGCCGCAAAGCTGTTAAAATAATTGTGAAAGAAGGTATTTATAACCTTGGGTATATTCTTTTTATTCTGGCTAGAAGACTGTATGTAGAATATACTACCATGGGTGTCACTTGTTTGGACACTGACAACTATATATTAAGCAGAAAAGAGCAGCTAAGGCTTTATTTTTTGTATAACTGTTAGACTTTACAGGGTGTATTTTAGTCCTGTAGGATACTTGAAGATACACAATGCAGTAAGGATATTTTGCTTGAATGTGGTTCGCTCACAAGACAAAAGTTAAATGTAGGTGCCAAAAGGAAATAGAATTTTCTAAAAGATATTTTCATTTCTTGTGTTGATTTGTAAGAAACAGCAAATGGTCATCAGCAGTTGGAAATCTAAGCAGTGGATGTAAACAAGAATCATGCTGAAGAATGCAGTATATGCAGATAATGGGATATGGTTTGTCCCGCCCTCGACTCGTTTTTCCACAGCTTTTGTAAACTATTGGTTATCTTTTGTAACTAAATCTATATTTTCCACTTGTTTGGTTTGTTGCTTGTGGAAAAAAAATGGGGATGGAAGACTGATGGAAATTCTTTACTTTAAATGATGTTACTGTAAATAATATTAAATACTGTGGAAAACAAAAATGGGGGATCCGGCGAAAATAAATGCGTTTAACCGATTTTTCTAATTTACAATGTTCGCAGAATACCTTTTAGCTGTCACTTTTATAGAGATCAATGGAAAATCTGTATGGTTAACAGAAGCTTTTGGGAGAACGTCACATGAAAGCTGTCAGGACAGAAATGTGGCAACTGCCCTTGCTGACTTGTTTTTGAATGTGCAGTTGCCAGGCTGTCTACTTTATTCTTGCTGTTGCTGCTTGATGAGTTGCTGACCTTGAACAAGAATGCTGCAAGGGAAGTGTTGGTATACCCTCTAATAATGAAATAAGGATCACAGCCCCAGTGCTTTCAAAAACGAATTGCCAGTAACGACTTAGTTTTATTCGGAGAGTTCCTATAAAGCTATTGGAATGTGGTCATGGAGCTGAATAGTTTTTGTACATTATATCCACTTCAGACCACTTTACCAATAATGCATAGCAGAGTTTTGTTTTTACTCCTTATAAAGTATATGTAAAGTATAGCACAGAGAACAGCTATCTACTACATTATGTCACGTTCTCATACTTGACTGGTCCTATTCACACCGATGTACCTCAGAACCACAGATAAAGGTGCCTTGTGGTTCTACAACTGTTTTTAGAGCACTGAAATACATTTTTCCAAAGCCTTCTTCCTTCTAGCTAACCCTATGCTGTGTATATGTGTCACAGAAATTAATGATTTTTTTTTCTTCTGTAATGCCACTTCCATGTGCCCCTGATTAATGCCTTGGTGTGAATTCAACCTTAAAACGGGGCTTCTGGTTTTGATTTGATAAAATATAATTTTATATACAATATGTACATTTTATCCAGCATTTTAAATACTTCAATTTCTTTGTTAATTTTTCCTTTTTCTATGCCGGTATTTAAATGTATTAACAAACAATTATTCATGGTGACAAATGCAAAAAAAAAAATAATAATGTGAAAAACACATAATATAAATGTTTTATCAAACCGGAAGCCCTAAAATAGGGAAGTGGGGAGGCGACTTGTGAGTGCAAAAGTATTACTGCATTGGATGTGTAAAAGGAAGATGATATTTTTCAAATAATCTATTAAACATGTAACAAAAAATCTATATTGTATACAAGTGTATATATATATATATATCTATGTAGAACAAGCAGCTCTCTTATTTAATTATTTATCAAAACTGTTTGGACCATGTACCACTGTGCTGAATACAAGGTATTCATGTCCGCTGTTATGCTCTCGCTATCTCTCCCTTTGCATTAGTGATCAGTGGGTGGTTTATAGGTAAACCCCTAATTGTAATTGAGATTCAAACACCTGCAGGACATGCTGTTTTTGTAGTTCATTGTAAATTCTGTGGGGTTAATGTGGAGTTGTTTTTGTCACTTTTTATTATAGTACTGTTTATAAATGTTTTGCTAGTGTATCTATAAGATTTACATATTTTGTACTTCTTCAATACTGTTTAAAACTCTATTTATTAACAAATTCCAAATATATAAGGAAACCAGGGGAAATATAAAAAGTTTATCTATTTGCTAACATCATATATCAAGTCGTTCATATTTTTTTAATTTAATATGGAAGTTTGCCCTAGAATTATTCATTGAACATTAAACCTTATACCAGATGTCCCTTAAAGTGATTGTAAAGTGTTTGTTATTAAAAAATAAAAATAAAAAAATGTTATTCTCACCTGCTCTGTTGCAGTGGATTTGCACAGGGCAGCCTGGATCCTCCTATTCTTGGGTCCCTCTTTGCTGCTCCTGGCCCCTCCCTCCTGTCGAGTGCCCCCACAGCAAGTAGCTTGCTATGGGGGCACACGAGCCGATCTGCAGCTCTGTGTGTCCATTCAGACACAGAGCTGTGGTTTGGCCTCGTCCCCTCTTTTTCCTGATTGGTTAACTGACAGTAGTGGGAGCCAATAGCGCCGCTGCTGTGTCTCAGCCAATGAGGAGGGAGTGTCCCGGATGGACTCGTGGACATCACTGGACAGAGATGGGGCTCAGGTAAGTATGAGGGGAGCTGCTGCACACAGAAGGCTTTTTATCTTAATGTATAGAATGCATTAAGATAAAAAATCTTCTGCCTTTACAAATCCTTTAAATGACTTCTGATCACACTATGGTTGTCCAGCAATCAGCATTATCAAACTACTGGCTATTGCCAGCGACACCATGCAAGTCACAGGAGTTGATTTACTAAAGTCAAATAGACTGTGCACTTTGCAAGTGCAGTTGCTGCAGAGGTTAGTAAATAAGGAAACACTTGACTTTACAAAGAATACCCAGTCACATGCAAGGAAAAAACAATATATATTTATTTATTTTATTTTTTTTGCTTGCACATGACTAAATGATGGAAGTCAGCAGAACTTTACCACATTAACTAAGCTTTGGAGCAAATTCACTTGTAGAGTGCAACTGCACTTTCAAACTACGTGTCTTTAGTAATATAAAAAAAAAACATGGTGTCACTCGGCCCCCCTCCTGCTATCTACATCTTTAACAGCACCAGGGCACAGAGGAAGCTTGTTCAAGCAATTTCTAGAGAGGCTGTGTAATCACAAGACCTAGATAGCATGAGTTCCATGGTGTCAATTGTAATAGCGGCAGTTTTCCATTGCTGGTTGCTGGACAACTAGTCTGCACAGACTGAAATCAAAGATGATGCTATGCATTTGTTAAGGTACACCTGTTATATTGCGGTGTAATATTTATTGAGTAATTCTGTGGTGAACTTCCACTTTAAGGACCCCCTCCACACTACCTAAATTATTTTTTTACCTGCGACCTAAATTTTTTCTGAGCTTTGATTTCTGGAAACAAACAAGTCATGTCTTGACAACACTAATTCGATCAAAGGTAGGTCAATTTCTATGCCACATCCCTAAGTATGGTGCATTGAGACTATAATTATAGTAAAAAGTGTGGGACTTTTGAGGCACAGCATCTTGGTAAAAAATATAAAATTTTATTTAATTTCCTTAAAATTGGACATAATAATAACAGGCTTATAATAAAATGCAATTATAAAAGTCAATTCCAATCACTGCAGTAATTTATACAACATAGTCTTTCTGCTCAACGTGTTTCTTGGACATGGTCCTCTTCATCGGGAGCTACAGACTTTTGTTGCCATCTAGAGTGACAAGATTTGTTTTAAATAAGTAGTCATGTTAATGTAACATAATTTCACATATCATGCCAATACCCCTCCCCAGTGACTGTGACATGCACCCAGGTGTTCCCTCATGGTTCAACTGTATATAGCATGGAAGCCAGATGGGGGCCCTCTCCCCCTTCTCCTCCTCCAACCTCCAATATAGTTTTTCCGTTTTATCTGTTTCAAAAACGAATTATATTAAAGGGTGCTACTATCCTATGTATAGAAGGGGGGCTGGAAATTGTTATGTTGATATGACTACTTATTTAAAACAAATCTTGTCACTCTATTTAGATGGCAGCAACAAAAGTCTGTTATCTCCTGATGAAGAGGACCATGTCCAAGAAACACGTTGAGCAGAAAAACTATGTTGTATAAATTAGTGCAGTGGTTGGAATTGACTGTTTTATAATTGCATTTTATTATAAGCCTGTTTTATTATAGGACCAATTTTAAGGAAATAAAATAAAATATTATATTTTTTACCAAGATGCTGTGCCTCAAAAGTCCCACACTTTTTACTATAATTATAGGCTCGATGGATGCATCTTGACAACCCTACATAATGCAGTAGGTCTCACAGTTGTGTTCTGATTGGCTGTCTTAACAAAAAGTATAGACAGCTGAAAACAACAAGCCAAGAATAAAGGCTCATTAGGATTCATCCTATAGAATTGGGGAACAACTTGGATCTGTTTCAAGAGGAAATTTAGCTAGGATCAAGAAATTTGCTGTTGGTGGAAAGACATTAAAGTAAGGCAGCCCATAGATGATTCCAGTTTCTTTTCTTTCACCACAGATGGAAAGAAAATGGCTTGATTCCCCCATCAACACATTCAGTATTTATGGGGGAATGCCTCCCTAGCTCTATTGTGTTCTGCCGGCAGGGGGGCACCGGAAGCCTTCTGAGCTGGCGAAACGCAATGAAGACTGCTAGCAGCTAGAGTCATCAGCAGTAATCACATGTCAAAAATCAGGTTGAGGGTACCCAAGTTAATTGATGGCTCAACTTGGGTACAGTCAGCCTGCCCATAGATGGATTGCAATTTGTCCGGTCGATGCTGAAATGGCTGAATTTCTATCCATGCATGGGTGGCACAAACCTGGCCAAGTAGACATAACTTTTAGTGAGCACTGCATTTCAAAATTCCCTGTAGAGCTGGAGATTGAAGATTCAGGACTAAACTTATATAAAAATCTCACATTATCCATTGTGGAGTTGAGCTTGGCCCCTCACCTTTCACCTCCTGAGCCTTCCTTTTGTTCCTTTAAGGGGTCTGTAAAGAGACGCTGTCACTAGCTTAAAACAAAAGCAAATAAATGCAGCATTTCATAATATTTACCAGTATCGCTTTCCTTGCAGCTGATGTTTGCTCTCTTGCAGAAATATAAGTTCCAGTAGAAACGTCATCTTCCTTGATGTCTAAGTGTGTGTGTTGGTTACCTACTGCTATTTTCAGCTTGCTTTGGTTTCCTCTGCCAGCCACTGCATCACAAATGTGTCCCTGCAGCTTGGATGTGCACAGTGGGGGCAAGCAGGTATCAACACAAATGTGCTGAAGAAAAGAAAGGGAAGCAATAGTGATTTGTTATTATTATACAGGATTTATATAGCGCCAACAGTTTACGCAGTGCTTTACAACATAAAGGCAGACAGTACATTTACAACACAATATAATACCTTTGGAATAAGAGAGCCCTACTTGTTAGACCTTACAATCTAGGAGTCAGGGTCAAGAGATTCGAAAGGTTATAACTGTGGGGGATGAGCTGATGGAGAAAATAAAAGTACAGTTTAGGTGGAATAAGGATAGGCTTCTCTGAAAGGAAGGCTTCTCTGAGATCGTCTATAGGGTTCGTGATATACAGTAGATGTACTTCATTATGCAATGTTCATTTACCAATTTCAGGTTGTGATGTCCTTTTTAATAGGTAACATCAATAACCATTATAAAGGCTTGGGAGGTGAAAGTAGGCAAAAAAAATCCTTCCCTTTGACCTCCAGTTTTCACTGATGGTAACCTCTTATGCCCCGTACACACGATCGGAAATTCGGCAAGTAAAAGACTGAGAGCTTTTGGTCGGAAAATGCGACCGTGTGTATGCTCCATCGGACTTTTGCTGGCCGAATTCCCGTCAGCAAAAGATTAAGAGCCGGTCGGAAAAAGTTTTGATCGGAAATTCTGGTCTTCTGTACCAATTCCGCCGTGCAAAATTTGCTCGGACACAATTTGACGCATGCTTGGAAGCATTGAACTTCATTTTCTCGACTCGTCGTAGTGTTGTACGTCACCGCGTTCTTGGCGGTTGAAAGTTCAGCAACCTTTGTGTGACCATGTGTATGTAAGCCAAGCTTGAGCGGAATTCCATCTGAAAAATCTTGTTTTTTCCGACGGAAAATCCGCTCGTGTGTACGCGGCATTACTGTGCCATTTTCATCATATCTAGTAATGGTAATTTACTTAGGGTTTACCGGGTTTCAGTCCTTAATATGAGTGTTTTTTTAAAGAAATGTATGCAAATGCATCAGCATTGCGTGGCTTCCGCTAAATTAACCTTCTGCCAATTGGATAAAACTCAGAAATATATTTATATTTGATCTTTTTTTCTAATCTGCTTTATTTTCAGAAAATAGATATTCATACTTAAAGTGGAACTAAATTCACTGTGTTTCCCTGGAGCAGTTGCCATGAAGTACACATATACATGGCATGCTTATTCACTAATTTGGCCTCCTCCAGCATCTTCTCCTAGTCTTCCAGGGCCTTCTCTCCTGCCATTGAGCTGCCACTGTTATTGTAACTTTCGTGCATGTGCTCTGAAGTTGCATCATTCCAGTACCCTTCTTAATTCTCAGCTGTACAAGAATTGCTAACATACAAGTTGTGTTTGTTAACCTAAAAAAAAAAAAAAAAAAACAGATCCTGTTTCCTTAAAGCATGTTATACAGCACAGTGCTTGTGCTGTGTAATTTGGCCCCGTCTATCACCTAAAAAAACTGGCTGATCCTGCCTGGCTATACCCGCCACCTGTAAACTGACCACGGTTTATCATGGCTGTTGAGCCCTGACACCATGGTCAGTTTACGTGCCTCTGTCATCTGCAGCCCTGCTCTGTCCTTCTCTGTCCTCCTCTCTCATCCCCTCCCTGCCTGTCTGCTCTGTTATTGCCCGCCCCCTCCCCTCTTGCTGCCATCATATCTACAATAAAATCCTCCCATCCCCTCTGTAACATATTGATCTGTCCCTGTGCCTGTGTTAAAAAAGCTGCCAGTCTGTACCTATATCAGAGCATCTCCGGGCGCTCACGTGACTCCTCCGCTCTCTCTCCTGTCTCCTCCCTGGCTGACGTCAGTGGGAGTTCTTGGCCCCGCCCACTATAGCTGTCAGCCGGGAAGAGAAGAGAGCTGAGGAGCCACATACTTTGGGAGGTAAAACAGATCCCCTTTATATAGTTGAAGCTGCTTGCCTGAAGATCTGATTTAAGGATTGTTTTTCAGTTTATTGTATGAAGGACTGCATAAACATAAATTGAATAAACATTTGATGTAGTTCTAATGTCCATGGACAAACAAAAGGGAACTTGTTCAGTAAATCAAAATGCTGTAATCCATTACATCACAATTAACTAAAATCTGGTTGATTGCTATGGGTACTGGATTTGCATGTGTTCTTTGCCTCCAGTGCCATATTAACATAAACCTGTCTCCCACCCAACTACCTTAAAAGGTGACGGAAGCATTTTAGGATACCTTGGCTTGATAAACTGTCTCTCCAAAATCGCACAGCCCCTGCCAAACGTAGAAATTATTTGTCTAAGTTTGTGAAGGCAAAAAAATTTTTTTGTTGCTCATTGAAGTTCTCTCCTACATCCCTCTATTCCAAACTGGAAAATTAAAGTGTAAACCTTAAAGCAAAAATGTATAAAATATTGTCTTACCCTGCACACATTAAAGTGAGCAAATTTTTTCACGTTGTGTTTCTGCCTGATCCTGACCGTTTTAAACATGGCTGACAATGCTGGCAGGTCATTCCCCAAATTCCAGCAGCATTGGCATCCTTTTCCCACAGGGTAGGCCTATCATAGCCCAGGCATTGTTAGCCTATAGGGTTTGCGGAAGATGCTGGTCCTTGTCTGGGACTCGAGAAAGTAAAATGAAAGCCCCCTTGTGTACACCATGCCAGCCACTGCAGCACCAAATGTGAAAAGGGCTAGTGTATATGAGACTGCTAATAAAACTGATCAAAATAGGTATTTATACCATTTGTTTTGTCACCGTTGCCCAAATGTCAGTGTAGTGCTTAGCATGCAGTACATTTAATGTCATTTTTGTGTGCTAGTATTTACACATACTTTAAGTAGAGAACTTAATTGGTTGAAATAGGCAACCTAATCATTTACATGGTGCATAGAATAACCATTGGCACCACATCCCCAAACTTGGACAAAAGCTTTAATAATTCCCTTAAATAAGGGCGGGGCTTAGGTCGTTAAGGGAGTTAGTAAAGCAAAAACAATACTTTAAACATTCCTGATAATCAGTATTTTAAGTATTGCTCAACTCTGTGGATCTACTTATACTTTTTTTCACCCAAGATTCACACACATTTTACCCAGAATTCACTATTTTTCCAATTTAATCCAAATGGGAAGACAAGTACATTTTGTTTGAAAAGTGTGTAAATCTTGTAAATCTCTGTAAAACATTTATAAATAGATCTGTGTTGCAGGTTTTTCGAATGAGCAGGAAGGACAGTTACATCCACGAGGCAACATGAGACTATTTTTTTAGGCCACCAGGTAAAATGAGGTGAAGTTCACATTTTTTTTTGCCCCTCATATCTCTTCAGTTTGTTTAGACACAAGACAAACAACACAGTATGAGCCCTTCTGCTGTTTTCCCTCTTCCAAGATCATGGAGGAGCCTTTCAGAAGAGTTCCAGGGTTTAACTGAGTGCTTCCTCAGATTGTGCAGTGTGTTATTTCCCTTGGTTATTAGCTATGCTATTCTTAAACCTCTCCGAAAAGAAATATGGAAGCTGTCCTTACTGACTTGAGGGTGTAAGCACTGACATGAGAAAGGCATGTACAAATATTGTTATCCCTCCACTTTTTCCCCAAAAAATCACAATTTGCTGTGAAAGAAGTTGAAAGTACCTAAGGTAAGCAGCATGCTCTATTTATTCCATAGTCAATAGAGAAGACACTTTACTTTATGGTTTAGCATAATATTTCAAAATGAAAACAAATTTTCATAAACTGACATAATTATTGGTACCCGTAACCTTATATTAGGAAGCACACCCTTTGAAGTAATAACGGCAAACAAGCAATTTCTACACCTCGGAATAAGACTTTGACATTTCTTATTTGACAATTTCACATGCGTTTTTTAAGCAAATTGCTCTAGTTGTATGCGGCTTGGTGGGCTCCTTCTCCCAACTGTGAGTTTATAATTTTTCAGAAATGTCCTATTGAATTCAGATCAGGACGCATAGCAGGTCACTTCAAAATGGGCAATAGTTTGTTCTTCAAGCATTTCTGGGCTTGCTTAAATGTATGTTTTGGTTCAGTATCTTGCTGAATTCCCTATTACTTATGATTGGCTCCAGAATGTCTTATTAGTCATATAGTGCCATGTACATATTCAAGGCACCTGGTGCCAGAGGCTGCAAAGCAACCCATACCATTACAGAAGCTCTCGCATATTTTACAGTAGGGATGGTGGTGTTTTTCTACTGTAAATATAACGCTGCTATGACTTGCCAAAAAAGTCTAAATATGGTTTATCTGTCCAATGAGCATTCTAGAAGAACCATGGCACTTCCAAATACATTTTAGCAAACTACAGTCTGGCTTTTTTTCTGTGCCTCTTAAGGAAAGCAAGGTTTTTCTACTGTGGAGGCCACTTTCATTTCGATATGCAGCTTGATATTGTTGTTTTGTTGACATTAGAGGTTTGCCAGGGTCAAGTTTGCGGTTGTCCTTGGTCCTTGGTTCTTTCTTCGCCATTCACAATATCCTTCTGTTCAGTCACAGGGATGTCCACTTTGACCTACAGGTAAGCCTAGATTAAGGCTTACATGTAGGTCCAAGAAATATCTCCTAAACCTACACGGTTTAGGAGATATTTGCCAAAAGACGGGCACCGCTGTCTATGTCGCATGCGCCGTAGACAAAGGCGAGGCAGGCGCACTGATCGCACCGCTGTTAACGGCCATATGCCGCGAGTGGCGGCTCCCGCGTGCATGCGTGGGAGTGACGTCATCGCGGCTCCGTCGAATGACAGCGCCGGAGCAGCGAGACCCACCAAGAAGATGGAGGCTCCGTACACAGGGGACAGCGGTGACATCGCTGGCTCCTGTGTCAGGTAAGTGACACATAATGGGCTACTACCCTGTTTCCCCGAAAATAAGACCTAGCGTGATTGTCGGTGATGGCTTCAATATAAGCCCTACTCCCCAAATAAGCCCTACCCTGTTTCCCCAAAAATAAGCCCTACCATGAAAATAAGACCTACAAGGACTTTAACTAGGGCTTATTTGGGGGGTAGGGCTTATATTGCAGCCATCACCGACAATCACGCTAGGTCTTATTTTCGGGGAAACAGGGTATGCAATGCATACTAGTCCATTATGCTTTACCTTTGCAGGGAAACAAAGAGGAAGTAAACCCATTAGGGTTTACTTCCTCTTTAACTGCTTGATAATATCAGAGACCATGTTCACACTAACCTTTGCGAGCCCATGTTTATTGTGCTGTACATAATGACACAAAACACCTAAATGTGTACTTTTCTCCATTTATAAAGGCAAGGTAACTGAAAACATCAATGATGCTAATTAAAGTGAATAGTCTTCATAAAAAGTGGTATGTTGGGATAGAGTGTAAAACAATTCTTAACCTAAGGAGATACAATCCCTATGAAAGTGACTATTATGGTACATAAATGTTTGGGACTTTTAAATGTATCTCCTTGGGTCTAATGAAACACCAATTCATTATAAAAATTCAAATCACTTTATTAAGTATTATGAAATTTCTAGAAATGCGTTTGTTATTTTAAAAACAAGTTCTCAAACGGATTATACAGGGTGATGATGTACTGGGTTTAAGACCCGACTTCTATTTCCAACGCGTTTCGCAGGCTGACCCGCTTCGTCAGGGCTTCAGATACAATTAAATACTGTAATTGTACACAGAAAAAATCACATAATAAACATTTGATATTTAACAGCAGGTCATATTAGATTCTAGATAATGTGGTATCAAATCTCAAAAATATTTCACAAATAATGTATCAAATGAGTCTAGCCATTGCGAAAATTCACAAAAGGGGTATGATGTAAAAAAAATAAACAATCACCTATATAATGTTGTGCAGTGGTTGGTGATAAATAGCCTGGTTGGCCCATGGGAAATGTCTCCAGACCCTCAAGACTTGCCCAGATATGGTACTGGACAACACCACAAATCTAAGTATTGAAAAGAGGGGAGAATAGTGTTATTTCTGTGTACTATTACAGTATTTAATTGGATCTGAGGCCCTGACATAGCGGGTCAGCCCACGAAATGTGCTGGCAATACAAGTCGGATTCTAAACCCAGGACAACATCACCCTGGATATTCAGTTTGAGAGCTTGTTTTTAAAATAAACCCATTTTTAGAAATTGTATAATACTTTGAATAAAGTTTTTAGAATTGGTCAGTGTTTTATTAGACCCAAGGAGATATATTTAAAGTCCCAAACATTTATGTACCTGAATAGTCTTCTAATGCCCCGTAGACACGGTCGGAAATTCCGACAACAAAATCCGTCGGATTTTTTTCGACGGATTTTGTCCGACACTGTTGTTGCATACACACGGTCGGACAAAGTTGTCGGAAAATCCGATCATTCTGAACGTGGTGACGTTCGTTGCGTACGACGGGACTACGTAGAGGCTAGTAGCCAATAGCTTTGGTCTTGTAATGTGATCTGAGCATGCGTGGCAATTTGTCCATCGGAATTCTATACACGCGATCGAAAAAAGCCTGATAGGACTTTGTTGTCGGAAAAATTGAGAGCAGGATCTCAAACTTTTTCCGTCGGAAATTCTGACGGAAAAATTCCGATGGAGCCCACACACAGTCGGATTTTCCGACAACATGGTCCGATAGGACATTTTCCGTCAGAAATTCCGACCGTGTGTACGGGGCATTAGAAGTTTGCAAAAATCCAGTCTTTTAACTTCTATTGTTTTATTGTTATGTTATAAATATGTCATAGTCATTAAGTGTTATGGATGATGGAATAATAAATGATATCTATCTGTCAGTTTTAACTTATTTCACATTGAATTGCGATTCTTTGGGAAAAAGTGGAGTGCCAATGCTTTTCTGCTGCAAATGTATATATATCGGGTATCCGATGCCTAGACAAGACCTGAAGGAAAAATAAGAATGACCACTCAATAAACCTCGCCTTTAAAAACAAGCTATCCATGGCAATACCTGTATTTCTGGCAGGTTTCCTTTAAGGACAAGGCCATGTTGGCTGTTGCTGACCTCTACTTGTGAAAGTGCTAGTTTTCTTGCTATCATACTAATCCAGTGTCTTCAATATTTTTTGAGTCACTGACCTGGAACAAGTATACAGATTAGGAGTTTGGATTACACTATAACTTTCAAATCCACATGCTAGTTTCAGGCCAGTTTCTAAAAAAAAAAAAAGGTATTGAAGAGCATGGCAATCAGCAACTAGTACTGCAGGAGGATGGCAATAACAGCCCTCACATATCCTTTTAAGATATAGTCAACTTGAGGAAGATAGTCTCCCTGCTGCTATCCTTTTACTTGCTCATCATTGTATTATTATTAAATGTTGCATGTCATTTCTAGCCTAAGGAGGTTACCTGTGCCATGCTGAAGCCATACATAATGAATTCATAATTGTATGAAAGGGAGCTTATAGATGTTTTTAAAATGTGTTTAGTCAAAATGGTTTTCATAGTCTTTAAATAATTAAAGACTATTTATGTACTGAATGTCGTTCTGTTCTGCATTTGAAAATCTCATCACAAATGGTACATATTATTTCTTGCTAAAACAAAACATACAGTTTTTTTTGTAACCATAGAAACATACAAAAACCGCTTGCTAGTTTGGAGCACATGTGTAAAAGCAATAAAGTTGTGTTTGAAAAAAAACTTAGTTTCTCATGTCATATATGAACTTTTCAGCTGCTTTACACTTAGAGGAAGTAAACTGTTTTCTTATTTTTTTGCTTTCTTCTTACCTGCAAAATAAAGGCATAATGTGCTGGTATGCATTGCATACCAACACCTTATGTGACACTTACCTGCAAGCTAAGCCCTCGTCGTACCCGCTGAAGGCCGCATCCATCTTGGCCCATCTTCCTTCCAGGTCTGCGGACTCCGGCTCTGTGACTGGCCGGAGCCACGTGACGTCTGCCACGCATGTGCACAGGGCCCTGAAGACTGAAGAAACGTCACAGGCGGCCATTCAGAGCTCATGCTCCGATGACGTAATGGGCGCAGTATACAGTAAATATCTCCTAAACTGTGCATGTTTAGGAGATATTTATAGTACCTATAGGTAAGCCTTATTATTAGATTACCTATTTATAAAAGGGACAAACAATAGAGGGAAGTTTTCTTCCTCTTTAAGCATTGCAATTATTTATTAAATGCAAAAAAATGAATTCTCTAATTCCGAACAGAAGTTTTCTATTTTCCAAGTGTGTTTGGAAAACAATTTGTGGATACTGATATTGTGCTTTGAATATTCCAGCATTTTTAAATAATTTAAAAAATAAAAGTACATCCTTATACAAATATTTATTTTTTGCCTAAAATCCTGCAACTGTGTTTGCAGTTTACATTATTACTTAACCAGTGCAGGACATAAAGTAGTTCTCAGTAGTTCTCAGGCTGGGAGGAGGGATCCAGGAGGACACCCCATATCTTTTCTGTCAGACACATGGCAACAAGCTTTGCTGATATGCAGGCCGTCCTAGCATTGGTTTCCAGTCAGGAGGGTTCTCAGTGGTCACAATTCCCTGCTACTCAAGTGTGATGAAGCGGCATTGTAGCCCATGAAGCTACAGAACTGAACAGGGTGATACCACCATAGTGATTTCACTGTGGGTTAAACAATGTTGTCACCCTGTTTAACAAAAGGAAAAGGGTCAATCACTGGCAAGATAACTAGATATTTAAACTATTATAGATCCTTTAAAATGCCAATCAAACCATGCAGGTATGTGGCTTTTAAAAAATGTATAAGGGAATGATTTTCTTACCTATAGGAAGAGTTGCACTCTCTATTTTGTGTTGGTGACCGTTATTACCAAAAGTGAAAAAAAAATTCAACATTTTTATTTGTCACTGGAACAGGAATAGAGGGGAAATCTTCCAGACACTAGTTTTTGGTGATCACCATAGATTTTCCTCACTCTGGCTGGATTTCCTATGACCTCCTGTTGTGGCTATGGTACAGGAAGTGGGGGGAAATCTCCCAAATGGGACACAGATGACAAAAAAAAACATGACGGGTTATTACCCTCCCTTACTCTATCCAAAATGTTTTTAAAAGTATCTTAATTGTACACGGGCTGGGTAGTCATAGACCCTGATTTATAGGCTGCTACCTTCAGGTGAATGGACACTGGCAACGCCCAGGAAGCCCTTGGGCATACCCCTATAACTTTATCCCTCTCTGTGAGAAGTTTCTATCCTTAACTAGTTGTTATATACTTGGAATTTTTCATTCAGCTCTTTACTGCTTTCTAATATAAAATTGAAAGCAGTACATCTGGATCAGTGTAAGCTCAGTAATATTTTGGGCACTGTACCTGGACCCCATGCTGTAATGTTGCTGGATCCTGCATGGATGTGCAACTCAGCACTTGTGTGTAGTTAGCAGCCGAATGCTTTACAGGTCCATGCCCCTGGTCATTCCTATGTTCCCAGACCCTAAAGAGCCCTTCAGGAGTATGCCCACGGGTGAAGCTAGGACCCATACAGACATCAGCAAAAAGTGAAATGTGAAAAGGTAAGCAAGCCTAGTCTTCGGAGGAGGATTAGGTTTTTTGACAGCATTAGCAGAAAGCTGGTTCAAGGGAACCATGGAAAAAAAAATTGGTCACATTTTTGTTTAACCACTGAAGTTAACAATGCTTCCTTTGCACCAGAAGAGGACCCAGGCCCTCATTAACACTCGTCATTTCATCCTATTCTACCTCTATAACAGGCACACAACAAGCTCCTTGCCTGAGCAACAAAGATTTTTCCGCAACTATGTCAAAATTTCTCAGACAGCTAACAGCTTTATTATAGCCATCCCTGCCCAGACCCAAAAAGCACCAGACTTCTTCACCTCAATACAGTCACACTTGATTCTCCTCCATCTTGTTATGCACCTCTGGTTACTAAGAGCCCGGCAAAGTCTAAAAAGGCATTCCACATTCGTGGACAAATGGAATAGGCAAGTTATGATAATTGCGTTTATCTTTAAAAGATTTTTCACCCTTCCAAGAATCACTACCGAGCTACAGTGTATCCCGTTGTAAAAAAATAAATAAAAAATCACTAAAACGTGGACTGTTCTGGTAGTAGACCCTGCCATCTTAAATAAACATCTTACTGTGCCTATAATTGAAGTTCCTTCTTTTAAGGCTTCCGCAGACAGAAAAGTTGAGACACTTAAAGCGGAGTTCCGCCCTCCCCCACCCCCCTCTAAGAATAAAAAGTCAGCGGCTACAAATACTGTAGCTGCTGACTTTTACTATTAGAGCACTTGCCTGTCCAGGCTAGCACTGTCCTCACCCAAGCCAATTCTTGAATCAGCTTTTATGTGCTGGCGCCACCATCTCAGCTTAGGGAAACCAGCAGTGAAGCCTTGTGGCTTCACTGTGGCTTGATGACCCCTGGCCACTTCTAAACAGGTCAGACTGTTGTCTCAAGGCCCCTGCTCCATTTTGCTTTGGCAGTAATTGGTTTGGCATGACTGTTGAAACCCAGGTTTTGAATCACTGGGATATATCTGACTCTGTCATTTCCACATTATTCAAAGCCAGAAAAGCAAATTCAAGAAAAATGTATTACTATACATGGAAATCCTTTTTCACCCGCTGCAAACGCAAGGCATTTCAGTTTCCTCAGTGTTTTGTAAAGTCCACTTTGGGACCTGGAGCGCAGGAATTTGAGAGATCCGGGTGGGATGAAATCCCCCAGTCCTGGGTCCTGATTTTGAGAACAGCCAGCATACTGATTGGTCAGGTGTGTGCTGGACCATGGTTCTGGGCTCCACCCCAGCAGACAGGAAGTGGCTGTTAGCTGTGTACACCAAGGCAGTTGCGGAAAAAATCTGTATGTGGTAGACAAGGGCCTGGAGGTTAAGGCCAGAGCAGCAGTACTGCAAGTGGAAGACAACTAGGCTGAATGTCATTTTGTTGATGGAAAGGAATTCTGAAACCCCTGCAAGGGAAACCTATCTTTGTTTGTTGAACTTTCTTTTAATAAAAATGGGCAAACAAAGCCCTTAAAAAGAAGAACCAGCGAGTGGCGGAGTCCTTCAAGCTCTACATGTGATGCTAATCCTTTACATGATAGATTATATATATAAAATATATATATATATATATATATATATATATTACAATTGTGTGAAAAATGATTTTCCCCCTTTCTGATTTTTTTTTTTTTTTTTTTTTTGCATATTTCTCACACTTAAATGACTCGGATCATCAAACAAATGTTATTATTACACAAAGGTAATCTGAGTAAATGCAAAATGCAGTTTTTAAATGATGGTTTCATCCTTGGCTGCAACAACTGCAATCAATCGTTTGCAATAACTGGCAATGAGTCTTTCACATTGCTGTGGAGCAATTTTGTCCCACTCTTCTTTGCAGAATTGTTTTAATTCAGCCACATTGGAGGGTTTTCCAGCATGAACAGCCTGTGTAAGGTCATGATACGGCATCTCAATTAGATTTAAGTTCTTCGGGCTTTGACTAGGCCACTCCAAAACTTACATTTTTCTTTGAACCATTTGGAGGTGGACTTGCTGTTGTGTTTCGGATCACTGTCCTGCTGTATAACCCATGTGCACTTAAGCTTGAGTTTGCGAACTGATGGCCGGACATTCTCCTTTAGGATTTTCTGGAAAGTCGTCCAGGTCCTGAAGCTGCAAAGCAGCCCCAGACCATCACGCTACCACCACCATGTCTGACTGTTGGTATAGTTTCATAGTTAGTAAGGTTGAATAAAGACATCAGTCCATCCAGTTCAACCTGAGCGAGTGTCTACAATTGTCCCCATCCCTGTATATTGCACACTCACATCAGTCCCTACCCTCAAGGAGCCCACAATCCAAGGTCCCCATTCATATACTAGGGCCAATTTTTGGACAGAAGCCAATTAACCTACCTACATGTCTTTGGATTGTGGGAGGAAACCGGAGTACCCGGAGGAAACCCACGCAGGCACAGGGAGAACATGCAAACTCCAGGCAGGAAGTGTCGTGGTTGGGATTCGAACCAGCGACCCTTCTTACTGCTAGGTGAGAGTGCTAACCACTACACCACTGTGCCGCCTTGGTATGATGTTCTTGTTATGAAATGCTGTATTAGTTTTATGCCAGATGTAACCGGATGCACACCTTCCAAAAAGTAACATTTTTGTTTCGTCAATCCACAGAATATTTGCCTAAAAGTCTTGGGGATAATCAAGATGTTTTTTAGTAAATGTGAGATGAGCCTTTGTGTTTTTTTTTGATCAGCAGTGGCTTTGGCCTTGGAACTCTCCCATGGATGCCATTTTTGCCCAGTCTCTTTCTTATTGTTGAATCATGAACACTGATTTTACCTGAGGCAAGTGAGGCCTGCAGTTCTTTAGATGTGCTGGGTTCTTTTATGACCTCCTGGATGAGTCGTCGTCATGCTCTTGGAGTAATTTTTTTAGGCCGGCCACTCCTGGGTACACCACTGTTAAAAAGTTATCTCCATTTGTGGATAATGGCTATCCCTGTGGTTCACTGAAGTTCCAAAGCCTTCGAAATGGCTTTGAAACCCTTTCTAGACTGATACATGTACATTACCGTATATATACTCGAGTATAGGCCGACCCGAATATAAGCCGAGGCACCTAATTTTACCACAAACAACTGGGAAAACTTATTGACTCGAGTATAAGCCTAGGGTGAGAAATGCGCAGCTACTGTAAGTGGAAAAGAGGGTCAACGATGCCCATTTGCAGCCTCACTGTGCCCATGCAGATGGACACAGTTTACCGATTTGGGGCCCTGTATCTCGGGGTCACTTAGTGCTAGGAACCCCATCTTTAGATATGTTGTAGTGCTAATTCCACTGGGTTGGAATACAACATTTGAGGTTCCTAGCACCAAGTGTCCCCGAGATATGGGGCCCCAAATTCGGGTCAGAAAATCTCAAGCACTTTTCTACAGCAGAGAATGACATTTTCTGAACCAACTTTGGGGCACTGTATCTCGGGGCCACTTAGTGCTAGGAACCCCATATTTGGATATGTTATAGTGCTAGTTCCACTGGGTTGGCACACCAAATTTGGGATACGGGGCCCCAAAGTCGGGTCGGAAATTTTTTTTTTTGCTGCAGAAAAGTGCTTGACTCGAGTATAAGCCGAGGGGGGCACTTTCAGCACAAAAAAATGTGCTGAAAAACTCGGCTTATACTCGAGTATATACGGTCCTTAATCTGTTATTCATTTTTTTTAGCTTGTTGCATGATGTGTGGCTTTTTGTGATCTGTCAGTGTGCTTCACTTTGTCAGACGACTTCTATTTGTGATTTCTTAATTCAACAGGTCTGGCAGTAATCATGTCTGGGTGTGGCAAGTGAAATTTTAACTCCGCTTTCCAAAAAATTGTGGTTAATCACAGTTCATTCATGATTAAGCATGGGATGGGGCAATTACTTTTTCATATAGGGCCAGGCAGGTTTGAACAGCTTTTTTCCCTTAATAAAATAATTTAAAAACTGCATCTTGGATTCACTCGGTTATTTTTTTATCGGGCAAATACTTTTTCACACATATATATATATATATATACACAACAAGAAAAGTGCAGTGCTAAAACAATATATAATAATAAGTCCATAAATATAAAGTCCCAGGTGAATTAAATATACATGTCTTGAGCTTCCAAAAGTCTGACGTCATTACGGTGTGCTAAAACACTCACGAGATCGTGCATGAATAAGTGCCTGGATTTAAATATAATCCTCAGTGCTCCTTAGTGACAGTAACCCTTCACCAATACTAAACCCTCACCAGAGACAAAACCTTTAGAAGCCTTGTATCAGTATCCTGAAGCTTGGGAGAATCGGGAGATCACTACAAAAAGCTAGCACTAGGTAAAAAAGCTCATGCAAAGGAGCCCAAAAAAAGCTTACATGGTGTAGTATTTATTAAAAAAAAATTGCTGCAGCATGAAAACCTAGTACATGACGTATTATAAGCGGGATACTTTATGGCATTTGCATATGGCGTATGGCTTTCTTCTGGCGACTCGACCATGCACCCCATCTTTCTTTAAGTGCCTCCTTATTTTGCATCTTGAAACAGCCACAACACATGTTTTCAGAGAGTCCTGTATTTCACCTGAAGTTTGTGGGTTTTTCTTTGCATCCCGAACAATTTTCCTGCCGTTTGCTAAAGAAGCTGAGGGTAAAGGTGATGGACTGGCCAAGCATGTCTCCAGACCTAAACCCTATTGAGCATCTGTGGGGCATCCTCAAAGAGAAGCTGGAGGAACGCAAGGTCTCTAACATCCACCAGCTCCATGATACAGACAGGAGAAAAGTGTCTTTTGTTTTGTTTTTTACAAACTGATCATAATTTTATGAACAGTTGGCAACAGTGATGCCAGCAAGTACACAGCATTTGAGAGTGTTTTCTTGTTGAGATCAGGCTTGTATTTTTTCCAGCAGGTCACATGGGCCTGGGCCTAAAAAAGGAAGACCCCTAGAAATAGTGCAAACTTTCCAGTTTACAATAATTATGGGAGGAAGTATTACTACTGGTTAATGGAAACAAAGCGCATCCCATATATGGTGCATGTCAGAAGGCTCTGACAGGTTCAATGTGTAATTTAAAACTCCAAATTTATCATAATATAAGGGTTTTATCTCCTATTTCATATACCATACATTTGTTATTTAAAAACATTACTTTGTTACTTAGAAAACCTATTACACAATTAGGGGTACTAACAATAAATGTGCACATGTGGAGAGATATTTGTAGTGTAGAGCTACATAACATATACCAGGGATTACTTGATGTATACTGGATGTCTATAAACTATATATAATAACTGTAAGAAAGTTAAAAAGCTTAGGCAGTCCCTTTTTAGTAGGCTTTGGAAGATGGAACTGAAAGCATATGCTTTCACGTGATCTCATGCCATGAAATGGAGGAAGGAGGGGGAAGGCTGAACACACTTGGCAATTATAAAGATTGGCCATTCTCCACCAGAATTCCATGGAACCCTATGGTTTCTCCAGAGGTTGTTAGGGGTTCCTTGAGCAATGGTTGATTGAACTACCATATGATGGTGCCTGCATTGTTGTGGAGACAGCATGGCACCAAGGATCTTTTCAGATGTCTGAGGGTGGCATTATTCCCACTGTTTCATAATGAAATGGTCCATTCTTTCAACTGACCTCCAATGTGAGAGGCATTCTTCTTTTTACTAAACATATATGTAAGGAGGTACCTCTCTAACTGAACATATAATGTAGAGGACTATTTATTCGATGATCACAAATGTAATGCCTCTCCTATCCTCTCCTATCCTATTGTTAAAAATAATTGCAAATAATTTTATCAAATACAGCAAAGGTTTCCTGAGACCTGAAAAATTGTTCAAGGGTTTCTTTGGGGTAAAATGGTTAAGAAAGGCTGATAAAGATATGGATGTGCCAGAATGTGGTCCTCATGTCCTCTCCTCCATCGTCTGGAGACTGTGGTTATCAGACTGAAATCCATCATTTGAAAGGCTTTTACATTGCGGTTTCTTTCACATGCTTGTGAGTAGTTTTTAATTTGTTTTATTAAATAAACGTATTTAAGGATAATGCACAAGGCTGGTGCGCCCTCTTCTCTTTATTCTCTTTTTTTGTGCCAGAATGATGTTCATTCACTGTGATCATCCCAATGTACACTCAATGTATATTACTTTGCTGTCAACTGATATTTTAGTTTAAAGTGGTTCTAAAGGTGGAAGTTTTTTTTAACAAAAAATCCCTGCATTCAACACCCCGCCCTCTGACCAACCTCCAAATATGGGTACCTGAGCCTGACCTTGATCCCGCAATGTACACAAGGAAAGAACCGCTGGTCTCTCTCCCTCCTCAGTGGCTCATACACAGCAGCAGGAGCTATTGGCTCCTATTGCTTTCAATTACAGCCAGTGAGGAGGGAGGGCGGGGCCAAGCCACGCTCTGTATTTCTTATAGCCACACACAGCTGGCTTGGGAGTGAGCATGCATGAGTGCTTCCATAGCAAGCAACTTGCTATGGGGGCACTTGGTGGAGGAAAATAATAGGGTCAGGGCTGCTCTATGCAAAACCATTGCACAAAGCATGTTTGTTTATTTTATTTTTTTAAACTGAGCCTTTAGAATTTATTTAATGTGCCACTGCATATCATAATGCAGATAACAAAAAAATTATGTACAGTACTTGTGTGTTTTCCATATGCTTTAATGTACAGGAAAAAATCCTAATCCAGAAGATATAATGTAATTGATTATTTGTTGACCGAGCAGTAGGGATGAGCCCACGGTTCGAGTCGAAATGTAAGTTCGACTCGAACATCGGGTTTTCATTTGTTCTAAAATGAACCGAACATATTAGGCGTTCGTGGAAAATCTTAAAGCCGCGGACCGCTCAGTGCATTGCTGTATGATGATAGGCCAAAGCATGCACCTGGCCTGCATGCTTTGGCCAATCACAGTGCGCTCTGCTGAGAGAGCCATAATTGGCCAAAGGCAGGGTGCCTTTGGCCAATCATGGCTCAGGGGGACTAAGTCCACGCCCCTCACTATATAAGGCTGCTTACAGAGCGGCCCTGTGTAGTGTTGTTGGCGTGGACAGAGAGATAGCTTGAGTTAGATTAAGCAGGCAGGTTATTCAGTTAGTGGCAGTGTATTTCATGTGTATATATATATATACTGTGTGTGTGTGTGTGTGTGTGTGTGTGTGTATATATACTCTGCATTTAGCATAGACTATATTTTCAGTGTTTACTCGATATTTAGTGAGTGCAGGCAGTGTATTAATTTATATACATACAGTTGTGTGTATGTGTGTGTGTGTATATATATATATACTCTGCATCCAGTGCAGCCTATATCTACAGTGCATTCTGTGGTGTACTGTGGTGTTGCAAAACAAAAAATACATCATGTCTGGAAGGCCACCAAGGAGAGGCAGACGCTCACAGGCCACTAAAAGAGGGCAAGCAGCCTCTGTGTCTACAGTCAACAGTGGTGGTCGTGGATATGGTGCATCCTCTGAAGGTGGCCGTGGGGCACGCTTGTCCTTTTTTGCTGCTGCTGGCCGTGTTATTGAGCCACAACATGCAGAAAAGTTGGTCGAGTGGATAAGGAAGCCGTCCTCATCCTCTGTCACCCAGGCTCAGGGTATTTTGCCTTCCAACGCAGCTGCCAAAGCGGCCTATTCCACCGGCTCTTTGTCCACAGTCACTCCTTCCGTAGCCCCACCATCATGCACGGAGGAGTCCCCAGAATTATTCGACCACAGTGTTGGTTACATGCTGCTGGAGGATGCACAGTGATTTGAAGGCTCTGATGTTGGTTCCCAGGTTGAGGAAAGGAGTAACCTGAGCCTAGAGAGAGGCGGTGCCACAGAAGGACAAGAAACTGGCAGTCATGTTTCACAGCAGGGCCCGTTCCAGTGCAAAACACGAGTATCTGTGAGGGGATACAGTGTTGTGGCACCACCACCACCCAAGGCCCAATTTTTCTGCCCCTGTTTAACAGGGGCATGTAATTATAACTTTTGATATATTTCACAGCAGGGCCCATTCCTGTGCCGAGCAAGAGTAATTGTGAGGGCTTACAGTTCTGGTACCACCAACACCTAAGGCCCAATTTTCTGCAGAGTATATAGGGCAGGCCATATAGTATATATACTGCTGTTCAGAGTATACAGTGCCTGGGGGACCCCCACACCATTTAAAAAAAAAATGTGGGTGCGGGGTTCCTTGATATCCATACCAGACCTGAAGGGCCTGGTATGGATTTTGGGGGGGGGCATTGACGCCATTTTTTTTTGTGGTATTTTTATCTATATTGTCGGGATCCGACAATACATTACAGCCGCGAGCAGTTTTAAATCATTTTCTCATTCGTTCATTAACAGACACAGCCTTCTTTATTCAGAACCATAGGGTTATATGACCCCCTACAGGAGGAGGACACTACACAGAAAAAAGATATACACCCCCCTCTCTGCTATAGGCCTTCAGTTTTGCCTAGTCAGGAGTAAGGACCTAATTCCCTGCTGGGATCTCTTGTTCTGGCAATTAAATTTTTTTTAGTTTTGTTGTTTTTGTTCCTGGATTTTTCCGGTGAGATCTACAATCAACTGCCGGGCTGGACATTCGATACAGTGGTCACCATAGTCTGGCCAGTGAGCGCCTGCAGACATGCTAGGTCAACCGCGACATAGCGCCACTGGACGGACCTGGCCCTGCGAGTTAAACATCTCGTGAAGTCGCATACGACCGGGTCTTGGCTCGAGTCGCAGCCCCCCTCATGGCCGACAGCCCCCCCACTTCGGTGGTGAGGAGGTTCTGTCTGGAGCGGTGCTGGAGTTGGTCCTGGTATGGTGAGTAAATGTCCCCCTCTTCCCTTCCTGGGGGGACAGGGTTGCGTACATGACGGGGGTGTGCGCGCCGCCTAGGTTCTGTGCTTACCGGGGGCACTGGGTCCGGTGCATGGATCATCTCTCTCTCTCTCTCTCTCTCTCTCTCTCTCTCTCTCTCTCTCTCTCTCTCTCTCTCTCTCTCTCTCTCTCTCTCTCTCTCTCTCTCTCTCTCTCTCTCTCTCTCTCTCTCTCTCATCCTGGGAGGCTACAGGGTTCTCCTGCATCTGTGGTAGTCTCGTGTAGCACGGCCGGCAGCCATTTTGCCGTAGCCAGTGTTCTTTTCCCTAGTTCCTGATGACTTCCCATGGCTGGTGGCCATGTTTGTGTAGCTCGGCGGCCATGATATGGTGGATTTGGGCTTAGGCAACGGCGGCCATTACTGTGTAGCCCAGGACGGCAATTTTTGGCAGGCAGAAGCTCCTACTTTTAACCCGGCGCTGACTCCTGTGTTTTCTTCCCCCTTTGACGCCACATGTGTGCAGGTCTACATCTGAGGCAGCAAGCGATACACTGGTGGGGCGAGTCTGGGGGATCCCTCCTTCCTCTGCTGCAGGCTGTGGGGTGTTCTGGTGGTCCGATACCACTACCAGTGTGGGGGTGTCCCATTGTAGTGGTCACTCTTGGTGTGGGGCTCGATTTTTTTTTTCTCTCCTATGGAGTCTCAGGAGCATGTTTCCCAACCTGTCCCCCTGTCAGAGGCTGCAGGTTCCTCTGGGTCCCAGCCATCCGTTGACGCACTGACGGCAGCCCTGGAGTCCTTTGTGTCCCGGGTGGAGGTGGCTTTTGGGTGGTGTACTAGCAAAAAGCGCCCTCCGCCTTCCCCTGCTTCATCTGTCTCGTCAGATCCTGAATCTGATTCAGCTGCCGTGGATAGGGCCCACCTTGCGGGGGCTGCGGCCGCACTCCTAGATCTTTCGGACAGTGAGGAAGATTCCTCTGCCCCAGTGGCTGTGCACGAGAAAGCGCTGGTGGACGCACTGATTTCTTCTGTGTGGGAAACTTTAAAAATGGAGGATGCAGCCGCGGTGGAGGTAGTTGCCACCTCTTCCCTTTAAACCCGAACACATATTAATTACAGAGGTTCTGTTGCTGATTGCATTTAATTGGCCTCAGAACTTGTGTAATTCATGTGTTCAGGTTTAAAGGGATGAGGTGGCAACCCTAGGTGGAGGTGCCAGTCCCCTTTGGCACTCACAAGCCGCCTCACGCAGCAAAAGTGTTCCCTTATCCCTCCTTTTGTGACAAGTTTGTCTATAAAGAATGGTAGCGTCCAAAATGCCCCTTTGTGATCCCAAAGTGTTTCGCTGTGCGTTATCCCTTTGAGGAGAGTCTGCTCAAAAAATGGACAACTCCACCGGTGGTGGATCCCTCGATTTCTCGGTTGAACAAAACCACTATGATTCCAGTTGAGGACTCTCCGGCCTTTAAAGACCCGGCTGACAGGAAGGCAGAGTCTCTGAGCCGCACTATGTTCTCTATTGCGGGTTTGGCGCTTCGGTCAATATTGGATATTTCTGTGGTGTCGCAAATGCTGACAGAATGGGCAAAGCTGTTGCGCTGTGACCTGAAAGGTGGCCAGTTTTCTCCTGCCTTCACAGAATTAGCGGATTAACTGGTCCAGGGCCTGCGGTTTGTAGGCGATGCCTCTTTGGATGCAGCTCCCTTGCTTTCTAAGCTATCAGTGGCTGAAGTGTTGGACTGCGGACCAGGCCTCTAAAAAGGCCCTAGCTGATCTGCCTTTTCAAGGCGATCGTTTGTTTAGGGCCACTCTGGATGATATCATTAAGAGTGTCACAGGGAGGAAGAGTACGTTTCTTCCACAGTCAAAGAAGGGGAAGGAGTCAAATCGTAAGCGTGGCCCTTCCTTCTCGGCACACAGAAAATGTTTTCGTCCCTCAGGGTCCCACTGATAAAGGCTCAGAGTCTTTCAAGCCCCCTCGGGAGGGCCCAAGCGGCCCTGGTCGGGCAAACAGAGTGGGCTTCTCCAGACCACCAGATAAGGCTCCTTCAGCATCAAGAGGCGCCTTCACCCGCAGTCCAGGTGGGGGGATGTCTTCGCTGGTTTCCGGTGCCCGTGGACCTCTCTGATAAACGACAAGTGGGTCCACGAAGTGATTCTGTCCGGTTACAAGAACGAGTTCCAGACTTGTCCCCAAGCAGATTTTTTCCGTTCAATCTGCATCTGTCTCTGGACCGCTTGTTAGTCCCCCGGGGTGCGGTACTAGGCCTGTTGCTCCAAGGGGTGATTGTCCCGGTTCTGGTGTCGGAACGTTTCTAGGGCTTTTATTCAAACCTGTTTATGATTCACAATATTTAAAGGAATATTTCATTTTTATTATTTCACTTTAAGCATTATTAAAATCACTGCTCTCAAAAAAAACTGCAGTTTTTATAACTTTTTTTTTGCATTGATACATGTCCCCTGGGGCAGGACCCGGATCGCCAAACACATTTTATGGCAATAACTTGCATATAAGCCTTTAAAATTAGCACTTTTGATTTTTCACTTTCGTGTGTTTGAATGAATTTTTTGCCTGTTCGCATGTTCTGCTAATAACCAAACCGGGGGGGTGGGGGGTGGGGGGGGGGGTATTCGACTCATCTCTACCGAGCAGTTGTCTAATAGCTCAACTGAAGCTCTGCTGCTATAAGTCTAGCTTTATATTCACGTAATCGCTAGAAACCTACAAGCTCTGGCCTAGAGGCAGCTAAAGCCTGCAAGTGTGAACTCGGCACTTGAGTAGGATTTCCTGACAGGAATTAAGTGACTTAACATTTAGCCATCCATAGTAAATGATTTATTTAGGAATTGTTTGGTCTCGGAGGCATTTATTTTTCCTCGGTTTAAATCTCCATTTCTGTGAAGAATCTGTATTCATGTTGCTAAGTCACCAGTTGTCATGGTAATGGTTATTTCTCCTGCTGTACTAACGGTACTAGAAGCAGGCAAATATCCATCTTCCCTTTAAGGGAATGGAACAGGATGCCTGTCCTGCCAGACTCCTTATTGGCTCCCACTATTGCATAGCAACTATGTTTAAGTCCATAGGGGATTGTGCGAAGGAAGTGCAGATGAAATGGGAGCGTTGCATGACCAGCGCTAGAGGGAGATATTTCCTTAAACAATACAGTGAGTCAGCAAGTACACATTCTACAACTGCTTTATTCCCAACATTGTGTTCTCTAAAATATGAAGATATACATTTGTGTTCTATTGTTTTTTTTTTTTTTTGTTCTGTAAAACTTAGGCTTTTTTATCCACTTGTGTGAGAAAATATCTCATTTAATTCTGTGTCAGCACAGCTTTGTTTTAGCTGATCCTGAACACTCAAAGCACCCCTGATCAAATAAACTCAACTGTCCCTCCTAGAGATGCTGCTGAGTTGCTATTTTTGCATAGGTTAGCTTTTAGCGCCGTAAAAAGCAGATTTTCATCCATTTATGCTGTGTTGTTTTATAAATAAGACTTCTAGTCTATATCAGCGAAAGGTCAGATTCCCTCTTAAGCCCCCGTTCACACCTGTGCGATTTGTCATGCAATTTGGCAGTTCCAAATCGCATGACAAGTCGCACCCCATTGTCAGCAATGGAATTGTTTAAATTGCCGGGACTCATGTAGCAGCGACTTTGGCAAAAAGGAGAGCAGAAACCTTTTTCAATATCATTGCAACTTGCTAAGACTTTTGTTGTAAGTGACAAGCCGCCATGAAATTGGCTGTGCAAATCGCACTGATGTGCGGCTTTTAAATCGTGCTGAAATAGTGTTGTGAACGTGGGCTTAAAGTGTTACTAAACTCAGGACCCTGCATTCACTATATTTGGTCTCCCGCAGTACACAGAACATGGAAATGCAATTATTTTAGCAAATATAAACTGCTAAATACCTTTTCTCATCAGCAGTATATAGCAGTCTTATGACTTCTATGAATGTTTGGTTAAAGCTTGCAGGAGGAATTGTCATTCTGCACTGACTGCCCTATCACGATGCAGGATTCCTGACCCTCTCTCTGGACAGTGCTGATTGGCCCTGTGTTGATCACATGCACTCTCCCAAGAAAAAGAAAAAAAAACTCTCTAGCAATAGACACCAAACTGAGCATGTGAAGCCTGTCCCCTGGCTCTGTATTATCAGGAAATATATTGGGGACAGTGGATAGAGGAGAGGATCAAAGGAGGCGGGATCAAACAGCCTTTTTTCACAATGCAGAGGATTACCCCTTAGGTTCCACAGTGAGTATAAAAAGCATGCTTTACTGCATACAGTGAGGGGAAAAAAGTATTTGATCCCTTGCTGATTTTGTACATTTGCCCACTGACAAAAAAATTATCAGTCTACAATTTTTAATGGTAGGTTTATTTTAACAGTGAGAGACAGAATAACAACAAAAATACCCAGAAAAACACAGTTCAAAAAAGTTATATATTGATTTGCATTTTAATGAGTGAAATAAGTATTTGCCCCCTTCACAAAACATGACTTGGTAGTTGGTGGCAAAACCCTTGTTGGCAATCATAGAGGTCAGACTTTTCTTGTAGTTGGCCACCAGGTTTGCACACATCTCTCCTGATTTCTCACGTGTAGTTCTGGACTAATCCCTCACCGTTCTAATGATCAATGAAACTCCACAAGGTGAGATCTGGCATGGAGCCCCAGACCAAGGGAGATTGACAGTTATTTTGTGTTTCTTCCATTTATGAATAATCGCACCAACTTTTCACCCTCTCACCAAGCTGCTGGCTGATGGTCTTGTAGCCCATTCCAGCCTTGTGTAGGTCTACAATCTTGTCCCAGACATCCTTGGACAACTCTTTGGTCTTGGCCATGGTGGAGAGATTGGAATCTGATTGCTTCTGTGGACAGGTGTCTTTTATACAGGTCACAAGCTGAGAATAGGAGCACTCCCTATAAATGAGTGCTCCTAATCTCAGCATGTTACCTGTATAGAAGACATCTGGGAGCCAGAAATCTTGCTGATTGATAGAGGTTCAGATACTTATTTCACTCATTAAAATGCAAATCAATTTATACATTTTTTGACATGTGTTTTTTTTGGATATTATTATCGGTCTCACTGTTAAAATAAACTTACCATTAAAATTTTAGACTGACTTTGTCAGTGGGCAAATGTACAAAATCAGCAGGGGATCGAATACCTTTTCCCCTCACTGTATACAGACTGATTTTACTGTTGTGGGTTTAGTAACACTTTAAGGATAAAGCCTGAGCAAGTGGCGCAGTGAAAACAAGCTTAATTTGTGTCAGACACATACGTTTCTATAATATATAATATGAGCTACACTAATGATTATTGTTGCTAAGGTTTCTTGTGGGGAAGGGAGGCAATGCTGTACCTATCATCTCCCCCTCTCTCTCTTGCCAAAAACACTTTAATAAAACTACGGTGTTATTCATACTTCATTTACATTCCTGGAAGTGAAGGCAAGCCTTAGTGTAGGGTCATGTTAAATAAGTGATTCTGCCATCGCCAACATTTGGCCAGCTATAGAATCACTATAAACTTAAATTATCACCTGTGGAATTAGCTTTGTTGTAACCTCAAATTCAGGCAGCATAGGAGCCACTACCTCAGATAATATACGTAAGTATAATTTTAGTGATTCTGTGACTGATGTACTGCTTCCACCCACAGAATGATCCACCTGACATGGTTCTATGGCCCCTTTCACACAGGCAATATGATCAGGTCCACCTGTCAGTTTTTCAGGCAGACCTGATCGGACCCTCCAGTCTCTTCTATGGAGTGGCGGATGTCAGGAACACATGCCCGCCGCCATTGGATCCCATCCTGTCTGCCAAAAACAGATTAATGATGGTCCTATGCCCCATTTGTCTGGCAGATCACATGGAAAAAGACAGCTGGATCCATTTCCATCCAATTGCCCCCATAGAGGAGAGTGGGACCATGTCCGTGTCCACTCTGCATAGCGGAGCGCACACGGGCCTGTCATTTGCCTGCTCATCAAGGATCAGCGGAGAGATGCCCCGCTGAGCAAGTAGATTCCACTTAGCAGAGGCCCCTGTGTGAAAGTGGCTTGGTTCTTCTGCCACCTGGTAATGGGTATGCAAAAAAAAGTTCTGTTTGCAGACTTTTTCGTAAGTTCTAAGTTATTGTTTATGCCCCCATCTCCTAGATCTGCAGTAACAAAACTAGTGGGCTTGTTTCAAAAGGGTAAAGGTGATACATTATGGTAGCACCACACCCTTTAGGCACCTGATGGTTTCAAAGTGTACCTAAACAGGCTGCTGTGGATTCTGTATAATAGTTACTTGGTCAGTACTCTTCCAGTTCTGGTTACTGCACCCCACCCTCATGGACATTTGTCTCTATGCAATTTGTTCTGTGCCTCATGGTAAGATTAGCACAGATGCCTTTCAGTATTAGTCAGGTGTTTGAAGTCTGGGGGCCCTGGATACCAGTTCCCTGGTATCCCCTTTTATCAAATTATTAATATGCTATAAGGGCAATCTATATTAATGTTCTATCTTCCCAGTCCCATGGTGGGTTATTCCCCCTTTCAGCCACCAGTAAATGCAGCTTTTATTTGCAGACTGAATGAATTACACAAAGAACAAGGGTTTCTAGGAGATTCCCATGCTCTAATTTACTTATTGATTCATGCTAAACACTAATTTTCACTCTTTATTTACATAAAGAATCTGTTTCCAAATAAAATCTTATGAATCCCATAGGAATCAATTTAGGAGCTAAAATTGGGCAGAATAGTCACCAAACATCCACAATGCCACATCCTTCTCCATACCTGGAAGTTCTGTATCTGTTTCAAATGCCACGTTATGCATTGACATACTTTCTTAGACTCTGTCATCTGCTGACCTGGCACCATCCACAGCTTAACTCTTTAATAAGACACAGAAGTTGAATCCAACATAACTTTACTTCAGCTAATTGCAGTACAGAGGATGTTTTTCCAGTCTTTTGACATGTAAGAAGACAATGACTTTCCTAAGCCCTGTCTCTGTGAATAACTAACAGTTAGCACTGGCACAAAAACTGAGTAAAAATCATCCAGTGGGGAAAACTGTTCTAGTAACAACCTGTTCTCATTTTGCAACGTGTAATTCTGTCAGGGAGGTGTGTCATTGGCCTCAAATTTATTCTGCAGCAGGACAACAACCCCAAACATACAGCCAATGTCATTAAAAACAATCTTCGGTGTAAAGAAGAACAAGGAATTTTGGAAGTGATGGTTTAACCCCCACAGAGCCCTGATCTCAACGTCGTTGAGTCTGCCGGGATTACATAAATAGGCAAAAGGATTTGAGGCAGCCTACATCCATAGAAGATCTGTAGTTCTTCAAGATGTTTGGAACAACCTACCTGCTGAGTTCCTTCAAAAACTGTGTGCAAGTGTACCTAGAAGAATTTATATTGTTTTGAAGCCAAAGGGTGGTCACACCAAATATTGATTTGATGTAGATTTTAAATCTGTTCGCTCACTTTACATTTTGTAAAATTATACAAATAAACTATTAAAATATATATATTTTAAAAAATTCTTACTTTACAACATTTCTTTACACCTGCTTTTCACAGTAATATTGAGATATATATATATATATATATATATATATATATATATATATATATATATATATATATATATATACATACACATTGCTCAAAAAGATTAAAGGAACAATTTTTAATTTTAGACAATGGAATCAAGTCAATATTCTTCTGGGCAGTGGTGGCCGGTGGTATATAGGGTAGCTTCTCCTTTTGGCCTATCTGGAAATGGGTCTCAGGACCCATTTAATGATTGTCTGGGAGGCAAAATCAGTGTCACAATAGCGAATATTCATTCGCTATTGTCACACAACTGGGTGTACTCAGAGCGCAGTGCTCTGCACCTTGAGTCCACTCTTTTTTGAAGGCTATTAGAGCCTCTGGTTTTAATCATGTTCTTAAATAAAAAAACACCATCCCCCTCATTGGAATCAATGCATCCGGCACCCTGCATGTAGATTAGGGGGACGGACGCATGGATAGAGGGGCAGCGCCTATGTGCCCCTTATGGATGTGTCGCCACTGCTCCTGGGATATTGATCTGGTCAGTTACATAGCAGAGGTGGTTAATCAGTTTCAGCTGATTTGGTGTTAATGAAAGGAACAGGTGCGCTAGATGGGTAACAATGAGACAACCTCCAAAACAGGAATGGTTTTACAGGTGGAGACCACTGACATTTTTTTCCCTACTCCTCTTTTCCGGCTGTTTTTCACTAGTCTTGCATTTGACTAGGGTCAGTGTCACTACTGGTAGCGGTAGGCGATACCTGGACCCTATAGAGGTTGCACAGGCAGTCCAGCTCCTCAAGAATGGCACATCATTACGTGCCATTGCCAAAAGGTTTCAAGAGCATGGAGGAGATTCCAGGAGACAGGCAGTTACTCAGGGCCGTATAAGGTCCTTAGCACATCAGCAGGACCGGTATCTGCTCTTTTGTGCAAGGAGGAACAGGATGAGCACCACCAGAGCCCTGCAAAATGACGTCCAGCAGGCTACTGGTGTGAATGTCTCTGACCAAACAATCAGAAACCGACTTCATGAGGGTGGCCTTAGGGCCCGATTTCCTCTCTTGGTCCCTGTGCTCACTGCCTGGTACCATGGAGCTCGATTGGCATTTTACATTGAACACCAGAATTGGCAGGTCCACCACTGGTGCCCTGTACTTTTCACAAATGAGAGCAGGTTCACCCTGAGCACATGTGACAGACGTAAAAGGGTCTGGAGAAGCCGCAGAGAACATTATGCTGCTTGTGAAGAGATAAATACTAAAGCGCTAATATGTATGTTAAAAATCCAAAAATGCCCAAGACAATGTGTATTTAAGATGATCAAATGATTTAGCTGCAGCCAATACTGAAGTGCTCCCACACTTAAAAATGCATGAAATATAGTGTACAATCTGTAAACAATTGGTGTGCCTAATCAACCTTATAATAATAAATAGTAGATCTTAAAACAAACTAAAATCCATACGTGAATAAATAAATAATAAATATTTAGTGCAATAAAGTGCAATGTGGTGCCTGGAACATGCCTTGTTCCTATAAACTAGAATAGAAAAACTAGTGCAATGAAATAATGCAGGAAAAATCCAAATGTATAGATAAATTAATCCTCAACTGTGTTAAAAAATAAACTGCTGTGTTTAAGAAATAAATAATATAAATCAGTGGTGTAGCAAAATAAATACTATAATGTAAAAATGCACTGATGTTTTGTTAAACGTATTGCTCAGTCCAACCATACACCGGCCAATCTCCCTAGATACAATTGATCAGGTGTTATGTGCAAGTGGCAAACATCTTATCATAAAACAATCCACTGGTGATTATGTCTGTAATAAACTTGTTACAGATGATATGGTTTGCTTCTATGCTGCTTGTAACATCATTCAGCATGACCGGTTTGGTGATATCTACCCATGACCTGGCGTCCTTGCTGAGATCTAAGGCGACGTGAGGGAAGTTTATGGTCTGTGTTAACCCTTTTGATACCCGCTTGCATGACCACCTGTTTGCACAGGGGTCCATGCCATAAGGTGAGAGTGATTAGTTAGACCGGAGGTGGAGGGATTGTCACGCTACTGTGGAAAAAAAAAATGACTACAGTTTGAATTTAAAACGTATTTGTGGGAATTGTGAAGTTAAGTCATGGATTGTGGAAACTAACTAGTGTTGGGTGATTGTATATAGTGTATACCACATTTACCACTGACTAATGCAGATTTGCAATGCAAGGAGATTAGCTAAAAGTAGTTGGATCTGTATGTGCGTTATAATTAATCGAAATTAGTCAAATCGATGAAAAAAAATCGATTAATCGAACACGAACATTTTAATCAGTAACAGCCCTAATATATATATATTAGGGCTGTTACTGATTCAAATTTTCGTGTTTGATTAATCGATTTTTTTTCATCAATTAATCGACTAATTTCGATTATATATATAATCTGCTGGTCGGTATACCAAAAAATGGGGCAAAAACATTCTGGTAGGGGTGAAAGCTCTTTATTGGTTTAGTGTTACTTACTGAGAAAGTTTGGTAAATGCTTGCAACATTTCTACCTGAGGATTTGGGATGTATCGGACAAAGCAGGTGTATTTCCACCTGCCTAATCTCTTGATGATATGGTCTGGCACCCCATGCTGAAATGCGGCTGAGGCTGCTCCAATTTGAAAGGAGTGTCCAGCATACCGACTGAGGTTAAGGCCTAGGTTGCGCAGGAGGATCCTGACGTGCTTGATGAAGTGGCAGCCACTCAAGGGGTTGGTCGGGATAGGTAGTAGGGGACTAGAGTTTGATTGGCTGGGTAGGAGCAACAGTAGGTGGTCGAGTATCATTGCTGGGCACCAGATGTTGTTCAAGCCGGAGTCGGTGCAGGTAGGTAACTGGATAGATTGTTAAATGGATAGGTAGGTAACTGGAATCAGATGCAGATAAACAGGGAACAGGACACTCACGGGAATGCTGTAGACAAGACAACACTGGATCTGGGTACTGATCTGGTTTAAATAGCCCATTTGGGTCTGGTTATGTTATATGATGTACACTGTTGTGGTTGTTGCCGCATCAGAGGATTGGCCCCTGCGTGGGTAATGTTTAGCCCCTGTGTGGGCAAGTTTTTGTGTTAATGCAAAACTCAATAAAAAAGATTTTATAAAAAAAAAAATAGCCCATTTGGTGCCCTCATCTCGCACATGCAGGAACGTACAATAGCACGCTCTAACACACCTTTTCCAAGACAAGTTCGGGGACCAGGGGTGAGCCTGCAGGAACTATTTATTCTTCTGGTAAGCCTTTCCTGACAGTTCTTCTTATTTTTTTTCTTGATAACAAAGTCATAACCAGTAGAGAATAGCCCATGGGTTTTCAAACTTGGTTGTTAAACAAGAATAAAGCAACAAGAATAAAGGATATATGGACTTTTATGTGATCATGTGGGGCTTGGGTCCTTCCATTAATGCAAGCACCTCAAGCCGAGTAGGTCTCACCTTTGTGTCCCCCAAGCAGCCAAGATCCATTTAACAATCTACCCAAGGAGACATCGAAAACATAAAAATAAACTCACAGGGGTATTAAATATTCCTTATTCAATTTAAAACTAACAAAAAAATGTTTTGGCTATAAATACTCTTTAAACAACCAAAGGCCCACTTTACTTTTGAGCGTTAAGGTTTTCTGATTCCTTCGAATGCACACATTTATAATATACAATGGCACAAAATATACTGAATAAAGGCACATACATTTTTTCCTGTACAAATGTCTCTTTCAGTATGTGTTTATACAGAAACATATGGGAAGAGTTATTTGAGATCCGTGCAGATGTATGGCCTATATAGGCAAAAAACATGGCTCCCACATTTCTGTGTTTTAAAATTGTTTTTAAAAGTTTATTAAATAAAATACAGCAAACCTGTGTGGGTGTAAGGACATCCCCTTTTCTTGAGGGACAGCAATTGAAAGAAAATAAGAGAAACAGTAAAAACTTAAATTGTAGTGGTTGGTAAAGAAACAATTGAGTACTTACTGTCCGTGATACTTTTTTTATTTGCACTAACTAAATTCTTCAGGACAAGCTTTCGGAGGATGTCCCCTTCTTTAAGGTCCAAGCTGTACTCTTCTTGCACCTTAGAAAAGGGGACATCCCTCTAAAGCTTGTCCTGAAAATTGTTATGTTCGTGCAAATAAAAAAAAGTATTACTTACAGTACTTAATTGTTTCTGTCACAAGTCCACTAATATGGCTACAATCGCCTTAAGCATAGTGGTTGGTAAGAAATAATCGGTGGAATTTCATCTAGTTTTAGAATTAATATAAATGTGTATAGCAACAAAAATGGTATGAACTGTCAACCAAGTGATTAGTGATAATTTTTTGTTTTATTTTAATATCGCCTATAGAAAATATAATTGTAGATTAAAAAATGTTGAAAAGTATAATCATAAGATATAGAAGAAAAAAATGTTCCAACAAATTTTAAAGAAAAAAAGCCAAGACTAACTTTAATGGATGTAATTAAACCTGGAGAAGATTCAATAAAATGTCTGCTGAGGCTGAAAAGGCTGTAGAATATACCAAGTTGAGAATGAGAATCGGGAAATCAGAGGATGGGGGAAGGGAAGCACTGGGTGCTGGATAAGAGATGTAAATGGGCAGAGGGTTGAGTGGCCCTCTTTTACTGTTACTTGTCGGTGAGATCTGCCATTCCAATAAATTTCACCATTTCTTATCATTTTCTCATAATATACAGTTTAACATCTCTAATATTACTCTAATACTAGTTCTTTTAATGTTAGAGGTCTGTGCAGCAGTGCACAGAACGAGGTAATTGTAGTGTGTAACGGCGTTTCTCATGCATTTCCATTTGACATTTATTCTACATTGTGTACCATCAGTAATTATCAGAATCTTCCCGGTATCCAGGTTGCTAAATGCTGTAATATTCCCATTGTATAACACCGAAGAATTAGTATTCTTGGCATACTTCCTTAGTCTTCACAGCACCTCCCCCAACTCATTTAATTCCATATCACACTTCTGCTAAGAGCAGTCAGGCTCAGATGTCAGAGCTGCAATACACACCCCACTGCCTTCATAACCGAAGACCTGGATACAGAAATCTGGCCATGTAACCCTTTAGATGGCATCTCTCCAGCTGTATCTGATGCACCTGATCTGTTGTAGATGCACCTGATACACCACCCCAAAGTCAGACCTGCTTTATTATAACTAAAGGGTTACCTGCCGAGAAGGTCTGATTAAACGACTTGCTGAGATCTCTCCACACCTATATCTGATGGCTTTGTACTAACATAGAATTAATTTTCTCTGCTTTACATAATTTACGCGTCTTAGGTGAGAAGTGGGCGTTCAAATGGTTATGTAATTTATTCCCAAAGGATTGTTATTAATGTTTTCTGTGCCTAAGGAATAAAGACATGGGGATCTTCAGTCCAGAAGCTTCTTCAAGGTTTATTTATCTGAGAAATTTCCATAAGCACTCATTGCAGTTTTATCACGGTTGCTTGTTCATTTTCATAGCAAAGTGTTTCAGAGTATTAATGACACTTTCAGATTGCAGGTTTAGTAAATGTATGGATGGGTTAAAAACCCACTCAGTGACTTTCCTCATTAATGTCTAGGTATTTTCTTAAGCATTCACTCTCACAGCATGTGGCTGCAATGTTTGCCATTAGTAGTCACTATGTCTGGATAGGCATGCAGTGAGGTTAGAATGTGGCTTAGTTTTCTTTTTGCTGCTTGTGCTTTTATCTACTGCTGGTTTTTAAGGGCAAAATAATATTTCTTTCAGTTTACATACACTATATGGTCAAATGTTGGAGGACATCTGACCATCATACTTCCTACATAGCCAAAAGTATGTGAACCTCCCCAAATTTTGAGTTTAGGTGTTTCCAATGAAGGGTACTGTTGGGCCCATTACCACCTATCTGTTGTGGAAACTTGTTAACACCATGCCTGTTAATCTACCATACATGCATTATTGCATTGGGTTGCCATTCGTTTTTAATAACACCCAAACTCACTAAAGGAACTTACATGAGTTACAACACACTACAATGCATGGTAATGTGTTACTGAGCACTGTGGTGCACTACGTTGTTAAAAATTATGCATTTTCTTCTATATAATTATTCTTTTCCTTCTATAAGATAAATAAATACAGAAATTCCCCTTATATCTTTTTATTGCAGCTAAGCCATTTATATGGAAATTAACCCTCACTAAGGTGCTGTGAAAGGCCGGAATTGCAGAGATTCAACAAATGGAGCCGCTCACCTTGACCTTGAGAAACCATGAAGAGAAGTACTTCCACATCCATACTCTTCCATATCTTTTTCCCAGTAATAGTCCCGCAGCCAGACACACGATCAAGTGTCACTCTTTAGCTCGATGGCAAGTCCAGGGGTGTTCTTTTTGGTGTTTGTATTTTTGGGGTAACTTGGATAGGGTTGAGAAATTGAGTGGGATACTCCAAAAAGAACTATGTATAAGATGAGGACAGTAAACGTCCTTTCTGTAGAAATTAAGCGAAAGTCCTTGCAAAAGCAAACCATGAACCTGACTTTATCTCTTTAGGACAAGACTGCTGTGTGATGTCTTAGCGTCATGGCCGTAGGTAATGTTTTTTCCTGGGGACGGGTTCAGGTTAGGGTACCCGGAGGACAATAATTAGCACTCTTGCCTGTGAGAAATTGTGGGCGTGGCAAAATTTTGCTAACAGTTGGAGGGGCTTAAAACGTGACCCTCTCACTGTGTACAGAACATATGCCACAGTACTTGTAACCCAAAAACTTGCTTTAATTACCATGCTACAAGCAAGAAAAGACACGTGCAAACCTCAGCACAATGTTTGGAAAATATAAAACACTACCATTACATACGCTTTTCTGAACAAAGCCTACCTTGAATAAGAACTTCATTAGCAGTGACTACTGAGTAACCAGCATCAGTACAATATAGCATAAATATTGCAGGTGTATGTCATATACAGCCTAGCATATGCAATCCCCTTTATGCAAAACTTTACTGGTGGCAGCAAACAAGTATGAAACAAATAATGGTGGTTGATGACCTCTCACCACAGCGATACTTCATATGTCCTCTTGATGTGGTGATCAATCTCCACTACTTTGTCCTAACCAAGTGAGTGTTATTCAATAATACTCTGGGTCTCCCTTTTCAAGCCTTGTGTCCACATGGTCCCCTGGCTTAGCAGTCCATCCCCCTCAGGACCAATCCAGAAGTCTAGATGGAGATGAAAGAGCAGGACACACTATCCCTATAGCACAGTGGAGGGGTTAAAGCTTAACTCCATGTTTACGGTGACTTTAAATAGTAAATTTTGGCCAAGCTGGTCCAAATGAACTATTTCCTTTATCAACAGATGCGCTTACGGTCAGTGCTGTACAAATTGTGTGTAGCATCAGCTACGTTGTACACACAGTATACTTTGCTGTGTTCCGGCAGCAGGACAGGGACTTCCCATATGCTTCCATATATCCATTTGCATGGACAGATGCAAATATTACAGATTTTACAAACTGTTTGTAAATATACTTACAGTAGGCAACCCTGGGGGGCACAGGCCCCTACCTCTAACCCCCAGTCAGAAATGATTTATAATTTTTTATTACCAATCTACTGAGTTATATTACAATATACATGGTAATCTAATGTATGCACAACCTGTTAGGTTGATGCACACCCAGAATGTAATCTGTTGATTATTATGTGTAGTTTTTCTTACCTGGAAATTTTATGTATACCAAATGGCTTTTAATCCTTCTGTTGCCCTTCTAAATAAGTATTAATAATAACAAAAATTGGTCCATTCCCAATTTTTGATACTTTCTGGTTCATTGATAACCCATTCAAATAAATGGGCTGCACTAATTCAATGCACTAGAACTAAAAGATGTGAATGGGCCCTAAATTTTATAGCGTACTCCTTTTAAGCAATTGTGGACTTCCAACCTTGTGACAACAGTATGAGGAAGACCCATTTCTGTTCCATCATAACTGTGGCAGCTTACTAAAAACAAAAAGTTTAATTTGGTGTAGAGGAATTTATGTGGTCGGTGAAAAGCTCTGACCATAACCCTTCTGATCACCTTGGGGATTAATTGGAACACAAATTATAACCAACATTAGAACTTGATCTCACAAATGCTTTTTTGGCTGAATGTGCAAAACTTTCCACAGACACATTCCAAAATCTTGTAAAAAGCCTTCCTATTATGCTTTTTGGTCCTGACAAGCAAATCCTGTCAGGAGGAAGCGAGGGCCAGGGCCAAGCCGTGCTGTGTGTGTCAAAGCTCCTCCAAATTGGAATTAAGCCTGCATAAGTGCCCCATAGCAAACAAGGGGGGAGGAGCCAGGAGTGTCAGCAGGGCCCCCAAAAGTGGAGAATCAGGGCTACTCTGTACAAAACCGAGAGCAGGTAAGTATACCATGTTCGTTATTTTTTTTTTTAAATTTCCTTTTTACAATCACTTTATAATCATGGATTGTCTGCCATGGAATCTGATGAACCAGTAGCTTTTTGGATTCACAAACTGGAGTGCTCTGCAAAACTCTTTCCATATATCTTCTGTTTTGATGACTTTATTGAGAAGTAGTGGAAGCGACAATCTCGCCCATTTAGTATGCCATAGAGCTTACAAACTGGGCGAGAACAAATCTCACAAGCCTATGCGTACTTGGAGGAGCAGCTAGAACACGGCTTAAAGTATGTTTGCCATGCAGTGTTGAACTCTGGTTTCTTGGCATGTAGACTATCAGCCTGTGGCCAAATGTTGGTTGGCTGACCAAGCTTCTACGAAGGCTGTTATGGATATGCTGCTTAAACTGGATCAGGCAAACAATTGTAAAACATATGCCATCAAGCTCCAAGAACTATCATTCTGCACAGTAAAAGTTCCATCAGGCATCAATTTCACTAGTTTGAAAGGTGGGAACTGGGTCTTCCATTCATATATTCAATTTTACAAGGTGGATGCCAGTTTTGGGTATAAAGTTTCACAGGCAGCAGTTTGACTGGCCTCATTTTTTTTTCTTCAAGATGATTAGTCTGATTTTTCATTCCATCACTTGCTGGTCCCATTGTGGCACTGCTTTGAAATGTCCCAGTTGGTTATGATGAAGAGCTGTGTCCCCCAATAAATGTAGAGAAAACCATTTTACTGTACAAAAATCCTATCACTTTAATCTAAGTGGATTGATCCACTTGACCTTGTGGGGTCATCAAATAAAAATGACCCATCTGTATGTTGTACATTTGGAGTTAACTGAGCTTTTACTTGATGGTATTATTCTTTTTTTAAATTATAGTCAAAAGCTTTTAAATACAAAAAAATAAGCACTGAGATGTATACAGAGAGCACATTATACGATCGTCTCTATTGCACCTATGCAATTTTGTACAAGGTCTTTGGGCCAATGTTCTTCATTTTTTTTTTTATTTCTAGTATGGATTATAAACTGAATAATTCCAAGATTGATTTCACACCAATGGGCTGTGGTAACATGGTAAACATGCATTTTACAGTGTGTATCCACAACACAAAGTAACACATGATTGGCAGTGCCATTCTTTTTGAATTACATCCCAACACACCTTGGAAATGTACCCAAATACATGTATTGCAGCGCACCACAACACACAGATGGGAACCATATATGTGTAGTGATGTGTTGAACAAAAAATTCATGGCAAGTTTTAGGTGTATTATGATACATTAATTTTGAATGGAAAATATACAAAATTGTTGCGCTCAGATATTTTGATCATATAAGCTTGTGTCATCTGTGGGATGGGGGAGGGGTGAGACTGTCAAGATTATGAACATATAGTCTAAAAATCCAGGGGAAAATCAGAGTCAATAGTAGAATGAAATAAGAGGGACTTCGGATCAAAGGCAAGGAAGTTTTTGGTGGGATCCGTAGCCTGGGTGGTCTACCACAGGGCTGGTAGCTGGTACTGAGAAGGCAGCATGCTGAAGGATGGAAGAACCTCTGGCAGAAACATAAACAAGACAAGCAACGCCAGATCTAAGTGCAGCAATAAGTTTAAAATGTTTTAATATAAAGTAATGCACTTACTACAAGCAAAGTAAAGCAGGCACATCTGAGTAAAAATCCAATTGGGCAACAGGGTCCAAATATCAGTCTCCAGATCGTGTAGCAGGGTCACTCTCTCGGCGGCGCCAGTGTTCTCCGATGTCCCGGGCTTTGAACTGCAGAGCACACAGGGAGGACGTCAATAGGGGGATTCCTAGTTGCAGTGTGATGATGCATGCGTTCGGAGCATGCCTGATGAAGGAGCATGCATGCTGAGAACACCGGCACCGCCGAGAGAGTGACCCTGCAACGCAATCCGGAGACTGATATTTGGACCCTGTAGCTCAATTGGATTTTTACTCCGATGTGCCTGCTTTACTTTGCTTGTAGTAAGTGCATTACTTTATATTAAAACCTTTTAAATGTATTGCTGCACTTAGATCTGCCACTGCTTGTCTTGTTTATTGATTTTGAATGGGCTGTCTTAATGCAACATAGGTTGTGTGCACAATACCACACAATACTGTCCACACCAGAGCAGTTCTAAGAGGCTCTAAAAGAAAAATCTTTTTTTTTATTTTATTTTTTTAGAGCACAAAGATGGTTCTTTCAGAGACTTTCGTTCTTGATTTGTCAGCACACACTCATAAACGTGCCTCCTTTGTGCTGAACCCTTCATTTGATAACAGTCTTGGACATGGGTTACAAATCGGCCTAAAAACCCAGATTGAGATTTACAGTTAATATTGTGGTGTTTTTATTTTCCAGCATTGGTCTATCATCCCCCTCCTCCGCTGTGTGGGGAGCGCACATCGCCCTCTCGCCATTCTCTCTCCATTCTTGCGTCCAGAGTGTTTAAGGTTAAGGATGACTCACCTAATGACGTAAACATTATTACTATGGCAACTTTCTCCTCTTCTTACACACATTCATTTTTACAGTAATTGTTCTGAAGTATACAAAACTGAAGGCTGTATTCCTTTTTAAATACTTAGTATAATGGTAAGCGACATAATATAAATATACAAATTGCATCCTTGTCTTTGGAGAGCATGAATCCAGCCTATTTATTATACCTTTTAAAGTACATTTTCTACTTTGCCCTGATACAAGGGTAATGGTAGCTGCAGTAACCATGCATCTGCTTGGAAGCCCAACAGCACTGGGAGCATGGTACATAGTGTAAGTACACCTTAAACTACACAAAGGAAAGGAGCAGAAGTCACATCTGCAACCAGATGTTCCTGAAAGGTGGAACTGATAGGTCAGGTTTCTAATCTGTACATTTCTCAGAGGCTTTGAAGACCATAAATCTCTAATTTGGGGGTTTTGTGATCCAATACTGCAAAGACATATCCAAACAAAAAAGACTGTACCCTACATTTCAAAGGTATAGATAAAAAAGTGGGTACAAAAGATTGCTAGATGTGGTACAAAAGGTATGGGCATTTTTTTTAAGCATATGTAATAGAACCCTTGTCGGGTTTTTTATTGCTCTACCCTCTCTATTTATGCAGGTGGCAGAAAGTGGTGGACAATCCATGAATCCATGTGTGGTAGCGCTTATAAAGGTTTCATGTCTACAACTCTTGTAATATGCATTTACCATCTTTTTTACTTGATCAACTAGGTGTATGAATTCTAAAGGGCAGTTATGGCTCTGTATTGAAAGCTGACATCATACAACAATGCATTATTGTTTAAATGTTGCTAAAATAATCAACAAAAGTGTATGTAAAGCCATTTCTTTATTGTTGATGGAGGGACACAGCAGTTGGGGTTATACTGCCACCTACAAGAGGATGAAACACTGGCAAACAAAACAAATGTAAGTCAGTCCCCTGTATAACCTTTTCTCTCTCTATCATGCGCCCGTTTTTGTTAGTGTCCTAGGAGACTGGACACCTTTTCTTCAGCTCTACTGAAAGTGTTTTAACCATATTTTTGAAGGCACTGTATTTCTTGATATTTTTTTTTTTTTTTAATGACTTCTTGATGCACTGGTGGTAAATTATTAGTTAGTGAATTTCTTCAAGATTTCTACACCACTGCTTATGCTAGTCTATAAATAGCAGCTGTCCAGATGGGCATATCCTCAGCAACAGCTTTGGAGGCAGAGCCCGCTAGACGGGTAGATTTCATGGCTGGTCTGGAACGTAACCTTTGAGCATGGTGCTCTGCATTTTATGACCGTTCAGTGTTAGCTACAGAGTACTTTCCAGGTCCAAAGCTGTGGCTACTGGTGAGAGTCTCTGGTGAGACCCCATCTTTGATGACTGGAATAAGTAGAAAAGATGGTCAGGCTGAAGCACAGTTACAGTTGACACCATTGGGTGCCTTTTCAAATTTCGCACTGCAGCTATCTTCACTACAATAAGGGGTGTAGCACCCTCCTAGATAGGTGCTATGATAGTTAGATAAGTGTAATGCCCCGTACACACGGTCGGAAAATCCGACCACAAAATCCGTCGGATTTTGTCCGACACTGGTGTTGCATACACACGGTCGGACAAAGTTGTCGGAAAATCCGATCATTCTGAATGTGGTGACGTTCGTTGTGTACGACGGCACTACGTAGAGGCTAGTAGCCAATAGCTTTGGTCTTGTAATGTGATCTGAGCATGCATGGCACTTTGTCCATCGGAATTCGCTACAAACCATCGGAAAAAGTCCGATCGGACTTTGTTGTCGGAAAATTTGAGAGCAGGAGATAAAACTTTGTCCGTTGGAAAATCCGATGGAAAAAGTCCGATGGAGCCTACACACGGTCGGAATTTCCGACAACTTTGTCCGATAGGACATTTTCCGTCGGAAAATCCGACCATGTGTATGGGGCATTAGAGTGTGTTTTTGATAGGTACATTTATTTGCCACACTGTAGGTAAAAACATAGTTTGGCTCAATGTACCCAGTGAGCTCTTATTGTTTAGTTCGGTCTGAGCTATGTGCTCTGCTGCTGCCAGTCTGCTGGATAGCTACCTCTGTATCCAGGCAACTTGTTTCTGGATGATAGGTGCGGAGCTATGCAGATGGCAGCATGAATATTGATACAGCCCCATGCTGGGAAACTCTGATTATTCTAGGAGCACACAGAGCTCTGGGTATTGTCCCAGAGTGAAGGAGTCCAGCCTGAGGGGGGTACGCTGCCCTCTCGGGCACAAGCTGCAGGGAGGAGGCCTCAGGTGGGTTGCTTGGAAGATTGGAAGTGGGCTCCATCTGTCCTTGGACTTTGTGAGTACTGACATTGAAAGATCTTGGGGCCCTTGTGCTTTAGTTACCCCACTGGTGCCTTCTCATAGTAAGCTGTGGGTCTATTACAGGGGACACCAGCTGGTGTCCGAAAGAGCTCTGTCCAGACATTTCCTACTTAAATGCACTTTGCTCTAATGGCTACTTCTAATTAAGCTGAAGTCTACTGTTTGTTGCAAGCCTGGACTTCATCATAGCTTGTCCTGTAAGGAAATATATACACTTACCGGCCACTAATCTGAACGGGGGTCATTGAAAAGAATGGGCTGCGACTTGTCATGTCCAAAGTTGCATGACAAGTCTCACAAGTGTGAATGGAGCCTAAAAAGCATAAAGGAAACACAGTGATGGAAAGAGCACTATTTGAGTTTAGCCAATCATTTTTTGCTTACTATTTCTTCATGGGCCACATAACTGTGGGAATGGCAGGGACTGTGCCCTTTGCCTACACACTTTGTGCTTAAAGGTATTCTTCTTTCCCATAGCAGAAAGTTGGGACGCTGCATTTAGAGGATCAGCCTGCTTTTTCTGGCCTAGGGCTTATGCCACAGCTGCAAAAACCTTTCTATTACACCCACCATTTAAGTTATCCCTCTAAAACTGGGGGTTGGCAACCAATTGATTGCGATCTACCCGTAGATCATGAGTAGGCGAGGGGTAGATCACGTCCCTTCCTTGCCAACCCCCCGAACCTGGACAGGAGAAGGGGTGGCATTTACAGGAACCGATGCACTGTATTTTCCTCAGCAGCTGAAAGCGGATGTCTCCCTCCCGCTGCTGCAGGAGGAAATTGCAGGGGATTGGTTCCAGTAAATGCTGTCCCTCCTGTCCAGGTTCCCCTTCCTACTAATCACTCACTGAGTTCATTCATAACTGAAGCATATTAGACTATGTTTGCTAAATTATAAAAATTAAAAACTTCTGAAACAGCCCACTGACACCGCCCACTGCCCTACTGGCACTGTTCCCTGCCCTACTGACACCATCAACTACCCTACTGACACCAACCTCTGCCCTACTACCACGTCCACTGCTCTGCTGACACTATCAACTGCTCTGCTGACATCGTCTTCTTCTGTACTGACACCATCCAATACCCAATTATATTTTTCTAAGTTTTCCTTATAACTTAGTTAGGCCTTGCTAGTTAATGTCTTTAAAAAAAAGGGGGGGGGCCAAACCCAGGTGATCTTTGATCTACCTATCAAAGGTTGCCTACCCCTGCTCTAAAGACTGAATATACCCTGTAGCATCCCTGCAGAGAATGTGTCTGTTTTGCCCATTAAAGATAAAATATTTTAGCTGGTGGTTTTCACCTCCACCATAAATGCTCCAGCAATTCACCTTAACAGGCATACCAAACTGGTTAAAGGTGTCCTCACTTTTCAGGATTTTACTGACAGGCAATTGGGTTCCCTACCTTGTGTTGGTGACCTCAATTTGGGAAACTGTGTCACTTTGGGTAAATCTCTTAAAGAGGACCCAGCCATTGCAAGGGTAATACAACAAGACTCACCCTAGCTCTACCGCATGGTGAAAGTTAATGATCTGAATATCGGTGCACTGGTTGTTATACAGTATCTCACAAAAGTGAGTACACCCCTCAAATTGTCATAAATATTTTATTATATCTTTTCATGTGACAACACTGAAGAAATTACACTTTGCTACAATGTAAAGTAGTGAGTATACAGCTTGTATAACAGTGTCAATTTGCTTTCCCCTCAAAATAACTCAACACACAGCCATTAATGTCTAAACCGCTGGCAACAAAAGTGAGTACACCCCTAAGTGGAAATGTCCAATTCAGACCCAATTTTCCCTCCCCGGTATCATGTGACTCGTTAGTGTTACAAGGTCTCAGGTGTGAATGGGGAGCAGGTGTGTTAAATTCGGTGTTATCGCTCTCACTCTCTCATACTGGTTACTGGAAGTTCAACATGGCACCTCACGGCAAAGAACTTTCTGAGTATCTGAAAAAAAAAATGTTTGCTCTACATAAAGATGACCTAGGCTATAAGAAGATTGCCAAGGCCCTGAATCTGAGCTGCAGCACGGTGACCAAGACCATACAGCGGTTTAACAGGACAGGTTCCACTCAGAACAGGCCTCGCCATGGTCGACCAATGAAGTGGAGTGCACATGCTCGGCGTCATATCCAGACGTGCGTTTGGGAAATAGACGTATGAGTGCTACCAGCATTGCTGCAGAGTTTGAAGGATTGGGGGGGGGGTCAGCCTATCAGTGCTCAGACCATACGCCACACACTGCATCAAATTAGTATGCATGGCTGTCATCCCAGAAGGAAACCTCTTCTAAAGATGATAATAAGAAAGCCTGCAAACAGTTTGCTGAAGACAAGCAGACTAAGGACATGGATTACTGGAACCATGTCCTGTGGTCTGATGAGGCCAGGATAAACTTATTTGGTTCAGATGGTGTCAAGCATGTTTGGCAGCAACCAGGTGAGGAGTACAAAGACAAGTATGTCTTGCCTACAGCCAAGCATGGTGCTGGGAGTGTCATGGTCTGGGGCTTCATGAGTGTTGTTGGCACTGGGGAGCTACAGTTCATTGAGGGAACCATAAAATGCCAACATGTACTATGACATACTGAAGCAGAGCAGGATCCCCTCCCTTCAGAGACTGGGCCGCAGGGCAGTATTCCAACATGATAATGACCCCAAACACACCTCCAGTCGACCACATCCTTGCTAAAGAAGCTGAGGGTAAAGGTGATGGACTGGCCAAGCATGTCTCCAGATCTAAACCCTATTGAGCATCCGTGGGACATCCTCAAATGGAAGATGGAGGAGCGCAAGGTCGCTAACATCCATCTCTGTGATGCCGTCATGGAGGAGTGGAAGAGGACTCCAGTGGCAACCTGTGAAGTTCTGGTGAACTCCATGCCCAAGAGGGTTAAGGCAGTGCTGGAAAATAATGGTGGCCACACAAAATATTGACGCTTTGGGTCCAATTTGGACATTTTCACTTAGGAGTGTACTCACTTTTGTTGCCAGCGGTTTAGACATTAATGGCTGTGTGTTGAGTTATTTTGAGGGGACAGAAAATTTTAACTGTTATACAAACTGTACACTCTCTACATTACATTGTAGCAAAGTGTACTCACTTTTGTGAGATACTATATCCCAAAACATCAAAATAGCAAAGAATGACGGCAACACGAATGCTGCTTCTTGTAAACCTTTTATTGGAGCACAACAAACAGTGCTATATTTGAAAATCAAACGCGTTTCGGCCATAGCCTTGCTCATAGCTATGAGGAATGCTACAGCTAAAATGTGTTAGCATTTCAGATATAGCACTGCTTGTTGTGCTCCAATAAAAGGATTACAAGAAGAAGCATTCATGTTGCCAACATTCTTTGCTATGGCAAGTGTAGGCCCATGTTTCCCTGAGCGTTTGGTGCCAATGTTTAAAGCTTTGCCCTGGTAGCTGTGATGGCCTGTTGCAAGCATCTAAACTTGTTTCTCTCACAGTGAACAAGCGCCTGGGGTAACAATGATATATCCAAAAGAAATGTGACTTGGTTGTCCAAGGAAAATCACTTCTTCAGATTTTGCTTTTGAAAATGTCAACAATGCCAATGGTGGTCAGAGTGTGCTCTTGCCTTAACATGGGTCTTTAGTGGAAAAAAAGCTAATTGGCCCTCTCCTTCATCTACTATAGTGGTAGTGGCACATACAGTCAGAGCATTCCTCCTGCTCAGATCAGTGGGCTTGAAGTCAGAGGTCCTCTATCTCTTTCAGAGGTCCTTCCTCACACTTTTGATTTTACTGCACCCCATTGTGCGTCTTTCTAGTTTTTTGCTGTGTTCTCTGCATTCTATGACCTCTAATGTCTCTCTTGGTGGGAGCCTATCCTTCTATCCCACTCAGATGCCCATTCCTCCCAACAGGGTAAACCTTTTCCCTCAGATTTGGTTACACCCCTTGTGGTGGTTGCCATTTCTCAGCCTTATCTCTCTTCTGAGTAAACTACAGACCTACAAGATCAGCAGGGATCCTTTCCTTCTGCTCCTTTTGCAGGTAAGAATCTCATCCTTTAACATCCTGCAACAGTTCCAGACCCTGCTGACAACTCTGGTCCTTATATCCATCCTTTTTTCCTATTGTGAAATGATCAGGAGACTGTCCTTACGGGGGTTGTAAACCTTTGTTTTTTTCTTAATAAAAATAACAACATGGCTATACTTACCTGCTCTGTGCAACCATTTTGCACAGAACAGCCCCGATCCTCCTCTTCCGGGGTGTCTTGCCGGCGCTCCAGGGTGCCCCCACGGAAAGCCGCTTTCCTTGGGGTCACCTGTGCGGGCTCACTCCAGAGTCCCACTGCTGCGTCCATTAACACAGACAGCAGGACTCGGCCCTGCCCCCACTCCTATGCCACTGGATATGATTGTTAAACTAAATGCATGTGTGGAGCTGGGTGCATGGTGGGGCCCATTCCGCTACAGGAGAATGGTAGTGGAAAATGCTGGACAGGTGATTGTGGACAAAGCTTAGCTTGCCCCCCCCCCCCCAAATGCAAGTCATGAAAACAGTGTACATTGTCATGGGACCTGAGTTAACTGGAGAACAGTTGCAGTGCAGTGTACATGGTGTACGTTCATTTCTAACGAAAAGGGGCCCGCCTTAAGGTCAAGATTAAAGATACCCCTCATGTAGCCAAGTGGACCTGTCTAGTGTAGATCAGAAGAACGCATCCCAGGTCAGGCCTGTCATGTGACCCTTACTTGGCGCCCAATGAAGAGGGAAACATAGAGGGTGTGATGACCACCCCCCCCCCCCCACCCCAACAAGGTCACTATATGACCTGATATCACAGGATGATTTTATTTTTACACTTTTATTGCATGTACCAGGGGTTTCTCCACTATACTATGCCTTTATTCTGTTGCCTCTGCTTTCACTCTAACCCTGTGAATGAGTTTGTAGAATAGAGCACCAACATTTACTTGTAAAATGGTACGCCTACACAAACTTTTTGCAAGTACACATGCCGAATACTGTATATCCTTAAGCAAGTCTGCTCCTTTTCTGCATGTTTCTAACGTTAATAAATGGTCAATATGTATTGCAAATTTTAAAAAGACCCAGCAATATGAAGCAAAAGCTCGCAATAGTGTGGCAGCTGGGCGCTAAAAGCTAAATCTATGCCAGAGGTATACAGAGCTATGTGATGCTTGATTTAGCCCAGAAATGGCATGTGCCAAACAAACACAGTATTTATAGTAAAGCTTAAAGTCATGTATCTGTATATGTCTGCCTCTGCTTAAAAGTGCTTTGTTAGTTGACAATCAAGGGCAGTCGTTACCTCCAGCTAGGGTTGAACTTCCACTGACCTGTTTTCAAAGCTGTGCTTTATGAGCTCCTATTAATATGTCGCTGCCTAAACTGTATGTAGTGATGAACGAATCTGCTCAGGTTCAATAATCCAAGAGTTCAGTGATCCTTGTTTGAAATATTGGTAAACCTGAACTTTGAGGCGAATCCCATTGAAGTCCATTGGGGGCGAATCTTGATAAAGTCTTGGCATTTTTAAGGCCATTAGGTCAACTACTGTAAAAAAAAGGCATGGTAAGCTGGACCACTGCCATGGGACACATGGAGAGAGAATTTGAAGAAGTGTGCTAAAGAAAGTGAAACTTGCACAGGCAGGCGTCTTACTACAAGAACTAAAAAAACACAGATGGCACAGCAATGCAAACCTGGCCGGCAGCAGGACAATTTTAAAAAACAAGGTTAGACCTAAATTTATAGAGCCAAAGAGCTTTATTAGAAGCCAGCAACAGGGATAATAGCCCAAAATATCCTAGAAACAAAGAAAACTAGAGAAATTAGACACTGAATGATACAGTATTCTAAAACTATTCGGCAGCAGGACAATTTTAATGAGCAAGGCTAGACCCACATATACTAGAGTACAGACTGGGATTTTACTACAAGAATTAGTATGCGGCAAAGGATGCTACAGTGTAAAATTGGCCCCAGAATACCATCCTCTGAATAAAAAGGCAATTTAAAAAAAAAAAAGAGAAATCCTGCAGCAAAAAAAAAAAGTTTGCCGTGGACGAGACAGCAGCTAAAAGTGATTGCTGACCTCAAATCAACTAAAAAATTGAAGACCAAAACACTCCCAATAATCAGAACAAAAGCACAGTAAAGGGATTGCTTGCCCAAAGAGCTAGCGGTCAGAAAGAAAGTACAGTAACATAACTGATCCCAATCTCTCTCTCTGCTGCTTGTCAGCTTTCTCTACAGCTACCACTTCACTGACACTATGGGGGTTATTTACTAAAACTGGAGCATGCAAAATCTGGGGCAGCTCTGCATACAAACCAATCGGCTTCCAGGTTTTCTTGCCAAGGCTTAACTAAACAAGCTGAAGTTAAAAGGTGATTGGCTACCATGCACAGCTGCAGGTGTCAAGTCCTGGGGAAAAAAGTGTGGGAACTCCCACCCAAGATCCAATCCCCCACCAAAAAAATAAATATGATACGCTCATGTGCACGAACGCTTCAAAAGTGGTATTTTTCATCCAATTTTTGTATTGCGGAGGGCATCACGAGAGGTCTGACTAAATACAATCTCTTAGCAGCAGGGACCTGATCTATCTGTCAGCTAGCTGTGATTGACCGGTAGATCGAAGCGGAAGCTGTCATGGGGCCCCCTCCTGGCAATGCCTGAATGGACACTTACTATTGGGAGCTGTGTCGGCAGCTGCTGGTGTAGCACCTGCCACACAGCTCGCATACTTCAAAGTCTTGCAGGACACGGCTGCTAACAGGAACTGAGTTCTTGTTGTGGAAAAAGTACAGGAACTCCGTTCCCATGCGTTCCCCCAGGACTTGAGCCCTGCACAGCTGCATCAGATTTTGAGTGCAACTGTTTTAGTAAATCTACCCCTATGTCTGCTCGTTGCCCCCAATTTATAGCGAAGGGGTGGCTTATCCAAAAGGCCCTTATTGGCTCTTCTGAACCTGCTGGCCATTATTAAAAACCATGCAATGCATTATGGTTTTAAAAATTCCCATAGGTGAACCTGCACAAAAATTCCCTGGGACAGCAAATCTCGAACCCTCAGGGTTCGCCTCAAACCCAAGGAAGCAGGGAATCAGGACCTGTATGGTTGTGTTTGTATCTGAACCAGCTGGTTTGCTGCTTGTCATCATGTAATTTCCTTCCCATTAAAGGTCCCTATATATAAATAGTCAGGCCCAAAGCCATTCCATTGATGATGAAAACAAGAATGCTATTTATATTACCTGGTGTTCTAATAAAGTGTGCCCTTTCTGAGCCTGGGAGGGATCATAATTACTAGAATTGAATAGCTGCCCATCAGATGTACAGAGCTATGAGCGCGGGCTACCAGTTCTGCAATGGTTAACATTTTAGACATCTGTGTGCGATATTTTTTTTTTACTCTGAGCGATTTTCAAAGCCGTTCCATGTACTGCAAACACAATCAGCCATTATGCCCTGTAGAATAGATCATCTGAGGGGTCCCCATCATTCCTTCAGGATGTTGCAGTAACAAGGTTTTCCCCAGGGTTCTTATACAACCGTTAAAGAAAAAAACATTCTAGTTACTGTGTGATGCACAAGCCTTGTAAATTAACCACTTCAGCCCCGGAAGGATTTACCCCCTTCATGACCAGAGCACGTTTTGCGATACGGCACTGCGTCGCTTTAACTGAAATTGCGCGGTCGTGTGACGTTGCACCCAAGCAAAATTTACATCCTTTTTTTCCCCCACAAATAGAGCTCTCTTTTGGTGATATTTGATCAGCTCTGCTGTTTTTTTTTTATTTTTTTTGCACTATAAACAAAAAAAGAGCGAAAATTTTGAAAAAAAAGCAATATTTTTTACTTTTTGCTATAATAAATATCCCCCCCCCCCCCCCCCCCCCCCAAATATATAAAAAAAAACGATTTTTTTTCTCAGTTTAGGCCGATACGTATTCTTCATGTTTTTGATTAAAAAAATCACAATAAGCATATATTGATTGGTTTGCGCAAAAGTTATAGCGTCTACAAAATAGGGGATAGATTTATAGCACTTTTATTATTATTATTTTTATTAGTAATGGCGGCGATCTGCGATTTTTATCGTGACTGTGACATTATGGCGGACACATCTGACACTTTTGACACCATTTTGGGACCATTGTCATTTATACAGCGATCAGTGCTATAAAAATGCACTGATTACTGTGTAAATGTCAATGGCAGGGAAGGGGTTAAACACTAGGGGGCGATCAAGGGGTTAAGTTTGTCCTAGGGAGGGGTTCTAACTGTGTGGGGGACGGGCTTCCACTGACATGACAGCGATCACTGCTCCTGATCACAGGGAGCAGCAGATCCCTGTCATGTCACTTGGCAGAATGGGGAAATGCCTTGTTTACAAAGGCATCTCCCCGTTCTTCTGCTCTGTGACGTGATCGCGGGCCCCGGCAGACATCGAGTCTGCGGGACCAGCGGGCACGGTCACGGAGAACGAGGCAATGCCGCGATTTAAAGGGGATGTACCTGTACTCCCATTTGCCCAGCCGAGCCATTGTGCCGACGTACGTCGTTGTGCGCTGGCCGGCTAGTGGTTAAACAAAAAACGTCCTTTACCTTCCCTGAGTGAGCCAAATCCTGCTTCATTTTTATCTCACGTACTCTCCCTCCCAGACACTGCAGCTCACAATGGGGGGAATTCAGTAACAGAAGCAGTGCTGTCAATCCAGACAGAAGTGGGCGGGACCAGGTGTGGCAAGGTGATGATTGACAGGCTTGTGAATCAGAAGGGATAAGTCTGTAAGCTGCAAAATGTATTTATCCCACTTTAATGCAGGCAGACACAGCTTACATGGGAGTGACAACTCTACTCAGAATTCAGGAGCAGTGCAGCCTCATTTCCACCGCATGACAGAAAGCTGCATTAGATGGACTTCACTGGCAGTCTTTTTTTGTGAAACTCCACTAACGTTTCTTACCTGGAGATCCTGACACAAACTGTGTTCATACACAGTTCCAGGTTTTAAGAATTTGTCCCTGAAAATGTCAGTGGAGTTTAAATCTATTGTGAATATACTGTATATATGTAAGTAAATTAAGCCTTGAAAGTTTATGCTAACTACTCCCCCAGGTGTCCCAACTTTTGTTGATTTTTTTACAAGCTCTCTGTCTGTATAAAAGTAGTGTTGAAAAAGACTGCGTTACTACACCCTCTTAAAATTAAACTTCACCGAAAAGGGGAATTTCCGCTTGTCTGCCTCCTCCTCTCCTGCTCTTTACATTTTGTCACTTCTTTTTCTTTTGGGGGGGACCAGGTATCTGGTTTTGACAGGTACCAGCTCCCTTGTTCTGTTGAATCCTTGCAGTGATCTGAGCGGAAGTTTGGCCCCCCTCTTTCCCACGCAGCCTTTTGGGACATGTCACAAGTCCCAGAAAGCTGCAAGACGATTTACAAAGTGCGGCTCGCTCAAGCGCAGTGGGAAGCCAGCTGCGAAGCCGCAAGCAGTCACAGCCAGTTTCCTAAAGTAAAAATGCCGCCTGGATTCGCAGAGGGCAGTGCTGGATCCCTGAACAGGTAAGTGTTCTATTATTGAAAATTAGCAACTACAGTATTTGTAGCCTTTGCTGACTTCCCTGGATATCCTACACCCTGTATCCTGTCCACACTCCTTAAGGACTGCTTCCAGCGCCTCCTCAAGTTGCCTGCAAGTGGTTATCTGCTCAAGTCCTGCACATCCTGCTGGCAACCCGTGCTTCTTTGAGCATTATACCCCCTGTGCCAACTTCAGGGTTATACTGCACTCAGCCGCAAGGGGAGCCACTCTCAGCATCTCGGCCTCAGAAAGGTAATCTGACACCTACACTATCAAAAGGCGCTTGGAAACTGGAGGAAACTCTGACAGGAGGAGGTCTGGCAGACCCAAAGCCACAACAGAATCAGAAGACAAGTTTCTGAGCGCCAACGGCTTGTATGACAGGCGGCTTAAAGGACATTAGCTTCAAGCACAGCTTAACACTGATCGAAGTAAGCAAGTCTCACTTTCCCCTGAAAAAAGAAGACTTTGAGCTGCAGGCTTGACAGGTTGAGTGGCTGTACGAAAGCCATTGCTAGGATGGCAGAATAAGAAAAAGAGGCTTGCCTGGGCCATGAAGCACTGCCGCTGGACTATGGAAGACTGGAAGAAGGTCTTATGGGTCAATAAATTAAAATGTGAGATCTTCGGTTCATCACGTAGGGTTTTTGTACACCATTGAGTAGGTGAAAGGATGGTTCCTCAGTGTGTGACACCATCTGTCAAACATGGAGGAGGATGGGTGATGGCATGGGGCTCTTTTGCGGGATCCAGAGTCCGTGCTTTACACAGTGAGTGGCACCCTGAACCAGTATTACTACCATAGCATTTTGCAAGTTCATCACATTTGTAGTAACTTCTGCAACAGTATTGGGTGGAATTTTCCAAAAAAATATTTGATTTTCATTGTAGGAAGAATGCCACGAGTGTGTTCGGCTGTTGTATATGCAAAACTTGGCTACTTGGATGAGTCAACAAATTAGTTTACATTTTGCTAAAGAAAACTATTCCATGATTTCTTTTTTATGTCCAGTTGTTTATTTGTTGTATGTTTTATTTTCAGAGTAAATGAGACATTAATGGAGAAGTAGGGCCAAAGCTTTTTTTTGCCCTAAGTCTCCCATGGATCACAGGAGTGCACTTCACTCTCAGCTAAAGCCCGCTGTTGGCTGCCATAACTCGGCCAATCCAGGCTCTTGAAAGGTCTCGACTTTGCAGTTGGGATCCACCCAGATGCCTGGACCGGCAACTGGCTCAGCCTTTTAGCGGCTCTCTGAAGACTGAGAAGAACTGAGGAATCAGTGGTCTTTGATCGCTTAGTTCTTAGTCTTAGAAGCAGTGAATGACAAATGCAGAATCACCTACTGTAGGTGAGTGTATATATATATATATATTTTTTTTTTTTGGTAACCCCCTGTCATGAAAGGAGCCTGAACACAGGCATCCAACACAAGTGAACAGATCGATGGGCTGCACTAAAGGAATCAGGCTCCAAAGGTAGTGATAAGATAAATATTTATTAATAATAAAGACACACGTGAACACAGCAAACACAAACAAGCAAGAACACAAATAACACAGCAAACCCCCAAGCCCTAATCTAACTAACTAACTAACAATACACTCAAGGCAATGGAACATATATATATACATGTATATACAAGGCAGGGAGGAGAGACAAGGGGGGAAACAGGAAGCAAGGGAACATCAAGACAGGAATCAGGGGACAGGTCTCAGGAACCAGGTAAAGGGGGACAGCATCCAGGACAGGGCAGGAAGGGAATAAAGGGTCAGATTGCAGGTACAGGTTACAGGTCCAGGATCAGGTTACAGCACAGGCAAGACAAGGCTACAGAACGGAATACTGAAGCACTGAGCTTCAGTGAGGGACAGGCTTATATAGTCTCAGCAGTTCAACAGGTGCCGCCTGATTACTGGCATGTCCATCTGCTGGGAGACCCCCGCTGGTGGCCACCAGAACTGCACCCTTTGATGCCGAAGGAAGTAGTGACACCACCAGGCGATCCAGGTAACAACACCATTCCTGACAATGTCCATCGGCTGGGAGACCCCTGCTGGTGGCCACCAGAACTGCACCATTTGATGCCGAAGGAAACAGTGACACCAGCAGGCGATCCAGGTAATAGCACCGTTCCTGACAGTTCCCCCCCCTAAGGAGTGGCCTCCGGACACTCCATTCTGCCCTAGATCTGGCAGTGCGTGAAAAAGTGGAAGAGTCCCAAAAAGTCTCCTCTGTGACTGCAGACTTCTTTGCGCTCTCTGGCCAGAGTCTCTTAACCTACTAGGAGGCGTGCCACCCGAGTCCGACAATGGGACATGTACCCCACCACCAGGGTCTGGAAGTTTAGATCTGGAAATAAAAACAGACAGGGCAGCAGGCTCCGGGTCATCAGGCTGGGCAGCAGGCACCAGGTCATCAGGCTGGGCAGCGGACAGGAACTCATCAGGCTGGGCAGCAGACAGGAACTCGTCAGGCTGGGCAGCAGACAGGAACTCGTCAGGCTGGGCAGCAGACAGGAACTCGTCAGGCTGGGCAGCAGACAGGAACTCGTCAGGCTGGGCAGCAGACAGGAACTCGTCAGGCTGGGCAGCAGACAGGAACTCGTCAGGCTGGGCAGCAGACAGGAACACCTCAGGCTGGGCAGCAGACAGGAACACCTCAGGCTGGGCAGCAGACAGGAACACCTCAGGCTGGGCAGCAGACAGGAACTCGACAGGCTGGGCAGCAGACAGGAACTCGTCAGGCTGGGCAGCAGACAGGAACTCGTCAGGCTGGGCAGCAGACAGGAACTCGTCAGGCTGGGCAGCAGACAGGAACTCGTCAGGCTGGGCAGCAGACAGGAACACCTCAGGCTGGGCAGCAGACAGGAACACCTCAGGCTGGGCAGCAGACAGGAACACCTCAGGCTGGGCAGCAGACAGGAACACCTCAGGCTGGGCAGCAGACAGGAACACCTCAGGCTGGGCAGCAGACAGGAACACCTCCGGCTGGGCAGCAGACAGGAACACCTCAGGCTGGGCAGCAGACACGGGCACATCAAGCTGGGCAGCAGACACGGGCACATCAAGCTGGGCAACAGGCACGGGCACATCAAGCTGGGCAAGAGGCACGGGCACATCAAGCTGGGCAAGAGGCACGGGCACATCAAGCTGGGCAACAGGCACGGGCACATCAAGCTGGGCAACAGGCACATCAAGCTGGGCAACAGGCACATCAAGCTGGGCAGCAGGCACGGGCACATCAAGCTGGGCAGCAGGCACGGGCACATCAAGCTGGGCAGCAGGCACGGGCACATCAAGCTGGGCAGCAGGCACGGGCACATGGGTTACTGGCAGGATCGTTTTGGTCGGGAAGAACTTTTGTTTTTTCTTTGACTTGGTCGCTGAAGCTTTGTAGGTTGGGGGTGCAGCAGACAGGAAAGGAGTGTTGGGATATGGCAGAGAAGAGGTAACAGTAGCTGGGGGAAGTTCTTGTGGATTAGTAGGCAGCTGAGAAGAGGCAGGGGGGTTGTATGCAGGATAGGTACAGGGAGAAGAGACCGGATATGAATATTTGGTTGGGAGCAATGTATACTGGGTGGCAACTGAGTTTGGCATGTGTGATGGGGAAACATACATTTGTGGATTTGTAGGCAGCTGAGAAGAGGCAGGGGGGTTAAATGCAGGATAGGTACAGGGAGAAGAGACCAGATATGAATATTTGGTTGGGAGCAGTGTATACTGGGTGGCAACTGGGTTTGGTATGGGTGATGGGGAAACATACATTTGGGTAGGCTGGTGTCTGATGGCAGAAGTGGTTGGTTTGGCTGGGGCTAATTTTACCATGTCAGACCATGCTGAAAGTATGGGTTGTACAAACTGTGGATTTAAGTTTCCCTGTCTAACAAAAGACTGAGCAGACACAATGCACTCAGCAATCACCTGTGGGGAACAGCCAGCGTAGTGCTCACAGAAATCGGCAGGATCATCTTCAAAAAGCCATACTAGGGATACAACCTGATTCATATTAAAAGGGGGAGTGTAATCATCACGGCCTTCAGGAATACAGGGCAGGGCCAGCTCTGTACAAATCTTGATCAGAGGCTGTACGTCCTCAAAAAGAAAACTGCCCTGATCAACGAAAACATGGGCCATACGGATGCACTCCAGTAGTTGCTCCCTAGTATAGTCACCCAAAGTCTGATAACAAAAATCTCTTTCTTCCATTGCCAGGAGCGAAAGATACAATATATCTTCCGGATGCATCTTTCTTGGCAATAGCAAGTGTCCAGACCCAATTCCCAAGTGCAGCCGATCTGTTTGTATGGCTTCAGTATTCTGTCATGAAAGGAGCCTGAACACAGGCATCCAACACAAGTGAACAGATCGATGGGCTGCACTAAAGGAATCAGGCTCCAAAGGTAGTGATAAGATAAATATTTATTAATAATAAAAACACACGTGAACACAGCAAACACAAACAAGCAAGAACACAAATAACACAGCAAACCCCCAAGCCCTAATCTAACTAACTAACTAACAATACACTCAAGGCAATGGAACATATATATATACATGTATATACAAGGCAGGGAGGAGAGACAAGGGGGGAAACAGGAAGCAAGGGAACATCAAGACAGGAATCAGGGGACAGGTCTCAGGAACCAGGTAAAGGGGGACAGGAGATGCCGAAGGAAGTAGTGACACCACCAGGCGATCCAGGTAACAACACCATTCCTGACAATGTCCATCGGCTGGGAGACCCCTGCTGGTGGCCACCAGAACTGCACCATTTGATGCCGAAGGAAACAGTGACACCAGCAGGCGATCCAGGTAATAGCACCGTTCCTGACACCCCCATACTTCTCTTTTTAAACTGCATACATTTCAATAAAAACTTGCAAAATGTCAAACTCCATGAAAATTAAAAAAAGAAAATCAACCCTTGTCCCCCCACTTCCCCCAACTGCAAGGGTTAAAAGCTTGTTATGCCTAGGGGTTGCTGTAGAAGAATCTTTACTTACCTTACATCTGCAAGCACTTCCGCCATTCCCAGCAGGAGGTTTGCTTGTCTGAGTGGAGACCTATGACCGATTTAGTCATTATATTGTGTGGATCCTTTTCAATTATTCTTATCAGTATCTGGACATCATTCTATAGGTAGCAATTGAAATTGGGAGTTCTGAGAAGGTGAACTGCATATGCGTATAGTGGATATAGATACATGAGTCTTTTTTTGTATTTTGATATTTTGGAAAATCCAGATTGGATAATGTGAATAAGCTCATATTTCAGTGCCTATCCTGAAGAAGAGCCTATCTATTGTGAAACATGTCGATGATGAGTGTTGGGAAAACGTATAAGCCTGTAAGTCGTTGCAATTTGTGTCACACAAAGTTCGGTTGATCATGTGTTTTAATGACATCAATAATTTTTTATTGTATATATACAATAAATTATGTATTAATTGTTTGCGTGGTGTAGTGTGTGTGTCGAAAACTTACCCTGGAGGTACATTTAAAATCCTGCTTTATTGTTCCACCCACACAATAAGCATCTTCTACTTGTTGTCAACCTACACCAGGAGGTGCCAGTACAAGGACCTTCATATCTGGATCACAGGGATTATTTTTATGAAAGCTGCAATGTAAAATATTTAACATTTTTGCGTTTACTCAATTGTTATTGAGGTTTCTACAGGATACAAAGCACAGTCCAAACACATATATGGATAAAAACAATGTGTGTTTAGTTCCAGAACAATATCCAAAATATTCAAACATTTTCAAATGGCTTTATGCTTATATAGAGGCATTCATAAACAGTTGCACTAATATTGTGTTACATAATTCTGCAACTTCTAGCATTTTATTCTACAGGGCCTCTGCTTCCAGAATCTATATAATGTTTTGGGTGTTTTAACCACTTCATAAAAAGAAAATAGAATTTTGCTAAATCTGTGAGTTTAAACAAATATAAACCATAAATAAATAAATTAAACGCATCAATAATGAAACCATTCACAGTTCTATGTGAATCATAGACTAAGTGAACAGGTGTGTGAGTGTGACAAATAAAACCACAATCTCCAAAAAAAACAAAAATGAAAAATTTGTGAACCATAAATGAGAAATAAAAATGTAAAGTAAAGAATTAAAAATATAAATCAAAATTATTGTTCAATGTCCAAACAAGGCAAAAAATCTTTGTGTAACAAGCTTTGAAAATATGACATCCACATGTGCAAAACTTGGGAATGAAGTCCATCCACAAATGAAATATATCTTCAATCACTGATGAACAAACACTGTGTTGAATCCCCCACCACTATAGAAAGAATCACTTCTTACCAGATATCCGTGATCCCCCCTTACAGAGGATCAGGGAAAGCATGTAGTATAGGCACAGCTTATCTCCAGAGCGCACCGAGCTTGCTTGCTACCCTTCAAAACGCCTCATTGGTATCAAGCCCATAAATGGTTATCCGTAGCATGTAAGAAACATAAATGCTTCAATAGTGTAAAAAACCTTTAGGTTTATTTGAAAGATTAAAAACAAAGTATTGCACTTACAAATGTTGCATCAATTAGAACGCCTGAAGTCCGAAGTGCCGGCCGGCGCACATGTTGCTTCTTTATTTTTCTTTATTTTTAATTTTTATTTCTCATTTATGGTTCACAAATTTTTCATTTTTGTTTTTTTTGAGATTGTGGTCTCATTAATCACACTCACACACCTGTTCACTTAGTCTACGATTCACATAGAACTGTGAATGGTTTCATTATTGATGTGTTTCATTTATTTATTTATGGTTTATATTTGTTTAAACTCACAGATTTAGCGCAATTCTATTTTCTTTTTAAATCTTTTCACTGTACTGATGTTACACAGGAGAATTGCTGCTTCCATTATATAATAGATTTCATTATTTATAGGTGCATGCTTTATATCTTAGCGCAGTTTCTTTTCTTTTTTTCTACATTTAACCACTTCATAACCAGTCCAATTCTGACATTTCTCACATACATATAAAAATCAGCATTTTTTTTTGTTAGAACATTTTATATTTTTTAAGCAGAGGCCCTGGAGAATAAAGTGATGGCCGCTACAATTTTTTTTCACATCACACAAAGTTTGCGCATTTTTAAAGGCAAATTTTCAGGAAGAAGAACATGTTTAATACATTTTAGTGCATGCAAAATACAATATAATACCAAATGTTTGGTCAAATGTAAAATATGATGTTATGCCGCATAAATAGATACCTAATATGTCACTCTTTAAAATTGCACACGGCTGTTAAATGGCGACAAACTACTGTACATTAAATTATCAGTAGGCAAAGCTTTAAATGCCTTTACAGGTTACCAGATTAGAGTTAAAGGAGGTCTAGAATTATAGCCCTCATGCTGATATTGGCTACAATACCTCACATGTATATATATTATTTAATTTTACTATTTATTTTATTTAAAAAAAAAATGATACTGTCCCTTTAATTTTTGGGATAAATTTTATTGTTATCACAAGGAATGAACAACAACTCTTATGATGGCATAGGCAGTGACAGGTTACTCTGCCCTTAAAAGCATCTGATCAAGCTGAGATCAGTTTGATCAGATGATTTACGTGTCGGTGGCGGTTTGTAAATAACATCAAATCTCGTCTGATGTTTACACGCAAATTTATACACCGATCAGCCATAACATTATGACCACTGACAGTTTAAGTGATAAACGCTGATTATCTTGTTACAATCAGTGTTCCTAACCGCCAAAGTGAAATTTGCTGACAAGACGCCCAAAATTGACAAACCGCACCAATTTTTTACTGCCAAAATGTATACAATTTACTGACAGAGCCACATTTTTTTTACTGACACTTTCAAAGTGTCGGGGGGCGTGCCTGGCTGCATATGATGGGCACAAGAGGCTGCATATGTTTGTTTGCGCCCCCCCAAGAATTTTGAGCAGCAGCCACCACTGAGCACCACAAGCCACCACAAAAAAACATCACGCCTATCCAGGAAAGAGACATTTCCATAAACAGCAGTGCTGCAGTGGCGGCTCCTGCTCTTGAAGCCTGTGCTGTTTCGGGAGAGCTGTTCCACCTCCCGCCCCACTTTGCTTCCTACCCACGCCCGCTCCGCAGCAGCAGTACAACTTGTACTGCTGGGGAGCATAGCGGGGTGGGGCTGGGGAGTGGAGTATGATGCAAGGTTGACACTGCACACTAGAGGGAGGTAGCCTCTGGTCCTCGGGCAGTGCACCCCTGTTGTCGCCCCTCTTAACCGCTTCCCCACCGGTGCACGACGATGTACGTCGACAGAATGGCACGGACAGGCATAAGGGCCTACAGGTACGTCCCCTTTAAGATGCCGCCATGCCATCGAGCGATCGCCGGTCTGGACCCCCATGAGGCCGATCGTGGGTCCCACGGACTCAATCGCAGCGGGGATACCCACGATTGTCTCACGGGACGGCTGAACGGGGAGATGCGGAAATAAACAGCATCTCCCCGTTCTGCCTAGCAACTAGTGACGCCGATCTCTGCTCCCTGTGATTGGAGCAGAGATCAGCATTCACTAGCTCACAGCCACACCCCCCCCACAGTTAGAAACACGCCTCTAGGAACATGTAACCCCTACACTGCCACCTAGTGGTTAACCCCTTTACTGCCAGTGTCATTTACACAGGAATCGGTGCATTAAAATAGCACTGATTGCTGTATAAATGACAATGGTCCCAAAAATGTGTCAAAAATGTCCGATGTGTCCGCCATAATGTCGCAGTCACAGTAAAAATCGCTGATCGCCGCCATTACTAGTAAAAAAAAAATATTAATAAAAATGCTATAAAACTATCCCCTATTTTGTAAACGCTATAACTTCTGCGCAAACCAATCAATAATCGCTTATTGCAATTTTTTTTACCAAAAATATGTAGAATACGTATCGGCCTAAACTGAGGAAAAACATTTTTTTTATATATTTTTGGGGGATATTTATAGCAAAAAGTAAAAATAATGCGTTTTTTTCAAAATTGTCGCTCTTTTTTTGTTTATAGCACAAAAAATAAAAACCGCAGGGGCGATCAAATGCCACCAAAAGAAAGCTCTATTTGTGGGGGAAAAAAGGACAACAATTTTGTTTGGGAGCCACGTCGCACGACCGCGCAATTGTCAGTTAAAGCGACGCAGTGCAGAATCGCAAAAAGTGGTCTGGTCTTAAGCCAGCTAAATGGTCCGGTCTGAAAGTGGTTAAAGTGCCGCCTGAGTCCCATGGACCCACCGAGACCCATGATAGGGCTGGCCCTGCTAATATGGGTACCTGAGCATCAGAACTGGACCACAGAGCAATGGAAAAAGCACTTAGCATTGGAAATTTTAAATACGCTATTAAAATAACTAAATAAGTCTTCCTAAAGCTAAATAACTGAAGGAAGTTAAGATCTATAATAAACTTTGATAAGAGTCTTGTTGTTTCAGGAGCTAACCCTGGAGTATTTTTCTATCAAAGAACCTTAGTTTAAGTTCTCATCTTGACGCCATAAGAAGGGAGAGAGCTCATTAGAATTTGGATCATGGAGCTGGCTGTGAACATCCCTCATTTGTTAGGATGTTGATTTGTTTTGCTGTGTGGATGCCACACCACACAGTCGGCTATTTGTGACTGAGCCCAAACAAGAGGCCAAGCGAACAGTGCTGCCTCTGAAAAGCCTCATTATTTAGAAGGAAACAAGAGAAAATACAAAGACTCATCAACATGCCATTAAATGGGATTCGTCTCCTTTGGGAGACACTCGTGATCCATGCTGTGATGTCACTGCCTGTATCCACACAACTGGAGGGTCTGATTTGCATTTTCTAGAAGAAATGATGGCTAGCCCTTATTTACAGTTATTAAAACAGTATACATATGCAACAGCATATTTAAACCATACCTTATTAAAAATGTATTTATGTAAAATAAAAAATCCTTTTTAATTTAAAGAGGTTTTCAACAAAAAAAAAAAGAAAAACAACATGTTTTGTTAGCAGCAATTCAAATGGAATGTAGGGCCCCTTGAGCTAAAGGAAAAATGAGCCCCGATTGAAGCATAGCATGAAGTTAGGAGATGCTTACCTGAATATGCTAAAATATATCTAATATATTTGTCTGTTCTGCTTAAAGCCTAATGCCGCATACACATGAGCGGAATGTCCGACAGAAAAAATCAGACGGAAGCTTTTCAGCGTATATTCTGATCGTGTGTGGGCCTCATCTGACTTTTTTTTTTCGAAAATTCTGACGGACCTAGAAAATGGAACATGTTCTAAATATTTCCGACAGAACCAATTCCTATCCGGAAAACCACTCGTCTGTATGCTGTTCCGACAGACCAAAAACGACGCATGCTCTGAAGCAAGTACGAGACGGAAGCTATTGGCTACTGGCTATTGAACTTCCTTTTTCTAGTCCCGTCGTACGTGTTGTACGTCACCGCGTTCTTGGCGGTCGGACTTTGGTGTGATCGTGTGTATGCAAGACAGTTTCATCGGAATTCTATTGGAACTCCTTTGGAAAAGCCTTCAGAGTTTATTCCGACGGGAAAACCGGTCGTGTGTACAGGGCATTAGCGAAAAAAATCAGCTAACAGACATTGCATATGTCAAATGATGCATCATTGTCCTGTCACCTACAGTGGGTGTAGAAAAGAAACACCCCCTTTAAAATAATCACATTTTGTTGTTTTGCAGCCTGAAATGAATACAGACACAGTTTTTGTTTTATCCAGTTGTATTTACTCACTGCAACTTATAACATCCAAGTGAAAGATATAACACCAACATGTCAGAAAAAATAAATGTCAGTATTTTGTTGGACCAGATTTTGCTTTAATTACAGCCTTTAGTCTGTTGGAAGACATCTCTACTAACTTTGCACATGTAGCACCCTCTACCTTAGGTAGGTGCTAGAATTAGGATTTTTTGTAAGTGCAGGGGAATTGAATCAGGCTGTTTGTTTTCATCTGTGTGGGCTGGGAGTGGCTCAGCGTGACTCACAGATAGCATCATCTTTCGGTTACCTCCCTTAGCTTTTAGAGGATTCTAGAAGGAAGGAGAGGAAGAGAGGTGGTTCTGGGGTGTTCTAAGGACCTATGATCAATCCCCAATCCGGATTGGCAGGGGGCAGGCCTCCTTAAATACCTAGAGTCAGCCCAGCTGGGCAGGAGTTGTCGGGTGGAAAAAGCTGTAGATGGAACACTAGGTTGTCTGGGCATTTGAGGCACTCCCCAATCTGGGGGTGAACTTGGGCCTGAGGGATTCGGGTGCAAATCGGAGCCTTCCTGAGTAGGGATAAGCCCGTTGTTCGCAGAACAGCAAACATTTATGCAGTGTTCGGGGCAAATTCGAAAGCCGCAGAACACCGTCACGTGACATCAGAAGGGGGAGGGGTCACCTGTTTACGTCACCGGGTGTTCCTGCCCTCAGCTATATAACAGCTGTCATCGCAAAGAGGATTCAGTCAGCGGGAGCCTCCCATGGAGGCTGAGTTGTTGAGTTTTTTTGTTTCTCGGTCCGTCTGCGCTGTGATCGAAGACGAATGAACATTGCGGGACAGTTTTTTTTTTTTTTTTTTTTTTAATAAAGAACTTGTCCCAAGCTGTCTTATTTTTAACATTGTGACACTTTTTTTGGTGAATGAGTAAGGGTACAATGTACCCGATACCCATTCATATAGGGGGAGGCCATATGATCTGGGGATCCCCTTGTTAAAGGGGGCTTTCAGTTTCCAAAAAGCCCCCCGCCCACAGACCCCCACAACCACCAGGCAAGGGTTGTGGGGATGAGGCCCTTGTCCTCATCAACATGGGGACAAGGTGTTTTGGGGGAGACCCCAAAGCATCCTCCCCATGTTGAGGGCATGTGACCTGGTACGGTTCAGGAGGGGGGCGCGCTCTCATTCCCCCCTTACCTGTGGCCTGCCAGGTTGCGTGCTCAGATAAGGGTCTGGTATGGATTTTGGGGGGGTCCCTACGCATTTTAAAAAAAAATGTTGGTGAGGGGTTCCCCTTAATATTCATACCAGACCCAAAGGGCCTGGTAACAGACTGGGGGGGGGGAACCCATGCCATTTCTTTCAATGATTTTTATCTATATTGCTGGGATCCAACAATACATTACAGCTTTTTTTCCTTTAGAAATGTCTTTTTGTTGTGGTATTGTTGTAAACACGGGAAAGATGCGCTACTTTACAGGCATACTAAGAACACCCCCCAGACATGATATTTAAAGGAATATTTCATTTTTATTGTTTCACTTTAAGCATTATTAAAATCACTGGTCCCCCTCCTTACCCCCTGGTCCCGCTGACCTGTCATTGACCTCCTATGTACTATGTTTCTACCCCCCTTTTTTTTTTAAATGCCTTTTCAATTGTAGGTGAGAGCTATTTGATACTTTTGTGGAGTGGCGGACACCCCGTAGTGAGTTGGTTACTCCCATGTGGTTACTGGGGGTCCCTTACTCACTGTGGACTGAGGGAGACGACCCTTTGCACTTAGGCTGTGGCCTGGGGGTCCTGGGCTTCGGAGTTTAGTATTGTTGACCCAAGACAATAATTTTACTGTTATGTTTGGTTCTACTTGATTTGCTCACCATTGATGGTTTATCTGCTGCTCGTTGGCCACCCGCCTTGGGTCCCCTCACTTGTCCATGGGTGCTGGCGACTGACTTTATAGTTAATAGGCTGTTCCTCTCTTTTATTTTGTTTGTGTAATTTAAAACGTTTTTAATATGCTATGTGCCTACCTTTTTATATTCTACTGATAACTTTATTTTAGAAAGTTGGCGAGTTGTTCCGACGGATCACTGCTCCCCCAAATGCGCTGGAACTTGACCGGGACATTAGTCTTGGCCAACCTCCGACCCAACAGTGGGTCTTTCGTCTAACTAACCAATGCTACTTTGTTACATGGATTTTCACTGCTCTGAGTATTACCTTCTTATGTTGCTTTATGTAAGCTTCCCTTCTAGTCTACTGTCTGACTCTCTCTCCTTCTTCCCCCTCTTTTTCCTTCTTGAGTCCATGGGATCCGTACTCAGGGTTATACATTTCGGTTCCTTTTTATATTTTCTATTGGGTTTTATGTGATAGACCAACACAAAGTGCGGCATAATTGTGAAGTGGAAGGAAAATTATAAATGGTTTTCCAAATTTTTTGCAAATAAATATGTGAAAAGTGTGGCGTACATTTGTATTCAGTTTCCTTTACTCTGATACCCCTAACTAAATTCTAGTGGAATTGATTGCCTTCAGAAGTCACCTAATTAGTAAGTAGAGTCTGTGTGTAATTTAATATCTGTATAAATACAGCTGTTCTGTGAGGCCCTCAGAGGTTTGTTAGAGAACCTAAGTGAACAGACAGCATCATGTAGGCCAAAAAAAACACACCAGACAGGTCAGGGATAAAGCTGTGGAGAAGTTTAAAGCAGGGTTAGGTTATAAAAAAAATATCCCAATCTTTGAACATCTCAAGGAGCACTGTTTAATCCATCATCAGAAAATGGAAAGAGTATGCCACAACTACAAACCTACCAAGACATGGCCGTCCACCTAAACTGTCAGGCCGGGCAAGGAGAGCATTAATCAGATAAGCATCCAAGAGGCCCATGGTAACTCTGGAGGAGCTGCAGAGATCCACAGCTCAGGTAGGAGAATCTGTCCACAGGACAACTATCAGTTGTGCACTCCACAAATCTGGCCTTTATGGAAGAGTGGCAAGAAGAAAGCCATTGTTGAAAGAAAGCCATAAGAAGTTCTGTTTGCAGTTTGTGAGAAGCCATGTGGGGGACACAGCAAACATGTGGAAGAAGGTGCTCTGGTCAGATTACACCAAAATTGAACTTTTTGGCCTAAAAGCAAAATGCTATGTGTGGCGGAAAACTAACACTGTACATCACCCTGCACACACCATACCCTTCGTGAAACATGGTGGTGACAGCATCATGTTGTGGGGATGCTTTTCTTCAACAGGGACAGGGAAGCTGGTCAGAGTTGATGGGAAGATGGATGGAGCCAAATACAGGGCAATCTTGAAACCTGTTAGAGTCTGCAAAACACTTGAGACTGGGGCGGAGGTTCACCTTCCAGCAGGACAAGGACCATAAACATAGAGCTAGAGCTACATTGGAATGGTTTAGATCAAAGCATATTCATGTGTTAGAATGGCCCAGTCCTAAATCCAATTGAGAATCTGTGGCAAGACTTTGACTTTCACGTTGTGAAATTGCTGTTCACAGACACACTCTCCATCCAATGTGACAGAACTTGAGCTATTTTGAGAAGAAGAATGGGCAAAAATGTCACTCTCTAGATGTACAAAGCTGCTATATGCAAAAACCTGCCCTGTTCCAAAAACAAGCAAAACAAGCTATCCACGGAAAGCACGGAGCAAATAATACAAGGACGGGTAGACAAAGAAACAACTTGCAATGTTATTAATGTGGTGAACTTGTCTGATAGTTTACTCACCCCTTCTGAGATTTCCTTGCTGTCCAAAATACTTTCCTTTGCCCCCACTGTCCATTTTAAAGTCTTCTCTACCATTTGAGATGTTAATAGTTTTTTTGCAATATTTTACTAAAGAAACATTTCTCCACTACTAATGATGAACCTCTGCCTGCCCCTGTTGAGGTTCATGACTGCGCTGACTATCTTGCTAACTTTAGTTTTCAAGATCGTAAGGCTAAATACATATTGGAGAGCCTGCAGTCTGAATCCTCCAGGGGCATGTACTGTATATCAAATGATGCGACTTATACTGGTAACAAACTTTTTTATCTTCATTGAAGAGGTAAATTAGTAGACATTTTTCAACAAGTTGTGGAAAAAGAATTCCTGTCTTTAAAATAAAAAATTGATAGTACTACATCTCAGACGTCTAATAATATCAACATGTCTGAAAGGCAGGCTCTTGTAGATCTTAAAAACCGTAAAGACGTCGTAATTTGAGAGGCAGACAAGGGTGGCGCTATAGTGGTTCTTTATGATGGTGATTACAAAATTGAAGCCTTACAGCAAATTAATGATTTTTCCACATATCACATCCTTAGATCTGAGCCCACTCAAGTTTTTAAGAACAAAGTCAAACATCTCTTATACACAGGAGTGGAATGGTGGAAGAGCACCTATTAGTGGAACATCCAATTGTCCCTGTGTTCCACCACCTTCCCAAAATACATAATCTTGAGAGACTTGTTAAAGGTTGTCCAATAGTGGCAGGTATAGGTTCACTCTCAGAGAGATTAGGTGAATGGGTAGATCAGTACCTACAGCCTAGTGACAAGACTCCCGATCTACATAAAAGACACGGCATCAATCTTGAAACATGTGAATGAAGTACAATGGGCAGAGCATTTTGTGTGGGTCACGTTGGACATCAAGTCTCTTTTTTCTTCTAGAGCCATGACCATTGCCTTATAGAAGTATAGGAATAGTCTAATCTATAACAGGAATAAAACTATTGGGTCTTCAAGAAATATTAAAAAGAACAGGGACAAGCATTCTATTACCTTTGTCACCACCTTCTCTAAAGAATTTAGTCAGACTAAGCATATTGTCAACAAACATCTCCCTATCATTTATGGTGACAAGGATCTAATAGATGTGCTTTCTAATGGTTGTGACTCATCTTGCTGTCGTGCCCCGACTTTAGAAAATTCTATGCCGCCTAGTTTGTATCAATCCACTACTATTCCTAAAACTTGGCTTAGTACTAATGGCTCGTATAGCTGTGGTCTGAATACTTGTAGGTTTATGTGATAAACATAATAGAAATCACAAGTCTATCACCTCATTCCACAATGGTGAAGTATTTCCTATTAAGGACACAAGGGGTGGGAGTTCACACATTAAATAAGAAAACATTAAACTTTGTTGGATGAAATGTTATTGAAAATTGAAAATTTAAAGGAAACCAGGATGTTGGCATCACAGTGGGTGATGCCAACATCCTGTTTCCTTTAAATTTTCAATTTTCAATTTGCAATAGAGTTATGGAGAGTTAAGGGGGATTCAGGTACCTTGTAATTGCGGGTTAGAGATGTCTCTTGATCCAGCAGACAAACAGCTTCAGAACTGGATCCAGCACTCACCGGATAGGCCTCTCTCACTGACCTAGCAGCCGATTAGATGCTCGGTCAAAGTCTCTGCCACAGACTTGTCAACTTAACAGAATCGTTGTGCAATCCTATGCCAGAGGAATGCACAACCAGCAACTTGTTGTAATTGTAGCACTGTCACACAGTACCAGTTTCTTTCAGCCAGTCCGGCGGTACTGTTTGGTAGATGACCCGGGATGCATCCTCCAACTGAGTCTCCAGGCTCTTCTAGAGAGACCAGCCTTGTTGCTCGGTCCTCTCCTGAAAAGTCCTCCCCTGGATCCTCCAGTCACTTGGCTTCTCCCCGCAGGCAAGACAGCACAGGACCACCCCCTGGATCGGTAGGCCCCAGGACTTCTGGGCCTACCCTTCAGTTGCGAAGCCTCGGGCCTGCCGGCCACGAGACATAGAAAAAAGCAGCACACACCTTAGGCCAGGAGGGCCATGAGGTCGGGATCACGAACCCCAAAAAAATGGTGCCTGTACCTTAAGTACCCTTACCCCGAATGCACAGCGGGTAGACCACTCCCACCGGGCCGTTTTCTGAGTAAAGGGGTACCCAATGCATTCAGCCTGTTGCATTTCCAGCACTTACCGGTGGTGACAGCGACACCCACGGCCAAGTGGAAACTAGCACAACCCAGCTGAACTGATACAGAAACCAGAAATTTGACATAATTAGTCTGAGCCAAACTGCAGCTTCAGACAAACATAAATTTACAAAAATAATAGCGTCTGCTCATTAGGAGCAGGGCGCTACACATAAAAGCTGTACTACAGCTTCTATGAATGAAAGACAGTCTATGAATAGGGAATGGGAAGATGATTGATGGGCCCCTTCAATCATAGACCATGTTTTTAATTATGGAAGCTGTATTACAGCTTCCCCACTACAAATACAAGTGGCTGATCGCAAGTCATATTCAGGTATATACACTGCATGCATAAAAAAAAAAACACATTTAATAATGTATTAGGCTACATTCACACTAAAATGCAACATTTCATAGTGCAATGTTGGCAGGGAGCAATGCAATGCTTATCACTTCACTTTATTGATGTCACAGCAGTGTGATGTGTTGTGCTGCTGTGTGATAATGTCCAGTACAGAAAATGCAGACATGCTGCGTTGCCCCACACCACACATCACAACAGTGTTGCAGTGTGAATGGGGCAAATAGAAAACAATTGTTTTCTATAAGCTATAGCATTGACCTGTGTTTCTCCAGTGCAGAAAAAGGGCTCTCTGGGGACCCTGATGCAAGGCTGAGGCTCTCTAGGGACTCATCATTAATGCCAATGTTACTCAGCAGTCAGGATTCCTTTCATGGTTTCACCCATTTTACAGATACTCTAAATAGATGTAACATGGAAAAAGTAAGTACACCCTTGGCCTTAGAAACTGTTATTGCCCCCTTTTGCAGAAATGACTTCTTGCAGGTGTTTTGCATATCTGTCTACCAGTCTCTGACATTGACTTGTCCATGAAAAGGACATCCCCCAAAAGCTTGTCCTGAAAAATTGTATGTTAGTGCAAATAAAAAAAAAGTATCACGGACAGTACTCAATTGTCGCAAGTGCACTAATACGGCTACAATCACCTCAAGCTTTATTGGTAGAATTTCCTGGGCTTAGGCTACATTAATTTAGTTGGCGACTCAAAGTTAATCAGGTTTTTTGTTTTGTTTTTACGTTGTTTGCTTTTATACTGGAATGAAGTATGCTGTTTAGTCCCAAGAAAGCTGTGGCCTTAACCTTTCTAACATAAAGTAGCTTTGGTGTCGTTATTTGGGCAAGGCTCCCATTTGGGTCTGTTGTGTGATAATTAATGCCCATGTTACTCAGCAGTTAGGAATCCTTTCATGGTGTCACCCATTTTACAGACACTCTAAAGGATTACAGTTCACATAACTCACCTCTTAAGCTTTCTCCAAACAATTACAGCAATTAACTTTTTCTGGAAGATCAAGTGGTAGAAGAGGAGATTTTTAAATGGCCTGTCTGGTGGCAGCTCTGAAACCTTGTGATCTCTCTCACCTCTTTACTAACATATTTGAAAACCACTGAAAACTCTTTATTGGCTGCAATATGTACAGCTTATAGGATATTAAAGTGTGATATATGATCATTTTCATAAAAGTGCTTCATTTTTTTACCTCCCTTACATTCTGGAAATGGGTCACATATATGTAAATGCTATGATTTTGATATGTATTCTGCTTTTCAATACATCAGGTTTGGGTTTCTTCTCCTCCTGCCTCCTGAGCTTCCCCACAGACTGAGATGATTCAGATGAACTATCTAGGGCAGACATGTACTGGCCATCAGGACTACCGGGAGGTTCCCGGTGGGCTGATGGCTCAGTGGGCCGGTTTCAGTGACAACTAGTGGCGTCGCTAGGGGGTGACTTTTGGCGCTATAGCCCCGAATCTGGGGCCCATAGCCCGAGTTCCAGGGGTCCCCAACCACAGGGCCGTGGCCCACTATCGGCCCCTGGCCTCTCTGCAGCCGTGCGGCGGGCAGCATGGGAGAGTTGGGCAGGCGAGAGAACAGAGAGATGACATCATCTCTCACCGCCCGTCTTGCATCACCACTGTTCCACTCTGATGTAAGTGGGGTGTTCTCTTGGGACTCTGATGCAAGGCAGGGGCTCTCTGGGGACCCTGATGTAAGGGGGGCTCTCTGGGGACCCTGATGTAAGGGGGGCTCTCTGGGGACCCTGATGTAAGGGGGGGCTCTCTGGGGACCCTGATGTATGGGGGGCTTTCTGGGGACCCTAAAGTAAGTGGGGGCTCTCTGGGGACCCTGATGTAAGGGGGCTCTCTGGGGACCCTGATGTATGGGGGGCTTTCTGGGGACCCTAAAGTAAGTGGGGATCTCTGGGGACCCTGATGTAAGGGGGAGGCTTTCTGGGGACCCTGGTGTAAGGGGGGCTTTCTGGGGACCCTGATGTAAGTGGGGGGCTTTCTGGGGACCCTGATGCAAGGCTGAGGCTCTCTGGGGACTCTGTTGTAAGGAGGGGGCTCTCTGCGGACTCTGATGTAGGGGGGAGGCTCTCTGGGGACTCTGATGTAAGGGGAGCTCTCTTGGAACTCTGATGTAAAAGGGGGCCCTCTGGGGACCCTGATGTAAGGGGCTCTCTAGGGACCCTGATGTAAGGGGGACTCTCTGGGGATCCTGATGTAAGGGGGGATCTCTGGTGACCCTGATATAAGGGGAGGCTCTCTGGGGACCCTGGTGTAAGAGGAAGCCTCTCTGGGGACCCTGATGTAAGTGGGGGGGGGGTTTCTGGGAACCCTGATGCAAGGCTGAGGCTCTCTGGGGACTCTGATGTAAGGGGAAGGCTCTCTGGGGCCCCCTATGTAAGGGGGACTCTCTGGAGACCCTGATGTATGGGGGGGATTTCTGGGGAACCTGATGTACGGGGGCCTCTCTGGGGACCCTGATGTAAGGGGGGCTCTCTGGAGACCCTGCTGTAAGGGGGAGGCTCTCTGGGGACCCTGATGTAAATGGGGGGCTCTCTGGGGACACTGATGCAAGGCAGGGGCTCTCTGATGTAAGGAGGGGCTCTCTGGGGACCCTGATGTAAATGGGGGCCTCTCTAGGGACACTGATGCAAGGCAGGGGATCTCTGATGTAAGGAGGAGGCTCTCTGGGGACCCTGATGTAAGGGGGGCTCTCTGGGGACCCTGATGTAAGGGGGAGGCTCTCTGGGGACCCTGATTTAAGGGGGCTCTCTAGGGACCCTGATGTAAGGAGGGGCTCTCAGGGGACCCAGATGTAAGGGGGAGGCTCTCTGGAGACCCTGATGTATGGGGCTTTTTGGGGAGCCTAAAGTAAGTGGGGTCTCTCTGGGGACCCTAATGTAAGGGGGGCTCTCTGGGGACCCTGATGTAAGGGGGAGGCTTTCTGGGAACCCTAGTCTAAGGGGGGCTCTCTGGGGGGCCTGATGTAAGTGGGGGGGGCTTTTTTGGGACCCTGATGCAAGGCTGAGGCTCTCTGGGGACTCTGTTGTAAGGAGGGTGCTCTCTGGGGACTCTGATGTATGGGGGAGGCTCTCTGGGGACTCTGATGTAAGGGGAGCTATCTTGGAACCCTGATGTAAAAGGGGGCCCTCTGGGGACCCTGATGTAAGGTGGAGGCTTTCTGGTAATCCTGATCTAAGGTGAGGGCTCTCTGGGGACCCTGATGTAAGGCAGGGCTCTCTGGGGATCCTGATGTAAGGGGTGCTCTCTGGGGATCCTGATGTAAGGGGGGATCTCTGGGGACCCTGGTGTAAGGGGGCTCTCTGGGGACCATGATGTAAGTGGGGGGGGGGCTTTCTGGGGACCCCGATGCAAGGCTGAGGCTCTCTGGGGACTCTGTTGTAAGGATGGGGCTCTCTGGGGACTCTGATGTAAGGGGCTCTCTGGGGATCCTGATGTAAGGGGGGATCTCCGGGGACCCTGATATAACGGGGAGGCTCTCTGGGGACCCTGGTGTAAGAGGGAGCCTCTCTGGGGACCCTGGTGTAAGAGGGGGCCTCTCTGGGGACCCTGATGTAAATGGGGGGCTCTCTGGGGACACTGATGCAAGGCAGGGGCTCTCTGATGTAAGGAGGGGCTCTCTGGGGACCCTGATGTAAATGGGGGCCTCTCTAGGGACACTGATGCAAGGCAGGGGATCTCTGATGTAAGGAGGAGGCTCTCTGGGGACCCTGATGTAAGGGGGGCTCTCTGGGGACCCTGATGTAAGGGGGAGGCTCTCTGGGGACCCTGATTTAAGGGGGCTCTCTAGGGACCCTGATGTAAGGAGGGGCTCTCAGGGGACCCAGATGTAAGGGGGAGGCTCTCTGGAGACCCTGATGTATGGGGCTTTTTGGGGAGCCTAAAGTAAGTGGGGTCTCTCTGGGGACCCTAATGTAAGGGGGGCTCTCTGGGGACCCTGATGTAAGGGGGAGGCTTTCTGGGAACCCTAGTCTAAGGGGGGCTCTCTGGGGGGCCTGATGTAAGTGGGGGGGGGCTTTTTTGGGACCCTGATGCAAGGCTGAGGCTCTCTGGGGACTCTGTTGTAAGGAGGGTGCTCTCTGGGGACTCTGATGTATGGGGGAGGCTCTCTGGGGACTCTGATGTAAGGGGAGCTATCTTGGAACCCTGATGTAAAAGGGGGCCCTCTGGGGACCCTGATGTAAGGTGGAGGCTTTCTGGTAATCCTGATCTAAGGTGAGGGCTCTCTGGGGACCCTGATGTAAGGCAGGGCTCTCTGGGGATCCTGATGTAAGGGGTGCTCTCTGGGGATCCTGATGTAAGGGGGGATCTCTGGGGACCCTGGTGTAAGGGGGGCTCTCTGGGGACCCTGATGTAAGTGGGGGGGGGCTTTCTGGGGACCCCGATGCAAGGCTGAGGCTCTCTGGGGACTCTGTTGTAAGGATGGGGCTCTCTGGGGACTCTGATGTAAGGGGCTCTCTGGGGATCCTGATGTAAGGGGGGATCTCCGGGGACCCTGATATAACGGGGAGGCTCTCTGGGGACCCTGGTGTAAGAGGGAGCCTCTCTGGGGACCCTGGTGTAAGAGGGGGCCTCTCTGGGGACCCTGATGTAAGGGGGAGGCTTTCTGGGGACTCTGGTGTAAGGGGGGCTCTCTGGGGACCCGGATGTAAGTGGGGAGGCTTTCTGGGGACCATGATGCAAGGCTGAGGCTCTCTGGGGACTCTGATGTAAGGGGAAGGATCTCTGGGGACCCTTATGTAAGGGGGACTCTCTGGAGACCCTGATGTATGGGGGGCTTTCTGGGAAACCTGGTGTAAGGGGGCCTCTTTGGGGACCCTGATGTAAGGGGGGCTCTCTGGAGACCCTGATGTAAGGGGGAGGCTCTCTGGGGACCCTGATGTAAATGGGGGGCTCTCTGGGGACCCTGATGTAAATGGGGGGCTCTCTGGGGACATTGATGCAAGGCAGGGGCTCTCTGATGTAAGGGGGGGCTCTATGGGGACCGTGATGTAAGGAGAGGCTCTCTGGGGACCCTGATGTAAGGGGAAGGCTCTTTGGGGACCCTGATGTAAGGGAGGCTCTCTGGGGACCCTGATGTAAGGGGGTGGCTCTCTGGGGACCCTGATGTAAGGCAGGGCTCTCTGGGGATCCTGATGTAAGGGGTGCTCTCTGGGGACCCTGATTTAAGGGGGCTCTCTAGGGACCCTGATGTAAAGAGGGCCTCTCTGGGGACCCTGATGTAAGGGGGATGCTATCTGGGGACCCTGATGTAAGGGGGTTCTCTGGGGACCCTGATGTGAGTGAGGGGCTCTCTCGGGACCCTGATGCAAGGCAGGGGCTCTCTGGGGACTCTGATGTAAGGGGGCTTTCTGGGGACTCTGGTGTAAGGAGGAGGCTCTCTGGGGACCCTTATGCAAGACTGAGGCTCTCTGGGGACCCTTATGCAAGACTGAGGCTCTCTGGGGACTCTGATGTAAGGGGGAGGCTCTCTGGGGACCCTGATGTAAAGAGGGGTCTCTGGGACCCTGATGTAAGGGGAGGAGCTCTCTGGGGACCCTGATGTAAGGGGGAGGCTCTCTGGGGACTCTGATGTAAGGGGAGGAGCTTTCTGGGGACCCTGATGTAAGGGGGAGGCTCTCTGGGAACCCTGATGTAAGGGGGGCTCTCTGTGGACCCTGATGCAACGGGGAGGCTCTCTAAGGACTCTGATGTAAGGAGGAGGCTCTCTGGGGACCCTGATGTAAAGGCAGGCTCTCTGGGGACCCTGATGTAAGGAGGGGCTATATGGGGACCCTGATGTAAGAAGGGGCTCTCTGGGGATCCTGATGTAAGTCATTCATTCAAATCCTGTCATTCTAAAGGCTTCTGTAATGTTGGAATGTATCTTTTTCTCGAAATAAAGCGTTAAAAAAAAATGCCGTTTATACTTACAGTGGAAGGTTTTTACTTGCGCAATTGCATATAGTTTATATACTGTTTTTGTGCGTGTTTGCAAAATTAAATTAGGCCGTCTGTATGACGTCCAGGGCCAAATTTTTGTCCCAGTCCAGCCCTGATCCAGGGTATTTATATTTATACTATATATGTATTGGTTTTAGGTAATGTAGGTAGTAGGTGATCCAACCAAGTCTGTCTTGATCAGAAGGTCCATGCATTTCTATGGACAGGCAGGTGTTAATGGACTTGTGTCCGTATATACCTACCCCTTGGTCCAATCTGGTCTGCTAAAAAAAATGGAAGGAGATCCTTTCTCTTCTTTTTAGGCAGATCAGATCAGAGAGCAGTTGGTTGTAAACAGGCAGCAGAGTTATTACAGCAGTGGGCTCTGTCCATACCCGCTTTTAGAACCTGAGCAGACACGGATGTGTCATCCGCTTGCTCTGCTCCTGTCAGCAGGGGATATGTGAGCTAATCCCCTGCTGATCTGATCGCTATCTGCCCCATGTGAACCAGCAGCAGTGTACATGTGGCCTAACTCACGTTTAGCAGCATTTCATTTACAGACGTTTTTCATTTTAACAAAAAAAATAATCTTTTCTTCTAGACGTAAACGCGGCATGTAAATGTGGCTAAACAGACGTTTTTAGATGCCGGTTTCTAGCTGTCTAGTTAAATTGTTCAGGAGAGGTTGAACAATGTCCCCTGTACATGAAGCCTTAAATATACCATTAAATGCATTTTGTTATATCCAATTAATAAGTGCAAAAAAATCCAGTTGATCATGTCAGAAATTCAGAACTGTCCTATGAAGGCCTCTTGAGCGCTTTAGGGAAAGAGAGCCTTGACTGATTGGGGCGCGGGTCAAGGTGACCGAGGGGTCACTAAGAATTGGTTGTTAGGGGGGATGGGCTGGGCCTGAGCTCGGTAAAAGTGGTGCCCCAGGGGATTCTGGGTCTTTCTGGAAGCGTGGTTGGAAGAGCTGCTGACCCTGTCCCTCCAGCCCAGCTGACCCTGACCCTCCAGCTCGTGGACACCGAGCTCCATTTGGCCAAGGTCCGTGAACTGGCTCTGCAAGGTCAGGCTGACTGGCTCTTTGCCCTCCTATCCCCAGAGACATCTTCACCTGCCCCCCCTCCCTCCTCCACCTGCGGAACCTCATGAAGGGCCCAGGGTCCAAAGACGGGCCCACCCGCCCGCCTTCTCGCCTGAGCCCGAGTACTTCCAGGGCCTCCTACAGACATTCTTCCCCTCCCTGCTCCACCAAACTCTCTGTTGTTTCAGGTGCCAGCGCCTCCTCTGCTGGGAAGCATGGCACCTCCGCCCTCCATCGCTGGGGCCCCGCTCGGCAGGCCTCCCCCTCGCCTGTGGGTACTCAGTCTGCGGCCCAGGTCTCCTCCTGTCATACCCGTTTGCGGAGCCCTCGCGCCACAACGAGCTCCGCTCTGGCTAATCCACGTGCTGCCTCTTCCCCTGCCTGATGATACTTCTGGCTGGGCTGGAGCCGAAGCGCTCCCTGGCACTGCGCTCGTGGATTTCCCCGCCATACCTGAGCCTGCCCCTGGCCGGCGGGGGGTCCACGACTGCACTCCACCCACCTCAGCTGCATCGTGCCCACCAACACCTCCCTACGCCCAGCAGGGCAGGTGCTGGTCCCTCCGCTCTGACCTCCCTCCCCTCACCGGTACACACGCACCTCCATGCGCCCGGCCGGGCGAAGGGTCCCCGGGGGCCGCTTGCCACCACACTCTAGCCTCGTCTCCCCAAGCCCGGCAGGGTGGGAGACCCCTACTCCAGGCCCGGGCTGGCAGCTGCACCCGCCCCGAGTCATCCGCCTGGAGTCAGCAGACGCTCTTGTTGTTGCTCAGCCGCTGTCCTTGGCCAGTCGGACTCCTCAGGGTCGGTGGTCGGACTCCCTCCACTGGACCTCACCGTCCATCATCACAGTCCTGCCTCACCAGGCCCCACCGTTCCTCCAGGTGATGGTCATCTCGGACCCCTGCCCTCCATGGCCGTTCCTAAATCGGATGCTCCGCCGGGTCCTGCTGCTGGTCACCCTTCATCGGCTCTGCTTCCGCGCATAAGTGAGTATGACTGTGATTTAATTTGGGGTAGGTCAGCGGACGCTTCTGTATCGGGCCCACCAGAGGAACGCATAGCTTCGGTCGTCAAATCCAGCATGGGGGTATCGGGTCCGGTGTCAACCTCCAGTGTCTGGGCAGAACCGTTCTAGCTGCTGCCAGAAAGTGGTGCAGAACATCTTTTTTGACCGATTTGATCGGTCCAGGGAGCATAGATAGCAGAACTACCTCAGAAGATGGTGTAAGCGAGGTCGCCATGAGTCTTTAGACTTTGTGTTGGTTGTACAGTACAGTCCCAGCCTGACAGTGAAGGACTGACCTGCTTCTTGTATTCTAGTGGGTGCTGAGATTTCAACTGCAGATACTGGTCTGTATGAGTTTCCATGTGCTCTTCAAATTTTATCTTTTCACCCTCTCTCATGCAACTTACATTGCTCAAAAGGTTCTTAAAACATCTTCCCATGTGAACAGGGACAGATTTCATATTAGGCCACACAAGCCACTTATTGTATGCTGCTCATACAGCTGGCTGCTACTCCAAGTCGTACGAAGCCCAATAGCAACCTCTTCCTGGGCACTGTAAGGAGGACAGAGACTGCACTTTATCTACAACCATTGGTCCACTACAGAACCACAACTCGTTATCAATTACACACTGACGTTGTGCCTCTGAGCTGTGGAGAAGGGCCTGCCATCTGTGTAGAAGCTTGGAGTGAGCACGATAACTATTTGAGCAGGCCGCTGCTGGCATCTGCATGCTGCCTGGCCTGAGTATAGATCTAGATGACCATCTGAAAGGTGAAGGTGCAACTTGAAGGAAAAAAGATTCATGGTTAAGGAAACTTGTGGTTAACTTGTGCTTTGCCCTTACAGGACAAAGAAACTTGACTACTGCCCTCTGCTTACAATGGGCTAAGTTGGCAGAGGAGGACTCTGTCAATGCCCTATGTAACAGCACCGAGCTGCTAATTATCCAGGATAGTGTGGAAGGAACAGGGGCGTGTTACATGCCGCTAACCTATACCTAAATGTAGAGGGTATTTATCTTCAACCCCAGTTATGTGTATCCGTTACCCAGCATGGGAAAAATACAGGTTCACTCGAAAATTGCCCCTGCAAATGCCTACAAAAAGAAGCTCTGTGTATGTTTCAATCAAGAGCTGGAACTTGCATAGGACTGAGGTCTCTTGCTATCTCTATGTGACAGTGCTTGGTGTACGGTGCCAAGCACCATTGCTATCACATGGGAGGAAGTCACATGCTTCTTATTACTCAGAAGTATAGGCTGTTACTTTGCTTTGTCAGTCCAACAGTGTGGCAGGGAAGTAAATGAACATTTAGAATAATTAATTGCAGGGACCAGCATTAAAGGGGCCTGAATAAGCAGAGCACAGGTTGATTTTTGGCTGCCTCTGGATTTAAATCCACTGTGTGATTATTTTTTAATGCTAATGTGAAACAGCACACATGCTATTGGAAGGACAGTTTTCCAAGCAATTGTTTAGGGGAGGCATACAGTGGAATAGAGAAATAAATGAAAACTCTGGTCCTGTATGTGAACTTTATATTGGGATTAATGGGGGTGATTTACTAAAGGCAAATGGGCTGCAAGGGAATTTACTCTGAACATATTGATTAAGTAGAAGCTCTGCTGACTTCTATAATCCAGTCATGTGCAATATTCCTTTATTTTCCTTGTGCATGATTGGGTATTCTTTGCAAAGTACATTTTCACCACATTCATTAACCACTTGCTTACTGAGACTTATTTTGGTGGTATTTGATCACCTCTGTTTTTTTTTATTTTTTTATTAAAAATAACGATTTTTTTAAAATAAAATACAAAACCGTTTTATATTTTGTTAATACATTTTGCAAACAGGTAATTTTTCTCCTTCATTGATGTTTGCTGATGAGGCTACACTGATGGGCACTGATAGGCTGGACTGATGGGCACTGATAGGCTGCATTGATGGGCACTGATAAGGCAACACTGATGAGCACTGATAAGGCGGCACTGGTGGGCACTGATGAGGTGGCACTGGTGGGCACTGAGAGGTGGCACTGATGGATGGCACTAAAGGGCATTGATAGGTGCCACTGAAGGGCACTAATAAGTGGCACTGATAGCTGGCACTTATGGGTAGCAGTGATCGTCACTGATCATCACTGGTAGGTGACACTGGTAGGCAGCACTGCTAGGTGGCACTGATGAGGCACCACTTGTGGGCACTGATAGGTGGCACTGATTGCTGGCACTTTTGTACTGTGGACACTGATTTGTGGCACTGGCAGGCGGTACTGGTGGACACATAACAGGCTGTTCCTCTTCGGGACCAATGTCCCTTCAAGTAGAAGCCAGTGATCGGCTTTTTTTCTCCTCACGCTGTCAGCGTAAGAAGAATAAAAAAACAGATTACCGATCTTCTGTTCACATCATGTGATCAGCTGTCATTGGCTGTGTAGATCTGCGATCACCCGAGTTTTATTGACTCGGGTGATCACAGCGCGCACTGCGTGTGCCCTTCAGGGGGGCGTGGTGAGCCTGCAAAGGGGAGGGCCTCATCAGACGTACTCCTGGCCAAGCAGATCCGCGCTGTAGCCGTCATTCGGCTTTAGCGCAAATCTGAAGCAGTTAAGCAGGGTACTTATTCCTTTGCAAAACAAACATCCTATTTTCCTGTGTTCAGTGAAAGCTTGTGTAACTTTTGGTTTTTGATTTTGCCCCAGGTATAATACACATTTCTGAACCAGTGGCTTGGTGCTGTCCCTTGGGAAGTGTGTTCTCCTTTACATTTCCTACACATAGAGAGTTGGCTGCAACAGGAGACATTGTTGAATCAATAGTACACCCATGTTCCTGTCTACAAAAATGATTCTTGTACTTGAAGTAGGTGGCATACAGAAATAGAAACATAATTCTTTTGTGTTGAGTTCTTTTTTCTCATTTCAACCGGTTCTTACAGCTTCAATTATCTCAGTAATAAGCATGCATGTAAATAGTGATTTGATATCACATGATAACATTATTTCCTTTTCTTTCTATTTTCATCTCACAAACTTGAATGTGCGCTGCTTGACATGTTGGGCTAGTCGTACAAAGGCTGTAAACTCTGTCACAGTAATAAGACTGAATCAAAGGGAAAGGCATTCAAATACCTTAGAGGAGTACTGAAATAGTAAGGTGACTAAAGCCTAGTACACATGGGAGAAATATCGGCCAACATCTGCCGGTTCAATAGAAAATGTCTGGCATTCAGCCCATGTGCACGGCAGCCAGTCAGACAGAAGCCGGACGGCTTCTGTAGAAGGCTCATGACCGAAAAAGGTTTGCCGACTGCCTCCCCGTCAGCACTCTCAGCCATTGGCTGGGAGTGCTGACTGGAGTGTTCTGGCGGGGGGGGGGGGGGGGGGGGGGCAGCCCACTGTCAGAACACAAAAGCTCAGCAAGGGAGATCACTGTACTAACATCAGATCGTTAGTACATCGGCTCCTACCGGCTCCTACATTGGCTTGTTTAACCCCCAAAAAAAAATAGTAGTGTGTACTAGGCTTTAGGTTGGATCATTGTGAACACAGCAACAAGATCCAGCTGGAGTCATTCTATAGGTGGGTGGAGTGTTGACAATCACAGGGTAACTTTTAACCAGCACTATATTGTTTTTATCAAACTCAGTAACTCAGTAGCTTGTGCCTCTAAAAGAGTTTAAATCTTTGGCTCTATGAAGTCTAATGCAATGGGGAATGCAGAAAACTATATACTGGGGAGACAAAACATATGACCAACAAACACATAACCAATCAGAGGTGATATAAGGTCTGGTCAAAAAGTTTTTCTACAATTAAGGGACAAGGTAGACTCCTTTGAGCACAATATAGTACAAATTTTTGAATGGCGAAGACAATTTATTTGTAAAAGGTGTTCAGGTGAACGTTGGGGACCTGGGACACACCAATCAGCACTTACAATATCCCTCTAACACGTGCGACGCTGCTTAGGTAAGGGTGTTAGAGACGCTATACAGTTGTGTGAAAAGGTATGTTCCCCCTTTCTGATTTTTTTTCATATTTGTCCCACTTAAATGACTCAGATCATCAAACAAATTTTATTATTACACAAAGAACTTATCATTTTTCCTCCCCCATATGCCCCTTCCCCTTCTCCTGACCTCTCTGGCAAAATCGATGGCACAACTATAAGCCCATCCCCACATGCCAAGGTTCTAGGTGTAATCCTGGACTCTGAACTCTCCTTTAAGCACCACGTCCAATCACTGTCCACTGTGAAATCTTGCCGCCTCAACCTCCGCAACATCGCCAAAATATGCCCCTTTCTAACCAATGACACAGCAAAGCTCTTAATTCACTCGCTGGTCATCTCTCGCCTCAACTACTGCAACTCCCTTCTCATTGGCTTACCTCTACATAGTCTATCACCTCTTCAATCCATCATGAATGCTGCTGCCAGACTCATCCACCTTACCAATCGCTCTGTGTCTGCTACTCCTCTCTGTCAATCCCTCCACTGGCTTCCGCTCATCCAACAAATTAAATTTAAAATACTAACAACTACTTACAAAGCCATCCACAATTTAGCCCCCAGCTACATCACTAGCCTAGTCTCTAAATACCAACCTACTCGTTCTCTTCATTCCTCTCAAGACCTCCTGCTCTCTAGCTCCCTCGTGACCTCCTCCCATGCTCGCCTCCAGGACTTTTCCAGAGCCTCTCCAATCCTATGGAACTCCCTACCCCAATCTGTTCGATCATCTCCTACTGTATTAGCTTTTAGACAATCCCTGAAAACCCATCAGCTCACCCCCCCCCCCCCCACAGTTACTACCTTTTGTTCCACTTGACCCTTCCTTCTAGATTGTAAGCTCTAACGAGCAGGGCCCTCTGATCCCTCCTGTATTGATTTGTATTGTAAGTGTACTGTCTGCCCTCATGTTGTAAAGCGCTGTGCAAACTATTGGCGCTATATAAATCCTGTATAATAATAATAAGATAACCCGAGTAAATACAAAATGCAGTTTTTAAATGATGGTTTCATTTATTAAGGCAAAAAAGCTGTCCAAACCTGCTTGGCTTTATGTAAAAAAGTAATTGACCCCTAAACCTAATAACTGGTTGTTTTATCAGTCCACAGAATATTTGCCTAAAAGTCTTGGGGATAGTCCAGATGTTTTTTTGGTAAATGTGAGATGAGCCTTTGTGTTTTTTTGGTCAGCAGTGGCTTTGGCCTTGGAACTCTCCCATTGATGCCATTTTTGCCCAGTCTCTTTCTTATTGTTGAATCATGAACACTGATCTTACCTGAGGCTAGTGAGGCCTGCAGTTCTTTAGATGTTGTTCTGGGTTCTTTTATGACCTCCTGGATGAGTCGTCGTTGTGCTCTTGGAATCATTTTGGCTGGCCAGCCACTCCTGGTAAGGTTTACTACTGTTCCAAGTTTTCTCCAATTGTGGATAATGGCTCTCAGCGTGGTTTGCTGGCATCGCCAAAGCCTTAGAAATGGCTTTGTAATCCTTTCCAGACTGATACATGTCAATTACTTTGTTTCTCATCTGTTTTTGAATTTCTTTAGATGTGTTGCTTTTTGAGATCTTTTAGCGTGCTTCACTTTGTCAGACAGCTTCTATTTAAGTGATTTTTTTATTCAAAAGGTCTGGCAGTACTCAGGCCTGGGTGTGGCAAGTGAAAGTTAACTCAGCTTTCCAAAAAATTGTGGTAAATCACAGTTCATTCATAAATCAGCATGGGAGGGAGCAATTACTTTTTCACATAGGGCCAGGCAGGTTTGAACAGCTTTTTCCCCTTAATAAATGAAATAATTTAAAAGCTGCATCTTGGATTTACTCAGGTTATCTTTGCGTGTTATTAAAATCTGTTCGATGATCTGAATCATATAAGTGTGAGAAATATGCATAAAAAATCAGAAAGGGGCAAATACTTTTTCACAGCACTGTGATGATACAGTGGGGAAAATAATTATCTGATACCCTGCAGATTTTGTAAGTTTGCCCACTTACAAAGAAATTAAGGGTCATTTGATTCCCAAGCAAAACTTGACTTAGTACTTGGAGAAACCCTTGTTGGCAAGCACAGAGGTGAGAGATTGCTTGTAGTTGGTGATCAGGTTTGCACACATCTCAGGATGGATTATGGTCCACTCTTCTTCACAGATCTTCTCAAAATCCTTAATGTTTCTTGGCTATCACTTTGCAACTTGAAATGTCAGCTCCCTCTATACATTTTCTATAGGCTTAAAGTGGTGTTGCCACCAAAAAAAATGCCTCCTTCATTGCCCGGGCAATGACGTCACTTCCCCTAGGCGCCGCACAGTCATCTGGGACCTGTCATGCGCAGTGGGTGCCCGGCTGTGAAGCCACAGCCGGGGTGCCCACATTAAGAATGCGAGCGGAGCGGGGAACGAGAGGGGGTCTCGTTCCCCCGCATCGCTGGACCCCGGGACAGGTAAGTGTCCGATTATTAAAAGTCAGCAGCTGCAGTATTTGTAGCTGCTGACTTTTAATTTTTTTTTTTTAAGGGGCCCTCCTCTTTAAGGTCTGGAGACTGACTAGTCCACTCCATGACCTTAATGTGCTTCTTCTTGAGCCACTCCTTTGTTGCCTTGGTGGTATTTTTTGGGTCATTGTCATGCTGGAAGACCCATCCACTACCCATCTTCAGTGTTCTGGCTGAGGGAAGAAGGTTCTCATCCAAGATTTTACAATACATGGCCCTGTCCATTGCCCCCTCAATGCAGCAAAATCGGCCTGTACATTTAGTGGAGAAACAGCCCCAAAGCATAATGTTTCCACCTCCGTGCTTTACTGTAGGGATGGTGTTTTTAGAGTTATAGTCAGCATTTTTATTCCTCCAAACATGCCAAAGAGATAGATTTTGGTCTCATCTGACCACAGCACTTTCTCCCAATCCTTCTCTGAATCATTTAGATGTTCACTGGAAAACTTCAGATGGGCCTGTACATGTGCCTTCTTGAGTAAAGGGACCTTGCGGGCGCTGCAGGATTTCAGTCCATAGGGGCATATTGTGTTACCAATGGCTTGTTTGGTGACTGGGGTCCCAACTGTCTTGAGACCATTCACAGGCTCCTCCTGTGTAGTTCTGGGGTGATCCCTCAATTTTCTCAGCTCATCTTTACCCCATGAGGCAAAATGTTGCATGGAGCTCCAGACTGAGGGCGATTGATGGCTATTTTGTATTTCTTCTATTTGCGAATATACGCTCCAACAGTTGTCTCCTTCTCACCAATCTTCTTGCTGATGGTCTTGTAGCCCATTCCAGCCTTGTGCATGTCTACACTCTTGTCCCTGATGTCCTTTGACAGCTCTTTGGTCTTGCCCATGATGGTGAGGTGTAAATAGAAGAAAGAAATTCTGTAGACAGGTGTCTTTTATACACATAACGAGTTATTGTTAGGAGCACCTTCTTAAATTGACAGGACTAATCTGTGTACCACATGAGCACATACTGTAGCCAGTCAGTAGGAGCCAGAATTAATGTTGGTTGGGATCAAATACTTATTTTACTCACTGAACTGCAACTCTTTATAACATTTGTATCATGTATTTTTTCTGGATTTTTGGTTGATATTCTGTCTCTTTTATTTAAAATACACCTATAATAAAAATGATAGACCCTTAATTTCTTTGTAAGTGGGCAAACTTACAAAATCTGCAGGAGGTCAAATAATTATTTTCCTTGCTGTATGCGGTGTCCCAGGTCCCCAACTCTGTGTTTTATCCTTCACACCTAATTTTAATCAACTATACAACTTACAAGGTTGTTATAACACCCTTACCTGGGTACCTTTTACATTTGATAAAAATACATTTTAAGTTGCTGATACGTGATGTCACAGGTTTCCAACTGTGTGTGTTTGGCCTTTCTCTCATGCCTTTTGAATCCCCTGTCTTTTCTATCCAAAGTCTGTATCTTGCCCCCTAGGTGTATGCAAACTCCAGTTAACACCTGGGTAAACAACAGTCGTGCATTGAGCCGTGCCAACACACTGCCTCCTGTGCAAGACTTTATGGTAATGGACTAATGGTAATTGGACTACCCAAAATGGTTTAAGTGCTTAGAAATTCCCTCACATCAGATGGACTGCAGAAGTCACTTGAATGGCTGAAAAACAGTCATAGACAGATTCTTATGGCCTTTGCATTATTTGACCTTAGGAGGTTAAAACACTGTTCTTTCAAATCTCAAAGCAGCTGATTACTGAACTAAAACAAAATAAAGGTGCATACCATCAGAGCCGATCGGCCCTATAGGCACACTATGCAAGCTGCTTAGGGCCCCGCCGCTGTGGGGGGCCCCCAAGAACCAGCATCCCCCCTGCACCTCTGGCTGGCCGTTTAGAGTGCAGTGAGGAGAGGTGGGAGGAGGTGGAAGGCGGCGATCAAGTGTCAGGTGTGACTGTGTGGCAATGGCAAATAGTTGACATAGCTCACGGCCTCACGGGTCAAGTAGAGGGCCCCTTGGCAGAATTTTGCTTAGGGCCCCAGGGAGGTCAGGATCGGCACTGCATACCATGTTTAGGATTGATTTATACGACTACAAAGGAAACTGGTTTTCATAGCCTACATCATCTAATCCTATTGGGGGCAATTTTATCCTTAGCCTAAACATTACAATTGCCTTTACTGGACTATTGATGTAATGTAGTCGTTTTCTGTTAAGTCTTCCCACTCAGTACTGAACATCCAAAGAATCTAGAAATCAACAGAACTGCATCACAGAAGAGGGAGTTAGACTGCAGTCCTGGAATGCCAGCACTGTGCAGGTCATGCCCTGAATGGAACACTTTGTTACTTCAACATATTCAGAAATTATAAACTGCAGTCCGACAGACAGGATATAAACATTATAATTCCGCCTTTAACATAAAATATGTAGACCATGAATTAAACATTTTCTACTTTATAATAAATTACAAGCCCTTTAAAACTCAGGCATGTCACAAGGTCCGGTACACTCACAGAATAGGCTTCTTTAGGAAATTAGCTCAAAACCAAAATAGTGAGGTAATAGTTCTATTTTTTTTATCAAATAGCTGTAAAAATCATCACTTTATATTCCTATTCCATTGTGAATTTAAATAAATGTAATGAAAATTACAAAAATAAATTATGTTTGCAAAATATGCAGTTTAGGAACTGAATGCAAGTGATTATCCTGTTCTAGCATTGATTACAACTCTAATACCTGAGCTATAACAATGCACTTCTGTATTAACCACTTGACATCCGTGCTATGGCCGAATGACGGCCACATCGTGGATCTGAATTCCTGGGAGGCCATCATATGACGGCCTCCCCTGTGCAAGCTCTCTGCGCGCGCCCTGCAGGGTGAGCGCGGAGCGCGCTGTGATCACCGAGTCACTGAGACACGGGTGATCAGCGATCCGAGTAAGGGGCCGGTCCGGCCCCTTACCATGTGATCAGCTGTCAGCCAATGACAGCTGATCACATGATCAAAACAAAAGCTCTGTGATCTGTTTTTTTTTTTTTTTTTTTTTTTTTTTTTTTTTTTTAATATTTTTTATCTGTTTTTTTTCTCCTCACGCTGACAGCGGAGGAGAAAAAGAAAAGCCGATCACCAGCTCATCTTAAAGGGACATTGGCCCCGAAAAGGAAGAGGCAAGTATGCCTCATGTATGCCACCTATCAATGCCCACAAGTGCCACCTATCGATGCCCACAAGTGCCACCTATCAATGCCCACCAGTGCCGCCAATCAGTGCCACCTAAAAGTGCTATCAGTGTAACCCATCAGTGCCCATCACTGCCACCCATCAGTGCCCATCACTGCCACCTATCGTGCCCATCACTGCTGCCTCATCAGTGTACATCAATGATGGACAAAAATTACCCATTTAAAATTTGAAAAAAAAATGGGGGGTCCAATACCACGAAAAGAAAGCACTATTTGGGGGAAAAAAATGATAAAAATGTCATTTGGTACAGTGTTGTATGACCGCGCAATTGTCATACAAAGTGCGACAGCGCTGAAAGCTGGAAATTGGTCTGGTTAGGAGGGGGGTTTATGTGCCCAGTAAGCAAGTGGTTAAAAATGCTCATTATTGCATTTATTGATTTTCCAACATGTTGGAAGTTTTCACAATTTTTTCCTTTACTCTAGAAAATGTGCTTTCCTGCTTTTAGCTTATACTTAGGTTTTGCCATTTTATCATTACCAACAGGAAACTGCTTTTGGTCTTTGGTGCCTCAGCGGTCCTTGTATGCACTGACTTGCTGCTTGCTTCTGGGGGAGATGATATGCTGCTGCTTTTTTGCCCTTATATGATCCATATGAACTCAAAGATCGGATCATTTTATTCGATTACTGATATATCTAACGCCCTAGCATCTATTGCTTTTATGCATGGCATCAATACAGCAAATATTTTGAGACTTAAAGGAACATCTATCCACAGTGTGCTTCACAATTACTTTGATCTATGTCCTGTAAGTATTACATCTGACTAGACAACTATATATCAATATTGATGTTTACTATTTTTCATTAACGTTTATACTCGTATACCAAACCCCTGAAGAAGGATATGGATACATCAATCTAGCCCCATTGGGCTTAATTTTTCCGAAACATGTTGGGTTTTATTGTTATTCACACTCCTATCCGACTTGTGTCTGATTCATAGTGTGTTTCAATCAATCTTTGTTGGTAGTTGGTATATTATGTATTCTTTTTTCTTTTCATGTGCGGATTCTATGTAGATGTGTACAAATTTATTTTGTGTATTTAATAAAATACTTTTTGTAATTTTTTACATATATACTAGTTTTGCTACATATTTTTTCTCCATTCTGACACTTTTTCTCTACCCACATTATCCCTTGGGGCCATTTATATTAGTTTTTCTTACTCTAGAAAATGGAACATTTCCTTCATTATACATGGTCCACATAGGGATTGAGAATTTTGCAGATCTCTCCACACCTGTCACTTCTAGTATAAAATCTATAAGAGTAATTCTTAATTTTTTTAAAAGAATAGAGTTTATCAGGTACTTTAGCATAAGTACACATACAGTACTGTATACTAGTAAAGAAAGAACCAGAATTCAGTACTGAAGGTACATCAACATAAGCAATATTGCAATATGACAATTTTATAACATCTCATGAAGGGAATTCCACATCCTTGCTGCTCTTACAGTAAAGCACCCTCTACGTAGTTTAAGGTTAAACCGCTTTTCTTTGTTTCCTGAGAGCTGTGGACACGGGTAGTTACACTGAACCATAAATGTACGGTTTCCATGACGGTTGATGCCTTATTCATGCAATCTATGTACAGATCGTTGCTGATCTATCTTTGTAAATTGTAATGTTTTTCTTTGTTTATGTTACAATAAAATTTTATTTGATAAAAAAAAATCTATTTTCTTCTGAATTTTAATGAGTGGCCACTTGTCTTGTTAAACTCCCTTTCGCGAAAAAGTTTTATCCCTATTGTAGGGTCACCAGTATGGTATTTGTAAATTGAACTCATATCCCCTCTCAAACGCCTCTTCTCCAGAGAGAATAAGTTATTAATAATGTTAAGTTTCCCAAGTCTAATTCTAACTCTGTCCTCTGTTAACCATGGAGGTGCTTCCTGTGATGTGTCATGAGGATGAACACTGCAGTTTTGGTTACTGAAGCCTCCCGATTCCCTCGTGAAGCCTGAGGAGAAGAATAAATTCAATACCTTTGCCATCTCCCTATCCTTTGTAACCAGATGTCCTTCCTCATTCTTTATGGGGCCAATATGGTCTGTCCTCCTTTTTTACTGTTTACATACTTAAAGAATTTCTTGGGATTTTTTTTGCTCTCCTCTGCTATGTGTCTTTCATGTTCTATCTTAGCCACCCTAATTGCCCCCTTATATTTCTTGTTGCATTCTTTATAAAGTTTGAATGCTGATGATGATCCCTCAACCTTGTATTTTTTGAAGGCCTTCTCTTTTGGTTTTATATGCATTTTTACATTGGCATTAAGCCATCCAGGACTTTTTTTCACTCTTTTAAATGTATTACCCAATGAGATTCACTGGCTAATGCCCTTGTTTAATATGCTCTTAAAGCAAACCCATCTCTCCACCAGAGAAGTCGATCCAAGTGTACCAGATATTTATAAACTTTGAGTGACATTCTTGTATGCTCCCTGATAGTTCCTCTATCCTCATGATTTGGCTGAGTTTGTCAACCCATTCCCTAATACTAGAAATAGTATTCGTCTTCCAATGCCTAGGAATCAAGGCTTGACCTGCAAATAGGATGAATCGGAGAAGGCTATTTTTAACTGATATTGGGTTATAACCGATCTGGGTACAATTAATATTAAATCTACCTCTGGAGACTCTGGCCAAGCAGTTTCCATGATTTGGTGTCATACTTTAAAGATAGATCACCAGTAGGTTCCAATAGGGGGGCTGGTCCACCAGATTTGGAGCTTTGTTCCAATCTACTTTACGCATCTCCAACGACTGTTGGGGAATCAATGAAAGCATGCTTTGCAACATGGCAGGGGATATTATACCATCTAGTTAGTTTCTTATAATTTCTTTCTTGTTTGGTTGGCTATACTTGATTTAAAGGTCAGGAAAAATTACTTCTCTTAATCATCTTCTGAGATGGTGCATCCCAGTTCCCTCTTCCAGTCTCTAATATAGTAAGGTCAGTTTGGAAATGCATGTGTTAATAGGATTTTGTAAAGTTGGGATACTTCGTGTGAACAGTCAGTGCTGTCTAGGCACAAGGATTCAAAAGTCATTGTCCAGTATAGCCATATTTTTTGTTTTGCCCTAGCATCCCAGCTGCAGGGGTCATGGTTAAGTTAAATTTCTTAATATGAGAACAAATTACCATTCACAAGTCATCATTTTATTACCAGATAATTCCAACAAGCAATGAAATCTAATTTTAGCTCAAATCCAGTTTGATTATAAACACATGGGTTCTTATCTCCAGGGACTCAACATCATTGTCTACACAGTTTGTCACTCAGAATATATGAATACAGATTAACAGTGAAGATGTCTATCAACACCAGATAAAGGAAGGTGGTAGGTTGCATGGTGGTATTAGACCTTTAACCAATCTTATCTGGAGTACTAATCAAAAATTGGGTCTGCCATACTTGTTCTCTTAACAAGAATGCACATATGAACACTTATAAAACCTGTTATGTCCAATTTCTATAAGGAAAAGGGAACAATTACCCTATATTTACCCTATACCCTATATTTATTAAAATTTTGAAAATAATTTGTTATTCAACAAAACATTTCAAGGGGCAAATTGCTAAGTTCAAAGTGCATACCCATAACAACCAATTAGGATCCATCTTTCACTGGTTTTCAGTAAAGTGGTCTATGATTGAATGCTATTGGTTACTGCAATTTGCACTTCATGCAATGTTCCTTGCATTATTTACTGCACAAGCCCAAAGGGGTACTTCTGATCCCCTGATATGTTTCTTATCACTTTTAAGTTAAAGATTAGTGTATTTTACGCACCAAATCTGCTTTAATATAGGCAAAAAATCCAATAGGTTTGCAAACACAACTTTTTACCTTTTCCATTTCTCCTGCTATCCTCTGAAAGCTCTGCTGGAATTTCCAAACTTCTGCAGATATAGATCTTCTTCAGGATAGTTTTATAAAGTCTTAGGTATATCTTCAAGTTGGGAACTAAATTAAACTGTCAGCACAATTTATCTATTTCTCTCTTAAAGCGGTTCTGCACTGTGTGTTTTTTTTTTTTGAATGCAATGCAAAGGATTAGGAGGTAAATTGGGGGACTCACGTGTTCCATCTTCCTAATTGATTGCTGCCGGTTTTCCTCCTATAAAATAATTTATATAACTGTTTCCTGCTGGGTGCCATCTTGCCTGTGGGCATGTGAAACCCCACAGGCACTTTAGATGGCCCAGCATGCACCGCCGTTACTGCGCCGAGCTCGCGCGTGTGCAGTAACGGCAAAGTGCAGCTCACGTTTTCCGAAATCTTGCGAGATGTCGGCACATCTGCCGACATCTCGCGAGATTTCGGAAGATGTCCGCACTGACTCCTGGGATCAATGACACCAGATCCCAGGAGACAGTGCTGCGTGACGACGATCGACGCAGAGACCCCGCCCACCGCCACAGAGGAAAGGAAGTCAGCGATTACAAGGTAAGTGGAAAACAAAAAACAAAACACACTTCATTTAGTACTCTTTGCATGATTTGGAAGGCAAAGAGATTTACTAAATGAAATGTGTTCAGAACCGCTTTAAAGCGAATGACAACATAATGAACTTGCCCAGAAAAACTGTCCATGAAAAGAAAGTAAATACTTCTCCTTCTGTCCTTTCTTCCAAACACTGCTCCATTGAAGAGAAATATTCCCAAAGCTTTTTTTTTTTTAGAAACTGACACCTTCAGGGAGTGTTAATATCCTTGTCCCACATTGTACTCAGTGGTTCCTTCTACCAAATACATTTCACTGCTTTGCATCCATGACCTTCCTACATTCCATAGAGAAGCAGTGATGAGATCACTGGTCTAAAATAAAAGATGTAATAAAACAGAAATGTTTTATTTTTGTATTAATTCTTTAAGAGGTGTTTTATTTAAAATTTCCATTAACATGTTGATGATTAAGGCAAGGAAGAGCCAGGGAAGGCAAAATATGGACCCCTCCCCAATCCCCCCCCCCCCCCGGTCCAGCTATACAGGAGTCCTGTAGTCACCCACTGAGAGACACCGAGATTTGAAATCCTCATGGTTTCCTCTCCTTTTCTCCAGCGCTGACGGGGCGGGCTAGGCAGGCTCTGATTGGTCAGCACCGTCCATGTGACGGCGCCAACCAATTAGAATTCCTCCTATCCATACACGCTGAGAGGTACGGAGATTGAGCTGCAGGGATTTCAAATCCCAGGACTGTTGAAGCTGGGACTGGGTGTCTCACAGCGAGGGATCGCGGGACTCCTGTATAGCGGGACCGGGGGTGGGGAGGGGGTCCAGTGTAAGTTCACCTTAAAGAGTTTCTGTAAAGGTGAACTTACACTTTAAGCTTAAAGTGGAGAATAGCTAAGAGGAAAAAATTATATAATTTTAATAACAAATGTTCAACCATGTAAAAAGGCGAAAAAAAAGGCGAAAAGAACGACAGACCTATTCATGTCATTTTATTGTTAGAGTTTCAGGCGTTTTCCATTTACAGAAATTCAAAATGACAGAATATTGCACACAGAAAAGTGGACATTAAGAAACAGAAGTAGAGAACAAATTAAAAAAAAAAATGTTTTCGGTAAACAAGTTTCTTATTAACGCTGCAGAACATTAAAGGAAAAGAATGAAAAAGTCGGGGGTCTTATTTATACAACATCCAACGTAGAAAGAAGCTATCAGGAATACAGGTTGCAATTTTCAATACAATTAAGACGTGTTCACTTTTTTATATATTTTGTAAAATAGTTATTTATTCTTTTGTTTCACCTATTACATACAGGGGTATAACTCATTGTAGTCCACATGCAGAAACAAGCAACAGCTGATTTTAAATGTTTCTATATTTATATATCGCCTATATGTTACGTTGTAATGGTAGTAATGGATTTACAGAGATTCTGCATTTATTTGTGATACATGTTAGCAAATACAGTCTCTGCCCATGTCGTCTGGTTAGGAGGACGGAATCATGAGTTTGACCTTGGTTGACTTTGGGTTGTTCCCTTTATGCAGGGCCCCAACGCCGGCCCTATAGCTATTGTCAGATTAAACAACAATTTAGCAATAGCTGAGAACCTAGGTCTGACCCTTCTGCTTTAGTGCTACAAAACTACTAATACGCATCAAAAGGCAGCAATGAGAAGCTCTATTTGGTAGTCTGTTGTAGGTTTACTATTCTTGCTATTGGTCAACTATTTAAAGGGGAATCACAAAAATCAAACTTTTCAATGCACAGTAATAAAGGGAAAAGGTCTAAGGTCTGTGTACATTCTTATTCATAACATCATTGCTGTGTATAAGTGTTTCCATTCAGTATTGTCATGTGCAAGGCGGATTTCTTAGTGACCATGGTTATCCTGTTTCTTGGTCTTTTTTTTTTGTATTAGCTTTCAAGTTTAAGATAAATAGAAACATTCATAGCTCATTTCATTTTAGTGCATTATCTATTCTGCCTAGACACCCGTATGGATGTGATCTAAGGAAATGGCTGTGCGCTTGCGTGTTTTCCTTTTGGGTCGTCATCAGATGAGTGCGCTAGGCATCCAGGCACCTATGTTACTGGCTTAGAGCCACAAGCATTGCAGCAAGTAGGTGGGGCTTGTAGGTCGAGCATCCACATTAATAAAAATGGAACATATAAGCAGATTCAACAAAATCTAACAGCCATATGCAGAGAACAAAACGCATGCATACTTTAAGATTTTAGCTTCATTAAAAGAAAACAAGCATACCATTCCAGTACAGTGCTGATACAATGTGCATTTTTTTCCCTTCACTCAGCACTAAAAGAAGACAGGGACTTGGGGTAAAATGCGTAAAAGCATGAAACAAAATAATGGACAGTTGCAAACACATTTTAGAAAAGACACCTGATCGCCTTCTTAATTAAAATCTAAAAACATTCAAAACAACAAAGTCATTCCATTCTAGTAGCTTTACTTTGGATATTATATGTCATTCTTTTGGTTTGTTGGGTCTTAGCCTACAGGTCCTTACACATACATGGTATACTAATCAAGGGATGGTCAGAATGTAGCTATCTTGTGATAATACAACATGACAGCTAAGGGACTGACCCCCCCCCCCCCCCAGTCCCATTACACACCATTCCTATCTGTATCACTTTGTATTATTACTAAAGTACAGTCAACTCATATCTTAACACTATATAACCACTGCCAGGCAATCGATAGCAAACATTTCACAGACACTTGGTTAGATAAGAAGAGTATTAACTTTCAAGAAATCACCACTCCAAAAATCCTTTACTTGGATCTGTTCTTACAAAATCTGGAGAAAAAAAAAACATTTCATGTTATGGTACATCCTGTATTTCTATTTCCACAAGTTGGCCTAGGAGTCACCATGGAACTAATAAAAAGCAAGATCATTTTTTTTAAAGGACTTCATTTTATATGTGCAAAATCGCGAGGGGTTATATAGATTTGTAGAGTATTGACAACTAGTGCAAAAAATTTACTAAAACATAATTTCATACTATTTAAAGCAACAGTATGATGACTACACACAGATAAAATTACATACCTACAATTCTCTAAGTCTTGACTATGAGTAATTTCCCTTTAGAGCTCTGTGTGTTAAAGAACAATTAACAGCCTATAAAATGATATCCCAATTAATAAGCAATTGGCTTATTGCCAAGTCCAGTGCGATAATCAATAGATTATACTAAAGGTTAGATGCATCTAAATAGTTTGGCCTACAAAAAAAAAAAAAAACATACAAACATGGCCTACTGTTAGACCCATAAATTAATAACACAGCTTAGTTCTGACAATAAAAATAAATATATAAATTAGACAGCAAAATACACCATTGATATATAAATGGTTTGTTCAGCAATAAAGAAATGTGTTCTGTTGTGTAAGGCAGGTAGCTCCCTAGAGCAGCCAACAAAATCTAAAATGTAAACAAACAAGCTATAAAATTGTTTTTTGTGTAGCAGCTTCCATGGTTGGTGAAATAAAAAGATCTGATAATGTTCTTAAGCTTTGTGGATCTACCACCTATACAGCTGATATGAGCAAGAATAATAGTAAGTGATAAATACCCAACATTCACCTTATCTTATTTAATGTTTTATATGTGGGCTGCCCGCTAGGCGATTACTAGGACATGTTCCCACTGCAAGAAAGCACATCAATAGGTACATCACAATCACACTATCGGACTTATTCAGTAAGGCAAAGAAAAGACAAAATTGAAGGTCACGTGTTATTTAACTTAAGTCAGACCACTGAAAAAAAAACAAAAAACATTCTACGTGTTATAACATTTTGCTCTTCGTCCTTATTAAATAAGCTCGAGTGAGCGATCAGCTGTGTACAATGGAGAAGCCAAAGGAAATCAAGTGCTCTAACCAAGCAGGCTACAGGATTATAGATAAGTAGAATACTGAAGCTTCATTTTATTTAATAGTCAAACTACCATCTACTGACACTACCAGTAAACATGTTGATCATATCCTTCCTGGAAGCTGAGATAAATCACTGAAAAATCTAAATTGTTCTTCATGTCATATTACACATTTTTTATTTCTGGATATTCGTATAAAATGGCATTTATTTGTTTTGACCAGTGGTGTAAGCCAATTGGTATAAACTGATAACCAGCATAACAGGGGCCGGGTGCAGTATAATGTATTAAGTCAGAAGTATGAGTTTTATTTATAAAAATAGGATGGCGGTAATCTGGTGTTTATGACACTACGGGAAACCTTAACTTTATCTTTCATTGCAGCTATGCAGACTATCCACAAGGTTGCTAACTGCTTCCAGGGACTCAGCTTCATTGCTCTGACTGGGCACCTAGGGCAGGACCTGAAAAATAGGGCCATACAACAGTGTATATAAAGTTAGACCCAAGGCCTCTCATTCTAGTTTATCACTAGCGATTTCATGGCTATGTACATTTTAGGGGTCCTTGTTCTACATTCCATGATTGAGCAATGCCCAAATTTTGTTCAGTCTGTCGCACGTAATTTTATGCTACTTTACTCGTACAGCTAATAAGAACTTTTAGAATATTTTTCCACTCCCAGATAAAAATTACCTTTTTAACTACATATCCAAACAGCCCTAACAATCCCCCCTTATGCAGATGATACTCTAGGGTTTCAAAGCTCAGCATATGTATGTCCCTAGCCGACTCGCTGCTTTCTGACTCTGAAAATACTTTGGTTTGTTGCAGAATATGGAACCAATGTGTCTTCTCATGTGTGGATGTATAAGTAATCAAAAATCATGTTATAATATCTAATGGCTGTATTTTCTGCCAGTAACTGACCTCCCTTAACCCAAATCTCTTGAATGATCGTACTACAGAAATGAAGCTGCTAAGACAATATTCATTAATGCTTCTATATAAATAATCCCTTGCTGCTGTTATCATACATTATTGGTGTTATCTTTCTTTCTACTGATAATTGGCAATGCATGAAAATGCAACAAAAATTACACAGATAACGGCAACATATAGCAAACCAAAAGAGTTTGCCGTAACGGTCTTGTCGTGAAGAAAAATAAAAGCTGCGTGTGTCCAACATTGGTAGTTATGTTACCAATACAGATCCTAACCAGCTAAAGAGACGCTGGATGTTCAGTTGACAGTGTTTGCCAAGGCGGACCGCTACAATCCAGATCTGTAGAAAGAACCGGACTGTGCTTGGACACACACCTAAACACAACATACACATAGACACACTGTGACTGCTGTGATCCTTAGAATTCTATTTTGCATGCTGGGAAGGATTCGTCTTGCATCACTACAGTACTGCTGCTAGCTAACACCATTATATTAAGCTCCTGCTGCTTCTCATGGGTTTGCTGGTACCATTCACGTGTCACTTCGGTGTCATGGGTTGGGATTAGTGTCACCTGGATAAAAGAAAAAGAAAAGGTAAATTTCATCAATGGGACAACAATGGCAAAAAAACTTTACAGGGGTTATAACCCTCCTATACGCTATCCAAAAAAAAAAAAAAGCCTTGCCTATAATTCTACTTTAAGCTAAGTAGATGTAAAGGCTTCAGGTCTCAGTACTTCTGGTTCCAGTAATGTCTGTGAAGTTTCTCATTTATCCAGGTCATGGTAAATGTTATAGTAGGCAGTCAGATTAAAACGTAAAACAACTAAGCAAAAAAAGATGAAACAAGATGCCCATTTATTATAAAAAATAGTAATCAACGCTACCCTCTCATTTGCACTTTATACTGGTACTGGTGTGGTGGATGTGTGTGGTGTGCATGATAGGGGATCACATGACAATACTGGCATTTTTATAACTTTCACCTGAGGGGGGGAAACATTTTTGAGAGGAGAGCTCAGTCATTTACTATTTGACATAATAAATTATTTTTGCAACATCTGCATCCTGTTTGATCTTTCTTTGCTCTTCTTTTGAATATGATATGTTGGTATTGGATTGCTTGGTATGTTACATCTCTATACAATTAGGGTATAACTGATCTATGCATATGAGCAAATGTAGACCATATCAACATCCTCCTGCGCAGAAGTGTGATGCTCAGACCCAATGTTTATTACTCATCCATTTCTCTGCACTTCACTGCCCTCTTAGGACTGGGGATGCCCCAATAACATGGCATTAAAATAGCAAAGAAAGAGGGCACACCAGCCTAGAGCATTCCCTTTGTAAACTCTTTATTAATAAAAGCAAGATGGATGTATACTCACAAACAACGGTATACCACAAGCTCATCAAAAACAAACCAATGACCCATCCACTGCACATGCTCCTTGACCCAGGAACATGCCACCTGGATCGAATTGGCTTACACATTTGTAAGTGGCTCTGATAAAGCGGGGAACCCCCTCGAAACATGTAAGCTAATTAGATCCAGGCGGCATCTTCCTGGGCAACATTGTCTTTGGTTGTTATACATCCATCTTGCTTTTATTAGTAAAGAGTTTACCAAGTTCATGCATTAGGCTGGTGTGTCCTCTTTTTTGATTTTTTTTTTAGTGACGTGAGCGTTTTATATTTTACTTTTATTTAGCTAGTCGCATACAACTTGACTTGTTTTGTAATGCTGAAAGTGTTTTACAACTCATCCAACTTGGATGGGATGCAAAACATCCTTAACATTAGAGAACAAGAACATTCTATGCAGTACAACATCTCAGTGTTCATGTACAGGGGGTCCCCGGGTTACGAACCCATTAGGGACTGTCCTCCTGTTTGTAAATCGGAAATGTTCGTAAGTCGGCCGCGCATTCGCAGAACGACAGTTACGGACATTTCGATGTTCCGTTGAATGCCGTTCTGCGCATGCGCAGGAAATTACAAAAATTTCCGATGTTTGCCGCCATTTTCCAAGGCTCCGTCTGGCCTCGCATGCGCAGAAAGGCCGAGGGTCCGCGCAAAATGGCAGAGGGTCCCCGCGGCGCGCGGTTTGTAAGTAGGAGAGGTTCGTAGGCCGGGCGTTCGTAAGTCGGGGACCCCCTGTACTGTATAATTTGGGCTTTGCCTGTTTTTTAGAAGTTTGAATAAAGCTGGACATACACAATGCTTTAGTTTAGTGTTTCTCAACTCCAGTCCTCAAGGTGCCCCAACAGGTCATGTTTTCAGGATTTACCTCAGATGAAATGGCTGTGGTAATTACTAAGGCAGTAAAACTGATCAAATCACCTCTGCAAAATAATGGAAAGTCTGAAAACATGCCCTGTTGGGGCACCTTGAGGACTGGAGTTGAGAAACACTGCTTTAGTTGGACTAAAAAGAAGCTCTGTCACTTTAACTGAAGCCCACATTTGGGTATCTGATGTTATTAAGCCTAGAAGAGCAGTAATGTGAATGAGCTGTAACCGAATTGTAGCAATGTTTCCTGGGGCTGGAAAGATCACAGAAACTCAAGTTGGCACAAAGACAATATCAGACATTGCTTCTTACTTAATCACTTCCGGATTTACACTGAGCAAAATTATAAACGCAACACATTTGTGTTTGCCCCTATTTATCATGAGCTGAACTCAAAGATCTACGACTTATTCTATGTACACAAAAGGCCTATTTCTCTCAACTATTGTCTAAATCTAAAAAGTCTAAATCTGTGTTCATGAGCACTTCTGCTTTACCAAGATAATCCATCCACCTCACAGGTGTGGCATTTCAAGATGCTGATTAGACAGCATGATTATTGTACTGGTGTGCCTTAGGCTGGCCACAATAAAAGGGCACTGTAAGACCCTTTTCACACTGGGGCGCTTTGCAGGCACTACAGCGCTAAAAATAGCACCTGCAAAGCGCCCTGAAAGAGCGGCTCCTGTCTCTCCAGTGTGAAAGCCCTCGGAAGCGGTGCACTGGCAGGATGCTAAAAAAAAGTCCTGCTAGCAGCATCTTTGGAGCGGTGTGTATACCGCTCCTGCCCATTGAAATCAATGGGCAGCATGGCTGGTTTTAACCCTTTCGCGGCTGGTTTTAACCCTTTCTCGGCTGCTAGTGGGGGTAAAAGCGCCCTGCTTGCGGCTGAATAGCGCAATTGATGGTAAAGCGCTGCTAAAAATAGCGGCGTTTTATCACACAGCACAATGCCACAGATGTAGCAAGTTTTGAGGGAGTGTGCAATTGGCATGCTGACTGAAGGAATGTCCACCAGAGCTGTTATTATTATTATTATTAATATTATACAGGATTTATATAGCACCAAAGTTTATGCAGCGCTTTACAATATAAAAAGGAGACAATATAGTTACAATACAATAAAACACAAGCGGATTAAGAGGGCCCTGCTCAGAAGAGCTTACAATCTAATAGGGTGGGGCAGGTGGTACAAAAGGTTGGAATTGTGGGGAATGAGCTGATGGAAGTGGTAGAGGATTAGTTGGAGACGTGATAGGCTTCCCTGAAGAGATGAGTTTACAGGGATCGCCTGAAGGTAGCAAATGTAGGGGATAGCCTAACCAGTGGAGGTAGCGAGTTCCAGAGGATGGGAGAAGCTCTGGAGAAATCCTGGAGATGAGCATGGGAGGAGGAGATGAGAGAGCTGGAGAGTAGGAGGTCTTGAGAAGAGCGGAGAGGACGAGTTGGGTGATTTTTTTTGAGACAAGTTTGGTGATGTAGCTGGGGGCAGAGTTGTGAATGGCTTTGTATGTTGTGGTTAGTATTTTGAATTTAATTCGCTGGGTGATTGGGAGCCAGTGTAGGGATTGGAGGAGAGGGTTGGCAGACACTGAGCGGTTGGTAAGGTGGATAAGTCTGACAGCAGCATTCATGATAGACTGAAGAGGGGATAGCCTATGGAGAGGCAGGCCAATGAGAAGGGAGTTGCAATAGTCAAGGGCGAGAGATAACAAGGGAGTGAATGAGGAGCTTGGTGGTTTCGGAGGTGAATTCTACAAACTTTTGACAACGATTGGATTTGGGGCTAAAATGACAAGTCAGAGTCTAGGATTATACCTAGTACCCTGGCATGAGGGGAGGGACTGATAGTTGCATTGTTGATTTTGATGGAAAAGTCATGGAGGGGGGCACGGGCGGGGGGGGGGGATATTAATAGCTCAGTTTTAGAGAGATTTAGTTTAAGGAAGTGGTGCGACATCCATGCTGATATGTCAGTTAGTAAGTTAGTAATGCGAGAGGAGACTGAAGGAGTGAGGTGAGGAGTAGACAGATAGATTTGGGTGTCATAGGCGTATAAGTGGTATTGGAAGCCGTGGGCGGTTATCAAGTGACCAAGGGAGGAGGTGTAGATAGAAAAGAGAAGGGGTCCAAGAACAGAGCCTTGGGGGACCCCCACAGAAAGGGGCAATGGAGAGGAGGAGACAGAGTTGTAGGTGACACTGAAGGAGCGCTGTGATAGATAGGCAGAGAACCAGGATAGAGCAGAATCTCGGAGGCCAAGGGAATGTAGTTTATTGAGAAGGAGCGGGTGGTCAACAGTATCAAAGACCGCAGAGAGGTCAAGTAGTAGGAGTATGGAGTATTGGCTGTTGGTTTTAGCAAATCGTTAGTGAGTTTTAGTAAGGCAGTTTCCATGGAGTGCTGTTGCCCTTGAATTGAAAGTTTATTTCTCTACCATAAGTCGTCTCCAAAGGCGTTTTAGAGAATTTGGCAGTACATCCAACCGGCCTCAGAAACGCAGACCACATGTAACCACACCAGCCCAGGACCTCCACATCCAGCATCTTCACCTCCAAGATCATCTGAGACCAGCCACCCGGACAGCTGCTGCAACAATCGGTTTGCATACATTTCTGCACAAACTGTCAGAAACCGTCTCAGGAAAGCTCATCTGCATGTTTGTCGTCCTCATCAGGGTCTCAACCTGACTGCATTTCTTCGTCGTAACCGACTTGAGTGGGCAAATGCTCACATTCAATGGCATCTGGCACTTTGGAGAGGTGTTCTCTTCACGGATGAATCCTGGTTTTCACTGTACAGGTCAGATGGCAGACAGCATGTATGGTGTCGTGTGGGTGAGCGGTTTGCTGATGTCAACGTTGTGGTTCGAGTGGCCCATGGTGGTGGTGGGGTTATGGTATGGGCAGGTATATGCTATGGACAATGAACACAGGTGCGATTTATTGATGGCATTTTGAATGCATAGAGATACCGTGACGAGACCCTGAGGCCCATTGTTGTGCCATTCATCTACGACCATCACCTCATGTTACAGCATGATAATGCATGGCTCCATGTTGCAAGGATCTGTACACAATTCCTGGAAGATGAAAACATCCCAGTTCTTGCATGGCCAGCATACTCACCAGACATGTCACCCATTGAGCATGTTTGGTATGCTCCCGATCAGCGTATACGACAGCGTGTTCCAGTTCTTGCCAATATCCAGCAACTTCACACAGCCATTGAAGAGGAATGGACCAACATTCCACAGGCCACAATCAAAAACCTGATCAACTCTATGCGAAGGAGAAGTGCTGCACTGCATTAGGCAAATGGTGGTCACACCAGATACTGACTGGTTTTTGGACCCCCCTGACCCCCCCAATACAGTAAAACTGGCCTTTTATTGTGGCCAGCCTAAGGCACACCTGTGCAATAATCATGCTGTCTAATCAGCATCTTGATATGCCACACCTGTGAGGTGGATGGATTATCTCAGCAAAGGAGAAGTGCTCACTAAACACACATTTAGACAGATTTGTGAACAATAGAAATAGGCCTTTTGTGTACATAGAAAAAGTCGTAGATCTCTGAGTTCAGCTCATGATAAATAGGGGCAAACACAAAATTGTTACGTTTATAATTTTGCTTAGTGTACGTCGATTAAATATCATTGTTATAGAAGCAGATAGCTGCCATAACCCCGGTATCTTCTTCAATGGTGGGCGGTCCACTTTAGGATAAAAGTGGTCTCCGCAGCGGATCCGCCGCAAGATCACTTTTATCGGTGGTGGGAAAGGTGACCACCCCCTCGGCTGCATCTCTGTCGTCTCCGCCGCTTACCAGATCCGTCAGTAGCGGCGGAGACGATCTGATCCTTTCCCCTGATAGGCAGGAAGTCAAGTGAAGGAATGATGGCCCCCACTCGACTCTATGCCATTGGATGACGGGAGCGGCGGTGACCAGATCTCACATTAAAGGGGTCCTGTCATGCTTTTTTTCTATTACAAGGGATGTTTACATTTCTTGTAATAGGAATAAAAGTGATCCAACATTTTTTTTAAAGGGACCGAGTAAAAAATAAATAAATAAAAAGTAAAATAAATAAGAAAAAAAAGCAATAAAAAACTGACAATTGTTCTAATCCCTCTCCACTCTATCCAAAACGATAAAAAAAAATATTTTCTTTAGTTATACTTTAAGCAATACCATTGCCATCTAGTTAAACCATGGAGCAGCGTGAACTTTGGCAGATTTGACCATACTGTACATGTGTATTTGTATAAGGAAGATTCAGAAAGTAGTTGTAAGATACCATTTTAATCACCTTTTGTATGATCACTGCTGTTCTGCATCCTAAAGTGTTGTGAGTTACCTTTTTATTCATTTATTTTTTACACTGGAACAGTTAAAGCGGTGTTCCAGCCGAAATTTTTTTTTTTTTTTCAAAGTCAGCAGCTGCAAACACTGTAGCTGCTGACTTTTAATAAGGACACTTACCTGTCCAGGGAGCCCGCGATGTCGGCCCCCTGAGGCCGATCCCTCCATCTGATCGAATGCAGGCACCGCCATTCCAACTAAGGGAAACCGGCAGTGGAAAAGAGGATGTGACGCCCTCAGCCACGGCCCAGCTGGATTGGAAGTACTCTTAGTACTTCCAAAAAAGGTAAGTTAGAAAGTAAAAATGTTTTTTTAAATATCCAAAGACGAGGGGTGGAGAGGATGTTCTTTCGTTTAAGACCACCTCTCAAAATTGGGTGGAACTCAATTAATCAACTATGCCACCACTTTAATGTAACAGTTGTATTTATGGTCTGGTAAGTAATAAAATCAGTATATGACAATATAAAAATGTTGACAACAATCTTACTTACTTGTAAATTCTCTCCCCATTGGGCCTTTCCTTCCAGAAGCGAATCAAGTACAGCTCGATTTGGTTCTCCGTTGGCTGCATCATTGCCACTTACAACATAATACGCAGCTCGAACTCTTTTAAAAAACTCCATATCAGTATTTTTGCTATTGCAGTGATTAGGAATATATGCCAGATCCACATAGACAGGTGGGCCAGGAGGAATAGAAGAGCTTGACTTAGCTGAGCTGCTTGTACCTTGAAGAGAATACAGGTGTACGCTCAGTAGTGACCAATGTATACAACATACTTATACTTTCATTTTAGATGTCGTATTTTTATGGGATAACAATAATAGCATATAAGTCTAGTGATCAACTGCACATTTCCAAAGCTTCTGTCAGTTAAATTTAGGTAAGTATGCATCTGTTGGGGTGGGGGAGATGGTTGTGAGCTAAATGAAGCTGCTTTCTTTTTGCAGTCAGCCAGATCAAGAACTGAAATTGGATGGAGCCCCAAGAGTGTTCTATATGTCATTATAGCTATATTTCCTTAGATCATTTTGCAGATAAGTAGTTCAGAAAATACCTCATTGCTCTGAATATTTCAAGTTAAATTTTTCTATTGCTATTTCACTATATTTTATCATTGAAACCACAAACTTCAAAGCCCTGTAATATTTTGTTGCAGATATGAATTGATTCCTGATGCTGGTCAGTGGGATTATACTGGACATCAACAAAACCTTTCTGCATGTTGGACAGTATGTACTGAGTACTGCGCTATAAGAGTATAGAGCAGGGATCTCAAACTGGTGGCCCTCCAGCTGTTGCAAAACTACAAGTCCCATCATGCCTCTGCCTGTGGGAGTCAGGCTTGTAACTGTCAGCCTTGCAATGCCTCATGGGACTTGTAGTTTTGCAACAGCTGGAGGGCCGCCTGTTTGAGACCCCTGGTATAGAGTATTCTGGCAGTAAAAATGAACCTCATTGCCAGTAAATTATTTGTATACTTGAGATGGGCCCTATATTATATGTGATTATGCATTTTGTATGCAAGGCAATGAGACTATACAGTAGAGTGGCAAAGTCATCAATTTACGAAAGCTGGTTCATGAATTTTAAAAACTGCCTGACTTGACAAATTATTACTTTGTTATGACCCATTTGTAACCACAGAAATATAGTAAAACATCCCTTAGTGGATTAAAATAAATAATTGCGTGTCAACATTTTACTCTCTTTTACTAAAGCAACCGACTTGCTAAGCAATCAAATCTAAATGCGCTTAGCAAAGCAGCAGGTAAAAAGAGAGGTATTTTGAATTACTCGTAAATTCCATAACTTGGAGCACAGGACACAGGCTCAGTGTTCATAGATCCTGGGTTATAGGTTTGTACCTTTAGGTGATTGGACACTGGCAAGCTTTTGAAGACACACTCCCTGGACACCTCCCCTTTCACTCTACCTTACTTTGTGAGTCCTCAGTTTTGTAATGCATAGTAACCAAGGAATAGAAGGGAGGGTGACTTGTGTCCTATACTGTACTCCAAAATATGGAATTCACAAGTAAGTCAAAATTTCTCTTATCTAATGTAATCGTGCAGTATAGGACACAGGCTGAGAATTCATAGACCTTGAGATGTTCCCAGGCAATGAATGAGTAGGGTGGGCAACAACTGGGCAAACAAAACTGTGCCAACAGGCCCAACAACAAGGGTCAATAGATCCAACTTCAGAGTGTCGCTGCAAGATCCTTGTGGCTAAAAGCTGCTTGCTCAGAAGACTGGATGTCCACCTTGTAGAACTTTGACCATGAATAGTGGGCTATGGGATGCCAGAATGGCCAAAAAACTCCCACCAACCTGGAATGGGCATGTAAAAGCAAAGAAGGAGATTTGTCTTGGAGAGTGTGATCATATGTCTTATCTGTGGAGCGATGGTGGACTTAAAAGCAGGATGTCCTTTGCAAGGTCCTGCGGATGAGACAAATATAGAAATCCATCTTCCTAATTGATGCTGTTTGAAAAATCCAACAGCTCTCCTCTCATTCACATATAGATACTGTAAGCGCTACAGCTCTTAAATATCAGGGTCCCCAGAGTTGATTGAAGAACTTGAAGGTGAAATGATAAACTAGTTAAGCTAAGAGGGATTTCTCTGTAAGGGAGGAAAGGTCAATCCCCTTAGGAGACTAGCAAAAAACTGAGGACTGAACAGGGCAAAGCTCGGTACACACAGTGCCGAATGTCGGGAGACACATAGGCCACCCTGTCCGACAAAAGCCTTGTGGCCAGCTTCTGTCAGACGAGCATGCTGGAAAACCAGTAGCCAACCGACTCCCGATCAGCGCTCTCAGCCAATGGTGGAGAGCACTGATCGGAGTGTTCTGGCGGGGGGGGGGGGTGTTCCCCTGTCAGAATACAACAGCTCAGTGGGGGAGATCGCTATACTAACTTTGCATAGTTAGTACAGCTGCTCCTAATGGAGCTGACAGTTTTCGGGTTGAACAAAAAAAAAAAACTCATAGTGTGTACTAGGCTTAAGGGAAGGTGTCCAGGGGGAATTTCCTCAAAAGCTTACCAATGTCCAATCACCTATAACCTATAAGCCTATAACCCAGGGTCTGTGAACAGCCTGTGTCCTGTACTGTATGATTACGATGAATATATATACCGTGCTGTGGGAGCAAAACAAGCAGCGTATGGGTATTTATCGTAAAGAACCTGTTCAGAAGCAGCAGCATAAAAGATTGTGAACTCACTTTGGCGGTCACCACAGCAGACATATCTGCACATGCGCACTGTAATGCCCAATTTTTGCTTACCCATGCCCATGTAAAATCTCTGAGAACGGTTAGATGGAGCCATAAAAATTTGAAATAAAATACTTTAGACATCTATTTAGGTGCTGGAGCATATGCTCGATAGCGAGTCACACCTATCAATAAAATTTACATGTGTATGCCTAAAGCAATATTACATTGAAAAAACAAAAAGGTTATTTATTGCAACTTACCAATCCCGAAATGTTGTGGCTGTAACAGTTTTCCTTTATTTTGTAACCTCAATATCTGCCCAGTAACACACTTCCTGTCTTAGGGTGTCTAGATGCACTAGCAGATTTAGGACTCACTTCACTAAAGGAGATTGCATATGATATTTGGGTCGTGTATCCAAATATCACATGCGATATTGAAAAGCTCAATTTACTGTAGGTTTATGCATTATTTACCACAAAAATAAGAAGCGTTTGGTAAATACCGCATAAACCTAGTTAAAAGTCAATTTACTAACAAAAATGTAAACAAAAGCATTTGTTAAATAAGTTGTGGTCTAGCCGGTTGTTAAGTTGTGGTCTAGCCGGTTGTTAAGTTGTGGTCTAGCCGGTTGTTAAGCAGCCAGCATCTGCCGGCATCCTTAACAACCAGGGAATAGCTGTTTATTAAGGAGCCAGCAACCACTGTGTTCTTAACAACCAGTGTTTCATCTCCTGTCAGCAGGGATTCCCCAATGACAGAATATAAACAAGAGCCAAAAAAATTAAAAATAATGTGCGGTTTCCCCCCCTCCATCCACCTGTCACGCCAGGAAAGAAGGGGGGGAATGAGCACACACCCTCCAAACCCCCCCAACAATAACAGATCACATGCGATCAACATGCCACCCCTGGCACTTGGCTCCTGCCAACTGACACGCCACGCTCAACGAGGAAAGCATGGTCAATGGCATTATGTGCCAGTCAGCAGAAGCTGAGTAGTAGGTTTTTTTTTTTTTTGTGCGGGTGGTGTTTATTGTGATTGAAGATAGATCTACATCGGATGGGGGGGGGGACATTTTTCTTTTTTTTAATAAAGGACTTGTTGAAGGGGGTTTCCAGATTCTGCTAAGTCATCCCATCCATGTCTGAACAACCACAGGGGCAGGGTTGTAAGGAAGAGGTCATTGTCCTCATCAACAAAGCACCACTCCATGTTGAGGGAATTTGGACTGATATGTTTTATTTTTGGCATGAAGTCCCCCCAAAATCTTTAAAGGAACCGAAGGGTGTGCTGTTTTTTTTGTTCATTAATTGAACTGTCAGCTCTTTTGTTTACATTATGCTGGATGAGTCAAGGGTGCTGGCTCCTTAACATCCTGCAGCCCTAAGCTGAACTGTGAAATTTAGCAGTGGTAGGAATCAGGGGTGTACCTAGAGAATTTGGCACCCAGGGCAGATCCTATATTTGACAACCCCCTACTTTAAAATGTAAAAACACACCACTGTGCCCCCTGCATACCTCTGCACCCCCCAATATCTCTGTTACTACTGTGTACCCCCTCTCCACAACTTCACCTCTGGACCCCTTTACATTACACAGCCCCCCGCAGCTCTGGACCCCTTTAAACTACACAGCCCCCCACAGGTCATGACCCCTGCACATTACACAGCCCCCCACACTATCTCTGGATCCCTGCACATTACACAGCCCCCCCACCTCAGCTCTGGACACCTGCACATTACACAGCCCCCCCCCCCCCCACCCCAGCTCTGGACCCCTGCACATTACACAGCCCCCCACCCCAGCCCTGAACTCCTGCACATTACACAGCCCCCCACATCTCTGGACCCCTGCACATTACACAGCCCCCACCCCAGCTCTGGTCCCCTGCACATTACACATTGCCCCCCCAGCTCTGGACCCCTGCACATTACACACAGCCCCCCCACCCCAGCTCGGGACCCCTGCACATTACCCCTTTCTACCTTAATGGGTCATGCATGCAGAGCTAGAGACACAGCAGCACAGAACAGAGGGCGGGAACTGCTTGAGTTAATTTTTCAAATTAACAAGCTAATGATTAGTTGCTAGGACCACCTAGCAAGCAATCACCTGATGGTTAACTTGAAAAGTTAAGTCCAGCATTTACCGCCCGTCCTCTATTCACTGTCACTGCTCACTGTCCCTCTCCCCTGGCTGTGTGCGGTGCATAGTGAATCCTGTGGCCGGCCCCCGCACCCTGTCACAGCTCACCTCTCCCTGCCCTGACTCCCACAGTGCCGCCGCTGCTGCCTGTACCCCCCCAATGTGTGGCACCCGGGCAGACCCCCCCAATGTGTGGCACCCGGGCAGACCCCCCCATCCCCCCTCGTTGGTACGCCACTGGTAGGAATACCACTGTTATATGTTTCACTTCATGTTGCAGCTGGAGATCCAGAATGAGTTAAAATAACATACAAGAGCACCTTAAATAATGCAAAAATAAAAATGTAACTCATGAGATATTTACTGTATGTTTTTTTGTGAATTGAACATTCATGATTTAAATACCGCATTTGTTATTTAACTCTTAGTCAATTGACTCCTTAGATAGACTGGACTAATAAATGAAAGTCAAACTCCAGATAATGCTCTTTAAGTGGATAGACTAGCAGTTTTTTTTACTTTTGGAATAAAGGCTTTACATAAACAAATAAAAGCTGACCATTGTAAGCACCCTTACCAGTGTTAGATGGTTTGTCTCAACCCTCTGTCACTTTTCCTTGACAGCTTGGTCTGTTAAAGGAAGGTTAAAGATAGCAGACACACTGGCAGGATCACCAAGTGAAAAAGGAAAAAAGCCTCTCTTATAATTAATAAAAATAACTCCTAATTCAAAAAAATAGCTTTGACATATGCCAGCAATATGCATATAAGTAGTACACAACATTCTTCAACACCCATCAAATCTCTAGTGTGCACACAATTTTAATTATGATAAGCGGGCATTAAATGAACTTGAGGCATAGTTCAAAAATGAAATTACCTGTAGATTTGACGCTGTTTACCAGCTTGCTAGGATTACTGCTTCTAGAAAAGTCTTCTTTGTCTTCGCCCCTAGAGGAATGGGTCTGCAATGAAGTTTTTGTTTTTTGAGATTTCTCTGTTGTTTCCTTCCTTGCTGTTGTATGTTTTGAAGATCTCTCTGTTGTCTCTCGAGATGTCTGCTTTGATAGTGTTGGAGAATGTTTTACTTTAGAATCCAGCTTCCTAGCAGGCGAAGTAGATTTGGGTTTATTTAAAGATTTTCTAACACCTTTAGCTTTCTCCTTTAGATCTTTTTTGAGCAGTTTTTCTCCTTTACCCAGGGTTAATTCATTTACTAACATTTCAGGGTCTACCATACAGACATCAGGATGTGGAGGATGAGGATAGGGATCCATCATTGGAGCTGGATGTGGATCGTGACCTTGCCTTGAGCTGCTGTGGTGAGAATTTCCCACTGCTTTATCTACAGGAAGGAAGTCCGCATCCTCATCAGAATCCATTGCTGCATCAGCTGTTATTGATGGACATTCTTCAGTTTCTGGAGGAACATCAGAATCTGATTGAGAGGATCTAGAATCGCTAACAGATGTTGGAGGTGTTTCCTCAGCAGTGGTCCCCTGAACATGACGGGTTGACCCATGATGAGACCTTCCCTTAACTGAAGGATGACCCTCATCTTGTGACACGTCACTATCATCTGAAAGGTCAAGGGGGCTAGGGTTTATAAAAGATGGAGAGAGTTCATCTTTCTTGTGCAAGTACTCAGAGGAGGATATTTTGTGCTCATACTCACTTGATGTTCCTAGGCATGGTTCATGCTCATGAGAAGCATCTCCATGATCTTCAGGTCCTCTACCTTTTTGTGTATCTGGAAAGTAAGGTTGGAATGTGTGGTCAGGAGACACAAGAGAAGAGGGCCGGCTTGGTTTTTCTGTATCTTCCTCAGAGTATGGAGAGTCTCTATCAGAATCTGGAGATGATTTTTCACCCATTATATCTGAAGAGTAGAACTCCTTTTCAACATACTGTGAATGTTGAAATAATTCCGGCATTGTGTTAACCTCTGTGGGGCCATTTGCTGCTGACAGTTCTTCTTGTTGATGGGGTGGAAATGAAGTCAACACATTAGAAATTGTGGAAATGCCATCCATATTTTCAGCATGCGTAGGTGCTATATGGCCACTAAAAATTTCTTTAACGGTATCTGTTTTTGAAGTGCACGGTGTTCCTTTGCATTCAATTCTACAAGGCAAAGTACAGTCATCCATATCATAGGAGCTTGCAGACTCATGATCATCAGTGGCATCCCTTTCCCCTGGTATACAGGGTTTGGCAGCATCAGCTGGAACAAGGGGAGAAACATCCCACAGATTCCTGACTGCTGGCTCAGTATCTGAAGAATAACTGCTAACAATCTGTGAGTAAAATCCTTCAGCAGTGTCTTTTTTTACTGGAGTGCTAGCTTCAGAGGATGTTTCTGATGCACTGTGAGAATCTTTTTGGTAATCTGCTTCTGTGTATTGTTGACTTGAAACTTTTGAATATAAAGGATTATCTTCAGATGAGCTTAGTGGTGAGAATTGGGTTAAAGAGAAGGGATCTTTTTTGCAAGCCCTTTCAGAAACCTCAAGGTATTCGTTCTGTCCTTTTAATGATGCAAGTAAGACATCTGCACCTAATTCTTTAGAATCTGAAAATGACAAAGGGTCATAATGTGGTTTGTATGATGCAGAAGATGCCAAGCCTTCAATCTCTTTTTCTGTAACTAAAAACATTCCAGATGAATACTCAGATTCAGTAGGTGAGATTGCAGTGTCTGCAACACCAAAAGATTGCTTCTTGTCCTTACCACATAAAACGCCACTTTCTAAAAATGAATCTGCTTCATGGGATTCAATAAAAGCTTCTTTCTGATGGTAATCTATCTGGAATTGAGATTCAGGTATATCCTTTGTAAAATCACTTTGTAACTTGAAAGGAGAGTACGTGTAATCCATTTCGCTATCGTCCCTCTGCTCTTTTTGTTCGTCTTCATGAAAGCTGTGTTCTGTTCTTCCCAGTAAAGAATGTTCAACAGTTTGAGCTCCAATTAATTCCTCAGTTTTTGCTCCAGCCTGAACATTAAAGTGTTCTATTTCTACATCTTTGTGTTCAGAAAGAATACTAAAATTAGCCAAGTCATTCCTTTCCTTAACATCATCAAATGTGTATGTTTCGTATGGCCTTTCTATATCTGGATGCGGAATGGGATCCTTTGTCTCCTTTTCTGACTTCTCTTTGGCTCCTTTCTCCAATTCAGAATCACTTGCATTTTCTTCCCACATGTCTGTTTTCTCATAATAAGAATCTTTAACCTTAACAGGTCTTATTTCAGAAAGGGCAACGTTCTGACTAGCTAAATTGATGTCACCATCATGTTTTTGTGAAGCATGGAGGTAAGAAACAGCCGTATCTTGGTGACTATGTTCTATTGTATCTGATTTTTGTGAATGGTCCATGCAGCTGGATGATAATTCAGACTGATCATCTACTTTTTGTCTTTGTATCATTTCAAATGACATATCCGTGTCTAATTTTTCATTACTGACTGATTTAATACTTGCCTTTGTATCAATGTCTGAGCTTGCTAAATCATGTTGTTGTGTTTCTGTGTACTCAAATGTTGAACGGTCTCCTTTCACTTTAGGAGACATTGGGGAAGAGAGTTCCTTTTCTCTTGATGTATATAAATGTGACTCCTCCTCTTTTAAGGACATTTGATGACACTGTATACTTGTAGATACTGCATCAACAGAAGGAATAGTTGACTTTTCTTTCTCTAGATAACTAGCACTTGTTGGCTCAGTCTCTTCCATGATGTGCCCAACTCCGGAAACAGCAATCCTCTCATATATATCTGCATACTGAAATGATTTGTCACCTGGATAAGGTGTTGGTTCCCGTTCTTCAATTTTTTTTGTAGAACAATATATTTCTCTTTCTTGTAAACTCGACTCAAATGGACTATGAGGTGATGTAAAGCTGGAATCTGTAGGATAGTCCAGTGAAGACGGAGAAAGTTTTTTGTCCCGTTTTGAAAGCAAATCGGCTTTTGTGTTATCTAGTTTGTCTCCGAAACTATACTCAGTAGTGACTTTAGACAATGCTGGAGTCTCTTGGTATGATGTTTCCACATATTCTTGCTCAGTGCATTCCCTGGAATATTCATATTGTTTATCTTCCTGTTTTAACTTTTCTTTATAGGCATTATCACTTGATTCCTTGACTGGAGAATGTTCATATTTATCTAATACATTTACAGCATCCATGCCAAGCTGAAGATCACATTTATTTTCAACAAAATCACTATCATGAAAAGAAACTCTTGTATCAAAGACAGGTTGTGAATATGGATACTCTTCTTCCTCTTGTGAATCATGGTCTTCAAACCCCTCTGCTACAGGCAAGGAAGCTTCCTTTATTTTTTCTGTAATGCCATCTTGATGGAATATAGGCTCGATTGCTATATCTTTCCTGTCCAATAAAGCATTAACGGGTGAAGATGTTGTTACATAGGAAAGTTTATCTAAGAGGTCAGCTTCATCCGATTGATATGTTGTTTCTTGTTGCAAGACAGATTCAGCAGGTGATACCTTGTCATCAGTGAGATGAGTTTCAGCAGATATGTAAGAAGACTCCTTCAAAGGGTCTATATGTTTATCCTCTTGGAAATGTGCATATTCTGTAACCAAAATATCCCTCTCTACTCTATCAGGTGTTGACTGTTCTGAATCCTCTAAATTTGAGGCTGGCTGCTCCTCCCAGTCAGAAACATCATCAAGGAAGGTGCTCTCGCCTTCTTCAGTATATCGTAGCTTGCTTTCTTTTTTAACATATTCTATTTCTTTTACTTCTTTTGACTCTGGGAACCATATTTTCTTCTCTGAGTTTAGTTGTTTAAGATAGTCATCTTCTGTTTTAGTGAAACCTTCATTATTAACTTCCTTTTCTGAATATATGTCCTTCTCTGACATCTTTGAGGAACTATTCTTTTCCTGTGTGCTTTCTGTAGAATCTACAGATTTGAAATAGTTCAGAGGATATTCCACATCTGGATAATCTTGGCATGGTTCTTTATAAGAGCTTATTTTTACTGATTCACTTTCTTTAAGAGCACTGTGATCTGCAAAAGATAGTGAATCCGACTCATCAGGGCTTGAAGAGGAAATGACTGGAGATTGTTCCTTATGCAATACTGGTTCTTCAAGGTGATATGCATGTATCTTTGCCACAGATGATTCCTCTGAATGGGTTTCTTTATCCTCTCTAGGTTCTGTGGTATGGAGAGAGAGAGGTGGAAACTGATCTTGAAAATGTGCTTCAGGAACCTCTTCTAGATGTTTTTGATCATCCTCAAAGCTTTCCTGTGTGGATAGCAAAGATTCCACATATCCCTGTGACATTTCATCAGACACATATCTTGTTTCTTTTTTTTCTGTTTGATCTTTAAACTGCAAAGAACTTTCATTATCCAAATATGTTTCTTTTGTTGGACTATCTTGATATGTTTCATACACAATTGGACTTTGCTCTATTAATGACATCTGTAAGGAGGTGTCATCTTCTTTTCCTTGTTCTGTGAAGGAAAGTGACTTAGCATCTCCTAGGAAAATATCCTGACTACAACTCACAGGTGACATTTCATCTTTTCCAAGCTTTTGGTCTTTAATATCAACATAGTCTGCATACTCTGGCATCTGTTTGGGTGACACTGACTGGAATAGATCAGTCTCTGTTTCTTGGACATGTGAAGATTTCCAGTCTTCATGGGATATTTCCTTAGATGTAAGTGTTTCTTCAAGCTGCATGTATGGTCTAGAACCCATTGATATCTCTGGCTCTGTAGGAAGCTCACTGAATGGAGCAAGGTCAATGTTTTTATCAATTACTTTGTCTTCCACGCTCTGGATTATTTCTTTCATTGCTGGCAATGTTTCATTGCTAAAATCATCATAATCTTGATCAATGGTGTATGTTGGCTCTTTTGATGTAAGGGTTTCTGATACAGTCACCTGCTCTGCAGTTTGAGAAGGCACTTCTTTTGATTTATAATGCTGATCTGTGCATTTTTCATATAATCCATATTTGTCATGTACTTCATCTTTCACATCTTCTGCATGTGTAAGTATATCTGCTGCTTCAAAGAGTTCAGCTTGTGTAGTTTCAGATCGGTCCTCAACAGGTGACTGGTGGAATGGTGTGTGTCCTGTGCTTGTAGGCCCAGACTGAGTTGGAGATGCCATTTTAACAGTACTATCATCAGGACTCAAACATCTTTCCTCAGTCTCTGCAAAGATGGAGTCAACTTTCTCTGATTCACCACAAGGAACAGAGGAGGAGAACTTTATATCCATGCCATATGTATATTGGGCATCAGCTTGCTCATGCTCAGAAAATAAAACAGAGCTGTAATTTCTTTCATCTATTGCACCAATATCTGTAGTCTGATTGCTTTCCTCCACCTCTGCAAGACAGCTCTCATAGAGATGACTTTTAGCAGAAGCAATCATTGCCTGAAAATCTTCTGGAGGTGGAGATTTGAAGCACTTATCTTCTTCTAGAGAAGAGGTTGGTGATATTGTACCAGCAGATGGTAAATACTCTATGCCCTGGGTAGCTTCGGTATGGGAAGAGGGAATACTGTTAGCAGTGTCAAGAAGCAAAGAGCTTTTGCCTGTCTCTTCTGTTTTTGGTGCAGTAATAGAGGCAACAGACTGGTCTTCTGCAACAGATGTGGCAAAAGAGGATAGTTTGTCACATTCAGTAATCGACGTTGCTGAAGAAACATGTTCCTCTTCTGCAAGAGGTGCTGCAACAATATTAGTGGAATAACCCACTATTTCAGGCTCTTGTACTCCATACCCCTTCACAGTCACCTCAGAAGAAGGTATAGCCATGATACCATGTATTGCATCAAATGATCCAGGATGATCTGGAACTGAAATATCATAACTTCCTACATCATACTGTAGGTGAGGAATTCTTTCTTCCTGCTCATCGTGTATTTCTTCGTCAGAAATTGTCTGCTCAGTTTCTGAATAGCCAGGCATAGTTTCATCTTGGATGTAGGATATGTGCTCAGCAGCAGTTCCAGATGACAAAGGGACACCAGCCAGGTACGAGGGCTCCTTTTCTGCATCTTTTCCATAAAGATTTGATGTATCTGTCTCCTTTTTTAGTGACATTGTAAAATCACATGACATATTTTCTTCTTTTTCATTTAATTGTTCTCTGTACTCACTGTCCTTACATTTCAGTTTATCTTCAGCTTCTTCTACATATTCCTCCATTTCTTCTACGTCAGCTTTTTCTACCACCTCAATGCTTTTCTCGGTTTCCTTTTCATCTTTCTCTTTTTTACTGACATAATCATCTTCACATCGCTCAATTATTTCTTCCTTTTGCTTTCTATCCAAAATGCCCTTTTCATCCAATTCATTTTCTTTATCTTCATCAGTTTCCAAGTCTTGTATGTCCAAAGTTGGCATAGATTCTAACCTGCTTCTCCCCGACACTTTATTTTCCACGTCTGGTGTGTTCTCATTCTCTTCTTCTGTTGCTACCTCTTCCTCATATTCTGCCATCTCAGCAGGTTCATCCATTGCTGCACCTTCATCTACCAGTTCATTTGTGTCATCTATTTGGTACAATGGCTTCTCTTCATGCTGTGAGTCTCCCTCCACATCAGTAGTGGTAATACCCTCATCTGGAGACTCAATAGGGCTTTTTTTATCAGATGTCATCTCTTCTATTTCACTTTCATCTTTGAACTGATTTTGTATAACTAACATATCTGATAGTATGTCTTTAGTAGTATCCTTTTCTAAAAGAATAGCATCCTCTTGTTTTTCATTGGATTGCTCCAGTTTTCCTTCAAACTTCAACTCCTCAAAATCTTTGGTTAGATCTTCAGGAGATGACATAACTGATCTTTGTTCTGCTATATCAGCCATCTGTGGCGACTTTCCTATGGGAACTTGTTGTACGCGACTTACTTTTTGTTCTGATATAGCATCTTTCTCTGCTTTACTTTTTATTTTTTCAGCCCTAAATTTGGCTGGAACTTTTGCTTTATGTAGTGTTTTTCTTACTTCAGGTGTAAACGGTCGTAAGTCAGGCTTGGGTACTTTCCTAATTTCAGGTTTAACTTCTCTTTTTTTCTCTTCTTTCTTTACATCTTTCTTTTCTTCCTTTTTAATATTTTCTTTCTTGATATCAATTTTTTCTTTCTTTATTTCTTTTTTCTCTTTATCTTTTTTTTCATCAAGTTTAGAAATCTTGTCCTTGATAGACTTCTTGCCTGTTTTCTCTTTCAAAAGTTTCCGCTTTTCAGCTTTTGCAGAATCAGTTGATTCTGTTTTTGTCTTTTCAATCTTTGAAGGTTTTTCAGTATGTTTGTCTAAAGCTTCTTTAACCTTTTTCTCAGTTTTGGCCTCTTTTGTGATCTCTGATTTAACTTCCTTGACCACCTCTTCTGAAATGTCTTCCCTTTTACTTGGTTTACCTGTGCTTGGTCTTGTAGATGATTTGAGACTTTCTTTGCTGTCTGCCCTTTGTTTGATTTTTGTGTGCTTACCAATAGATGGTGGGCCACCAGCAGAAATGTCCTTCTGTGTTGCAACTGGATATCTCAAGAAATCTAAATGCTTAAGCTTTTCAAGACCTTCAAGAATTTTATTTTGTGGTGCATTTCCAGGAAACAAAACACGTACTATTTTTTCAGTTGGGCTTGCTGGGAGCCAGACGACTAGGGCAGTGATGGATGTAAGATATGGTACTGAAATTTCACCCTCTTTGCCATTTGGTAGAATTATGCCAGTTTTTGCTTTGCTGTTTCCAGCCCATTTTTGCATTAAAAACTGCATTTCTTTGCTGTCTTTCACTGGATTCAACACATACATATCCAACCTGCCAACACCCATTTTATGAAACAATGTTATGGGCTCTATTGTGTTGCTCACTACCCTGTACAAAGGCTCTGCTTTTATTCCTAATTTATTTAAGTATTGTAATGTTAGACAAGCTTCTTCAATACTTCTTTTAACCTTCATACCAGACTCAGGCATTTTGAGTTTATCTGGTACATTGAAGAACACAACCCCAAGCTCTGGGGATATTAGGTTCTTCATCCAGTCACTATAAGCAGTAGAGCCCTGAGATTGTTCTTCATCTTGTTCAGCTATCTTTCTTTGAAGAAGTCCATTTATTCCAGGTAGATTATCTGCTCCAATATGTGTCAGCAATATGGAGTCAATCCTATCTAAATGCCGAACTAGCTTCCAAAAGCAGGATTTCCTTTCAGATCCGCCATCTACTAGAATGTTAAATCCATTAACAGCAAAAAGGGCAGAGTCTCCTCTGCCGCCAGGAAATATGTAACAACATGGCTTTGACAGTTTCAAAAAACCACCAGAATTGGGTGGCTCCAGGAGATCAAAAGGAGAAGGAACATCAACAGTCTCTGAGACATAATCTGCAAATTCAGAAACCCCATCCATTGCAGGTAAGACTGGTTCAGGATTGAGCTTTAAACTGATGATATCCTGGAAATTGGAATGTCCAAGGTTGCACCAATCACCTTCTTCCAAACAAGAAACTGTTAAAGAAGCCTTGATCTCTGGATCAGTGTTACTGAAAAGCTGACAAACCTGCAGTGACAAAAGCAGAAAAAAATAATGAGTTACTCAACCCTGATGAGAAAGCAATCTTGGACTAAAGGAAACTGATTTTTTTTTTAATTGATCTACCCAGCCATGAATGATACATAAAGATAAAACCTCCCATCTACAGCCCTTGAACACAACAGCGTAATGCAAAGCAACTAATTGGAGGAGTACTGTACTGGGTTTTGATCTCTGTACACCAGCTGTGGCTATTATAAATAGTTCCCACTCCCTAACTTGCAATTTTATCTAATTTATGACACAGATAATGCAGAAGGAGAAGCTACATTAGTATATAGTGTATACAGTGTAAACAGTATATGATATATACACTACTTTGCAACCACACTGAACCTTTAACTAATATCACCTTTAGGTGGACAGATATTTTAAGCAGAAATCGGCTTATATTTGAACCAAAGACAAACATATCACAAAAGTCGAACCAGTATTGCACCAAGCTCCAAAAAGAAAAGATGATTACTGATAAGTAAAACAGTTTAACATCATTTAGTTAATGATTTTTACTATACTATACTTACCTCCGGGTCACTGAACACCTCTCCAAGTCTTCGAAGGGGAAAAGTGCCACTCTGTAGAATTAAATCTCCTTCTTGGTCTGAACACTGACCACTTAAGATGAGTAGTTTGTAGGCAGAAGGATCCGTGATCAAGGAGCGTACCTTAAAAATAGAATTCAGAGCACATTTAGCAACGTGCAAAGCAAAACAATCTAATATGCTTTGAAGAACCAGTGAACTTTGCCCCTCAGAGTGACAACATATATGGTTCTTGCCTCTGCACAGAATAGGGAGAATGTCTCAATTTATACAAAGCGTTGGGTACATATACAGACCAAGCTGTGAATGTTACCAGTACCATTTATTTTCTAGAAATAGTGATGATTTAATATTTAACAATACAATATAAATGGCATCCTTGTACATCCTTTTTTTTACCTACTTTCCTGGCTGGGGCTTACAAAGTAACTTCAGGCTAAACATTTTTGTGTGTGTGTGTGTGGAGGGAGTTGACCAGCGGAGGGTAGATGATGCAGGGTCTGTGCTAATGAGATCGGCTGATCAACTCCTCCCTGTGTCATGACCTAAAGTCTGTCCAGGAAATAAGGCAGAAGTAATTGAGACATTTTTTTTAAACAGCTATGCAGAGAGTGAGGTAAGCCTATGTAGAACTAATGGAAATCTGTTTTATTTTTGCAAAATAAGTACATTAATCCTATACTGGTACATAGGGGTGCTGGAATTTAGAAAAAATGGTGAACAAAGGTGAACTTAGCTTTAAGCTGGCGATACATTATACAGTTTTCTTGTTCCATTTCCTTTAGATTTACCTTAAACTACGTAGAGCAAGGGCCTGCCTGACTGAGTACAAACTAAAAGGGTTTAAAGAAAAGTAACTTTGTGGGAACAAAAATAGCAAATAAAAAAAAATATTAATATAGCATATACAATTGCAACACAAGTCATATTGTAATGTAATATGGCTACCCGGAGGTGTTCTGTACAGAACGCCCTGCAGATAATTTCCTGCTTGTGTGATTGGCTCACTGATTTTCCAAGAAGTCTGCACTAAGATACAAGTCAGATTTCAGGCATCCCCTGCAACACAAACCTTTTGGTGAGATACTCTCAATAGGAAATAAAGTCTAAAGGGATGCAGGCCCAGAAATTTTCCTCATTAGAGATTTGCAGGTGCAGCAGTTGGTTGATAATTATAACAACTCCCATTAGACTCACTCTAATGGACACAGACAAACACATAGGGATTTCTTTCGAATAACAGAAGTAAGTAATCTGCAATAACGTTTGTCAAAATCCTTGTAATGTACATACTGTAGATCACCCAAAGGGGAATACTTTTTTTGCAAAAAAATAGAGTTACTCTTTAAGTAAGGAACATTTTACAAGAAAATACGGTAGGTTAATGTATGGCCAGCCTTACACCCAAGAACAAGCACACCTGTTTAGGAGACTTCCTCTCAAGGCTTGTTCCAGTGACAACAATTACATTTTGGGTCTCCCCTTACTTTCTCTTCTATTGTAAAAGATCTAAAAGTGGAGAAATCTCTCCAAAAAGGACAAAAGAGGCAGAAAAAAAAATGGATGGTGTCCCTAACCTTTTCAAATTTTCTCCAAAGGATTCAGCCCCTGTATAAGATATGCGAGTTACTCTTTAAGTTTAACTTCACATGATATGGTTTTTGTAAATATAAAGGAACATTTTACAAGAAAATACGGTAGTTTAATGTATGGCCAGCCTTACACCCAAGAACAAGCACACCTGTTTAGGAGACTTCCTCTCAAGGCTTGTTCCAGTGACAACAATTACATTTTGGGTCTCCCCTCACTTTCTCTTCTATTGTAAAAGATCTAAAAGTGTGGAGAAATCTCTCCAAAAAGGACAAAAAAGCCAGAAAAAAAATGGATGATGTCCCTAACCTTTTCACATTTTCTCCAAAGGATTCAGCCCCTCTATAAGATATGCAAGTTCATGTACAGTATACAGTATAAGTATAAGATATGCAATTCATAGTCTTGATGGATAACACTGGGGAGATATTTAAACATGTTTTATACATGTACTTATTCGATCTCCCAAAGGATCAAAAAATGAGCTCTAAATCTGGCTTTTTATGTCTACTGCAAGGGTGGAAAAGCACCTCTGCTTTGACAATGTGTGCATTGTTTTAAAGCAATCTTTAGACTTTTTTATTACAGCAACAGGTTGTTGGATGGGCACTAGGAACCAATGTTTAATCCAAAAGTTGAAATTTGAATCATGCATGCTTGGAAAGTATCTGTACAATCAAATGTATATACACAATTTCGGAAGTATATAAGTTTAGAAATAGTACCTCATGAACAATGCTTTCGGCATTGGGATTCACCAAGATCACTGTCTCTAGGACATCACTTTGATGCTGTAGAGTTCTTTGGCCTATGGAAAATATTGATATAACAATATTATTTTGGATATTACAGAAAACTGACAATTAACCCTGTCACTTGTCTGCTTCAATGATAATTGAATTCACGAATAATACATTACTGGGAATGAAACACATTTGTGTAAAGTAAATGTGAAAAAAAAGCCATTCAAATGAAGAAAAAAAAGAAAAATGTGTTATTCATTTTACTTCCAAATCAGTTTGTAATTTTCCTCCCACACAGCACTTGCATTCTGTAAAGCTAATGCAAGAATATTATCTTCCCAGCTGTAAACACTTGAGGAATTTACATCTATACAAAGGCTACCAACAGACAATTCTGAAATAAACTCAGCAAATCATTAACGAGTAATTTTATGTTAAGATCCAAAATCATAAACTAAGTAAGAAAATAGAATTGCATCCTTGGATTTCTACTAATTGAGTTTTCTTTTGTATTGTGCCAATTAAAAATGTTATAATACAAAAAAGTCAATTGCTTTCTTTAATTGGGAGTCTAAAGGAAAAGGCTCCTTCAATATGTACAGTATCTGGAAAGAAAAAGCCCTCGAGTATATATGTGATTTATGAGCTTTAGCTTAAAGTAGAACTTTAGTCAGGTCAAGTCCTTCTAGATCACTTCACGTTGGCCCCTTTTGCAGGTATGTCAATCATTAACCACTTGCCGACCGATGCATGCCCATATACGCCGGCACAATGGAAGCGGTGGGCAAATGGGCGTACAGGTACGTCCCCTTTAACTGGCGAGGTTAGCGGGCGCGGGGGAACGGCGGATTCGATGTCCGCCAGTCTCCCGTCGAACGTGTCATGGAGCCGCAGAGCGGAGAAGTGCCTATGTAAACAAGGCATTTCCCCGTTCTGCCTTGTGACATGACAGAGATCTTCTGCTTCCTGTCATCAGGAGCAGTGATCGCTGTCATGTGAGTTGTAGCCCATCCCCCCCACAGTTATAACCACTCCCTAGGACACACTTAGCCCCTTCATCGCCCCCTAATGTTTAACCCCTTCCCTGCCAGTGTCATTTACACAGTAATCAGTGCATTTTTATAGCGCTGATCGCTGTATAATTGACAATGGTCCCAAAAAAGTGTCAAAATTGTCCGATGTGTCCGCCATAATGCCATAGGGCGGCACAGTGGTGTAGTGGTTAGCACTCTCGCCTAGCAGTAAAAAGGGTCGCTGGTTTGAATCCCAACCACGACACTACCTGCCTGGAGTTTGCATGTACTCCCTGTGCCTGCGTGGGTTTCCTCCCACACTCCAAAGACATGCTGGTAAGGTTAATCGGCTTCTGTCCAAAAAAAAAAAATTGGCCCTAGTATACGAACGTGAGTTGGGGACCTTGGATTGTGGGCTCCTTGAGGGTAGCGACCGATGTGAGTGTGTACTCACTCGGGTTTAACTGGATGGACTGGTGTCTTTATTCAACCTTACTAACTATGTTACTATGTAATAAAACTATCCCCTATTTTGTAGAAGCTATAACTTTTGAGTAAACCAATCAATATACGCTTATTGCAATTTCTTTTACCAAAAATATGTAGGAGAATACATATCGGCCTAAACTGAGGAAAACAATTTTTTTTTTACATATTCTTGGGGGATATTTATTATAGCAAAAAGTAAAAAATATTGTGTTTTTTTAAAAAAAAGACGCTCTTTTTTTGTTTATAGCACAAAAAATAAAAATCGCAGAGGTGATCAAATACCACCAAAAGAAAGCTCTATTTGTGGGGAAAAAAAGGACCTAAATTTTGTTTGGGTGCAACGCATGATCGCGCAATTGTCAGTTAAACCAATGCAGTGCCGAATCACAAAAAGTGCTCTGGTCAGGACGGGGGTAAAATCTTCTGGGGCTGAAGCGGTTAAAAATAAGTTTAAAATCCAGTAATACACTGTCTCGCGCTGCTCTGCACATGCTCAGTTGCTCTCCATTTTTGGCATTGTGTCAAAAATCAGAGCTAGTGAAGGCCACTCTGAGGACAGCCTAAAGATTTATGGTTGCTCAGGGGCTCTGGGCTTCAGCAAAATTGCAGCCTCTTGCAAGAAGAAAAAAGGAGCAATGCTAATGCTGAAGGCAATTTACAGTACACACATTTTGGTAGCATAATTATCAATGTAGAATGTATGATACTTGCTAAAGAACATAATTTTTTTATCAAGTTTCTATGGGTAAAATTTTAAGCCAGAAGAATGGCTTAAAGCTAAACTCCGTCCTTTTCCTCCATCCCAGCAATCCTCCCCCTCCATAAAGTCCCCTCAGATTTTAAACAGGAAAAAAACACATCAAACACTGCCATCTTTTTACCTCTCCTAGAAGCCTTCCTCCTGGCAGCAGAAAAAATGCCCGATGCTTGTAAAAGTGTAAAAAGCTTTTGCAAGCGTTTACAGGGCAATAATTAATTTCATTGCCCAGAATAATAATTTATTCTGGCCATTGAAATTAATTAATGTTCAAGCGCTAAACATGCCTAGCGTTAACATGCATTTACAGGAGATGTATTTACAAGCGTCAAGTGTTTTTTCTGCCCAAACTCTGCTGCTCTCGGACACACTGCCAGTGTTTTTTTTTCCTGCCTCTAAACTTTCCTGCCACCAAATGCTGCTAAAAGTCTGTGTGTGCACGAACACATAGGCTAACAAGCAGGGGAATCTAGAGGCAGGAAACAAAAAAGCTAGACGCTAGAGCAGCTGTAAAAAAGCCCAGTGTGTATGAGGCCTATTATAGAAGCGCTGACATATAGTGCCTGGATCCTGTATAAGCAAAACCTGTAAACAAACAGTTCGAAGGTTTGCTGATGCCCCATTCACACTTTTTGTAGCAGGAATGCAGGTCCCTGTCCACAAACTTTTTTGTGCAATTTACATGCATTTCTGTGTTTCGTGCAAAGGGCAGCCCATTCATCTTTACCAGCATGGTCAGTTTTCTGGTTGTGCTGGGTGAACAGCCTGACTGCGCTCCAACGGCCAAGACTTGTGCTGACACGCCCCCTGCACAGCCATTCACTGGGAAGATCCGTACCCGGCTGTTTCTCCCACCCCACCTCTACAAGCCCCTTATGAAGCTGAGAACAGAGATTATTAAAAAAGGTATTTATGCTGTAAATAGTTTTTAATATATATATATATATATATATATATATATATATATTTATTTTATATATATATATATATATATATATATATATATATATATAGATATATATATATATATATATATATTCAAATGTTTTACAAGATCACATATACTTTTATCAGGACTGGGCTCATGCTATTCACTAGCAGCTCTTCCTTTCAGTACACAGAGGCTGCTCAGCTATCAGTTAGTTACCAGCAACTCATTGTTTCCACAGTGACTCACCTGCTTACTATTACCTGCCTCATTAGTCCAGCCTTCAGCCAGCCCCTATTGTCTATTTAAACAGCTTTGTCCATTCCCTCCGTGCCCTTGTGTGGTCAACATCTCCTGTCTTTTCCTGCTTTGTTCCTGTGTACGACTTGGCCTGGCTGACTTCTCTTCTGATTCCTGCTCCTGACAATGCCGACTTCTGGTTCCCTGATCCTGGCTCGTCTGATTACCCGCTCTGGCTGACTTCTGTTTGTGACTACGTTCCTGAACTGTTATTTTTCCTATTACATTAAAGGTGTGATTTTTACTGCATTTTCTGTCTCTGCCCGGTTCATCGCTCCTGACACCTTAAATTTAAAGTGGATCTGTAATGCATGTTTTAACTGAATTATTGGGTTTCATGCATAGGCAAACATTAAATAATTGTATTTAAATAGTACTGGGCATTACAGTTCCACTTTAAGAGAAAAAATATTACCCAATATCTTGAAATATAAAGATAATTACCCAATATCTGTATCCATTTGATAGAATCCTGGCATCTTTAATAAGTGAAAAGCAATACAATACAGTATCTAGTCTGGAATCCTGGAGGCAGTTTCAGTTTCAATAAAACCTCTGTAGTGTTCCTGTTTTTTCAGCTGTGCAGGCAGCATCAATTACTGCCAACATAGTGAAACGTATGTCTTTTATCTGGTTAGCACACACATCATCATATAATATTTAACTGTATATGCAGGCCTATTTTTGTGGGTAGAAAATACCATCCACTAACAATGTCATACAGAATAATCTGCTTCAGTCTCATTATCTTGTCAGTTTAAATCCTTTAAAATCATACAAGCTTGCAACCATTCAACAAACAATATATTAGCTTCAATTATATATACTATTTAAAAAAACAATTTGTAGTCATGTAAAAAGCCTTACAGTAGTGGCCCAGGATGCACATAACTGGAATCTAGCAATGGGCGCCTGTGGATGTTTAACATAAGGGGACTGGTTAACAAACATCATATTTCTACTAATCCCTCATATTTAATTGAATATCTAACCCTGATAAATTTGAATATACTGTTGGTATACTGTATCTGTGACAATCAGTATGTGTGTATGGGAGAACAATCTAAAGAAATATTGTTAACTGCCATTTTTTGCCATTCCTTATTAACTCTGTTCTGTGTTCTTTTCCCTTGTTTGTCTGGTAAGTGCCATTTTACACAAAGACCTAGGCTAGTGAACAGGCAGACATAGCAAAAGGTGAATTTCCACTGCGTTCTCCAAACTGTGGCCCGCATGCTGAATGAGGCCTTTTGCTATCCTTTATCCAGTCCTTGGGGCACTATTCCTCCCACTGATATGAGGTAATATTCCTTTCACTGACACCAACAGTGGAGCACTATTTCCCCCACTAATACTAATGACGGGGCACTATTCTTTCCACTAATACCAATGATGGGACACTATTCCTCCTACTGATACCAATGATGGGGTAATCATTTTACTCCCACTGACCACCAAGCCTGAGACATTGTTTACTCCCTCTGATGTCAGGACTTTTTGAATTCCCACTGGCCACAGTCAGGCCCACCTAATGTCTGAAGGCCTTGCTATGCATTTTAAGAAAGTTTATTTAAGCATTGAGAATCGCAGTTTTTTTAAATTGTTAGAAGTTGGGTAAGCGCAAGATTTATTTGGTATGATTAAAGGAGTTGTAAAGTCTAATGCATACTATGTGTAGCAGTCTCCCCGACTTCCAAGGGCCTGATGGTGACCCCCAGAGCCAGGGAGAATTGACATTCCTCCTAAGGCCCCTTTCACACTGGGGCGATGGGGGCATTGGCGGTAAAACGCTGCTATTTTTAGTGGCACTTTACCGTCATTTTAGCGGCGGTATTTGGCCGCTAGCGGTACAGTTTTAACCCCAGCTAGTGGTCGAAAAAGGGTTAAAACTGCCCGAAAAGCACCACTGCAGAGACGCTTTTCCGGCAGTATAGCCGCGCTGTCCCATTTATTAAAATGGGTAGGAGCGGTTTACCACTCCAAAGATGCTGCTAGCAGGACTTTTTTTACCGTCCTGCTAGCGCACCGCTCCAGTGTGAAACCCCTCTGGCTTTCACATTAGAGAGACAGCAGCGGCTGTTTCAGGGGGCACTTTGCAGGCGCTATTTTTAGCGCTGTAGTGCCTGCAAAGCGCCCCAGTGTGAAAGGGGTCTTAGGGTGCAGGTTACTAGGCATTGTGGATGTAGTGCAAGATGGAAAGATTGGGCGCCAGTCACTTTTTGTAAAAATGAACAAAGAGATTTTATTTCTCTTAACAGGAATGGTGGGGGGGGAGAGGGTTAGGGCACAGGACACCATTAGGCAAATGCAATAGCAATAAGGCAAACTCCACAGACCAAAAATAGAACTAGGCAGACAGCAATACAGATAAAGGGCCTTTAACCACCTGATTACTTTGCACTTAAACCCCCCTCGTGACCAGACCAATTTTCAGCTTTTGGCTTTGACTTTTGGCGATCAGACTCGCTGATCACAGAGCGCGCCGCGCGCTCCCTTCAGGGGGCGCGCAGGCAGCTCGTGGCCGGGACGACGTCAACAGATGTAGTCCCGGCACAATAGATCCGCGCTGTAGCCGTCATTTGGCTATAGCGCGGGTCTAAGGTGGTTAAGCTGAATGCAGCCATCTGTATCTTGTAGCAACTGCTGTCTCCTATAGCAACAACTTCTCTCACATTATCCTACTGTAGATCTTCCAACTTAACTCACGGTAGCCCACTGTAGATCCTCAAGCTCAGCTCGCCATCTCTCACTAGACTTCTTGGACTCTTAGCTACCTGCTGGATCCCTCAAGCTTCACCCACAGCTAACCGCTGTACTTATCTTAAAGCTTTACTTACAGCTACCCATCATATTCCTTTAAGCTTTAATCACAGCTACCTGCTGTCTTCCTGGATGAGTCTCCACTGAAGCTTTCCCACTTACTCCACAGTCCCCAGCTAGTGAAGCGTCTGCTCTGGTACTTCTTCAGAACTTCATCCCTTTCAAACTTGACTCTGGTAACAGGAGTAGTCGTTCCCCCGGCAACTGCTTCTCCTAAACCACCAGCAACAAACAGGCTTCCCTTGGGCTGAGCCTCTAACACATGCGGTTCCGCCCCAGGCTTTGTGCTTAACCTTTGCTGCTCCTCCTTAGCAGAACCCTAAATTACTGGATAGGCCTCACTTAGACCTAGCAGCCAGTAGGACTCCTGGATAAGCCCCATGCTTCAGTCCTAGCAGTCAGGAGCGGTTTGACACACACATACACCCAGGCCACAGCCCCGGGTGGGAAGAACCCTGATCACCTGACTCCTCCCGAATAAATAACATATTCCAGCAAGCACAGTGGCCAAAGAAACTCCTGCTGATTGGCTGAGACAACGTATTTACCCATCACCTAAATTCACTCTAATCCATCATCCTAGTGCCAAAGGCAACAATGCCACCTATTGGCAGAAGAGAGAGACTACAAATTAAACTCAGACTTAGGTCAGAAATCAGTGGATCAAAGACTACCAATTAGCCAGGCTAGTTACCACCTAGCACAACTATATTTATTAGCAGCCCTGTTTAGGACCAGGGTGCTACATATGCATAAAGATGAAAAACCTGTGCTGCAGCTGCTTCCCAGAGCCCCCCTTCTTTTTACCTGAACGCGATTGTTCCGGCGACGAGCACGAGCCAAGCAGCTCCAGACTTTAACCACTTGCCGTCCCACGGTCGTTCCCAAACAAGGCAGATCGCCATTCTGACAGGGGAGAAGATGGAGATCTTGTGTTTCTGCTAAACAGGAACACCGATCTTTGTCTTCACCCAGTCAGAGCATCCAAAACACAGTTAGCAAGTACTCCCAGGGAACACGTTTAACCCTTTGATCGCCTCTAATGTTAACACATTCGCTGCCAGTGTCATTAGTACAGTGACAGTGCATTTTTTAGCACTGATCACTGTATTAGTGTCACTGGTCCCCAAAAAGTGTCACTTAGTGTCAGATTTGTCCATCGCGATGTCACATTTCCACTAACAAACGCTGATTGCCGACATTACTAGTAAAAATAAATAAATAAATCTATTCCATAGTTTGTAGACGCAATAGATTTTGCGCAAACCAATCAATATAAGCTTATGAGGATATTTTTTACCTGAAATATGTAGCAGAATACATATTAGCCTAAATTGATGAAGAAATTCGATTTTTTACATCTTTTTATTGGATGTGTTTTATAGCAGAAAGTAAAAAATTATGTTTTTTTTTTTTTAAATTGGCAGTCTTTTTTTGTTTCTAGCTCAAAAAATAAAAACCGCAGAGGTGATAAAATACCACCAAAAGAAAGCTCTATTTATGGGGGAAAAAATGACATTTTATTTGGGTACAGCGTTGTATGACCACGCAATTTTCAGTTAAAGTAATGCAGTGCCGTTTCACAAAAAATGGCATGGTCATTAAGGGGGTAAACCTTTCCGGGCTGAAGTGGTTAAATTACAGCTTTGTTTTAAAAGGTCTATACAAAATGAAAATGTAATGGAATACAATATGGCTATACGTTTTGCATGTGTAGCCTAATTTCTCGCACAAAGGCCCAAAAGAAAAAGAGGGTTAATCAAGGCATCATGTAGGAGTGGCACTGTATATAGATTTTAATGGTTTAAAACAGGGGTCTCCAAACTTTTCTAACAAAGGGATAGTTTATTGTCCTTCAGACTTTAGGAGGGCCAGATTGTGCCCAGCTGGGGCTGAAAATGTCCAGGCCTGGCATCAGTGAGAATAAATATGGCCTCAGGGTTGGTGGTCAATAGGAGGAGGAGTAGTGCCCCTAATTAGTAGCAGGAATAGTATCCCATCATTGGTACTGGTGGAAGAAATAGTGCTCAATTGTTGGTATAAATGGGAGGAATAGTGCCCCAAGGGCCAGATAAAGGCTAGCAAAGGGCTATATCTGGCCCTCGGGCCGCAGTTTGGAGACCCCTGGTTTAGAAGATAGATATGCGAGTATAGCAGCACTGGAAATAACATGCCTACAAGTCAGAAAAGACAGACACATGTAGAGAAGTTAATTAAGGATGTAACAGAGAGCGGAAAACACCCTGATTAGAGAAGACAATCTTAAAAAAAAGCATAGACTCGTGCTGGAGATCGGAGAACCCACCAACGCAGTCCCATTGGTACGCCAAAGTTAAAGAATTAAGAGACATGGAGGACCTCACTGCTACCCTACATGATAAGGAGGAGGCCTTCAGTGAGACCTGGAGACCCTGGCATTACTTCATTTACACAGACGCATACTTACAGGAAATGGCTATGAGCCCAGGCCATAATGCGTCGACCCAAAGACCCAGCCCCCACACTCAGAGGACCCCACAGTAACAGGGCAGTTCTCTCTGTTATCCCTCACGGACAAGCACGTATCTCTAACACCCTTCTTGCTTCCTCTGTCAATCCCCTTCCTTTTGTTCTTCTTCTCCCCTCTGCTCCTCCTCAAGCTTTCCTTCTCCCTCCTCCCTTACCCCATGTATCTCACCCGCCGCGGTTGGTGACCGCGTGTCCCCCCCCCCCCCCCTGTTTTTTCCCCGAAATATGCTTCAGACATAGCAACTGTTGCCCATCCATGAGAGCTAGACAAGAGGAATGAATATACACACCATGCCCAGTTTAGTTTGACTCTCATGTTTGGGTTGCTCGGCTGCAGAATTTTTCACTTGCACGTACATTAAACTAACCTTGCTATCATCTGGTATAGTCTAACGAAGGTATTAGTTATTAGCAGTCAGGAATAACGATGACTGATCCACCCACTCGACCCGGCGGGCAGTAACATTGCCCTGATATTTCACTCGATCCTATTTTGTGCCTTACGCAGGGAAGTGGTTTGATTAGCCCACATGATGTTTCTTACTTTGTAATGTTTTTTGCATTCTCTGACCTGTTACATGTACTCTGACAATGTTGTCTATACCGTTTTGTTGTACTTTGTATTACTTAAATAAAGGAATTAAAAAAAAAAAAAAAAAAAAAAAAAAAAAAAAAAAGCATAGACTCAACCCATTCCATAAATGAAGAGGGAGCATTGGTGTGCTCGGAAACGTGTTGTGTCATTAAAGATAATTATTTTATACATTTGACCATTGTACCTTTTTACAAGCAATTTATTTCCTTTGTTATTTCAAGCGCTAATTGCTGTGGATCTTTCACCTTGTAATACTTTGAGTTGAGCCTTTCCTTTTCAGCTTTGCTAAGTGGATAAACTTAGATACAATCTTTTTTTTTCTAGCATGTCTTCAACAAAATACATCTTCAGAGGGACTCAAAATCCTGGATCAAGGGATTACTGTTTTACAAACAGTTTGAAGATGAGCGGACAATGTTTTACCTGGAATTTATTGCAAGTATACAGATACTGTTATGCTGCGTACACACGAGCGGACTTTTCGACGGACTAGGTCCGACGGACTTTCCGAATGAACGGACTTGGCCACACACAATCACACTAAAGTCCAACAGATTTGAGCGTGATGACGTACGACTGGACTGGAATAAGGAAGTTCGTAGCCAGTAGCCAATCGCTGCCCTAGCGTCGTTGTTTGTCCGTCGGACTAGCACACGGACGAGCAGATTTTTCGATAGGAACTGGGTCCAGCAGAGTTCCGGTGGGAAAATTTGAAACATGTTCTATTTCTAAAGTCTGTCGGATTTATCGACAGCAAAATTCTGATGAAGCCTACACACGATCAAATTGTCCGACGGATTTGTTCCGTCGGACCTTTGCTGTTGAAAAGTCTGGTTATGTGTACGCGGTATTAGAGGCTCTGCATTACAATTTTCTAAATTTGCTATACCTCCATATGGTGCACCATCCACATGACACAGAAGATTAGGTCAGTCGTACTAGTCTTGCTGGCACTGAGAACTTCTCCATTGTCAGGTAAATAGTAGCTGCTCCTCCACAGTGTGTCACTTTGTACTAGGAAGCAAAACTGTACTGGGCCGGGGTTAGGGTTTTAGGGTTAAGAGTTTGAGCTCTGCACTAGTGTAGGGGACTGATGGGAAATCACTGTACTGAGTGGTTGGGGGAGAGCTCTGTGCTGGTGGGAGTATAATTTCTGATTGTACATTAACCTGTGCAATATGCACTCCTTAGCTCTGCACCTTGTTCAATATGTACTCCTTAGCCCTGCAACTTGTTCAATATGCACTTCTTAGCCCTCCACCTTGTTCAATATTAACTCCTTAGCCCTGCACCTTGTTCAATATGCACTTCTTAGCCCTGCACCTTGTTCAATATGCACTCCTTAGCCCTGCACCTTGTTCAATATGCACTCCTTAGCCCTGCACCTTGTTCAATATGCACTCCTTAGCTCTGCAACTTGTTCAATATGCACTCCTTAGCCCTGCACCTTGTTCAATATGCACTCCTTAGCCCTGCACCTTGTTCAATATGCACTCCTTAGCCCTGCAACTTGTTCAATATGCACTCCTTAGCCCTGCACCTTGTTCAATATGCACTCCTTAAGCCCCATACACACGCGCGGATTATCCGAGGACCAGGTCCGTCGGATCATGTCCGTCGTACTTTGTCCGATGTTGGTTTTGCGTACACACGGTCGGACAAAGTTGTCGGAAAATCCGATCATTCTGAACGTGGTGACGTTTGTTGCGTACGACGGGACTACGTAGAGGCTAGTAGCCAATAGCTTTGGTCTTGTAATGTGATCTGAGCATGCGTGGCACATCCGTCAGGAATTCGATACACACGATCGGATTTGGTGTGATCGGACTTTGTTGTCAAAAAATCTATCCAGCAGGAGATAGGACTTTGTCCGTCGGACAATCCGATGGAAACTGTCCGATGGTGCCTACACACGGTCGGATTTTCCGACAACATTGTCCGATAGGACAGAATCCATGGGAAAATCCGACCGTGTGTATGGGGCTTAAGCCCCGTGCCCTGTATGGTATGAACTCCTGAACCCTGCTCCCTGTGCGGATATGCACTCCTGAGCCCTACACTCCTTGGAGAACTACTATCATTTGAAGTATTTGTTTCAGCACTATTCTGGGCAAAGGACTTATGTACTGGTCCCCCTGCCCTTTGGGGTATAATGTTAATGGAGCAATATTAACCTACAAGGGGTCTCGGCACTGCCCACTCTATTCTAATTTGAAAAAAGGTTTGGAGTTAACATACACATAATTCAAATTCTGCTCTTTGTATACTAATGTGTGCTAAAATGTCTGCTACTTATGTTGTAAAAACTGATAGCAACAGCATTATCACTAGCCTTTAAAGCAATACTAAAATAAAAAAATGGAATATATTGCAGTTTACAAATTCCTAGATGTCGTGGCTGCATTTGTTTTATTTTTCTAGGTTCTTTTCCTTAATGATCACCTAGTTATCCAGCCAAGTACATCTGTTATTTTTCAATTTCCTTTAAAGTGCAACTTCACCCTAAAGTGGACGTTCTGCTTTATGTCCCCCCTTTTTTTGGGAGGGAGGGGGTGTTCCTGGTTTTGGACAGGTACCTACTTCCACTTCTAGTTGGATCGCCTAGATGGTTCCACTGGAAGTTCTTTACAGTACTTGTAGCTGCTGCCTTTAATTTTATTTTAAACAGGGTGAAGAATCTCTTTAACCGCTTCTGGACCAGCCGCCACATTTTTACGGCGGCAGGCTGGCTCCCCAGCGCAAAATCACGTTATTGTAAGTGATCTCGCAAGGTCTGGATAGCAGGTCCGGAGGCACGCACGTGGACGAGCGATCGTGACCAGGAGACACAGAACAGGGATGAGTGTGTGTAAACACACACTTCCCTGTTCTGACAGGAGTGACAGATTGTGTGTTCCTATTAGCTAGGAACCATGATCTGTCACTTCCTGTAGTTAGTCCCTCCCCTTTCAGTTAGAATCACCTCCCTAGGACACACATTTACCCCCTTCATTGCCCCCTAGTGTTAACCCCTTCACTGCCAGTGACATTTTTAGCTCCAGGCTTCAAAAAATTAAAAGTCAGCAGCTACAAATACTGTAGCTCCTGACTTTTAATATTACGACACTTACCTGGCCACGAATCCAGCGGTGTACTCACTCACTCACATTTATTAGTTATGTCCATCTTCTGTGAAGGTTGACAATGCTTCGTTCAACCCGCCGCGTTGAAGCTGACAGCTAAGGTCAGAGCCACTGTACTAACAATCCAATGTTAGTACAGTGCTCTCCCCTGCCGAGCTATTGTGTTCTGACAGGGGGATGCCCCCCCCACCAGAACTTACCAATCAGCGCTCTTAGCCTAAGGGCAGACCTTTTTTGGTTATGAGCCGACATTCGGCCTGTGTGTACTAGGCTTGAATGAGAAGTCCAGCCCAAGCTTTTTAGGCTGGGCCTCTCCTCTGGGTCACAGGAGTGCAAGTGACCCGTTTTCAAGGGAGATCAGTCTGAAGTCCACTTTCCGCTGACGTCACTGCTATCAGTCCGGGCAGCACGTCACCCCGAAGTCTGGATCCGCCAGCTGTTTTGACTGATGGCAGTCTCAGCGTCTTAGCGAGCTGCTGAGACAGCCGCTCCATGTCCTTCCACAGGTCAGCGCTCCAATGAGCGTGGAGGATCAGAGCAGGAGAGATGCTGACTGACAGTCAGCATCTCTCCGCTCGGGGAGGAGTGAGAGCTGAGCCATCGGCAATGTTCGGTGGCTCGGTTTTCAGTGCAGAGACACCGGCGGACAGCTGCAGCATCGGTCTGATGCTTCATCCACCTAGGTAACTATGAATCTACAAAAAAAAACAAAACCCCATACTTCTCTTTTAAGGCTTGCCATATACTGATCAAAATTTGGCTGGTTCAGCAGGGATTGGCTGGATTTAAATCAGTATGTGGCAGCCCCTGCTCAAATAAACTTGGTCAAATGATCCACTTCTGTCGAAGGGACATGTTAGATAAACTTTTCTCGATGAGTGACTGCAGCCAATGGCCTGCAGCCACTGATCAGTGTATTCTGACATCTGCTGGTGCAACTGTCTGAATACAATATCCCGCAGGATGGATTTCTCCATCCACCTCATTTGTGTAGATAGAGGAATATTTTCGTTTTTTGTTTTTTTTGTTCAGCTGGCTGGCTGAATTAAAAAAACTAACAGTGTATAGTGAGCTTTAGACATGAATTGTGTTACTGGCTCCATCAACAGGTGAAAATAAAGGAAATAAAAGCCACCAAATCTAAGGATTGTTTTTGCGTTAATACCATTTTAACTTCATAAATCATATGTTTTTGACTCAAACATGACGATGGATGCACAAATAAGATCAGTGGTCAGCGGATCCCACTACCTTCTTCGCCTATTGCGTAGACTCATCCCCTTCATCCCAAAAGGAGATACAGCAGCAGTAGTTGGAACAATCATCAATTCCTGACTCGACTACGCAAATTCCCTCTACCTAAGACTTCCAAAAATACCAAATTTCACGTCTACAAATCGTCCAGAACACAGCAGCCAGACTGGTAACTGGAAAAAAACCCTGGGAATCAATCACCCCATCCCTGAGGACCTTCCATTGGCTAGCCGTGAAGGAGCGAGTTACATTTAAGACCCTCCGCCTCACTCACAAATGTACACAAGGAAAAGCCACGCAATACCTCTCTGACAAAATAAAGCACTACACCCCAGGTCGCCCTCTCCGGTCAACTGACCAGAACCTCCTCCACATCCCCAAGACCCGTTATAAATTAAAAGGCGAACAAAGGTTTGCAGTCCAAGGACCACGGCTATGTCACGCTCTACCCGCGGACATCCGCTCAGAAGAAAACCATCTGGCCTTCAGGAAGAAACTCAAGACCCATCTCTTCTGAAGACCCAGACGGACACTGGCGGCAAAAGCGCTCTGAGGCGATTTAGTTTGCATATGTATACAAGTTATTCATTCATTCATTCATGCATCTTTTTTTCTATTTTTCTTTTTAAATCTTCCCTAATATCTGAATAAACTATGGTAATAAATATATAATACATAAACAATTTCATTAAAATAGTTCTGGATGAAAGGGGATATTTATGCTAGTTCTGGTAAATCACAAACGGTTTATTACTTTCTGGGCGTGGGTACCTCCTGCGAGAATTACAGGAGCATGGCCTGTCACTGCTCACCCTCAGCTCTCACATCACACATCCCAGGAGGCTCTGAGAGTAGTGTGAAAGCACAGCATAATATTGCGTATGGCCAGAGAGAGCTTCCTGTAAAGCAGTAGGAAGTCACAGCCTGCTCCCACATCCAATATGACAGCGCCAGGCATCTGAAAAACCAGCCCCAGTGATGACAGCACTGGACTCCTGGACAGGGGTGTGTCTTTTTGTTAAAAGTCAGCAGCTACGGTATTTGTAGCTGCTGATCGTTAATTTTTTTTAAAAAGAACTGAAGTTCCCCTTTAAAAAGTTCACCGGCACTCAGAAATTCTTAATGTGAGAATACGTTTTGTAAGATTGCTTATTTTAAAAGAAACCTGTCAAGACTAAAATATAGGATCTGCTGATGGTGACCTGTTTTTAAAGGCGCATGATCCAGATCTGAACATGCCTTTACTACTTGGTGAGTCATTGACCTAGAAGAAGTATAGAATATAATGTAGTAGGCAACTTCTTGTTCTGGGCCCATGACTAGCTAAATTGTGAAGCAAGGGTCAGGATAGTAGATTTGGAATATGCAGTATGAAAAATAGTCAACAATAACAGGTCGTATTCTGTATTCTTCCCCTGACAGATTCCCTTTTTATACTCCTAAATGCAGGTCAAGCCCAGCCACTAGGGTTCAGGCAGTAGTCGTAGTAAGACCTGGACATGTAAAACCAAAGGTCTTGGCTTAACATATAAGAACACAATTTCACAGGTTCAGCAAACTATTCCTTTTCTTTTCTTTTTAGATGTCTAATACAAGTCTGTGGGACGTACACAGCGTATCCTTGCAGATTATTCCATGTTGTGGGTGGGGCTACTTTGCCCTGCACATGGGAGTACCTTTCATGTGTATGCACACTCATTAATGCCTGGGACCAGGCAGGGATGTTCATGTGAGAATCAAACTTTATGGTGGGTCGCCAGCTTAGAGATGAGCTGTAGACCGTGTGCAGCAGTAAAAGTACAGAGTCCTTCTGTCAAAGTGCTGTCCTGTGACACTACACACCTTCCTTGTTGTATATTGCATTTAGGAGGGACACTACTGAGTCTATGCCCTCTCCACAAGTCCAGAATACCCCTGTCACCTTGCTCCCAGTGACAGAATTATGTCCCACCATGCACCTAGCGCAGACCTCATGCGTGCACTTAATTCACTTCTTCCACTCTCCTGTACTATGTGGCCAGGTACACGAGGTCTCTAAACCACGGGTTCAGTCCCAGTTACTTTAGAGAAACTAACAGCTAGGGAGGGAACCAGAACATTCATCCCATCGCTACCGTAGACCGGTCACCTACATCAAGTAGCACGCTTTGTGACTGGCTGCAATGTACCTTGCACTAGTTAATGGTTACCAATAGCAACTGCATTCTTCCTCCTACTTGTCTTGCTGTGTGAACCATTTGTGGTGGCTTTGCTTCGTAACCCATCTGTGCTTTACTGATTCTGTTCTTTCTTAAGCCAGAAACCATCACACACCCCTCTGAATGACTTCAGGCCAGGCTGAAAACATTACTGCAACTTCTTCTCTGGCAAAACAGACAATGTGCATTGTTGTAATATGTTGGCCGATTTATGTAGGATATATCACTACATGCATAACAAAGTCTCAAGCTTAAACTGGTTAACAGAGGTGGCTGCCCAGGCATACCTTTACAGGTGCTAGTCCAAAGCTGGCAATCCCCAATGACTGGTAGTGTTCACCGGAACATCAGCATCTTGTGCTGAATATATGCTGATTCTTAGGATCCCGGGCTCCATGTGCTGTGGTGTTTCTTCGTTCTCAAGCTCCTGCCGCACCCCCTCGGAATCAGACATTTTTCCTATTTACTGGGGCCGGCCCAAGACAATAAGCCTGGGAACTGCGGAGCAAAAAAATGTAACCCTTTCCCCAGCCTGGGCAAGCCAACTTCCTGACTAGTACAGAAAACTCACACTGTAGGCAACCTGTCTGCAAGGTTTACATAGTAAGTAATTAGTTGTCTTTACACAGATATGGCAGAGCACATTAGGGTATTGTTCGCATATATGCATTTTTTTTTAGCTTGTAAGGTTTAGTAAACATCCTGCTTGCTGCATTTTCCATCAGTTGCAGTCTCCAGTAAATGCATCCTCCATACTGCATCAAAAATGCCCTAAACTGCTTATGAGAACATCTTTTTTCGATTTGGCTGCAGTAAAACGTACACACAGTTTAGTATAACAGATGCTATGGGAGCCTTAAGTGGCTACAGCTCCAGGATTATCTAGCAACTCAATTCCCTGGACTGTTATTTGTTGTCAAGTCATCAGGGACAAACCTCCTAGAACAACATGTATACTCAAACACGCCACCCTGTATCATCTAAGAATCAACTACTGATGATGATTATAGCATAGTAACCCCAACTCAATCAGTTCACAATCTTCCCTATATGGTTTAAAACTAGTTGTACATCTCCAGGTTGTTTATGTGACTACAAACTGCTATGGACTTATTTCCCAACTCTGGGAAAATGTTAAATTATTCCTTGCAAGGGGCTACGCCTGCACTAGAAGAGTTAATAACTTGTTTTGTCTAGGTGAAAAGAGAAGTTGTTTTACTTACCTGATCCTACTCTCCTTTTGGCAGATGGTGTTCCCCCATGCTCTGGCAGTGGACTGTCCCTCAGCATCATCATGTCCAGTGCAGGGCTAAGTACCCTACTTTGGTCTTGATGATATCAGGACCCTAGACAGCAGGAGCGTGGATGAGAGGAAGCTATTAGGTCTATCTGCAGGAAGGAGCAGAGAATCAGGTAAGGTAGCCCGTAGATGATTTGATCTTGTTTCCTTCCACCACTGGACTCCTCCATCAACACAGTCAGTTTTGATGGGGGTATGCCGCCTGCCTTGTGTTCTACCTAAGGGGTGGGGGCGTGGGGAGCCTTTCCGGCTGGCAGAACACAATAATTACTACTAGCGTTTATAGCCGCCGGCAGTTATTGAATTTAAAAAATCCGACAGGCTGCCCATAGATGGAGCGAATCTTTGCCAGTCCCTGCTGAACGTGCCGAGTTTCAATTCATGTATGGCTGGCCAATGAAAACTAGTTACTGGGCTAAAAAATGTACAAAAATACGTGTGGTTTGCATTTTTTTTAGACACTCCCATTGTATTCTATCGGGGCTAAAATGCTCGACTCTATCCCAAAAGAAGTTGTACTTTTTCCAGCAATGATCCTGAAGCAACTGAATAGAAATTCTAGTGTTGAACGTTGGAGCTCTTCCAGTGAAGCTTCCAATCAGTCACACAGTCAGGTGTGCACAGAGCCTTATGGGACAGAGATTTGTCAAAAACTTTTAACCATTCCCTGCTCTATCCAAAACTGATAAAAAGTTTTGGCTTAGAAAGACTCCGTTCACTATAGGGTGGTCAAATGGAAATGGACTGCATGTCCGTTTCCATCCGATTTTCATCTAAACCGACCCGCTGGATGTATGGCGAACGTATTACATCTGTTTTCAGCGGATTTTGACGGATCAGATGCCCGGCGGGTGTCCGCTGACATCGGCCGCCCCATAGAGGACAAAGGGTGGCCCGATCAGGTCCACCTTAAGAACGGCCAGGCGGACCCGATCGGTCCGCTGGTGTGAAAGGGGCCAAATACTTTAAGGGTTAATGAGTTTTCTAATTTGAAACATTTAAAGGCCATGATGGATGATCTGCTAAAGGGTTTCTCACCATCACATTTTTTAGATGTAAAACCGCAGTGTGGTCGCATGCACACAAAACCACATGGCAGACAGTCATTCTATGTATAATATGAACCAAACCATATATGGATGCCAAAACATACACACAAGAATATGCGCATGATGAGGATGTTAAAGCTGTGACACTATTCCAAACTTTTCAAAGCATATTTGAATGTTTTCAATATGCTAAACACAGCAAACAAATTACAAGTATCTTTGCTCGGAGCATAAATGTAACATTTAAAAAAAAAAAGACCCAACTACATCGCTTCAGGCTACATTCACACCTACGTTTTTCTGTAACGCGAGTTGCTGAAAACACGCTAAAAATGCAGCAAAACATGCAATTATTTCTTAATGGTACTCCAAACGTGGGTAGCAAAAAGCACAGCAAAATGCAGAACGCAAAATGCTCTTGGCATAGGTACAAGAGCTACTTTGGCACTTCCTTCACACGTAGGCCAGCGCATTCAAGTAAATTGGCTGCCCTATGCTGTTGCAAGACAAAAGCGCCAAACAAACGCACTAAATAAAGCAACATGACGTGTTGCACAGGTGTGAATGCGAACATATGATTAATGAAAAGCTCTAATGCATTTTAAATAACACTCATTAATATTTTCTAAATGTGTGGATCCCATAGGTCACCCATGAACCTATTACGGTAGACTTTACCTCACTCACTCTCTTGTGACCACAGTTTATGCCCATGAGCCCTCGCACCTAGCACTGGGTGTGCCACCTACCCTGTCATGTCATCCCCCTTTCCCCATCACTCCCTACTGCCTACTCTTTACTCCTGTTATCCCTTGCTACCTTACTTCCTCTCTTTTCAGTATTTCAAGTTTTACGCATGTCCACATATAGTATCGCCCTTCTACTTAATTTGGAGCGAGATGGTTCGTATTTCACAAGCCTGCTTTTACAATCAGGAGGCATTAATAGTTACATAGTTACATGAGGTTAAAAAAAGACACAAGTCCAACCTATGTGTGTGATTATATGTCAGTATTACATTGTATATCCCTGTATGTTGCGGTCGTTCAGGTGCTTATCTAATAGTTTTTTGAAACTATCGATGCCCCCTGCTGAGACCACCGCCTGTGGAAGGGAATTCCACATCCTTGCCGCTCTTACAGTAAAGGACCCTCTACGCAGTTTAAGTTTAAACCTTGTTTCTCCTAATTTTAATGAGTGGCCACGTGTCTTGTTAAACTCCCTTCCGCAAAAAGGTTTTATCCCTATTGTGAGGTCTCCAGTATGGTATTTGTAAATTGAAATCATATCCCCTCTCAAGTGTCTCTTCTCCAGAGAGAATAAGTTCAGTGCTCGCAACGTTTCCTCATAACCAATATCCTTTTATTAGCTTAGTTGCCCTTCTTTGTACTCGCTCCATTTCCAGTACATCCTTCCTGAGGACTGGTGCCCAGAACTGGACAGCATACTCTAGGTGCGGCCAGACCAGAGTCTTGTAGAGTGGGAGAATTATCGTATTATCTCTGGAGTTGATCCCCTTTTTAATGCATGCCAAAATTCTGTTTGCTTTGTTAGCAGCAGCTTGACATTGCATGCCATTGCTGAGCCTATCATCTACTAGGACCCCCACGTCCTTTTCCATCTTAGATTCCCCCAGAGGTTCTCCCCCCAGTATATAGATTGCATTCATATTTTTGCCACCCAAATGCATTATTCTCCATTTTTCTACATTGAACCTCATTTGCCATGTAGTTGCCCACCCCATTAATTTGTTCAGATCTTTTTGCAAGGTTTCCACATCCTGCGGAGAAGTTATTGCATTGCAATTCAAAATCCTATGCTCAGGCCTCATAACTTTTGATAGCTTAATAGCTTGAAAGCTTAGCATGCACCTATTCCATTTCAGCCACTGCTGGAATATGCACAAATTCACAGGGAGTTCATACAATGAGTCCACAGCTGCCTTTCTCAAACCTTTTACCCCAGAGGAACATCATTTTCAGGTCTCAGGGAACCCCTGACCAACTCATCAGGGGTCAATAGGAAAAATGGAGGAGTAAGAGGAATGCAGCCCTTACAGTGGTGTTCAGAATGCCACCCTTACAGATATTTAAAAATTGGTATCATGCTGCTGTCTTTGCTAAGTGACACTGCTCTTGAAACTTTGCAGGCACCATCAAATAGGTGGTCAATCAGCCAAAGCTCAAAGAACCCCTCACAATAGCTATAGGACCCCTCGGGTTCTACAGGCACCTATTTGAGAATGGCTGTTCTACATGATGTGCACATTACAGGGAGATAAAACATAGAGTAGGAAGAGGTTACAACTTCTTTCTTGCTGTTATCTGTGTCCCACTTAGGGGATTTCCCTGCACTTCCTGTCCCAGGGATGCAAAATGTCTCCAAAGTGGATGGACATCTCACTAGAAAAAGCGATATCATTGTATTTTCCCTTTATTCCTGTTCTGATGATAACTGTAAAATTTAGGATTATTCATTACTCTCTACTGCAGTGAAAACTGATAGGGTAAATCTAGTGGGGGCAGCAGTTCTTTTCTCTACTATATCCCAAAAGTAAGATTTGATTAGACATACACGTTAACATTTTTTTTTTCTCTGTGAGCTACAAGCCACCAACTTCCTACCAACCCTGGTTCAAGACCACTGGTTCCAAACATGGAAGCTTATGGAAGCTTATGAAGGCTAATACATTGTGCCAAGTATAACTTTTCTAACAGTAGTACCAAAAATACGTTTTTAGAAGGACAAATATAGTCATCTGTGTTGCCTATAAGCTCCTCGCATCTGATCTTTCCCCCAATTACTGACTTCCCATGCCTTGTTCTGCACTAGGTGTCTGTGTTTGGGTGGCCCATCTTGGTATAGGCAGGGATTTGTTTCTTAATATCTAAACTGCACCTTCATACAATTGCTGGTTATTTAATGACTGATGGGGAAATATTCAAAAAGCAGAAGCAGATGTTAAAAAAAACAACATGGATAGAATGAATGAAGGGCAGGGAGATTCTTGCATTGTAGGTCCTCAAGTACAGCTTCCTCTCCAGCAAGGAGAACAGTGAGCAGCACAATAATGATATCACCTAATCTCCTGAGACTAGAAGCCAGAGGCATGGTGCCTTAGTCACAGTGCATTTCAGGGTACTTCTTAGGCACAATCAACAATTCTAGATGTCCCCCCATAACATAACAAATCTTCACTTTTTAAGATCAGGTCCACTTTAAGATAAACCTATAGGGACATGTCTAATCTGTATATAAAAACTCTTCTCTCTAACACTAATTGTAACTTTACACCAAGTAATTTGCCTTTGCTTTCTCTTTTCATGGGTGCAGTAACTAAGCTGCAGCACCGCCTGTCACTAGGAAATACCTCCAGATTCATTTATGACCTAATCCACTGCAGCTGTTTACATCGGTGTGTTCATCTATTTTATTTGGTCATGTTTTATTTAAACATTTGCTAAATCAGAAACCAGAGCAGGACCATTTTTAGAGATCCAATCATAAAAATACATTAAACATGCCTGGAAGGGGCTTGTGCTGACAACTGCAACAAAGTCATATTAAATGGAGCAGGCGATGAGTTACAAAGATTTGTTGTCCAACTTCGTTTTACATTGAGATCTTATTTCAGCATTCATGCAAACAATGACCTTTAAGTTAATATTCTGCTCACAGCGCTCTGTTTTCCTGCTGCCACTGTTTAAGAAAATCTTGTGAGTTACTGGATTTTAATGCAAAGCAGGTTAGTGCTGCGGGGCTGCAATATGTAAAATAACTGCAAGGCGGTCTGGAGCTTTATAAAATGTAGGACAGGTGCCTGAAGCTCTGAATCTGTTTTAATATAAAAGTGAAATAATTATATGTGTGTGAATTTGGTCATTAGTGATGTCACACCTGTGGGGGGATTATTGATGTCATACGTGAATTTATCACCATGTGTGATTCCACCACCTGCACTCCCACCTTTATTTGCTTTCATGGCCTTCCAAGGACAGCATGTGGCTGTACTGTATAGAATGTTTTTTTTGTAGGATTGTGTGTATTGAAAAAAATACTGGGAGTATAGGCCCCCTAATCTGAGGGAGGAAGGGGAGACAGATCTCCTATCACAATTTGGATTAGCAGCAAGGATGGGAAGTGTTATCATAATGGGGGATTTTAATTATCCAGACATAGACTGGGCGGAGGGAACCACACATTCGTCTAAGGCTCGCCGGTTCCTAAATGTCTTGCAGGACAATTTTATGGGTCAGATGGTAGATGCGTTACTGGATCTACTGATTACCAACAATACAGACCTGATCACGGATGTGGAAATACGGGGCAATTGGCGATCACAGGTCAATTGGCTTCAGTATAAATCACACAAATAGCAAACATAAGGGGAATACAAAGACACTGAATTTAAAAAGAGCCAACTTCCCTAAACTAGGTGCCTTGCTAGAAGGCATAAATTGGGATAAAATCTTAGGAACAAAGAACATGAAGGAGAGATGGCTTTGCTTTAAGAGCATATTAAATAAAGGCATTGGCCAATGCATACCATTGGGTAATAAATTTAAAAGAGCAAACAAAAGTCCTGGATGGCTTAACTCCAATGTAAAAATGCATATAAAAGCAAAGGAGAAGGCCTTCAAAAAATACGAGGTTGAGGGATCATCATCAGCATTCAGACTTTATAAAGAATGCAACAAGAAATGTAAGGGTGCAATAAGGACAGCTTAAGATAGAACATGAAAGACACATAGCGGATAAGAGCAAAAAAAATCCCAAGAAATTCTTTGAGTATGTAAACAGTAAAAAAAGGAGGAGAGACCATATTGGCCCCATAAAGAATGAGGAAGGACATCTGGTTACAAAGGATGGGAGATGGCAAAGGTATTGAATGGCTTCAGTAATCAAAACTGCATGCACCTCCATGGTTAACAGAGGACAGAATTAAAATTAGACTTGGGAAACTTAACATTAATAAATCACCAGGACCAGATGGCTTGCACCCGAGGGTACTTAGGGAACTCAGTCAAGTAATTGCCAGACCATTGTTCCTAATTTTTACTGACAGTCTACTGACTGGAATGGTACCAGCTGATTGGAGAAAAGCCAATGTATCGCCAATATTTAAAAAGGGCCCAAAATACATCCCTGGGAATTATAGACCAGTTAGCCTAACATCAATAGTATGTAAACTCTTGGAGGGGTTGATAAGGGACTATATACAAGATTTTAGCAATGAGAATGGTATCATTAGCAGTAATCAGCATGGATTCATGAAGAACGTTCCTGCCAAACCAATCTATTAACCTTCTATGAGGAGGACACATAGGCTGGTCTCGATGGACTTGTGTCTTTTTTCAACCTCACCTACTATGCAACTATGTAAAGAACAACCTAAAGCGTAACTTCACCCAAAAGGGGAAGTTCCTCTTTTCCATCTGCTTCCTCCCCACCTCTATCACTTTTGGATACAGATTTTGAGAAGTGCCCACTTCCACTTCTGCTCGGATTGCCTATAAGTTTGCCCCACCCCCTTTGCCCACAGCTGCCTGGGTCAAGCCACAGGTCCCTGAAGGCTGTGGGACCATTTACAAGCACAGTGGGAAGCTGGCTGTGAAGCCGCAGTGAGTCACAGCAGGATTCAATTAGTAAACATGTCGGCATCGGGGGACCCAAAGACTGGTGAAGAACTGGCCTGGGTGAGGACAGCGCTGGATCCTTGAACAGGTAAGTGTCCTTCTATTAAAAGTCAGAAGCTACAGTATTTGTAGCTGCTGACATTTAATTTTTTTTTCATACAGCCTTAAGATCCTCTTTAACTCCCCATCCGAATTGTATGACAGATATCAGGCTGGCTAGCATACAACCACGAAGGCCTCATAAATAAACAAAGACAGGGAAAAATACTATGGAAATCATACATCGCAAGATGACATAAGATCAGATGATGAATGCCAACGCGATCCCCGCATCTAACAAATCATTCACTCATGTTTAATGTCTATGGTGCGCCCTCCGTTTGTGGTGGGCTTGGCACATCCAATTAATGCTGCTTTACATCTTTCCATTGCAATAAGAAATGTGCGTGGCAACATTTTATCTCAAAATAAAACAAAAATGTACATGTTCCAAGCAATTAAGCATGTCAAAAACAAATGTCTTGCTGTCAGAGCAAACACAACATCTTATGTACAGGTATTTATCACGGGAAACTTTTGTAGAGGCAGCAGCAGCATGTATGCCCTGGTTCACATTGATGCGATTTGGCATTAAATCGCACACTATTGCCTGCAATGGAACCGCCTGAATCGGTGCGGCGCAGACTTTGCGGCACCGATTCCCAAAAGTAGTTTCTGTACTACTTTTGGTGATTTCAGGTGCGATTTCAATAGACATGTGTGCAGAAAATCGCCAGACTGACATGCGGGAATGAAATTGTGCGAGTTCAGCTGAACTTGTACAATTTCAATCCTGCAGCAGTGTGAACCTGGGCTAATATTGTGTAATAATGCTTGCTGTGGTCACCACGGGCATAACTTTGCATTAATATTGTGATTCCCACCCAGTCTACATTAAGGCTTTTTTTTTTTTTTTACTTTTGCTGTTTTCAGTCGTCAACATTGCCCCACCGATTTGTCACTAGGTCAGTATAATTAAAGAAGCCCCAATGACTACCCACCCCTTTCTTCACTCTCTTCCATTCAAGTCCTTGTATTATTTTTTTTACTGAATACAACACATCCTGTGAATGGTATATGGGATCCTGCCATTCATTTGCCTCTCCCCCGTTCACCGAAAGTGCTGCATGCTGTAAAATACTTTTAAGGCTTTTCTGAATGCCAAAGGACAAAAAGGGGTGGACAGCCATTGGGACTTTTTTAATGTTCTACAATGTAAGAGCTGAGGAAGTTAACCCTGCATCACCAGAAGGGGACCTGTCATTACTGCAGGAACATTCCTTCACTTAAGAGCAATCAGCAGGATGTAGGGTATACTTCATTAGAGGCATAAGTGTGTGCAGCCCATTGCATTAGGGTGTGCTCCCCAAATCTCAAACAAGCCTCAGCTGCATTGGACAGTGAATGAATGGGAATTGCTCTATGCTGAGCGGCTTTCTGTTTATTCACAAACAGAAGCATAGTAAACACAGTTTACTATTCCTCAGTTATGATTTAACACAGTGAGTGAGTGTGTTCATGTAGAAAAGGAAGGGGCCTTTAAATGAAATACTGAATAGCCCCTTCCCCCAGCCTCCATCTTGAAACATGCCCCAAAAGGAGGGAAGCAAGCAGTACTGTGGTGGGTGGCACAACACAGGGGGAAGCCCGGGCAGTAGGGGGAGAGTGATTAGGATGTGCCGAGGCACAACCCCTGTGTGCGCTTATGATTAGAGGTAATTTTACTGAACCTACTGTATATTCTGTAACTAAACTTTAACTTTAAAAAAGTGTGATTTCATTAACTAGTCTCATCTAAATCGAAATTAGTTTATACTATATGGCTACATTCACATGGGTGTAAAAATGTTTGTAACTCAATTATAAAAAACCCTGATTCAGCTCAACCATCCCCATGACATTAAACCAATAACGCAACTCACTGTATATACCAAAAATATATATGTTTAATATATTTATATCAAAATAAGAATAGAATCAACATTAAAAACACTATCAAACAGACAATGACATACATACTATAAAAACATCATGATCACCTCCTGTAAACCTAATATAACCACAGTATCAAAACCAATTTTTACAATGTAAGGTATAGTACCCCCAGGCTCAATGGGCCCCTATGTAGGAATACATGTAAATAGATATATGCAAGACACTGAGGTGTATGGCTAGTGATCCTGTGAAAAGGGGGCTGTTCATGAAGGATCCTAATTGGTTGAAAATTGTAAACAAAGTGTACGGATCCAATGAATGCTCTATGGATAGTAAACATAGTCCAAGCTGAAATCAACACAATGGGGTGATGATAGGGTAGCGTAGCTAGGTTTGCTAGGTATAATGATGATTGCGACAGTGGTCCAGAGGAGGTATCAGGATCAGGATTAAGGGTTGTAAAAGGTTGAATAGATAATATCAGAGGTCTGCTGGAAACCACTCTGTTTTCTGAACTGCCTTCCTCACACTGTAGTAGCCTCCCTGGCGGTATGATTATGTCAGATTTTTGCGTCTCAAAGCGGTACAATTTGGCGTTTTATATTGTAGGCCTGTAATTCTTAGCAATAACACACTTAAATCTGTCCAAACAAGAGTCGAGTAGACATCCCAGGTATCATAAAGTTTGAAACACAAAATCATAAATTATAATATAATAAATAACTATAAATAATATAATAATAATAAAATGAATTTCCCCACGATTCACTATCGCTCAATTCTGCAAGTGTTCTAATTTATTATCGCTGTTTTCTAACAGGTCTAAAACCACTTTTGACATAAAGGGCCACTTTTTGGTTGCTATGGACAATCTCCAGTTTCCAGGCAGAAAGAACAGTATATATAATTTAAAACTGCATGCAGAGCACTGGACAAAGCATTAGGGACAAAAGGGATGTAAAATGATTTCATACAGTAATGTAATCTGTAAGATTACAGTGTACTGTATGCGTTATGAATTTTAAATTTTTTGAATTTGCTGCCGGGCTCCGCCCCATATGTTGCGACGTTCGCAGGGAACGGAGCCCGGCACACAGAGCATCTGGTGGAGGACAGAGCCCACGGACACAGCGGGGAGACATCGCAGGATCCTGGGGACAAGGTAAGTATACCGCACCAGAATCCTGCAATGCAATCCCGAGTGTGGCTCGGGGTTACTGCTAATGGTACTGAAATTTAACCCCCGAGCCACACTCGGGAAAACCGCCAGGGAGGTTAATTATCCAGAGAAGAAATCACATTGTGCAATAGAGCCACCAGGTCCGGTCCTGTAGGGACCAATTGTAATCCATGCTAGAGAGGAATGATCAGTTCCAAATCCAAATGTATGAGCACCGTTGTCCTTGAATGGGTAAACGAGTGCTTAAAAGCAAGAGGTGGTCAATGGGTATAGCCTGACCAGTTTCGCTGGTCTCTGCCGGCTGCTTCAGAGGCAAGATTGAATGTGGTCCTGGTAATGTTACTGTTCTTATTCTGCATGTTTTTTTTCAGCACAAAAAGTTCTACTTATTAATCAGTAAATAGCTGCATAAATGTATCCTTTTTTTTTTATTCCTGCATTTCGCATACGTGTATACACATGTCCTCAGATACATATATTAACATTTTGTGTTATGGATCTGAACACAGAGCATGTTTACACGCCTGTGTGATTGTCTCCATTGAAAACAATGCAGATATGTTTACAAATGCTTGTAATGCCGCACGGTCGGAATTTCTGATGGAAACAGTCAGATGGGAGCTTTTCATCTGATTTTCCGACCGTGTGTATGCCCATCGGTCTTTTTCTGTCGGAATTTCCGACGGACTTTGGATTGAGAACCTATTCTTAATTTTTCCGACGGAAAACCTTTCTATTGGATTTTCCGATTGTGTGTATGCAATTCCGACACGCAAAATTCAGACGCATGCTCGGAAACAATTCGACGCATGCTCGGAAGCATTAAACTTCCCTTTTATAGTGCCGTCGAACGTGTTGTATGCCGCGGTGTTATTAACCGTCGGAATTTGGTGTGACCGTGTGTAGGCAAGACAGTTTGAGCAAAATTACGTCGGAATTCCGACGGGAAAACCATCAGAGCTTTTTCCGACGAGAATTCTGACGTGTGTACGCGGCATAAGTGCAATTTTTACGGGCATGTGAATGCAACCTAAGGGCCCTTTGACACAGGGGCGTTCCATTCCGATCAGCAGGGGATCTGTGAGCTGGTCCGTCTAATAAGACTGACAGGTAGACCAAATCAGATCGCCTGTGTGAAGGGCTCTAAGCCAATTTTATTTTCTTTAATCTCTGATAACTTCACGTTTGTTTACAGCAGATTTAATTTTGTTAGAAAGGACATCAGAATGATAATTTGTTAATAAAGTTTTTACTTATCAAATGCTTGTACCAGTTTTTTAGGTATCTATTGTTCCAAGCAGAAAATGTTCTAGTTTTGATTGTTGCCACCTGGGAATGCAGGTTAGGTACACAGTAAATTTTTTGCATGGTAAAAATGGATACTTCAGAAGATGTACAGACAAAAGACACAAGCGAGATAGAGCTACAAATTTCGATTTGTAACACGGGCACTGTCATACTACTTGAGGATCCTGTCTATCTCGTATAAGTATATGTAAAACCAATCACTAAAATATGATATAATCTATATGTTAAAGTGGTTGAAGGCTGAAGGTTTGCATTCACACTGGGGCGGGGAGTTTGAATTTCACACTGGGGCGGGGAGCCGCGGTGACGGTAAAGCAGTGCTATATTTAGCGCTGCTTTACCGTCGTTTTGCCCGCTGGATTCGGCCGCTCGCGGTGCGGTTTTACCCCCCGCGAGTGGCCGAAAAAGGGTTAATATCCCCCGCAGAGCGCCGCCGTAGCGGCGCTTTGCGACGGTATTGCCGCGGTTTTACCGCGGTGTCCCATTCAAATCAATGGGAAGGAGCGGTATAGGAGCGGTGAACACGCCGCTCCTATACCGCTCCAAAGATGCTGCTAGCAGGACTTTTTTGCCGTCCTGCTAGCGCACCGCTCCAGTGTGAAAGCCCGCCGGCTTTTACACTGGAGTGAATGGGGCCGGATTTTTTCAGGTGGTATACAGGCGCTGTACCGCCTGAAAAACGCCCCAGTGTGAAAGGGGCCTTAGGATGCATTAAGGTGAAAAAACACGAAGCTTTACAACCCCTTTAATATCACCTTAATGTTAATACAAAAGCAATGTTTAGCTTGTCTAAGGCCTTTTTTACAGGGCTTCTTAGAGGCATACAGCAGATTGCAGTAGCAGGAATCAGCGGATTCTTGCAGCTTGGATGACGGGTGTATGCTAACAGATGTGACCGCTCAGCCTGTAGCAAGCAACCCTGAACCCTCAGACATCATCCATCCCTATCTGCAGGTAACCACTAGGTAGTTAATGAGGGAATATATGTGGACAGCAATGGCTCCTGTCAGCCTATCATTGCTTTGTACAGGCTGACTGGCTGCAGCTGTTCGCATATTCCGGTCATCTATGCCGCAAGAATCTTTTGATTCTTGCTGCTGGAATCTTCTGTATGTCCCTAACTGTCTGAGTCATAAAACTGCAGCTTTCATTAAAATGAAAATGTGAACCTGCCTGTCCTTGTTCAGGTACTTCCTGTTATAGTGTGACAACGCACTGTCCCTGTAACCCTATAAAGATTTTGCGTTGTCACCCTTTCAGGTGGGCTTCCAATGGAGACCACAAGTGCCTTTTTTTCAACACACATTGATTGTAGGCATGGTCCAGTGGTATCACCTTCTGCAAACCTGTCCTGAGAAGTGCCTTGCAGCTATAACTGGAATGCATGCATACCGACAGAAAGTGGCTGTAAAGAAGCATAGGCTGAAAAATGTTAAAAAAACGTACTTTCTTAAAACAAACAGTAGCTGGTTATGACATACAATGCATTAGCAAACTAAATGTTATTCAGTAGGGGTTTACATCTACTTTAACCACTAGCCAACCGCCGCACACCGATATACGTTGGCAAAATGGTATCGGTGGGCAAATTGGCGTATCTGTACGTTCCCTTTAAGAAGCGGCGCCGTGTACAGCATGACCATGCCTGCCGGTCTCCCAGCGATCGTGTCACGGAGCCACAGAACGGGGAAGTGCCTATGTAAACAAGGCATGTAAACAAAGCATTTCCCCATTCATGACAGAGATCACTGCTCCCTGTCATCGGGAGCAGTGATCTCTGTCATGTGACTGGAAGCCCATCCCCCCACAGTTAGAATCACTCCCTAGGACACACTTAACCCCTTCATCGTCCCCTAGTAGTTAACCTCTTCACTGCCAGTGTCATTTACACAGTAATCAGTTCATTTCGTTTAGCACTGATCGCTGTATAAATGACAATGGTCCCAAAATAGTGTCAAAAGTGTCCGATGTGTCCGCCATAATGTCACAGTCTCGATAAAAATCGCAGATCGCCGCCATTACTAATAAATAAAAATGAATAATAAAAATGCCATAACTTTTGCACAAACCAATCAATATACTCTTATTGCGATTTTTTTTACCAAAAATATGTAGAAGAATATATATCGGCCTAAACTGAGGAATATTTTATATATTTTTTGGGGATATTTATTATAGCAAAAAGTAAAAAATATTGCGTTTTTTTTTCCAAAATTGACGCTCTTTTTTTATAGCGCAAAAAATAAAAACCGCAGCAGTGATCAAATACCACCAAACGAAAGCTCTATTTGTGGGGGGAAAAAGACGTCAATTTGTTTGGGTGCAACTTCGCACGACCGCGCAATTGTCAGTTAAAGCAACGCAGTGCCGAATCACAAAAAGTGCTCTCGTCAGGAAGGGGGTAAAATCTTCCGAGGCTGAAGCGGTTAAATAAAACAAGGGTTAAATTATTATTTTACTGAAACAGGCTCAAGATGCGGACAACCAAACAGGAACAAATGAGTCAATTCTTCTTTACCCTATACAAAATATAATGTAATCCCCGTAGTATATATATAATGCTTGGGTCCACTGAGCCAAGGGCTATTCTACTCTCTGGGGGATATTTACTAAGACTAGAGCACTCAGAATATGATGCAGCTGTGAATGGTAGCCAATCATGTTCTAACTTCAGCTTGTTCAATTAAGCTTTGTCAATAAAACCTGGAAGCTGATTGGTTTCTATGCAGAGCTGTACCAGATTTTGCACTCTCCAGTTTTAGTAAATTAACCCCACTGTGCCTACTGTGGTCTTCTTTAAAGGGAAACTATTATGCCCCGTACACACAGTCAGAAAATCCGACGGGAAAAGTCTGATCGGATTATGTTGTCGGAAAATCCGATCGTGTATGGGCTCTATTGGACTTTTTCCGTCGGAATTTCAAAAATTTGAGAGCAGGATCTCAAATTTTCTGACAAAAAAAATCCGATCGGACTTTTTCTGATCGTTTGTAGAGAATTCCGATCGGACAAAGTGCCACGCATGCTCAGATCAAATAAAGAGACCAAAGCTATTGGTTACTAGCCTGAACGTAGTCCCTTCTTAACGAACAAACGTCATCGCGTTCCGAACGATCGGATTTTTCGACAACTTTGTCCGACCGTGTGTATGCAACACCAGTTTCGGACAAAATCCGTCTGAAAAAATCTGACAGATATTGTGGTCGGAATATCCGACCGTGTGTACAAGGCATTAGGCCTCATGCACACTGGACATTTGCTCAGCTCTTTTAAACACCTTTCTCCAAGCAGGAGAAAAGCAGCGTCAAAAACACACCTAAAGCCATGTTTTTGAAAACGCATTTAGGTGCTCTAAAGCACGTAAAGTGCTTGGTCATTTACGCTTTCCATTGGCTAGATTAACTGCTCAAGGACCGCCTCACACAGTTATACGTTGGCAGAATGGCACGGCTGGGCACAACCACGTACCTGTACGTGGCCCTTTAAGAGCCCAGCCGTGGGTCGCGCGTGCGCCGCGCTCACGACCCGGTCCTGAGCTCCGTGACCGCGGCCACGGGACTAGCGGACCTGATCGCCGCTGGTGTCCCACGATCGAGTCACAGAGTTGAAGAACGGGGAGAGGTAAGTGTAAACAAACCTCTCCCCGTGCTTCCTAGTGACGCTGTCACTGATCTGTTCCCTGTCATCAGGAAAGCTGATCAGTGACGTCAGACACAAAGCCACGCCCCCTACAGTAAAAAAAAAAACACACACACACACACTTAACCCCTCCCCGCCCCCTAGTGGTTAACTCCTTCACTGCCAGTGTCATTTACACAGGAATCAGTGCATTTAAATAGCACTGATTGCTGTATAAATGACAATGGTCCCAAAAATGTGTCAAAAATGTCCGATGTGTCCACCATAATGTCGCAGTCACAATAAAAACGCTGATCGCCGCCATTACTTGTAAAAAAAAAAAAATTAATAAAAATGCTATAAAACTATCCCCAATTTTGTAAACGCTATAACTTTTGCGCAAACCAATCAATAATCGCTAATTGCGATTTTTTTTTTTACCAAAAATATGTAGAAGAATACGTATCGGCCTAAACTGAGGATAAAAAAATTTTTTTTATATATTTTTGGGGGACATTTATTGTAGAAAAAAGTAAAAAATATTTCATTTTTTTCAAAATTGTCGCTCTATTTTTGTTTATAGCGCAAAAAATAAAAACCGCAGAGGTGATCAAATACCACCAAAAGAAAGCTCTATTTGTGGGAAAAAAAGGACGCCAATTTTGTTTGGGAGCCACGTCGCACGACCGCGCAATTGTCAGTTAAAGCGACGCAGTGCCGAATCGCAAAAAGGGGCCTGGTCCTTTGGCTGCAAATTGGTGCGGGGCTTAAGTGGTTAATTTGCGTTTAGATATGTTTACGCGCGTTTAGGTGCGTCAAGCATTTTTTGTGCCAAAACGCTGTCGCTCCTTTTTCCTGCATGTAAATGCCTATGTGTGCATGGACACATACTGTAGGCTAACATTAAGTGGTGTTTAGAGGCAGAAAAAAATGCAAGACGCCTCTAAAAGGGGCATTTAAAACACCCAGTGTGCATGAGGCCTTATAGTTTTGGGTCAGTTCTATTTTAGTGTTTTCTTTGTTTCTTCTTGTATTATTACACTGCCCTAGGTAACAATATAATTCAATAGTACAAATGCCATAGAATAGAAAAGAAAAAATAGTAAAGTACTATTGTAGATCGTCTTCATGGTGCAAATAATTCCCAGCCATGCTAATAAGGATTTAATAACGTCTGGCCCCACTATTATTCCCTGGGAAGGGTGAAATCCAGAAAAGGGTGTGGGACATGGTGCCTAAATGGGGCTATTTGTGTGCCTAGAATGATGTCATGCATTATGTTCCAAGGCAGATCTCATTCACTTGGAAATAAGCTCTGCTTCAATGAATGCACAGACATGCAAATACTATAGAGGTCTAATTCTTTCTCGGTCCACCTCTTAACTTTGCATAGAGGCCGAAAACACAGCGGCAAGCCCATAGGAAGCTCAGCTCTACAGAATGACCTCATAGTTCTCCAGCAGTCTCAATGCATAGCAGTTCAGTCCTGACACCTGCATACACTGTGGCCAGTCCAAAATACAGGATTAAAGACAACGCGGCCAATCTTATTATTTTTAGTGAACAAAAAAATTAAAGATGTAAAACCTTTTTTTTAAATGGTATATGGGAAATAGTTTAATACTTACAATGCTTTTTACACTCAGAAACACAAGCCTCGTAAAAGTGGCAGCTGTTGCCCTTCACCAAAACACCAGATTAAAGAAAAGAAATCTCTCACATTTACATCTATACCGTAGAGTTCATGTACTAAAAGACTGAAGAAAGTTTACTTAGCAAAAAGAATAAAATGAAGCTTCAATCAACCAATCATCTGTGAGGCAAAATCCATTTTTCTTAAAAGATTCACCCACACATGACTGCAAAGTTAAAGTGAACACTTTACTCCAGTATATATATATATATATATATATATATATATATATATATATATATACATTTACACACATACACATACATAAATACATACACTCACTGGCCACTTTATTAGGTACACCTTGCTAGTACCGGGTTGGACCTAGGGCTGGGGAAAAGTCGATTTAAATCTTGAATCGAGTTGAGAGGACTGGCGCTGACACTGCACCGGGCTTGAGGTGCTGCAGGCAGGAGTTTTTAGGCGAGGCTGCAGCTTCGGCCTAGTCCGCGAGGCTGGCCTTGCGGACTAGGCCGAAGCCGCGGCCTTGCCCAAAACTCCTGCCCGCAGCTCCTCAGGACCGGTGCGGTGTCAGTGCCGGGCCTGAGGTCCTGCAGGCAGGAGTTTTTAGGGAAGGCCGCGGATTCAGCCTAGTTCACGAGGCCTAGGCTGAAGCCGCAGCCTTGCCTAAAAACTCCTGTCCGCAGGACCTCAGGCCCGGTGAATCGTGAATCGAGTTTCTTTTTAAAAAATCTCAGATTTTTTTTTTTTTTAGAGAAAAGCTCCCAGCTCTAGTTGGACCCCCTTTTGTCTTCAGAACTGCCTTAATTCTTCATGGCATAGATTCAACAAGGTGTTGGAAACATTCCTCAGAGATTTTGATCTATAGTGACATAATAGCATCACACAGTTGCTGCAGATTTGTCGGCTGCACATCCATGATGCGAATCTGCCGTTCCACCACATCCCAAAGGTCCTCTATTGGATTGAGATGCGGTGACTGTGGAGGCCATTGGAGTGCAGTGACCTCATTGTCATGTTCAAGAAACCAGTGGTGAGATGATTTGAGCTTTGTGACATGGTGCATTATCCTGCTGGAAGGAGCCATCAGAAGATGGGGACTGTAGTCATAAAGGGATGGACATGGTCAGCAACAATACTCAGGTAGGCCGTGGCATTTCAACAAAGCTCAATTGGTACTAAGGGGCCCAAAGTGTGCCAAGTAAATACTCTCCACACCATTACACCACCACCACCAGCCTGAACCATTCATACAAGGCAGGATGGATCCATGCTTTCATGTTGTTTACGACAAATTCTGACTCTACCATCTGAATGTTGCAGCTGAAATCGAGACTCATCAGACCAGGCAACTTTTTTCCGATCTTCTATTGTCCAATTTTGGTGAGCCTGTGCAAATTATAGCCTCGGTTTTCTGTTTATAGCTGACAAAAGGGGTACACGGTGTGGTCTTCTGCTGCTGTAGCCCATCTGCCTCAAGGTTCAATGTGTTTTATGTTCAGAGATGGTATTCTGCATACCTTGGTTGTAACGAGTGGTTATTTGAGTTACTGTTGCCTTTCTATCATCCCAAACCAGTCTGCCCATTCTCCTCTGACCTCTACAAGGCATTTTACTCCACACAACTGCCATTCACTGGAAATTTTCTCTGTAAACCCTAGAGATGGTTGTGCATGAAAATCCCAATAGATCAGCAGTTTTTTAAATACTCAGACCAGCCCGTCTGGCGCCAACAGCCATGCCATGTTCAAAGTCACTTAAATCCCCTTTCTTCCCCATTCTGATGCTCAAAATGAACTTCAGTAAGTTGTCTTCACCACGTCAAGATGCCTAAATGCATTGAGTTGCTGCCAAGTGATTGGCTGATTAGCAATTTGTGTTGCCATGCAATTGAACAGGGGTACCTAATAAAGTGGCCGGTGTATACAGTGCATCAGGAAAGTATTCACAGTGCTTCACTTTTTCCACATTTTGTTATGTTACAGCCTTATTTAAAAATGTATAAAATTCATTATTTTCCTCGAAACGCTACAAACAATACCCCATAATGACAACGTGAAAGAAGTTTGTTTGAAATCTTATTTCAAATTTATTAAAAATAAAAAAATCACATGTACATAAGTATTCACAGCCTTTGCCCAATACTTTGTTGAAGCACATTTGGCACCAATTACAGCCTCAAATCTTTTTTAGTATGATGCTACAAGCTTGGCACACCTTTTTCTGGGAAGATTCTCCCATTCTTCTTTGCAGAACCTCTCAAGCTCCATCAGGTTGGATGAGGAGTGTCGGTGCACAACCATTTTCAGATCTCTCCAGAGATGTTCAATCGGGTTCAAGTCTGGGCTCTGGTTGGGCCACTCAAAGACATTCACAGAGTTGTCCCGTAGCCACTCCTTTGTTATCTTGGCTGTATGCTAAGGGTCGTTGTTCTTTTGGAAGATGAACCTTCGCCCCAGTCTGAGGTCCAGAGAACTTTGGAGCAGGTTTTCATCAAGAATGTCTCTGTACATTGCTGAATTCATTTTTCCCTCGATCCTGATTAGTCCACCACCATGTTTCACTGTAGGGATGGTATTGGCTAGATGATGATCGGTGCCTGGTTTCCTCCAGACATGACACTTGTCATTCAAGCCAAAGAGTTCAATCTTTGTTTCAACAGACCAGAGAATTTTGTTTCTCATGGTCTGAGAGTCCTTCAGGTGCCTTTTGGAAAACTCCAGGCGGGCTGACTTGTGCTTTTTATTGAGGAGTGGCTTCCATCTGGGCACTCTACCATACAGGCCTGATTGGTGGAGTGCTGAAGAGATGGTTGTTCTTCTGGAAGGATGTCCACCTCTCCAAAGAGAAACACAGGAGCAAAGTGACCATCTGATTCTTGGTCACTTCCCTGACTAAGGCCCTTCTCTCTCGCTCGCTCAGTTTGGCCGGGGGCAGGCCACTCTAGGAAGAGTCCTGGTGGTTCCAAACGTCTTCCATGTATGGATGATGGAGGCCACTGTGCTCATTGGGACTTTTCTGTACCCTTTCCCAGATTTGTGCCTCGATAAATGTACATGGGATTTTTTTTCCTTTTTTATTTTTAATAAATTTGAAAAGATTTTAAATAAACTTCTTTCACGTTGTCATTATTTTGAGGAAAATAATGAATTGAATCCATTTTGGAATAAGGCTGTAACATAACAAAATATGGAAAAAGTGAAGTGCTGTGAATACTTTCCGGATGCACTGTATATAGTGTTATAATATATTCTACATTATATTAAAGTATGTTCCTTATACAAAATTAGATTTAAGGTGGTTTTAGATGGGTGGTGCTCAGGATGTCATGTGTGAAGATATGGTAATCCATAGTACCCTGAAAAGAAGCTCTGTTTTGAGAATACTGCACCACTGGTACTGGTCAGGTATGTCAAAGGTAAGTGATGGCACCATTATTTTAGTGTTTTTTTTTTGTAGCAGCACTGCCTAGTAAATAGGGATAGTAAAAAAAAATCTAATAGCATTAGGCCTCACCTATTGATCGAATTCCCAAAATCAAAGATAACATCTGTCTCTGCATAACTAGCTATATATATATTTAGATTTACATAGGCTGAACAAGAGAAATCAGTCAATTCTCCCCCATCCACACTAAACAGGAATCTCCCTTGATGACTATTGTATTTAGGCAGCCACAGTGCCTACGGTTGTCAGAATACCGGAACAGTGTCTGCATCTGATTGGATGCAGTCACTGTTTGGCTGAAAAATTTCTACCCAGTTTTTTGGTCAACTTTTGTGGAGCTGGGTGGTGCCCAAATCCGAGCCATGTATGGCTATCACAAATGTCCCTGCATTTCAGTTTATGGCCAAATAAACAATAAAACTCTGGTTTTAAACAAACATTTGGCCTCATTACCTGTTGTCATCCAATACTATAAACCCTGTATTTTTATTTAATTTTTATAATTTAATACTGAGTAGGACTGCTTACATGGCTATAAGATTTATTGAGTCTAATTTGCATACCACTTGGATTGTTGCCAACTTTGGTCTTATATTACAGTTGACATCTTGCATGTATAAGCTCATCAGCAAGCTTTCCCTGAAAATGATAAGATAATTGCAACTATGATAGTAATTCTTTAAAGTGGACCTTGACTTCCCTGGGATTTCCAAAGCAGGCTACAAAATGATTTAATTTTCTTTCCTTCCACCATGGTGCTTGATTTCCCCATTAACACTTCAGTGTTACAGTCAGTGCAGCGGAGGGGGCACGGGAAGCTAGTGGCTATAGCCGACGGAAATAATTATATGCAAGAAAATCCAACAGGCTGGTTGTACCCAAGTCGATCTATGGATAGTCCCTGCTGAACTGATTGAATTTCGATCCATGTATGGTCGACTTTAGGTCCTCTTGGTCACGCCTCCCCACCCCCGCAACATAAACCGCATAATCATTTTTTTTGTTTTTTAGCTCTGCTTACTTATTGAATTATTTTTTGTCAGGTCAAGCCCACCTGCCCCTCACATCCTCCCAACCCCCCCCCCCCACTTCCACTGCAATCCTTAGGTGAAAATAAGTTCACTAAATCACTGAAGAGGACCAAGATGGTGGCAACTAGGCTTCGTCATCTGAACAATGGATCATAGCAGGACAACGCTGGATCCACTGGACAGGTGAGTAGGTGAACTGAAGACAAGCTGTCATCACATGTAAGGGGGGGGGGGGGGGGTGTAACAGACCAACAGAGTGAAGTTCCCTATTAAAGCTGGCCATACACTGATTGAAATTTGGTTGAATATGGGGACCAAACCAAATTTTGATCAGTGTGTGGCTCTCCCAGCTCAACAGAAGAAAGTTGTTTCATTAAAAGGGACATGACAGGAAACTTTTATCGATCGGCAGCCAAAGCCATTAATTAGTGTATTCTGACAACTGTGGGTCCTGCTGTCAGATTACAATGTCCCAGCAGGGGGAATTCCTCCATCCACCTCATTTGTGTGTTGGATTTTTGTCATTCAGTCTCCTGGCCATCCATGTATGGCCACCTGTGGTTTGCTTATTTAGGTCAATTCAACTCGTTTGCTTTAACCTTCTCTCCTCAACAATATCTTTCCTTTGTACCCTGCCACTCTGTGACAGGTAGATAAAAAGGGAGAACACAGGAAGCGCCACCTAAGTGCAGTATTAAAATCAGGGTTTTATAGACAAGGTACATGAGAACACTCACAAGAGATAAAAAAGATATAGGCTCATCTGTCATCCAGTAGTCCTGGGGGCTCCTTGTGTCCGGAAAGGGCTCCAATGCGTGGCTGTGTAGATGGTGTGTCCTCAGCACGTCCTGCGGCCACCAGGAAGGCAAACTGATCCAGCGTGAAAAGCCCTGCGCTCCACGCGGGCTCTGTTTGCTTTCCTGGTGGCCGCAGGACGTGCTGAGACACCATCTACACAGCCACGCATTGGAGCCCTTTCTGGACACAGGGAGTCCCCAGGACTACTGGATGACAGATGAGCCTATATCTTCTTTATCTCTTGTGAGTGTTCTCATGTACCTTGTCATTAAAACCCCGATTTTAATACTGCAATGAGGTGGTGCTTCCTGTGTTCTCCCTTTCTATCTTTCTCTATACAGAGTTGGCTCTCTGAGAACATCAGCCGCCTCTACCACCCCATCATTCTTTTGCCATGAACTGATGATCCATTTATGTACTGCTTATAGACTGAATATAAGTGATTATTTGTTTGTATTATCACTACTTTTACTACTAATTTTAAACTTAGTTACATTGTTCTTTGCGCTAACAGTTAATGATACCATTGTTTACTCTGTGACTGGTGCTGAAGGATGTACCTATTTTTTTCTGCGTATGTAGAAACATGTGAATGTGTCAGGGCTGGGCTCAGCCCTTCCTTCTCAAAGCTGGCCGCTCAGCTGTCGGCTAATTGCCAGCTCCTATCTCTCCACAGTTACTCAGCTGTTGATGATATCCTGCTCGTCAGTCCTGCCTACTTAAGCAGTTCAGCCCAGTGGATCTCTGCCTTCGCCTTAGTCAACATCACAGAGATGCTCTCCTGCATTCCTGTTAAAAGACTTGCTTGGCTGACATTCCTTCTGGCTCCAGATCCTGCTTGCTGTTTTGCTACGCTCATCTCCAGCTCCCTGACCTTTGGCTTGTCTGACTATCCGTTCCGGTTCCTGAACTCTGGCTATGTTTTGACTACATTTTGTTCTATTTACTTTTATTATTAAACAACTGTGATTTAACTGTACTTCTGTCTCAGTCTGATTTCATGGTTTCTGACAGAATGACTCCACATGAAAATAATGAGCCAACAAGCACTGACACAAAGAGAGTTTATAGCACTGCACACAGTGTCATTTTTGCAGGAAGAAAGCTATTTAAATCACTCGCGGCTAATGAATTGATGGCTCCTGTAACACAGAGAGCTGTCATTCATTAATAAAAAAACAAAAAAAAAAGCGTAGGGGTCCCCCCAAATTCAATAACCAGGCCCTTCAGGTCTGGGATGGATATTAAGGGGGATCCCAGCCAAAAAAAAAAAAAAAAATGGCGTAGGGTCCCCCCCTCAAAATCCATACCAGACCCTTGAGGTCTGGTATGGATTTTAAGGGGAACCCTAGCCAAAAAAAATGGCGTGGGGTCCCCCTCAAAATCCATACCAGACCCTTATCCGAGCACGCAACCTGGCAGGCAGCAGGAAAAGAGGGGGGGACGAGAGCGGCCCCCCCTCTCGCCTGAACCGTACCAGGCCACATGCCCTCAACATTGGGAGGATGCTTTGGGGGTCTAAGACCCCTAAAGCACCTTGTCCCCATGTTGATTAGGACAAGGGCCTCTTCCCCACAACCCTGGCCGGTGGTTGTGGGGGTCTGCGGGCGGGGGGCTTATCGGAATCTGGAAGCCCCCTTTAACAAGGGGACCCCCAGATCCCGGCCCTCCCCCTGTGTGAAATGGTAAGGGGGTACCATTTCACCAAAAAAGTGGCAAAAATGGTAAAAAGGACAGGAGACAGTCTTTGACAATTCCTTTATTAAAATCTTCTTTCTTCTTTCTTCATCCTTCGGTTTCTTCATCTTCTCCTTCCTTCATCTTCTTCCATCTTCTTCTTCCATTTTCTTCTTCCTCCGATCCGCTTCTTCTTGCGCTGGTCTTCTCGTCCTTCTCGTCCGGCATCTTCTTCCGTCGGCGTCGGCGTCGGTGTCTCTGTCTCTTCTTGGGCCGCTCCGCGCAATGGGAGGCTCCCGCTGTGTGAGGCTCCGCTCCGTCTGACAGGTCTTTTATAATGGAGGGCACCTGGTGACCCCGCCCCCTCTGACGCACAGGGACGTCATGGGGAATTCCATGATGGATTTCCCCATGATGTCAGAGGGGGGCGGGGTCACCAGGTGCCCTCCGTTTTAAAAGACCTGTCAGATGGAGCGGAGCCTCACACAGCGGGAGCCTCCCATTGCGCGGAGCGGCCCAAGAAGACACCGACACCGACGCCGACGCCGACGGAAGAAGATGCCGGACGAGAAGGACGAGAAGACCAGCGCAAGAAGAAGCGGATCGGAGGAAGAAGAAAATGGAAGAAGAAGATGGAAGAAGATGAAGGAAGGAGAAGATGAAGAATCCGAAGGATGAAGAAAGAAGAAAGAAGATTTTAATAAAGGAATTGTCAAAGACTGTCTCCTGTCCTTTTTACCATTTTTGCCACTTTTTTGGTGAAATGGTAGGGGTACTTTTGTACCCCCTTACCATTTCACACAGGGGGGGGCCGGGATCTGGGGGTCCCCTTGTTAAAGGGGGCTTCCAGATTCCGATAAGCCCCCCGCCCGCAGACCCCCACAACCACCGGCCAGGGTTGTGGGGAAGAGGCCCTTGTCCTAATCAACATGGGGACAAGGTGCTTTAGGGGTCTTAGACCCCCAAAGCATCCTCCCAATGTTGAGGGCATGTGGCCTGGTACGGTTCAGGCGAGAGGGGGGGCCGCTCTCGTCCCCCCCTCTTTTCCTGCGGCCTGCCAGGTTGCGTGCTCGGATAAGGGTCTGGTATGGATTTTGAGGGGGACCCCACGCCATTTTTTTTTGGCTAGGGTTCCCCTTAAAATCCATACCAGACCTCAAGGGTCTGGTATGGATTTTGAGGGGGACCCTACGCCATTTTTTTTTTTTGGCTGGGATCCCCCTTAATATCCATCCCAGACCTGAAGGGCCTGGTTATTGAATTTGGGGGGACCCCTACGCTTTTTTTTTTTCATTTTTTTTTTTTTTTATCAATGACTTTTTTTTTATGAATGAGTTTCAATGAATCACTGTTCTCTGTGTTACGGGAGCCGTGAATTAACATTAGCCGCGAGTGATTCTAAAGCTCGCACGGACTTTAGGTCCGTTCGCGGGTTCTGGTGCGAGCGAACGGGGGGCTGTGCACTCCGGTGATTTGTAGATTACATGGGGCTTTTCTTTGCTTTCCATTGGCTGAATGGAACAGCAGGGAAAAAAAGGAAGGTAGGTACAGTATACACTGCTACTATATCTGAATAACTGTGATGTTTTTTTATACCTGTTAATTACATTTAGAGATGACTGTCATGGGGTATTACCTATTATTTGGCTTTGTAATAGGGCAAAAGGCCCAAGTCGTATCTCTTTCATCATCATTTTTCAACATTGTTGAAACTAGATAGGATCATGTGTTTATGATGTCACTGGTTTTAAGGGGATAGATCAGTCTTCAGTGTATGAGGGAATGGTGCATTCAAAATTCAAAACTTTATCAATACACCTAGGAAAGCAAAACAAGAGGTGTCAGCTATCGAAAATGGTTAAAGAATATTCAAAAGTCCCCCATGCTTTTCAAAATCACTACTTACTATACATTCTTCATATGCAAACGGGGCTTTGCATTCCTCCTACTGTTTTTTCATATAAACCTGTAACAAGTCATGGAGCCTATGCATTTTTAGTGCACTCATAGACATTACATGTCAGTAACCCAATCAGTTACCTAATGGACACTGTCTGGGGAAACACTCTATCAGCAACTGTCTCTGCTGAAATAAGCAGCACCAGCAGTATCTACCATTACCACTTCCCTTCCCCCTTTTTCCTTTCCATAGCAACAAACACAACGCTGAGCAATGTACAAGCTAATTCTGGTGCCTAAAGGCAATCAGGTCTTCCATGCACACCTGACTGCCCACGTAGGTCTATGGGAGACCTTAGATCTGTTCAAATCTGAGATTGGGGACTGTCAAATGTATACATGCTCTTTGTTAAGACATAAGCTGTCCTAAAAATAAAGCGCAAGAGGTCAAGGTACAGTGTGATCTTGTGGTTTACAGACCCCGAAAAAGAACAATGGTCAATCTTATTAGCAGACCCACAACAAAAAATTGTATTTTTACAGACATTGGGAAATATTCTGGGAATCCATCAGGGATAGGGGAAAAAATGACAAAATAAGGGAAACAATGATATTAGTAAAAACTGTATTTATACTGCAATTATTAGTAATTATATGTTAAAATGTATTGTCCATAGCTGCTGTTTGTATCACAAGTGATGGTTTTACAGTTCAGGTTAGAAAATAAATGGAAGATGCCAACTGGTTGGCAACATAGACAGTTTTTTCAGATATTTTTGAAGTATGGGGCGCTTCGTATGCTAAATTATTATTATCATCATCTTCTACGCCACTTTTCTTGTTCTTTTATTACATGGTGTGCTGGATCTTGGTAGAAAGTAACACACTGAAGCCAGTCTTCTTAAATAGCTTAGAACTCTATACAGCTGTAGATGAGTAGATACTGTATGTAATTACTTAGTTATGTAATTGTATCCTAAGGGCACGTAAGCAACAAACAAAATTATAGGGAAGGTTCAATCCTCTACTGGAGCTGTCAGCCTCTATAAGATCTCCATTAAGCGACATTTTTTTTAATGATGAAGATCTACATTCTATAACCTACAGTATAATTTGAAAAGTGGTCTTCATGCCTCTGACAGGTGCATAAGCAGTCATTTAAAGTTTTGATCTCAAGTGCAAATATTCCTTCTCCACAGAACTTCACAGATAAAAATTCCCAAATGCTTTGGATTATTCCTGCTCTACGTCTAATGACCTGAGCTCTCAGTCATCATGGTATGGGTATACTGTAGTTTATGAAGGAACCTGGTATTGGAGAGTTGCTAAAATACTCTACTATTTCAAGAAAAGCAGGGAAAGCATTTACTAATTGTATGGGGTTATTCATTTTAACATCTGTCCATTTTAAACAATATCCTGTTTTTATACAGACTGTAGTTCTGCTGTTAGGTTTTCTAAAGCCATCTGTGGTCACTACAATGGTGACTTGTGTAAAGGCTACATCAGTGTGTTCTCATGTGAATCTATCCCCTCCTCTGCCAGTTGAACCATTTATGTCCATGATGGTACACGTAGACTGTGGTCTGTTGAAATCTGGACATTATGGTTACAAACACAACTTTCTTAGGGAAAGGGAAGCATGACCTTGGGTTGAGATGCCAAATGGGGTCCCAGAATCAAGCTTTGGCAGTCATCACATTGTTTTATCCTATACAAAGGTTGCATGCTTCAATAATGATGACAAATGCTTGTAAAATAATCCATCTTCCCTCAACTGCTAGGCTTGCAATAGAGGCATTTTTTTTTGGGAAAAGCACTTGACGTGTCGATACAGTGAAAAAAGATATCTTATTAAAGGTAAAATGGCTTGCTCTGCAGCAGGCAGCTTGTAGGAATCAGCTGCAGCCTTTGCCGCAGTGTGAGTGCGTGTGTATGTGTGTCACGACCAGCCCCTCCCAAACCAACAATATCTCTCTGTGATGAATGGGTCTGTACAACTCCCCTATCAGACTTCCAATGTCAATTCTTCTTCTCAGCTTGCTCTTGGTCATTTTGTTATAGTTACTGACACCGTGATGCTCCCTTCTTTCCTCCCCCACCTCCTCATTAAGGGGACTTTTGCTGATGTATCCTCCTTGACAGCACATTGGGTAATGCCTATGACTCCCTTCCTCTCCACCTCATATTCAGCAAAACTGATAATCGGGATTACTATGAGAAAAGTGACTGTGTTTGTAATGCAATACATTTACTTAAGACCCCATTTTTTCCTCGAAATGATAACTCAGAATCCAACAAAATGAGAGATAGTTAAATTCCATATGTAGCATGATTTTACAATCTATACACACACTTATTATATATATATATATATATATATATATATATAAGACATAAGACATTGTGAATTTTACATTGACACAAATGAGCAACAAATGACATATACAATATTTTGCATTGTAGGCTTTAAAAACAAAGTCATTTCAATGGTTGCATTTAGTAGTCATGGAATTTACCTATTACTTTATCTGTTTTCTATAAGTGATATAATGAAATATAAAAAATGCAATGTTTATTTACAGTATTGTTTTATCTATCTATCTATCTATCTATCTATCTATCTATCTATCTATCTATCTATCTATCTATCTATCTACTTACATCTCCCTCTCTCATCTTCTCTCTTTCTTTCTCTTCCCCTCTTTTTTTCCTTCTCACTATAGATATAGAAGGCAATCCAAGAGCTTCTATAGATGAACAAGGACAGTATAATAGTTTTATTGCACCAGCTTTTCAGCAAGTCATAGCCCACCTTTCTCAAGGATATATATATATATATATATATATATATATATATATATATATATATATATACAGGAAACATAGTGATACCTCTTTATTATAACACAGTTAAGACTACCTAAGAATGGCAATAAAAAACCCACATCTGTTAAATGTTACCTTTCCAATGTCGAAAAATCTTTAACAAATCAGTGATATCTGAATAATCTACTGAAAACATAAATCTGACTTGATTATTATATATCTATATCTATAGATCTATATTGTTATAGATGTATAGATAGATACAAAATCGAGAGACGTAACCCAATACTTGTGGTACCACATCCATGAGGAACACAAAAAGAAAAAATAGGAAATATTGCACTTTAACTGTTGCCAACTGTAATCCCAATTAGGAGAAATTACTCAATGTATAAAAATTTACAAAATGTATTTAACAACATATATATATATATATATACACATATATATATATATATATTTATATATATATATATATATACACACACACACACACACACATACACACACACATATATATATATATATATATATATATATATATATATATATATATATATATATATATATATATGTGTGTATAGATTAGATTAAATTCCATATGTAGCATGATTTTATAATCTCTCATTTTGCATGATTCTGAGTTATCATTTCTGTAAAGGAAAAAACAGTCAGTAGGCCGGATGATATGTGACCTGTTAAAATGGAATTGATCATGTTTGTGGCAAGCGTAGGCCTCAGACTTCGCCCACAGAAGTCATTTAGCCTGCTAGCTTTGAAGGTCTCTATATGTTCTACAGCTCTTAAAATAAAGATTAGTCAATAAAGGACATGACACTATAGCAACAGAGAGATGCATATGTAGAAGTAGAGAGAATAATACATAGAAAGAGACTTAAGAAAGATAACCAGACCACCAGATAAATTAATACATGCCTATATGATTAACAAATCAAACAATTATAAAAATTTCCAAAAAGAGAAAACAGAACATCCTGATGGACATTGATATGATGAAATAAAGTCTTTTTCCTTTACTAGACAATTCAAATAAATACAAATAAATCTGATTTTCACCATCGTAAAGCAAACGTTGGTAGATCTATAGACCAAGAAAAGCAGCTACACTGTGACGGTAGTGTAAGGGTTACAGAGCTATAAACGTAGGATAAGTCTTGGAAGGCTTCAGGTACCCAGAGGAAACAGTCGCCATGGAGATAAAACCTCCTATTGAAATACTGCCTCTATGAGTTCCTTATTTTGCTGTACCAGGAGGTATATCAAAGGCCTCTGAGTGACACAGAATATTCGAGTCCAGGCCTTGGGTTTATCCATGAAACCTTAGATTTTCTTTCAGATTTTTACACTACAATATGCCCCATCCAAATAAACAAAAGCATAATGTAAAAGGACCACAATATGAGATATAGAAACCCTGTAAATCAATGGCCAACACATCCTGGCCGAGTAACAGGTCCTAAAAGTGTAACATCTGGATTGAAAAGATGTCTGTTTCTTAGACACTCAATAAAAATACATCGTTTTACTTGTTCATCTATACATACATACTGAGCCAAAAACATGTAAAGGAGCCATCAGTGCCCTTCAGATGTCAGGCCTCCATTTGGGACGGGAGTGACAAGGGAGGAGCAGACACACCTATTACAAAAAGACGCTACTTTACGTTCATGTCCTCCCTAATGCCCTTTTGACTTTTATTATCATTATTATTTCATCCAAGATGGAATGTGGAGAGTCAGGCAAGGCGCTGCACAGATGGTCCTTCTTTTACTTTCTCTAATGACGAGAATTAGAGCGACCAAAGCATCACTTAAAGGATGCCGGAGCGAGGATCAAATAACAGCAATGATGAGGAAAGCAGGGAAGGGATTGGGAAGGCTGGTGTTAGGAAAATTAGAAATGTACATAGCTCTGCCTTCTAAGGCTGGCTTCTCCAGAATTTCCATCCTAGATTCCAGCTGGATGAAAACACCCAGACATAACAATCGCATGAGCAAAGGGGACAGCTTCAATTAATCTGTTTTTAGTGGAAGGCTTCTTATATGCAGGCGGCGGCTAATCTCAGCTTTACCAATACATTAGCACACTAATTCTTCAGTGTGACAGCGTGAAAAGATTTACATGTTGCATTCTGGTGATTTTATGTCCTACAATTGAATCAAGCTTAAAAAAAAAAAAAAAAAAAAAAAAGATAGAGATCAGCAATCTAGAACTACTATGTTACAGCGGAAAGAGTCATCTTAAACATACCATTCCATATCAGGACTCCAGAGTTGTGTCAGTCGCTGCTGGAGATGCCGCACAAGCAGGAGGTCATACAAAGAGTCTTTAGATTTGTGATTTCAATAAAATAAAATGTAAAAGAATTGGGAAAGAAGAGAGAGGTGCAGTGATACAATCATAGAGAAGAGCCAGCACAAGGCAGCTGCTTTCTGAACGCAAACCAGGGAGGAGCGGTCCAGCCTCTCTCTGACACCCACTCCACAATGCACCAGGCAGACTTAACCCCTCACCAGCCAGCCATAGATCACACACACAGGGATTCCAATCCAGCCTGGACAGTGACAGATCCTGTGCAAGACAAGGGTTAACGAACCAAAATTACACAGGATTTTAATGCACAGTTATGGATTTTTATGTAGTGGCTGAAAAAAAAATGAACTTTAGTAAGGTATGACATTTTGGTAAATGAAGTACGGTTTTCAATTTTAGATTTTACATCTAAGAAATTAGATGAGGGGGGGGGGCAAAAATGTAAAACTACAATTTTAAAGTAGAAGGAAAACTTCTAAAAATAAAAATATTACACATTGCTTTAGACAGTAAATCTATACTTAGAAAAAATAAATATATATATATATATATAAATAAAAAGGTGATTTAATTTTTTTCTGCCGTCACTCTTCGAAAACAGAGCTTGCAATCTATTATCTTTACCATAGACACAGAAAGAGCCCCAACACACAGTTTGGTATGTACTGGGGATTGGATGTGCCTTTAAGATGAACAAGCTTTCGTAGTACTCCACCTTTTCCTAAATGACATCTCCCATGATGCTCTGCATGCCAGAATCACGTAATGATGGAGTATCTCAATTTCTGGTTGGACGTAAAATAAAGCTGTACATGGGTAGAAGTGACAAGAGCTGGATTCTCTGTGCTGGTCAGCTGATCCATCCTGGCAGCACAGTGGTGTAGTGGTTAGCACTTTCACCTAGCAGCAATAGGGTCGCTGGTTCGAATCCCGACCACGACACCTTCTGCCTGGAGTTTGCATGTTCTCCCTATGCCTGCGTGGGTTTCCTCCGGGTACTCCGGTTTCCTCCCACACTCCAAAGACTTGCTGGTAGGTTAATTAGATCCTGTCGATAAAATTGGCCAAATAGGTGTATGTGTTTGTAAGCGTGTCAGGACCCCACAGGGCAAGGACCGCACTATACCACAGATGGACACCAGTGGTAAAAGCGCCCTGAGGCGATTCAGTTTGCATAGGTAGCGCTATACAAGTCATTCATTCATTCATTCATTCATGATACTGTAGGTTACATTCTGTGCTACTATTAAGTACTGATAGTGCAGGCCACATCTGCCAATCAGTAAAAAGAAGTGATCAAGCCAATGCAAATGAATGGCCACTCTTCTACACAATTACACTTAGTAAGTAAATAACCCCCTGAGAATGGTCAGCTTGTCTGTAGAGACCCGCTCTAGAAAAGATACACTTTACTGTTAATGGATCCACACAGCAGAGAGGAGAACATTCAACAGCAGGTCCATTGTGGAAATTAACCATTTCATCCAGGAAAAATTAGTTTGCAACTAACATTTTTACATGTCTGCTGAAAAGACCCAAGTCTTCTGAAGGCTTGCAGCTGTCAATTTATTTTATTTAAAGCTCTTTTAAAACTAAAAACAAAATTTAAATTCCTAAATTTGGTAGTCTTTTATTTTCACCTGGTGATCCTGCCAGTAACACACTTTCTGTCTTATGCCCCGTATACACGGGCAGACATTCCGTCCACAAAATCCGTCAGATTTTTTCCGTCGGATTTCGTCCAAAACTTGTGTAGCACACACACGGTCGGACAAAGTTGTCGGAAAATCCGATTTTTCTGAACGAGGTGACGTACAACACGTACGACGGGACTATGTAGAGGCCAGTAGCCAATAGCTTTTGTCTCCAAATTTCTTCTGAGCATGCATGGCACTTTGTGCGTTGGAATTCTCTACACACGATCGGAGAAAGGCAGATCGGATTTTTTGGTCGGAAAATTTTAGATTCTGCTCTCAAATATTGCCGGAAAAAGCCCGCTAGAGCTCACACACAATCGGATTTTTCAACAACATAATCCGATCGGACTTTTTCCATCGGAATATCCGACCGCGTGTACGGGGCATTAGGGTGTCTCCACTGTGGATGGAGGAGCAACAGAGACACCTTGCGACAGCAGCATTTTCAGTCTGGGGAGAGGTAAATGTTGGATACACTGGCACATTTAGATGGGCTCAAAGTAGAACACCAGCTAACACTATTAAAGCAATTACAGCAACATTTATTTCCTTTTTGGGATAAAGTTTTTACATAAATTTATAAAAGCTGATCATCGAAAGCACTCCTGTAAGGCTCCATGCACACTGGGCTTAAATAAATATCTGTTCTCTTGGGAGTAGAAAACGCTCATATAGAGCACTTTTTTGTACAATGTTTAGATGAGTTTAGGAGAGTTTTACATTTTTTTTTGCCAGTGAGCTCCAATCAGAAACGCGAACCAGGAGGTTTTTTTTCCCTGTCTCTAAACGTTGAGCTCAAAATACCATTTATACTCGAGTATCAGTCGACCCGAATGTAAGTCGAGGCACCTAATTTTACCACAAAAAAATGGGAAAATGTATTGACTCGAGTATAAGCCTTGGGTGAGAAATGCGCAGCTACTGTAAGTGGAAAATACGGCCAACAATGCCCATTTGCAGCCTCACTGTGTCAATTTGCATGCCTCACTGTGCCCATTTTCAGCCATAGGTCCCCCGAACTTTAAACTCGGTAGTTAAGGGTTCCTAGATGCCCCCTAGCTGCAGTCAAAATTGGGGGTTTCTGGACCCAAAGGGTCCCGAAATGACATTGCTGCAGATGGACACAGTTGACCAACTTTGGGGCCCCGTATCTCGGGGCCACTTAGTGCTAGTGTACAAACCCAGTGGAACTAGCACTACAACATAATCAAAGATGGGGTTCCTAGCACTAAGTGGCCCTGAGATATGGGGCCCCAAAGTCGGTTCGGAAAATGTCAAGCACTTTTCTGCATCAGAGAATTAAATTTTTGTTATCCAGCTTTGGATATGTTGTAGTGCTAGTTCCACTGGGTTTGCACACAAATTTGGGGTTTCTAGCACCAAGTGGCCCCGAGTTACGGGCCCCAAAGTCGGTTCGGAAAATGTCATTTTCTGTAGCAGTAAAATGCTTGACTCGAGTATAAGCCGAGGGGGGCATTTTCAGCACAAAAAAAATGTGCTGAAAAACTTGGCTTATACTCGAGTATATATGGTATGCCTGTAAAGGTCCTAATGTACATGGACACATTGGACAACATTGAGTTGCTTCTACAGGCAGAACACAAAACTCCTGTAGAAGCAAAGTTTTCTATGCTCGTGTGCATGGAGCCTTATGCCCCCTACACACGATCAGATTTTCCGACAACAAATGTTGGATGTGAGCTTGTTGGCGGAAAGTCCCACCGTGTGTATGCTCCGTCGCACATTTGTTGTCGGAATTTCCACCAAGAAATGTTGACTAGCAGGTTCTCAAATTTTCTGCCAACAAATTTTTGTTGTCAGACTCGTGTGTACACAAGTCCGTCGCATTCAAAAGTCCACGCATGCTCAGAATTAAGTACGAGCCGGAAGCGCTTGGGCTTGTAAAACTAGCGTTTGTAATGGAGATATCACATGACTATTGAACTTCCTTTTTATCGGCTCGCTGTACGTCTTGTACGTCACTACGTTCGTAATTGTTGGCCAACATTTGTGTGACCGTGTGTATGCAAGACAAGTTGGTGCCAACAACCTTCGAACAAAATTTCACGGTTTTGTTGTCAGAAAGTCCGATCGTGTGTACGGGGCATTAGTGTTATATGCTACAGTGAGGGGAAAAAAGTTTTTGATCCCCTGCGGATTTTGTATGTTTGCCCATTGACAAAGAAATGATCAGTCTATAATTTTAATGGTAGGTTTATTTTAACAGTGAGAGACAGAACAACAAAAATATCCAGAAAACGCATTTAAAAAAGTTATAAATTGATTTGCACTTTGAGTGAAATAAGTATTTTACCCCTTCGCAAAACTTTTTTTTTTTTTTGGGCTATTCTTGTTTTTCTTTTTGTATTGTATTATATTATTGGAATATGTATTGATTTGTTTTAAATGTTGTAAATTGAAAATTTGTGTTTTTTTATGAATTAAAATTTTTTTTTTTTTCCTAAAGATCATGTTACCCGATGGTCCTTGTTGTGTCAAGCAGCATGAGTTTAGTGTGTATGGCCAGTGTATCCATAAATGGTACCACTCTGACAATACTTCTGCCATTTTTACGTTCAAAGATTTCTATTTTCAGTATTAATAGTATCAACAGATTATCAACATGACAGCCATCTGAACAAAAGGTACATGGATCTAAAACCGAATACGAACATATAAAGAAATGATACAGTGGCACAAGACTAATCATCTAAATACAATGTAATTATATTAAATTTTTTTTTAAAGAAAATGGAACATATGAAACACCAGAACAAAAAGAAAAGTGCCTGATAGTCTATCGATGCCATATTTAAACTAGCGAGAGACCAATTGTCCACAAACCATAGCTCCACAGTAGATAGTATTGACCGTTACTTCCTGATCCGCCATTGTAAAGGTAAGAAAAATGGCTGACATTAATACACCATGGAGAAAAGAGGAAAAAAAAAGGGGGGGGGGACTTGAGAGAGAGAGAAGAAAAAAGGGGGGGGAGGGTGAAAAAAGAGATCAATCAGAAGGAGACCTAGTATGCGTAGACACCTTTACGAGAGGGGCACATGTATGTAAGCTGTTCCCAAGTCTGTTCAAATAGATTTTGTTTATCATTAATAATGCTGGCAACCTTTTTGTGGATCATGATCCAAGAGATCTTGTGTTTTAATTGCCTGAAGGATACTGAAGGTGTCTTCCATGCTCCTGCATTAGTCATTTTGGCTGCCAGTAGGATGAAATAAACCAAAAGTTTCATTGGATGTGGCAACACTGATGGCAGGTCATTTAGCAGTACAAGATGTGGATGCTGTTTGATTGGAATCTCCCGTTAATTTGCAGAGCAGGAAAACACCTTATTCTAATGCCCCGTACACACGGTCGGAAAATCCGACGGAAAATGTCCGCCGAGAAATCCAACCGTGTGTGGGCTCCATTGGACTTTTTCCGTCGGAAAAAATTTGAGATCCTGCTCTCAAATTTTCCGACAACAAAATCCGATCGGACTTTTTCCGATCATGTGTCGAGAATTCCGGCGGACAAAGTGCCACGCATGCTCAGAACAAATTACGAGACCAAAGCTATTGGCTACTAGCCTCTACGTAGTTCTGTCATACGCAACGAACGTCACCACGTTCAGAATGATCAGATTTTCTGACAACTTTGTCCGACCGTGTGTATGCGACACCAGTTTCGGACAAAATCCGTCGGAAAAAATCAGACGGATTTTGTGGTCGGAATTTCCGACCGTGTGTACGGGGGCTAATAGTTCTTGATTTTGGGGCATTCCCACCAAATGTGGAGCATGGAACCACGCAACTTACAATCCGTAAATCACTCCGCAGAACTTCTGCCATTTTTACCAGTACAACATTGTTTTTGGCTCTAAACCTATTATATTGTAATTAAGAAAGGTTCTTACATTGATCAAACTGTTGATCCTGTACTATTGTACCATTCGCCCCAGCAACCTCCCACATGTTTATGACATTTTTAAACCCTTCCATTTCATTTACATACTTTATTTTAGACCCAGTGACATCATCGCTGGGTTTCTGTGCTTAAATGACAAAAGAATAGCAGCATGGGATCCTCATTAGAATAGTAAGAAACATTTATTGAACAATTAACCACTTGACCTCCGAAAGATTTATCCCCTTCCTGACCAGGCCATTATTTGCGATACGGCACTGCGTTACTTTAACTAACAATTGTGACACTGTACCCAAATAACAATTGTACCCAAAAACAATAGTTTTTTCTTTTCTGCTTGCGCTATAAACAAAAAAGACAGACAATTTAAAAAAAAAAAAACAAAAAAAAAACATTTTTTACTTTCTGCTATAAAACATATCCAATAAAAAAAAAGGAAAAAAAAATCGAATTTCTTCATAAATTTAGGCCAATATGTATTCTGCTACATGTTTTTGATTAAAAAATCCATCAACAAAAACTATGGGATATTTTTATTTATTTTTATTTAGTAATGGCGGCAATCAGTGACTTATAGCGGGACTGCAATATTGAGGCAGACAATCTGCCACTAATTGACACTTTTTGGGGACCAGTGATATTAATACAGTGATAAAAATATACACTGTCACTGTACTAATGACACTGGCTGAGCATGCCCTCCCTTCAGAACGCATGAAGTCACCGGCGGCTGCTCACTGGAATATCTGCCAAACGGTGCACGTTTAGCAGATATTCATTTTACCTACAGGTAAGCTTTATTATAAGCACATCTAAATCTACCCTTAACCACTTAACCTCAGGAAAATGTTACCCCTTCATGACCAGGCCATTTTTTTCTATTCGGTACCGTGCTACTTTAAAAGTCAGCAGCTACAAAAAGTGTAGCAGCTGACTTTTAATAAACAGACACTCGCCTGTCCCACCATCCGGCGATGCGGTCGAACAAAGCCCCATTCCTCTCCCCCTCCTCTCTGTGAGCAAGCGCAGTCTGAGTGACCCCCGAGTCGCGGGTGGCACGCTCTGTGATTACTGAGTCTATAAAACTTGGCTGATCACATATCCGAGTAAGGGGTCGATCCCAACCCCTTACCACGAGATCAGATGTCAGCCAATGACAGCTGATCACGTGATGTAAACAGAAGCTCGATAATCTGTATTTTTTTTTCCTCACGCTATCAGCGTGAGGGGAAAAAAAACCTCGGTCTGCCTACCAGTGTCACCTGCCAGTGCCCACTGTGCCAGCTACCAGTGGCATCTATCAGTGCCCACAGTGCCACCTACCAGTGCCCACACTGCCACCCATCAATGCCCACCAGTGCTGCCAATCAATGCGCATCAGTGTCTAATTATCAATGCCACAAATCAGTGCTGCCTATCAGTGTCACCTACCAGTGCCCATCAGTGCCACCTATCAGTGCCGCCTCATCAGTAATTATAAGTGCCACCTATCAGTGCCCATTAGTGCCACCTTATCAGTGCCTATCAGTGCCGCCAATCAATGCCCATCAGTGCCGCCTATCAGTGCCCATCAGTGAAGGAGAAAAATTATCTGTTTTCAAAATTTTGTAACAAACTATGAAACAGTTTTTTTTTTTCAAAATTTTGGTCCCTTTTTGTTTTATTTAGCAAAAACTAAAAAACCCAGCAGCAATTAAATACCACCAAAAGAAAGCTCTATCTGTGTGAAAGAAATTATACAAATTCCATTTGGGTAAACTGTAGCATGACTGCGCAATTGTCATTCAAAGAGTGACAGCGCTGAAAACTGAAAATTGGTCTGGGCAGGAAGGGGGTTAAACAGTAAGCAAGTGGTTAAATCTAAAACTAAAAAAAATAGTTTTACCTTCCTTTATACTTTAATAACTATGGACAGTAACTATGTAAATAAATGATGATCAATACTTTGTAGCTGTCAACATGAAGTATTATCTGCATGGCTATAAATACTTCCACTGATTCCTTTGTGAAGTATTTCCAGTGGTATACACATGGGCAGATAATGTGTCTAATATAATATATTATATTGTTTTTGTTTGTTTTTTTTTTGTTTTCACAAAATGAGACATTCCAGATATTTCTTTGTCTTTATTGGATTAGAACGATCACATTTCTTTTCTGCTTTGCTACTTCAACCCTGGAGCCAATAGAGATCAGTCATCTTACTGTAAATGACCTGGATTCAATCTATAGCGAGTTTCATATTAGCAGATCAATGCATAAATGATTACTGCAATGTTATTGGGATATTTTTGACTTTTGGTGAGTCTGATTCATACGCGGCCACATTAGATGGAAGTACTGCTGGTAACTATGAAATCCCTTGTTTTTCATCCAGCATTTACTTCCCCGTAGTGCTCATTCTTTGGAAGTCATTATGAATGTGAAGTCCTATTACCAGGGACCTGCTGTTTACTTTAGAGGCTGACCTAGTTTTTTAATGACCAACACCCATTCTCCAACTTCATAAGTGGGCAGATTTCACAGAAGCTGGAAAGCCCCCATTTACGTGATTAAGATTGATGAAAAAAACTGAACAAACCATAATGCCACAAAAAATATTATTCTCAGAAACCCTTTATTAAGCACGATGTCCTTTCCAAAACATCAACATCATACTAGCAATGCAGAAAATAGGAACACATTTCCTGAGATATTCAATGCATTGCTTACCTCCAAATTCAGCTTAATAACTTGTAGTAAAAAATACATAGCAATATTGTGGCTACTCTCAGATTCCTTAAATCAAATTAATCCCCACTCAGCGCTATCAAATAAATGTGAAAAAAGAAATATGAATATGTTAAAAAATATATAAATAAATCAATACAATAATTTATATATTCCCTGCAGCTGCATATGTATATACCCCAATCAAATGTACCAATTGTGCAAACAAAATCACTAAAATCTACTTTGCAGTGCTATAAATGTATCTGCGCAACTGGTACTCTCAGATTATACCATCTAAAAAGACTGAATAACCACGCACAGATGTCAAATGTATATACTGTAGATATATATATATATATATATATATAAATACAGGGCCGGACTTACCATTGGGCTTGACTGAGCTCAAGCCCATGGGCCTCGCCCAATAGGGGGCCCCGCCGAGATACATAGCCGAGTGGACTCGGCTCGGCTCCACTCACAGTCACGCCCAGTCCCCTATGATGGACATAACACAGGGACTGGGCATGACTGTGAGCCGAGCCGAGTACACTCGGCTACTCTCGGCTCCGCTCGGGACTGCGAGAGGACCCGAGAGCCACGAGAGGACCCGAGAGCCACCGAGAGCCATAAGAGGACCCGAGAGCCATGAGAGGACCTGAGAGCCGCTGAGAGGACCCGAGAGCCACGAGAGCCGCCAAGAGGACCCGAGAGCCGTGAGAGCCGCCGAGAGGACCCGAGAGCCATGAGAGCCGCCGAGAGCCGCCTAGAGGACCCGAGAGCCGTGAGAGCCGCCAAGAGGACCCGAGAACCGCGAGAGCCGCCGAGAGGACCCGAGAACCGCGAGAGCCGCCGAGAGGACCCAAGAGCCGCCGAGAGTACCTGAGAGCCACGAGAGCCGCCGAGAGGACCTGAGAGCCACCGAGAGCCGTCGAGATATACAGGACTCTGTATCTCGGCGGCGCCATTTTTAAACTTCAAGACTGCAATGACAAGGCTGCAAATGACACTGACAAGGCTGCAGATGGATGGGAAAGGCTGCAGATGGACACTGATAAGGCTGCATTGATGGGCATTTAAATGTAAGTTTTTTCCTTAAACTTCCCTCTTAAAAGTTTTTTTCCTTAAATTTCCCCCCTAAACTTGGGGTGCGTGTTATACGCAGATAAATACGGTAATGTATAGAAGGTAGGGCCCGGAAGTGACTCAAGCCCAAGGGCCCCCACCACCCTAAGTCCTGCCCTATATATATATATATATATATATATATATATATATATATATATATATATATATATATATATAAATCACCCCCCCCCCCCTTTAATATAATCACATTTTGTTGCATTGCAGCCTGAAATGAAGACAGACACGGTTTTTGTTTTATCCAGCTGTATTTACTCTGTGCAACTTATAACATCCAAGTGAAAGATATAACACCATGGGGGTTATTTATGAAAGGCAAATCCACTTTGCACTGAAAGTGCACTTGGAAGTGCAGTCGCTGTAAATCTGAGGGGTAGATCTGAAATGCGTGAAAGCTCTCCTAATTTTATCATCCAATCTTATGCAAGCTAAAATGCTGTTTTTTATTTTCCTTGCATGTCCCCCTCGGATCTACATCGACTGCACTTCCAAGTGCACTTTCAGTGCAATTTCAAGTGCACTTGCAGTGCAAAGTGGATTTTCCTTTAGTAAATAACCCCCCATGTCAGAAAAAAAAATTCAAAAACAGAATCACTGAGTTGGAAAAAGGATCGCCCCCTCCAGACTTTTAATTGTGGTCAGCTGTAGTCATTTTGATTAGCTCAGCATGAAAAGAGCTTTCCTGGAGCTTTTCAGTCCCTGGTAGTGCAACTGAAGCAAACAATCAACTCTAGTTTGCAAGGCACTGTCACCGGGATCTCCGGGATAAATTTGTGGACAGGCACAAGTCAGGAGATGACTTGCAAAAAAAAATGTATCAATGCCTAGAAACACAGTGAAGTCTAAAGCCCCATACACACGGTCGGACAATCCGCGGACCAGGTCCGTCGGACCATGTCCGTCATACTTTGTCTGATGTTGGTTTTGCGTACACACGGTCGGACAAAGTTGTCGGAAAATCCGATCATTTTGAACGTGGTGACGTTTGTTGCCTACGACGGGACTACGTAGAGGCTAGTAGCCAATAGCTTTGGTCTTGTAATGTGATCTGAGCATGCGTAGCACTTTGTCCGGTCGGACAACCGTACACACGATCGGGTTTGGTGTGATCGGACCGGGTTGGCGGCAAATCTTTCCAGCAGGAGATAAGACTTTGTCCGTCGGACAAACCGACGAACACTGTCCGATGGTGCATACACACGGTCTGATTTTTAAACAACCTTGTCCGATCGGACAGAATCCATGAAAAAGTCCGACCGTGTGTATGGGGCTTAACATTAAGAAGTGGAAGGTATTTGGTACAACACAGACCCTCCCTGGATCAGGACATCGCTCCAAAGTGGATGAAAGAGCCAGGAAGAAACTGGTGAGAGAGGATACCAAGAGGCCTACAGCAACTCTGAAGCAGTTGCAGGAATTTATGACAAAGAGTGGTCATTGTGTGCATTTGACAACAAAAAAAAGATGTTATCCTAAGATGAGACTAAAATTGAATTATTTGGCCTCAACACCAAACGATATGTTTGGGGGAAGTCCAATACAGCTCAACATCCAAATAACACCATTCCTACAGTAGAAAATGGAGGTGGTAATATCCTGTTATGGGGGTGTTTCTCTGCAGCAGGGACTGGAGCACTTGTCTGGATAGAAGGAAAAATTAATGGGGCAAAATACCATCAAATTCTTGACGAAAATCTGTTGCTCTCTGCCAGAAAGTTGTCAATGGGAAGAGGGTTTACCTTCCAACATGACAATGACCCAAAGCACACAGCAAAACTGACCAGACAGTGGTTGAAGGAGAAAAAGGTGAATGTCCTTGCATGACCTAGTCAGAGTCCAGTCTTAAACCCCATTGAAAATGTTTGGAATGACTTGAAGACTCCAGTCCACAAACTAAAATTTAACGGAACTTGAGCAGTTCTGCAAAGAAGAGTGGGCAAATATTGCAAAGTCTAGATGTGCAAAGTTAGTAGAGACATCTCCCAACAGAGTAAAGGCTGTAATTAAAGAAAAAGGTGGTTCAACAAAATACTCACACAAGGGGGTGATCCTTTTTCCAACTCAGTGATTCTGTTTTTATTTTTTGCTGACATGTTGGTGTTGTATCTTTCACTTGGATGTTATAAGTTGCAGTGAGTAAATACAGCTGGATAAGACAAAAAATTGGGTCTGTCTTCATTTCAGGCTACAAAGCAACAAAACGTGATTATTTGAAAAGGGGGTCATTTTTTTCCATACCCAGTGTGTGTGTGTGTATATATATATATATATATATATATATATATATATATATATATATCTCAAAGTCCCCTTGAGGCCTAATAGTGACTTCCAGAGTTAGGGGAAGCTGACATCCTTCTGTGTAGAGTTGGCTACAAGGCATGTAACCCTGCTGGGTCCCTGGCTTGGCAATCACAGACATTCTTCAAACGTCACCCCTGCTGACCCACTAGGTCCCTGGCTTGGCACCCATTGATGCTCCGCAAGCCTCACCTCTGCTGTCCTGCTGGGTCCCTAGCTTGGCAATCACAGACATTCTTCAAACGTCACCCCTGCTGACCCACTAGGTCCCTGGCTTGGCACCCATTGATGCTCCGCAAGCCTCACCTCTGCTGTCCTGCTGGGTCCCTGGCTTGGCAATCACAGACATTCTTCAAACGTCACCCCTTCTGACCCACTAGGTCCCTGGCTTGGCACCCATTGATGCTCCGCAAGCCTCACCTCTGCTGTCCTGCTGGGTCCCTGGCTTGGCAATCACAGACATTCTTCAAACGTCACCCCTGCTGACCCACTAGGTCCCTGGCTTGGCACCCATTGATGCTCCGCAAGCCTCACCTCTGCTGTCCTGTTGGGTCCCTGGCTTGGCAATCACAGACATTCTTCAAACGTCACCCCTTCTGACCCACTAGGTCCCTGGCTTGGCACCCATTGATGCTCCGCAAGCCTCACCTCTGCTGTCCTGCTGGGTCCCTGGCTTGGCACTCGCTGGAGTTTTCCCACTTCTTCACCACCCCCAGCTGGTGAGAAGACTGCTCTGGTACTGGCTTCAGCTTACTCACAGTGGTCTCCGGGAATGAGGTGGATGGTCCCTTAGTGGCGACAGCTTCCCCCTCTACCTCCGACCACAGCTGATTCCCCCGTCCGGCTGAACCGCTACTTATGGTTGGACTACAAGCCAGCAGTCCCAACCCTATGCTGCTCTTTTGCTTCTGGATAGGCCCTCAGACAGCCTAGCAGCCAGATGTCCCTGGGATAGGCCTCAGGTTTCCAGCCTAGCAGCCCAGGGCAGCATAACACACGTTCACCCAGACAGCCGTCCAGGTGGCACAGAACCACCATCACCTGACTCCACCCAAATAAATAGGCTCTCCAAACAGGCCAAGGGACCAAAAAACATCTCTGCCCATTGGCTGAGACACCCCATCCATTCGTGTCTGAGCTTGCAAAGCCCCTGTCTTGTCTAATGTCACTAGCATATTGCCACCTAGTGACAGAAGAGAAAGGGTGCAACAATTCCAGATTTAGAGAGGAATCAATTTATCTCCTAACAACTGGCCAAGGCTACTATCGCCTGGCAACTAAATTTAGCAGCTACACACACACACACACGTATATATTTTTATATATATATATATATATATATATATATATATATTCTCAGGCCACTTTATTAGGTACACCTTGCTAGTACCAGGGTGGATCCACTTTTGCTTTCAGAACTGCCCTAATTCTTCATGGCATAGATTCAACAAGGTGTTGGAAACATTCCTCAAAGATTTTGGTACATAGTGACATGATAGCATTACGCAGTTGCTGCAGATTTGTCGGCTGCACATCCATGATGCAAATCTCCCGTTCCACCACATCCCAAAGGTGCTCTATTGTTTGTTTACATAGGCACCTCCCTGTTCTACCACTCCATGACACAATCGTGGGACACCGACGGACATCGAGTCCGTGGGACCCGTGGGCACAGTCATGGAGTATGCGGCCGCGTGCAAGCACACGCCCACAACGCCGTGTCTTAAAGAGGACATACAGGTACGCCCATTTGCGCAGCCGTGCCATTGTGCTGGCGTACATCGTTGTGCTCTGGTCGGCAAGTGGTTAAGAAAGTGGGAAGAAGGGTAAAAGCAAAAAAGAGGGGAGGGAAGGAAGAATGCAAAAGATGAAGGGAAGCGTAATAAGAAGAGAAAAGAGAAGGAAGGAAAGAAGAAATGGGAAGAAAAGAGAGGTGGTAAAGAGAGAAGGGATAGTAAAAAAAAAAAAAGAATGACGGAAACAAGAAAGGAAGGAAAAAAAAAGGATAAGGAAAGAGAGAGGGGAATAGACAGAAAGAGGGGAGGAAGAAAAAGAGAGGGGGTTGCGATGAAAAGAATGGGGCGGGGGGGAATGTGGAACAGAAAGAAGAGAGTGATGACGAGACTGAAAGAGGAAAGAAGAGAGGGGGGGGGGGGGGGGTGAAAAGGAAGTATGGAGAAAGAAATAAGGAAGTAAGGATTGCATAGATGGAGGTGTAGAAGGAAGAGGGGGGGGATAGGAAAGAAGGACAGAAGGGGGGGAAAAAAGATGTAAGGAAAGAATAAAGGGAGGGAGGGAGAAAGGAAGAAAAAGAAAGACATAAGGAAAGATAAGAAAAGGAAAAAAAACACAAAAAGGCGGAAGGGAAAGAAAAAATAGAGGAAAGGATAGATAAAGAGAGACGGGAAAAGAAAAGGAAGGAAAGAACAGAAAAGCATAAGAAAAGAAGAGATAGAGGAAGAGATCAAAAGAGGAAAAGAAAGAAGAGAGGGGGAGAATAGACAGAAAAAATAGGAAAGGAGGGAAAGGGAGGAAATAAATAGGGGGGAGGAAGGAAATAAATAAAGCTAGGAATTAGGAGGGTGGGAGAAAGGGATATGTTGAATAAGTTATACATGCTTTTTCAAACTGAACTCCGATTAGCATCAAAAATTTCAGTTTCATGTGCCCCCCCCCCCCCCTCCATACTGTAAGGGTTAATAGCTGATTTAGGCTGTACATGGAGCAAATTTCTCTCCTGCAGCCAAAGGTTGCAGAAAAAAAAATTGCTTCATTCCCCCACTAACACAGACAGTGTTTATGGAGGAATCCCTCCAGCCATTTCATTCTCCCAGTGGGGGGGGGCAGGGGAAGCCGTCACCGTTGGGCAAAGACAGTGATTATTGCAAGGGGTTCTACTAGCTGCTAGCGATAATCATATGTAAAATTCGGCAGGTTGGTTGTACCCAAGTTGATCGATCAATTAACTTGGGTACACTCAGCCTGCCCATACATGGTTCAAATCTCGGCCAGTTCCTGCTATACCAGCCAAGATACGACCCGTCTATGGTCGGCTTTAGTCTATGTGTTGTGAAAGTAGGGAATTTTTTACATTAGCCCTTGCTCCTGCAGGCTTCGACTGATCACAGAAGGCCATTTTTCTTTGTCACTTGTCTGGTTACAGTTTCTCTGATGTCATCATGTACAACACAGGACCAGCAATACTGCATTGTACATGAGAAAGGTCAGGGTCCATCTGAAAACCAGGAGCAGAGTGGATCAGAGCTCAGCTGCCAGGGAAGCAACTAATAAACTCTATGCAGCCCTTGGCTTAGACCAAATTAATGATTAAATCTTGATATATAGTGACTGGATTTCAGCTTTAAACTTAGTAGATTGAGTAACTCTCTTGCATGACCTACAATGCCATGCATCAGTCTAGATTGTCTATCTATCTATCTATCTATCTATCTATCTATTGATCCACCAACCTAGGCTATCTAACTTAGAGTTGTTGTAAAGTCAATTTTTTTTCCTATAAAAATAACAAACCTGTTATACTTATCTGCTCTGTTGCAGTGGTTTTTGCACAGAGTAGCCCAGATCCTCCTCTTCTCGTGTCCCTCTTCAATGCTCCTGGACCCTCCCTCCTGTTGAGTGCCCCCACAGCAAGCAGCTTGCTATGGGGGCACCCAAGCTAAGTCACAGCTTCCTTTGTCCATTCAGACACAGATCCCAGACCTGGCCTCTCTCCTGATTGGCTAGCTGACTTTGATTGACAGCAGCGGGAGCCAATGGCGCCGCTGCTGTGTCTCAACCAATCAGGAAGGAGAATCTTGGATGGCTGAGACACTCGTAGACATCGCTGGACAGAGAGGGAACCTCAGGTAAGTATTTGGGGGGCTGAGGGGGGGGGGGGGCTGCTGCACACAGAAGGCTTTTTATCTTAATGCATAAAATGCATTAAGATAAAAAAAACTTCTGCTTCTACAACCCCTTTAATATACTGTACTTCTTATATAAACCCTATAAGTTTTGGAAATTATTTGTATGCTTTACCTTTGCAAAATCTTAACATCCTTATCTTGCTTGCAGTCCACGTTTCATAATTATTTTTTGAGAAGGCTCTGTAATTATTTCAGCAATTTGAGATGGTTAATGTGGTCACACTGAGCCAATGTAAATGATAAAATCCCTGCAGCGTTCTTGAATGCTTATCGTATTTTCTGACTGCACTACTTAACGACAGTCCCTGAGCCCTGAAAAGATGCCCATTCTGCTATCTCATATGTAGGAGAAAACAATGGGGAACAGCAAGAACAATCAAACCTCAAATCAATATCCCCTTGAATAATTTATCCTGGTGAATTATTGATCAAAATGCACAACTAAGGGCTTCAAAAAATCAAACTACCCTGCTTCAGTCCAAGCAAATTTAAATCAAACAGGAAAAGGCGGATCACGAGGAAAATATCCACGCTGTACTGTATATGTTTACTACATGATATATGATTCATCAAGTAGTCTACTTTACTTGTACAGATTGTATCTCCTGGAATTTATACCACTGATGAGTTACAGTTTTCATTATTTTTCTCTGTTAATGCCCTGTACACACGGTCGCATATTCCGATGCAAAAAGTCCGATCGGATTATGTTGTCAGAAAATCCTCGGCACTAGCGGACTTTTTCCGTCTGAATTTCCGACAGAAAAATTTTTCCGACAACAAAATCCGATCAGACTTTTTCCGATCATGTGTAGAGAATTCCGACGCACACAGTGGCACGCATGCTCAGAAGAAATGTGGAGGCGAAAGCTATTGGCTACTGCCCTGTACGTAGTCCGTCGTACGTTTTGTACGTCACCACGTCCGGAATTTCTGACAACTTTGTCCGACCGTGTGTGTGCAACGCAAGTTTAGGACAAAATCCATCGTAATTTATCCGACAGGTTTGGGGATCGGAATGTCCGACCGTGTGTACAGTGGCTTAGGCTCCATTCACATCTTGGCGTTCAGAATCACAGGTGGAATCGCAGCGATTCTGTCCGCGATTCAAAATAGTGGCAAATCGCGGGACGCCCGTGCATTCCCTGTCGCTTCCAATATCATCCTAATCACGACGCGATTTGTTGGGCAACAATGGCAGTAAAATCGCGCAAACAGAATTGCGGGACGCCTGTCGCCCAAAAGAAGTACAAGAGCTTCTTTTGGGCAACAGGCGTCCCACGATTATGTTTGCATGATTTTTACCTCGATTGTCACCTGACGAATTTCGGCAAAATCGCACCGCGACTGGGGTGCCATTGGAAGTGACGGGTATAGCACGGGCATCCCACAATTTGCTGCTATTTCGAAACGAGGGCAGAACCGCAGCGATTCCGTCCACTATTCGGAAAGCCAAGATGTGAACGGAGCCTAAAATGCAAATAAATCTACGTTGTTCTGATCATACAGTTTTGTGCAATGATCCTTTTCATCTAAGTAAAAGCTTTGCCAGTAGCCTGAGCAAACTGAAGTAATTCACACAAAGAAAAAAAACATTTTGTAGCAGACCATATTCCTGACCACAGTGAATTATGTTATTATTTAAATTGTGTCTATGGTCACATTGTAAAATTATATATTCATATTCACATTGAATTTCAATTATTTCCAGTCTACTACTATTATGCCAAGTTCAGATCTGACCTTTTGGGATCTCAGGCAGAATAACGCTGTTATTCTGCCCACGATCTCGAATCACACTGCAATAGTGGCAAAATGCACCACACGTGTTTGGGTGGCATTCTTTTGTAATGCATAATAGCACATTATGCAATTGTCTTGCAGGGTTTACATTCTTTTTAAAAAAGTGCGGTTTACTACCGCTTTTAGATCCAGTCACTTTGGTCACTCACAAGATGGCGTGTGCTCACTTCCACTTTTGAAGCATGACATCATCGGTTCCTCCCTAGGCATAGGGAGAAGCCAATGATGTCATGCTACAAAACCAAAAGTGAGCACACGCCATCTTGTGAGTGACCAAAGTGACTGGCTCTTAAAGTGATTGTAAAGGTACATTTTTAAAAAGACCAAAAAAATAAAAACAAACATGTCTATACTTACCTGCTCTGTGCAATGGAATTGCACAGAGCGGCTACAAACCTCCTCTTTTTGGGTCCCCTGCCGGTGCTTCTGGCCCCTCCCCTCTGTCCAGTGCCCCCCTGGGAAGCAGCTTCCCAGGGGGGCACTCATGTATGCTCAAACCTGAACCCTGCTCCTGAGTCCATTGACACAGACTGCAGGACTCAGCTCTGCACCCGCTCCCTCATCACTGGCCTTGATTGACAGCACTGTTGCGCAGTCATGTTGGAACAGGAAGGGCCATCCCCAAACTGTTCCCACAAAGTTGGGAGCATGAAATTGTCCAAATGTCTCGGTATGCTGACGCCTTATCAGTTATCTACACTGGAACTAAGGGGCCAAGCCCAACCCCTGAAAAACAACCCCACACTATAATCCCCCCTCCACCAAATGATTTGGACCAGTGCACAAAGCAAGGTTCATAAAAACATGGATGAGCGAGTTTGGGGTGGAGGAACTTGACTGGTCTGCACAGAGTCCTGACCTCAACCCGATAGAACATCTTTGGGATGAATTAGAATGGAGACTGCGAGCCAGGCCTTCTCGTCCATATCAGTGCCTGACCTTACAAATGCGTTTCTGGAAGAATGGTCAAACATTCCCATAGACACACTCCTAAACCTTGTGGACAGCCTTCCCAGAAGAGTTGAAGCTATTATAGCTGCAAAGGGTGGGCCAACTCAATATTGAACCCTACGGACTAAGACTGGGATGCCATTAAAGTTTATGTGCGTGTTGGGAAGAGGCCCTTTCAGGCTGTCCAAATTTCATCCCTCAATGTAGCGCAATGCCTATCCCAGTTGTACATCATCTTGCGGGTGTATTATACACCGCAAAGCGGTTTAAAATGGGGGCAAGACCCAACTCCAATTTTCCCTGGGTGTGCTAGAGACCATGGAGACTTGATCCATATACTATGGCGTTGCCCCAAGCTTCACCTATACTGGACAGGGGTCCTGAACACTATTAACAAGGCCTTTTCAGTTAATATCCCGACAGATCCCAAACCATGCATACTGGGTATACTGGACGAGCTCCCCCTTGAGGATAACTCTAAACCACCTATTGCAAGAGCCCTTTTCCAGGCTCGCCTGCTTATCCTTCGGCGATGGAAGGCAGTTGACCCTCCCACACTCAAGGAATGGATTAACTGGGTGGGTGACACTTTACGGCTGGAAAGGTTTATCTTCCAGCATAGAGGATGCCCTGGTAATGAATGAATGAATGAATGAATAATTTGTATAGCGCTACAATGCGAACCGAATCGCCTCAAGGCGCTGTAATTAGTGCTTTGTTGTCAAGCTTCTTAGAAGAGGTGGGTCTTGAGTTTTTTCCTGAAGACCTGATGGTTTTCTTCCATGCGGATGTAGGTTGGTAGTGCATTCCATAGCCGTGGTCCTTGGACAGCGAATCTTTGTTCCCTTCTTCGTAAATTCGATGCATTATGGTCACACTGGCTAGATACCCCAGGACTTTTCCCGGTGGACCTCATACTGAACAGACAATTAATCTAAACTAGTTGCTTGAGGTTTAAAATCTGTAACGCTGCTTAAGGTTAGACAGCGCAGCGGGCCCTGTAGGGTAACATGTTGAAGGTGCATAATGAAGATACTATGTTGAGTGCTGGTGTAAAGTGATGATAAGTATACCAATTGTACACTGTAACTTGTTGAATCTGGAATCTATGCCATGTTTGTAATTTCATTTCTTTAACCACTTGACCACTGGGCACTTAAACCCCCTTCCTAACCAGACCAATTTTCAGCTTTCGGTGCTCTCACACTTTGAATGACAATTACTTAGTCATACAACACTGTACCCAAATGAAATGTTGTCCTTTCCTTCACACAAATAGAGCTTTCTTTTGGTGGTGTTTAATCACTGCTGGGTTTTTTATTTTTTGCGCTATCAAAAAAGACTGAAAATTTGGTTAAAAAAATAAATAAATAATTCTTTGTTTCTTTTAAAATTTATTGGCGAGTATTGGCAAGTATTGGTGAGTATTGACAGAGTATTGGCGAGTATTGACAGAGTATTGGCAGAGTATTGGCCAGTATTGACCAGTATTGGCAGTGTTGCAGAGTATTGCACAGTGTTGCAGAGTATTGGTAGAGTATTGCACAGTGTTGCAGAGTATTGGTAGAGTATTGCACAGTGTTGCACAGTGTTGGCAGAGTATTTCACAGTGTTGGCAGAGTATTTCACAGTGTTGGCAGAGTATTGCACAGTGTTGGCAGAGTATTGCACAATGTTGCAGCGTATGGGCAGAGTACTGCAGATTATTGCCACTGAGCGGCGCTGTGGGCACTACACATCCAGCCCACAGTGCTGCTGCAATCTCTCCCCCTCTCCCCTCGCACTGTACCGATCGGTACAGAGAGGGGAGGGAGGAACCGGCTTCATGACGTGACGCTGGTTTGTTTACAAGTGATCGCTCCGTCACCACCGTTTACCGTCATCCTCCGAACCCGGCGGTCACGGATGTTCTCAGTGCGCGCCATAGGGGGTGCGCGGGAGCAAGATTCTGGGAGGATGGCCATGGACGCCGTCCCAGAATAAGCCGACCGCGATGTAGCCGTCTTTTGACTAAGGTGTCCCAATACGTTTAGTAATATAGTGTATATAAGACTGCTTGCACAGGGATGCACAAAACACCTGGGCATTGCTGTGCGGGTAAACGCGACCCATTGATACGCACAGTGTGAACGAGGCCTTAAACAGGCCATAGACAGTGCATATTTCTTTCCTGCAACCATGAGTTGAAAGACTTGTAAATTTTACAAATGGTTTGATGTCTTCATATGACCAAATGGACAACAGAAAGCATGATAAAAATGCGATGGACAATATATATTTTTATGGACATTTATAAATGTACACATTACACATTACACATTACACATTAAAAGAAACAAAAAATGAATTTCATGTACCCTTTGTTATAAAAGAACACATTAATGTAAGAAACTCAATGTTAAGTAACACTGGCATAGAAAACAAATAAAGAATGTTAAGATTTATATTGCTCATTGCCTAAATTAATGTTGTAGAACGTAATCACAGCTGTGGAAAGAAAACAGTGCTTTGAAATTTACGGTCTCCTAAGATATGAAAATGTATTTATGCCTTCACTGGTTTTATTTCCAAATTAGTTCTTCATTTCAAACCCAAGTTTTTTTTTTTTTTTTTTTCTTATTCCACATTATTAGGAACAGTGACATATGGCATTATATTTTTTAAAATAAAAAATAAAAAATAAAACCAATAAAATAAAAAAATAAAAAATAAAAAATGTTAGGATTTCGAAAGTCTGACGCAGCAAATTCTTTTTTGTATGTAGGAATTTAATATGCAAATAAAACTTTCAGAACTTACAGGAAAGTATTATTTCCAAAGACTTTTCTTCTAAAAACAACCTTATCTCCGCTTGAAATATTTTAATAAGAGCTGGCAGGTAGCTTCATGACAACATTGCTTCAAAACTATTTTAATAGACGGGAAAAATGAGTCTGTCTTCCATTTTACGTAAGCAGGCTAAGGTGCTTGCAAATTAACTGACTAATTAGAAAGAGAATGATAAAGAACATCTTCCTGGAGCTCAAGTTGGGATTCCCAAGAGTCCAACAAAATGCATTTTTGCTTCATTATTGTTTAAATAGAAATCTATGTGTAAATTGAGAGACTTTAAGCACCATAATTAGAGCTTTTCCCTGTTAATTTTTTATTTTTTTTTTTGTAAAAAGCTTGAGGCAAACATCCCTGGCTATTGTCCACAAACACTTCCAGCAACATATGTTCCCTCCAGGGGTGGTGCAGGAATTATTGCATTAGGACTATAATGACATATGACAGCAATTAATCTGATACCAAAATGGGATTACCAGATTGTCTTCGCTTTACTGCTTAATGCTCCTGGGAATTCAGTTGGAGTTATAATTTTTACCCCGAAAATGACAATGAAGTTTCTCTATAAGCTACGTAATTTTAGTATTCAATCTCTTCTGCAGTTATAAGTAATAAAATGGTGTATATAATGTGCCATGCTGCAATATAATCATTCTAAAAGGGGGCAATACAAGCAGGGACAGTTGTAATATTTTTAAATGGTAGATCATTTGTCTTCCACCAACATGCAAGATTTTATTTTTTACATTTTATATTAATCAAACATAGTAAAGGTTATAATTTTCCTAAGTTTATACCTTCAGAAAATATTTCACTTCAGACATTTTAGAAGTGTAAAGCAACAAATAAAAAAAGACCGAAAATGTTGAAAAAAAACATGTTTTTCTTTGTTTCTGTTATAAAATGTTGTAAATAAGTAAGTTTTCTCCTTCACTGACGGGCACCAATGAGGCTGCACTGACGGCACTGATATGGTGGCACTGGTATGCAGCACTGATGGGCACTGATAAGCGGCACTGATGGGCACTCATAGGCATCACTGATGGGCACTCATAGGCGGAACTGATGGGCACTGAAATTCTGCACTGATGGGTACTTATGGTTGGCACTGATAGGTGGCACTGATGGGCATGGGTGGGCACTGATAGGTGGCACTGATGGTCACTGATAGATGGCACTGCTGGGCATCACTGATGAGGAGACATCTGGCAGGCATTTGTAGTGGGCACTTACTGGCACCATTTGTGGGCACTGATTGGCAAATTTTGGGCACTGTGTGATATCCCTGGTGGCCATGAGGGGGGCATTCCTGGTCATCCATGTGAGGTGGGCATCCCTGGTGGTCCTAGTGGCATCCCTGTTGGTACAGTGTGGGAATCCACGGGGGGGAATCAGCGCAGACCCCCCTATCAACTCTCCTCTACTCGTGTCTGTCAGACGCGAATGAGGAAAAGCTGATAAACGGCTCTTCCAGTTTACCACGTAATCAGAAGTGTTCAATCACGGCTGATAACAGTGTAAAGAGCCTTCGCAAGAGGCTCTTTACCGAGATCAGTGTAGCGGTGTGTCAGACTGACACGCCGCACCACCGATCGGCGCGCTGCGCGCCCCCACAGGCGCACGCCGGCAGTTATCCTGCTGGACATCATATGATGTCCAGTCAGGATAACTGAACCACCGCCGGCCATCATTTTGCTATAGGCCGGGTGGGAAGTGGTTAAACAATTAATTTCTTTCAAGCTGAGAAGCCCACATACTTTTCGAAATTCAGCCAGTCCAGCAGTGCATGGCCAGCTTAAAGTTGGAGTAAACTCCCATCTCAGACTTACTTATAGGTACAGTAAATATCTCCTAATGTGCACCGTTTAGGAGATATTTACTGTACATGCAGACGGTGACGTCACCATCCACCCGACCCGGGCTGTTCCTTTAGAGTCCTGTCATTGGCGCTTGCACACTTTAGAAAGGGCACACCGTGCTGTTTCTAATAGGGGTCATGCCGTGACTGGCAGCTCCCACGCGCATGTGCAGGAGTGACGTCACGCGACTCCGGCCAGTCACAGTGCCGGAGTTCGCGGCCCCGGAAGGATGAGGGGCGAAGATGGACACCACACCACCAATCGATGCGCTGCGCGCCCCCACGGGCACAGGCCGATGGTTGTCCTGCTGGATTTCATATGATGCCCATTCAGGATAACTGTACCACTGCCGGCCATCATTTTGCTATAGGCCGGGTGGGAAGTGGTTAAACAATCAATTGCTTTCAAGCTGAGAAGCCCACATACTTTTCAAAATTCAACCAGTCCAGCAGTGTATGGCTAGCTTAAAGTTGGAGTAACTCCCATCTCAGACTTACCTAAAGGTAGAGTAAATATCTCCTAATGTGCACTGTTTAGGAGATATTTACTGTAAATGCAGACAGTGAGGTCACCACCCTCCCGACCCGGGCTGTTCCTTCAGAGTCCTGTCATTGGCGCATGCGCACTTTAGAAAGGCCACACGTGCCGTTTCTAATAGTGGTCATGCCGTGACAGGCAGCTCCCGTGCGCATGCGTGGGAGTGGCGTCACGTGACTCCGGCTCTGTGACTCAGTTCGCGGCCTCGGAAGAAAGAGGGGTTGAAGATGGACGCTCACTGCTAGTGGGGACAATGGTGACATTACGGGCTTCGGTTTCAGGTAAGTAATACATAATGGGCTACTATGCGATGCATAGTAGTCCATTATGATTTACCTTTGCAGAGAAATAAAGAAGAAGTTAAGCCCACCAGAGTTTACTTCCTCTTTAAATCCTGACTTCTATCATATTGTGAATAGACTTTTGAAGTGTTTAAAGTGTAATTTCTTTTATGAAAGAAAGATGTAATTTCTGCTCATCTGGAGCAGGGGACAGCGCACTTATTAGTATAAATAAATAAAAATTTTATAAAAATTCCAGTATATATACCATAGTTTGTAGGCTATCATTTTCATGCAAACCAATGAATATACACTTATTGGATTATTTTTTTTTACCAAAGACATGTAGCAGAATACATTTTGGCCAAAATGTATTAAGAGATTTTATTTATTTTTTATGAGATATGTCTTATAGCAGAAAGGAAAAAAATATTGCTTTTTTTCTTTCAAAATCACCGATATTTTTTTGTTTATAGCGCAAAAAATAAAAAAACCCAGTGGTGGTCAAATACCACCAAAAAAAAAAAAAACATTATTTGTGGGGAAAAAAGGATATGAATTTAATTTGTGTATAGCATGACCATGCATTTACCAGTTAAAGTAACGCAGTGCCAAAAAGTAAAAAAATGGCCTGGTCATAAATCTTCCTGTGGTCAAGTGCTTAAGTAAATATTTATTCCCGTACAGTTCAGGTTTTCAAATCTCACCTAGGTGAGGATGATGTACCCGGACCCCACACATGTGCAGGAACGTTGCAGGTCACTCCAGGATCTGTCACAGCGTTTTGTTGCATGTGTCCGGCCCTGCAAACTGCCTCTTGTGTTTTTCTACATTATTTGTCCCAAAAGGCAGCTCACAGGATGTCATTCATACGCAGAAACGCCATGGTGCCTGAAGACCTGGAAAAGATCCCTGCGCGTGTCTGCGCATGCACTGTGTCTGAATTCAAGATGGTGGCACCGGAGAGGAGCAAGATAAGGAGAAATTTCCCTACAAGCAAGACCAGTGGCGTAACTAGAACCTTCAGGGCCCCGCTGCAAGAAACCATGAAGGGCCCCCCTGAACCCCAGCCGAGGCCCTTCCCTCCGAGTCCGGTGGTGGAACTCCAGGGCTCGGTCACAGGTACGACTTTTGTGAGCCCTGTAGTTCCGCCACTGGTATCAGCAGTTTTTTTTTATTATTTTTTACAATTTTTTAGGAGTCCCGTTGGGGGACTTTGGTGAGATATCAGAGGTCTAAACAGACCTATGATGTTACACCTTTGAGACAAAGAGGAAGAAGGGAAAGGGAAATTGGGACCCTGTCCTCTGGGGAGAAGTGGGCCCTGTCCCCAGGAGAGATGGGGTCCTTGTCCTCAGGTGAGAAGGGGTCCTTGTCCCCAAGGGAAATGGGGTCCCTGTCCTCTGGGGAGAAGTGGGTCCTGTCCCCAGGGGAAATAGGGTTCCTGTCCCCATGTGAGAAGGGGTTCCTGCCACCAAGGAAAATGGGGTCCCTGTCCTCTGGGGAGAAGTGGGCCCTGTTCCCAGGGGAGATGGGGTCCCCATTGGAGATGGGGTCCCTGTCCTCAGGTGAGAAGGGGTCCCTGTCCCCATGGAAAATGGGGTCGCTGTCCTCATGGGAAATGAGGTCCCTGTCCTCTGGGGAGAAGTTGGCTCTGTCCCCAGAGGAGATGGGGTCCCTGTCCTTTAGGGAGGACTGGGCCCTGTCCCCAGGGGAGATGGGGTCCCTGTCCTTAGGGGACATATCTCCCAGAAAGACCTGTCAACATCTGTGTATGACAGGGAGGAGGGGGGGGGGGTGCTGGCAGACAAGCCTGCGGTGTCCTTTGGGGAGCCGGCTCTCATAGGGCTGCACTGCATCTGTGTGCTTAAAGTTTGTTTGCCCGGGAGAAGCATGCAGTGCGAGCCGGACTCAGGGGGCTGGACTGGGGAGGACAGACACCAGACTGAGCAGCACTGCATGGAGCAGGAGAGGGCGACCCGGAGGAGCGGCAGAGGACACAGGTTGTGTGTGTAATGCACAACTAAAGAGCAGCCAGTGCGGTAGTCGAGCATGGAGCTCTGCTAGTCACCTCCAGCCACCCGTGCGCCCGGTGCCTAACCGCCTATGCTGCCACCGGCCATATGTAGAGGGGGCGGCATGGGCCCCTTGCAGCACAGGGCCCGGTTGCGCTCGCGACTGCTGCACCCCCTATAGTTACGCCCCTGAGCAAGACAACATTGATCTCCATGGACTAGTGAGTATGTTTTTACTTACTTTTATATAGGGACAAGTTTTAGGATTTAAAAATGTTATTTTTTAAAAGGGTAGAGTTCCTGTTTAACTTTGAATTAATGTGTGAATTAATTTGTGTTTAATTTCTACATATTCTCAATGTTTGCTGAACTAGGACATGGTTTTATATCACTTCTGCTACATGGTGCATCCAAAACAAAAAGCAATCCAAGGTATGTGTATATGGCTTATTTGTTAATGGATGTTTTTTTTCAGTAGTCTTCTAATTAGGTGTAGAGAGTTGGATCAACAATATGAAGGTACTGCATCATTTAATAAACATATTTAAAAAAAAAAGTTAATTGAACATATGCAGTGGTGTAGACTATATGTCATATTAAATGTATATTGACACCAATATATATGTTATGCTCCTTTAAGCGTGACTACTATTTCCTCAGGTCCTCTAATTAGATTTCCTTCAGATTCAAAAAACATTATAAATAGTTATTTGCCAATGTGTGCGTTAATTGAATTTCTACATACTTAGGATGTTGATGGTAATCATAAAAAAATCCATACTATAGCCAATGGAATTGACATCTCAGAACCAGGCCTATTTAAAGCGGAGTTTCAGTCGTTTTTAGGTTTGTTAAAATTCAGCAGCTACAAAAAGTGTGGCGCCGGCATTGTAAGTGTGAGCACCCAGGTGTGACAGCATGTGGCTCCACAGCTGGGTGCGCACTGCGCATGAGTGAGTCGCGCTGCGCCTTCTCAACTGCCGGGCAATCTTCTGGGACCTGTGACGTGTCCCAGAAGATTGCAGGAAGGGAGAGGAGGAGTCACCTAGGCGGTGAGAGAGGAAGTGAGAGCTGGGTACCTGTCAAAACTAGGTAACCCCCCCCCCCCCCCAAAAAAAATGACATGCCAAATGCGGCATGTAAGGGGGCGAGGAGTGCTTAAAGTGGAAATTCCACTTTTCGGTGGAACTCCGCTTTAACTGGGCAGTACAAAAAGCTAGGATGTATACAAAAATAGGTAACCAATCAAATTTCATTTTACTGAAAAGAGGTTAAGGCCTCTTTCACACGGGACGGATCCGTGATGATCCGCCCTGTGAACATCCGCTTGCTCAGCGGGGATCGCTCTGTCGATCCCCGCTGAGCCAGCGGATGACAGGGCGGTCCCTGCGCACTGTGCAGGGACCGCCTTGTCAGATCTCCGCTCTCCTCTATGGGTGTTCGGATGACGACGGACCGTCACGTGGAATCTAATGTTGTGGCATCATTGAGCAAGGCAGTCAGCCGCCAGGTCCACGTTACTGCTGACACGTGGTCCAGCAAGAATGGTCAGGGATGATATATTCCATTCACAGCACACTGGGTATCTCTGCTTGCAACTTGGAAGCATGCAGGACAGGGTTGAGTGCTGCAGCTTGTTGCGCCCCCACATCAACATATACAGCTGGTGATGCTAGTAGCTGGTGAGGCTATTCAAGTCAGGCTGAAAGGTGCCATGCAGTGCTTTAGCTGGTGTGTCTAGGGCACAGGAGCCACCCTGGATAAGAGATTCTGGCAGCTCTCTACAGGAGCAGGACCAGAGGTGGTTCATACCACGCCAGCTGGAGCCGGGGTGGTGTGCGATAATAATGGCAAACCTCCTGTCTGCCCTTAGACAGAGAAAGTTGACACATGTGTCATGTCTGGCACATGTGCTCAATTTGGTGGTGCAGCATTTTTTAAATAGGTACCCAGGGTTGGAAAATTTGCTGAAGCACGCCAGAAGAGTCTGTAGCCATTTCAGGTCGTCATACACTTTTCATACACAAATTTTCATGCCTGATTTATGACATGCCCACCAGGTGGAATTCGACTTTGGCAATGCTGCAGCGGCAGCACATGTAGCAGAGGGCCATCAACGAGTACCAACGACAGGCTCAGGCCTTCTCTGCATGTTTTTTTCCCACGCCAATGGCTGCTAATTAAGGATGCATGCACTGTACTGTCACCATTTGAGGAGGCCACAAGCATGGTAAGCTGTGACAATGCATGCATCAGTGACACAATCCCTGTTGTGTTCCTGCTGGAGCAGACTCTGCATGGCAGTATGGACAGGGCACTCGAGGCAGAGCAGCGGGAGGAAGAGGAGGACCTCCTTTCCTCTCAAGGCCCGCTTTATGCAGACACCATTCTTCCTATGCCACAGAAAACACAAGAGGAGAGGGAGGAAGAGGAGGAGGAGAATTCTGGCAGCTTTGGAGGCATTGAAGCAGAGCAAGACATACGTCAAGCCTTAACAGATGGTTTTCCATCCCCAAAACCCTTGGGAGTAGTATGTGGCTGGGAGGAGGCAGTTCCAGATACTGTAATCCTCAGTGACCCCGAGGAGTCTGCTTATCATGCCTCTGCAAACTTGCGGTGCATGGGCTCCCTCGTTCTTCAAAGCCTGCGAAAGGACCCGAGAATATGTGGCATCAAGGAGAAGGATCATTATTGGTTGGCAGCCCTCCTTTTTTTTTTTTTTTAAACTCTTTATTTTAACAATTTTTAAACAATACATCTTTTACATTTAGCTCCTTTTCTAACATCACAACTACCAAAGACATATCACTAACTTATGATTAACATCCACTGTTCTTTTGGAATTACCTCTAATCCCCCTGTTACCCTCCCAGGAAAGAAAAAAAAAAAAAAAAAAAAAAAGAAGGGGGTTTCCCCTTCATATCAAAGCAAAAAAGAGAAAAAAAAATAAAAATAAATAAATTCCGCTCTCGTCTCTCCCCCCCCAGGCGTCACGCGATCCCGCCCCCACCCATCTCCCCCCTATATAAGAAATAGGGTGCCCATGTGGCCTCGTATCTCTCCTCCTGATCTCTTATAGTCATTGTCAAGTTTTCCATTTGTTGAATTTCTCCCACTTTGGCCCACCATTGTGCCCTCGTAGGAGGTACGTCCTTTTTCCAAATAGCAGGAATACAGGCTCTCGCCGCTGTGAGAAGATGTTTTAGTAATGATTTTTTGTATTTTTCCACCGACATTGGAACATCATTTAGTAGAAATGCAACCGGGTTGTCTCCAAGAGACACCCCTGTAATTTGCTTTACTGTTTCCTCCACCATCTTCCAGTATTCTCTAATTTTGTCACATTCCCAGAAAATGTGCAGCATTGTGCCATCTGTTTCCCCGCATCGCCAACATGTACTCGGGGTCTGTGGGAATATGTCATGTAACATACTTGGGGTTCTATACCACCGGGTGAGAATCTTATACCCCCCCTCCTGGAATCTACTTGCTATTGATGTTTTATGCACAGATCTCAGTATTTTTTCTTTTTGTTTTTGGGAGAACGTAACCTTCAGCTCTTTTTCCCAGGCACATATATAGCTTAACTTTTCGGGTGCTTCATGTCTTGTAATCATCTCATAAAAATATGATAAGGGGTGTCTCAAAGTTTCACCATCAAGACAAATCTGCTCAAACTCAGACAAACCTCGAATTATGGGGTATTCTTTACTTTTTGAAAGAATGTAAGCCCCCAACTGCATTGCTCTAAAGTAGTCTAGTTCTGGAGTAAGTTGGTTTTCTATCTCCCCTCTTGTCATTATTTTTCCTTCTTTTGAGAAATGTATAATCCTATTTATCCCCCTATTTCTCAAATCGGAGAATTTTTGATCCGATAGCCCTGGCTCAAAGTCATATGTACCTAATATAGGTAGCATAGGGCTTGGTTCACTTGAAATCTTGTTTTTATTAAAAATCTTTTTGCTTATATTTAGGGTTGCCCCGATCAGTGGGTGTTTTTTGACTATCATTGGCATATCCTTTCCAGCCATCCATGCCAATCCCTCCAAGGGGGCTTTACATAACGTTTGTTCCATATTTACCCATGGCTTCTTTTTTTTAGAACACCACTCCTTTATTCTAACTAGATGTGTGGCTTCCTGATACTTACATGGATCTGGAAATCCAATGCCACCTTTCTCTTTAGGAAGGGTCAGAATAGATCTTCGTAGTCTTGCAGGCTTTCCAGCCCATATAAAACTCAGGAATCCTGACCGCAATTCTTTCATAAAGCTTTGGGGGATCTTTACTGGCATAGTTTGAAATAGGTATAGGAGCCTTGGCATTACATTCATTTTAATTATATTCGTCCTCCCAAACCACGTAAAGATTTCTTTATCCCACCTTTTCAAATCTGACCTTATTTGTTTTAACATTGGGGCGTAGTTTAGTTCAAATATCCTGTTTAAGATTATAGGTATCTTAGTCCCTAAGTAGTCAATGTGTGAGTCTGTCCATCTAAATTTAAATTGAGAAGTTATCTGGTGGGTTAAGGGCTCACTCATTTCTAGTCCCATGGCTTCTGATTTGTTATAATTCACTTTAAAATTTGCTATATCCCCAAATTTCCGTAGCTCCCCCAAGAGGGGAGGCAGGGATATGGCTGGAGAGGATATAAAAAAAATCAGGTCATCGGCAAAGGCAGCTAGTTTATGTTCCTCAGTGTCTGTATTTATGCCTCTAATATCACGATTTAAACGTATTTTCCTTAGGAATGGTTCCATTGTGAGGACAAAAATAAGGGGAGATAGTGGGCAACCCTGGCGAGTTCCATTTTGAATTCTAAGAGAGTCCGAGAGTCTGTCGTTTACCTTTACTCTAGCAGTTGGTACCGAATACAGGTTCTCAAACCATCTCAGCATTCCCTCCCCTAGGCCAATATGTTGTAATGTAGCCCGCAGATACAGCCAATCCACCCTATCAAAAGCTTTTTCTGCATCTGCTGAGATTATTGTTAAGGGTTTATGTTGACTTTGGGACCAGTATATTGCATTTATTACTCTTTGTGTATTCTCCCTTCCTTCCCTCCCTGGGGTGAACCCAACTTGGTCGGGATGAATAAGTACTGGGATATATTCAACCAGTCTGTTAGCTATTATTTTGGAGAAAATTTTTAGATCCACATTTAGTAATGATATTGGCCGGTAGCTGGAACACTGAGATGGGTCTTTCCCCTCCTTCGGGATAACTGCAATATGGGCTAGTAATGTCTCCTCTGGTATTTTATATCCTTCCTGTAGTGAGTTAAATGCTGCTAAGAACCTTGTGACTAACTTCTCTTCAAACACTTTATAATATGAAAGGGGGTACCCATCAGGACCTGGTGCTTTACCTAAGGGTAGGGAAGTCAGAACTTTCTTAAACTCCTCTGCCGTTATTGGCTTGTCAAGTTTCTTCAAAACTTCTTCTGTAAGTTTGGGCATTCCTGATGAGTGGAGATATTCTCTAGCTAACTCCTCCTTTTCTTTGCTTTTTCCTCCCTTTCCCGCTCCCTCCAGCTGGTATAGGCCCTCATAGTAATTTTTAAAGGCCTGCGCTATTTTCACTGAGGAGTTCAGTATCTCACCAGTTTGCGATTTAATACCCATTATTTGTCTCCTTGCGTTGGGTTGTTTTAGTGCTTTCGCTAACATTCTACTCGGCTTGTTCCCATACTCGTACATTGTTTGTCTGTTTCGCTTTATTTTAGCTTTAGCTTGCTCAATCAGCAGGGAATTTAAGTCACCCCTTAAAACATTTAATTTATCCTCTATATTCTGTGCCTGGGATCTTTTATGAACCATTTCTGCTTCTCTAATGTCTTTAAGTAGGGCTTCTATTTGTTCGTTCAGCTTCTTTTTCCTATGGGCTCCTAAGGAGATAAAAACTCCTCTCATAACACATTTATGCGTCTCCCATATGCCAAATGGCGTTATTTCTTCCGATTCATTAGTTTGAAAAAAAAAATCCAATTCGCAGTCTAATGTTTTTTTGTATTCCTTATCCTTCAATAATGATTCGTTCATCTTCCACTGCCATTCCCGGTATTCTACTTGCCCCAAGTCCATTTCGCAACTGGTAGGTGCATGGTCAGACAGAGAAAAGGAGCCTATGTCGGCCTTAGTCAAGGACGTCAGTCCTGTCTGCGAGACAAAAACATAATCAATGCGGGTATATGTCTTGTGCTTCGCAGAGAAAAACGTATAGTCTCTTTCTTGGCTGTTCAGTATCCTCCATGCATCCACCAGCTTGGCAGCCCTCCTTGACCACCATTACAAGGGGAAAGTCTCAGAACTCATCCCATCCCCACAGAACGAGCAGAAGATGAAATCTCAAGGACACCTTAAAGTGGTGTTGCACACGGAAAAAAATAAAATTAAAATTCATAAAAAGAATAAAAAAAAAAACATTTGGAATTTTTTTTTTTTAACTCACCTCTAAATGCCTGTTGCTAGGTGGTCCCTCGTAGTCTGCCTCCTTCGGTGCATGGGCTGGTGACATCACTTCCCCTCGGCGCAGGAAGGGCTCCCTCCTGTCAGTCATCTGGGACACGTGACAGGTCCCAGATGACTGCGCGGCCAATCACGGCGCTCGTGCATGCGCAGTGGGTGCCCGGCTGTGAAGCCACAGCCCAGTGCCCACAGTTAGAATACCGGCCCCGCCGAGCGGAGGGGGGAACGAGCGGGGCTTCGTTCCCCCGCATTGCTGGACCCTGGAACAGGTAAGTGTCCAACTATTAAAAGTCAGCAGCTATTTTAAATTTTTTTTTTTTGTAACGCCTTTCCTGACTCTGGTAGGTTACAGTCTGGTGGAAAATGTTGTTTTGAGGCTTCTGTAGGTCAAGAGAGGAGTGGTGGAGAAGGGGACTGCCTAAGTAATGGCTTTCAAAAATGTTTTAGTCCTCGGCGCACAGAGCTGTCAGCTGCCACATCCCATCTGCAGAGTCTTCATCATATTGTGGGAGATTATCTAGTGGCGAAAGCAGATATGAAGAGCTAGAGATATGAATTATTGTTTTATATCTGGAGTGAATCCCCTTTTTAATGCATGCCAATATTCTGTTGGCTTTGCTTGCAGCAGCCTGGCATTGCATGCCATTGCTGAGTCATCTACTAGGACACCCAATTTTTCCTTTTCCATCCCCAGAGATTCTCCCCTAGCAAGTAATCTCGAATGTCTGAAAGACTGTCTAGGCTGCCTAGCTTTGTGGGTGTTGATTTCATCAGGAAGACATTTTTTGGTGTAGGTTTCATGGGCACAATTAACACCCAAGGACCAATTTTTCTGCAGCTGTTTGACGGGTTCATATCATTTAGATTTTTAACAACAAGACCAATTCTTGTTTTCAGCAAGAGTACCTCCATAGGGTTACAGTGTGAAGGCACCACCAACAACCAAAGACTGGTTTTTCCACACCTGTTACTTCTATCCAAAGTCTGCGAAAGAGACACCAGAATTTATCCAAGAATGCTCTAATCTTGTTCTGAGTGCACTAAGTTGTAGGTGTATATCATTGCAATTTTTGACAGCAAGGCCAATTCTTGCTTTCATCAAGAGTACCTCTGTAGGGTTACGTTGTGAAGGCGCCACCGACACCCAAAGCCCAATTTTTTCGCACCTGTTACTTCTATCCAAAGTCTGCGAAAGAGACACCAGAATTTATCCAAGAATGCTCTAATCTTGTTCTGAGTGCACTAAGTTGTGGCCTCATCATACAGACCCCCCCCCCCCCCCCAAGCCATTGTTTTATAAAATAAAGAAAGCTTGAATTGAAAATGTCATTTTTTCCTTGGCTTTATAAATGCCATTATTGCTGCGGCAGGCTCTATACATGGTACAGATGTGCTATATTGCAGGCAGACTAAGGGGACCCCCAGGCACCATATTTAAAGGAATTATTAATTTTTATTGTTATTTTTCATTTTGATGGTTTCACTTTAAGCATCAGTAAATCACTGCTCATTTAAAAATGATGTTTTTTACAAACTTTTTTCATTGATGCATGTCCCCCGGGGCAGTACCCAGACCCCCATAACCATTGTATGCCCAGTTACTTGCATATAAGCCTTCAAAATGGGCACTTTTGATTTTTCCAGTTCGGGTCCCCTAGAATACAATGGGGTTCATTATTCGTTTCCGAACTTTTGAGACGTTCGAAAGTTCTGCCGCGAACCAAACAGGGGGTCGTTCAGCCCATCTTGAATGTTTAGGTCATGCATCTTTGGAAGCAGTGTATCAGTGAGGAATAAAGCGTTGCATAATCCCGCATGATTCAAGTATTTGGGTCATGGTAGAGACCTGCGGCATGTCTGCGCATGCGTAAGATCCCACAGTGTACATGCACTTGAAGATCAGGAGGAAGGAGCCTCCTTGGGGACAGGCCTATGAAGACTGTGGCACAGAAGCAGAGCAGTGCAAGGATAACTTCAGCTGAACACTGAACTTCATATACTAAAACGTTTTTTTTTAATTAACATATCGGAACACTGTTATAGAAATGTAATTTAGTTTTAGCTAGGTGGGGTGGAATTCCCCTTTGATTATCATCAAGCTGTTTCCCTCAATGGACGACAGAGAAAATACTTTTGCTTTGTTGATTTCTTTTTCGCAAAGATAACTTCTTGAATGATACAACAGAATGTAATTGAAAGAAATATGCCTGCCAGTTGTCAGGTTCCCAATACCATCTGAGGATAAGTCAATTTCTAGGTCTGCATGGTTTGTTTGATTTGTTTCATTTCAGTATTCTGTATTATGAGAAGGACAGATAAAAAGGCTTGTGAAGACAAGAGCTCAGGCTGATGGCTGTGCATTTATGATGTGCTGTAAGGCAGCCAGGCTGAATAAGACTTCATGCGTCCAAATCTATTGTCATTTATCTTTGTCACATGTTTCCAAGAAATCTTACAAGGTGAAATCAAGGACTAGAGTATTTTAGCATTTATGGCAGACAGTTTGCAGGCCATATTAACTAAATGTTCATTTAAAGCAGTATTAAACCCTAAACTGAAAATGTAATGCATTGCAGCTTACCAATGATTAGATGTGGTGGCTGCATTTGTTTTCTGTTTTAGGCTTTTTCCCCCCTGTGTTTTCACCTGCTGATCTGTCCAGTGGCACACCTTCTGTGTTAGAGTGCCCCCATTCTGAATGAAAGAGCACAGGGGGCACCTTTGGGCAGTAGCATTGTCAGTCTGCGGAGAGGGTAATGTTAGATGTATGAGCAGATTTAAATACACTAAGAAATTTAAGCCAATTTCCAGTTCACACTTTATCTGCTTGCCAAGTACAGTGGCAAAGTGCCTCTCCTGCGCTGGATCACATACTAGATACGTTATCCAGCACTACTGGGTAGGGGCCGCGCACGCACGTGGCTGCCGCGCCGGCTGTGCTGTGATTAGTCACAGCAAAAGCCAATCCTGGCCAACGATTGACCGCCGGCACCCGCTGATCGTCAAGGATGACAGGACAGAGCTCTGTGAATGTAAACAAAACAGGGTTCTGGCCTGTCAGTGGGGATGTGCTGGTTTTTGTTTCCCTGCAAAGCACATCCCTTAGTAAAAGCACCTCATAGTGTAGTGAATGCACCAGGCACTGTTAGGCGCACTCTTATGCCGCGTACACACGGTCAGAATTTCCGATGGAAACAGTCCGATGGGAGCTTTTCAACGGATTTTCCGACCGTGTGTATGCCCAACGGTCTTTTTTCTGTCGGAATTTCCGACGGACTTTGGATTGAGAACCTCAATTTTTCCGACGCAAAACCTTTCTATCGGATTTTCCGATCGTGTGTATGCAATTCCGACACGCAAAATTCCGACGCATGCTCGGAAACAATTCAACGCATGCTCGGAAGCATTAAACTTCCCTTTTATAGTGCTGTCGAACGTGTTTTATGCCGCTGTGTTACAGACCGTCGGAATTTGGTGTGACCGTGTGTAGGCAAAACAGTTTGAGCAAAATTCCATCGGAATTCCGACGGGAAAACCATCAGAGCTTTTTCTGACGAGAATTCCAACCGTGTGTATGCGGCATTAGTCCTGCAATAAGTCGCTGATCACCCCATTACTAGTATAAAATAATTAAAAATAATACAAATTCCAGTATATATATATATATATATATATATATATATATATATATATAGTTTGTAGATCAATATACACTTATTGGGATTTTTTTTACCAAAAATATGCAGCAGAATACATATTGGCCAACGTTTATTAAGAAATGTATTTTTTTACATTTTCTATTGGATATGTTTTATAGCAGAAAGTAAAAAATAATGTTTAATAATTAGGTGGGGGAGGGGGAATCCTGTAATCAAAAAATAATTGACACTATCCCCATGCAATTGAAGTCAATAGAGGTTAGGTCCACACATCTCCTCACTAGGAGGAGGTAATGTGAATAAAAGGGGATTTTTAAGTGCCACACAGAGTCCTGCATAAATGCAAATTGTTGTAAAAAACTATTTTTTTTTTTCTATACAAAAAGTCAGTAAAACATATGCATCAGAACATATTAAAAGGTACAATCAACATGTTGTATGACCATTTCATTCAGTCAAAGCGTGGTTGGGTACGTATGGATGAGGGTATGTCTGGATCTATGGGTTTCGCCCAAATACAGGGCTTCCTCAGGATCCACATTTTAATATCAAATTCCTAGATATAGATCAACAAATATGACTGATTCGTCACGCTTTCTAAGGCCATAATCACACAGGAGATATATGTACACCAATATGTCCATGCTCATTAAAACCAAGAGAAGAGTCGCCAATAAATGATCACCATCATTCGAATTTGATTATAAAAGAACAGAAAAAGGTGAAGTAAACGTGATTCTGAGACCATGTGTATTATCATTTTTTGACACTCATGGTCTCAGGATCACGTCGGTGGATGGTTCTTTCCCTAGTTATACTGGAACCTGGAATGTATCTTCCTCTATGGTTCCTGTATGGTCCAATTGTTTGGATCCTTGATGTTTAAAGCATTTATTCTGAACTCTCCGGGATGAAACTTTTCTTTTTAATTCACTTCACCTTTTTTTGTTCTTTTATAATCAAATTTGAATAATGGTGTTCATTTAGTGGCGACTCTTCTCTTGGTTTTAATGAGGATGGACATATTGGTGTACATATAACTCCTGTGTGATTATGGCCTTATAAAGCGTGACGAATCTGTCATATTTGGTGATCTATATCTAAGTATTTAGATATTGAAACATGGGTCCTGAGGAAGCCCTGTATTTGGGGCGAAACGAGTCGATCCAGGCATTCCCAATCCATGTGTACCCAACCACTCTTTGACTGCATGAAATGGTCATAAAACATGTTGATTGTATCTTTTAATATGTTCTGATGGCGATGCATATGTTTTACTGACTTTTTGTATAAATAAAAACTGTTTTTTACAACAATTTGCATTTATGTGGTAGTCTGTGTGGCACTTAAAAATCCCCTTTTTTCACATTACCTCCTCCTAGTGAGGAGATGTGTGGACCTACCCTCTATTAAAAAAAAGTTTTATTTTTTTTTCAAAATGTTCGGTCTTTTTTTGTTTATAGCGCAAAAAATAAACCCAGTGGTGATCAAATACCACCCAAAGAAAGCTCTATTTGTGTGAAAAAGGAATATGAATTTAATTTGGGTACATTGTTGCATGACTGCGCAATTGTCAGTTAAAATAATGCAGTTCCAAAAAGCAAAAAATGGCCTGGTCCTAAAGGGGGGTAAATCCGGAGGGCAAGTTAAAGTTAGTTACAGCAAACTGTTTTTTCTTTTAGGATAAATGTTTTACAAGAATAAATAAAAGTTGATTTTAAGCACCCCTGTCAGTGATAAATGGTTTGTCTCGGCTTGTAAACTGATACAGTGGATATAAAAACTCTACACACCTCTGTTAAAATGTCAGGTTTCTGTGATGTAAAAAAATGAGACAAAGATAAATAATTTCAGAACTTTTTCCACCTTTAATGTGACCTATAAACTGTACAACTCAGTTAAAAACAAACTGAAATCTTTTAGGATGTGGAAGTAAAAATAAAAAAATATAATAATGGGCTTGCATAAGTGAGCACACCCTCTTATAACTGGGGATGTAGCTGTGTTCAGAATTAAGCAATCACATTCAAACTCATGTTAAATAGGAGTCATTACACACCTGCCATCATTTAAAGTGATTAACCCCAAATAAAGTTCAGCTGTTCTAGTAGGTCTTTCCTGACATTTTCTTAGTCGCATCCTACAGCAAAAGCCATGGTCCGCAGAGAGCTTCCAAAGCATCAGAGGGATCTCATTGTTAGAAGGTATCAGTCAGATGAAGGGTACAAAAGAATTTCCAAGGCATTAGATATACCATGGAACACAGTGAAGACAGTCATCATCAAGTGGAGAAAATATGGCACAACAGTGACATTGCCAAGACCTGGACATCCCTCCAAAATTGATGAAAAGTCTAAAAGAGAAATGGTCAGGGAGGGTGCCAAGAGTCCTACAGCAACATTGAAGGAGCTGCAGGAATATCTGGCAAGTACTGGCTGTGTGATACATGTGACAACAATCTCCCGCATTCTTCATGTGTCTGGGCTATGGGGTAGAATGGCAAGACAGAAGCCTTTTCTTACGAAGAAAAACATCCAAGCCTGGCTAAATTTAGCAAAAACACATCTGAAGTCTCCCAAAAGCAGGTGGGGAAATGTGTTATGGTCTGATGAAACTAAGGTTGAACTTTTTGGCCATAATTCCAAAAGATATGTTTGGCGCAAAAACAACACTGCACATCACCAAAAGAACACCATACCCACCGTGAAGCATGGTGGTGGCAGCATCATGCTTTGGGGCTGTTTTTCCTCAGCTGGAACAGGGGCCTTAGTCAAGGTAGAGGGAATTATGAACAGTTCCAAATACCAGTCAATATTGGCACAAAACCTTCAGGCTTATGCTAGAAAGCTGAACATGAAGAGGAACTTCATCTTTCACCATGACAACGACCCAAAGCATACATCCAAATCAACAAAGGAATTGCTTTACCAGAAGAAGATTAAAGTTTTGGAATGGCCCAGCCAGAGCCCAGACCTGAATCCCATTGAAAATGTGTGGGGTGATCTGAAGAGGGCTGTGCACAGGAGATGCCCTCGCAATCAGACAGATTTGGAGTGTTTTTGCAAAAAAGAGTGGGCAAACATTGCCAAGTCAAGATATGCCATGCTGATAGACTCATACCTAAAAAGACTGAGTGCTGTAATAAAATCAAAAGGTGCTTCATCAAAGTATTAGTTTAAGCAGGGGTCAAGTCCTGGGGAAAAAAGTGTGGGAACTCCCACCCAAGATCCACTCCCCCACCAAAAAAAAAAAAAAAAATGATACGATCATATGCACGAACGCTTCAAAAGTGGTATTTTTCATCCAATTTTCGTATTGTGTGTATGAAGCTTAACTGTTGGTACATAAAAAAAACAATCCTCAATAAACATAAATACGGTAATTCTCTGAATAATCAGCATTCATTCAATTGTGCTTCCATGCAAATGTGAACATTATGTTCTGATCTTTATTGGGGAATTTTATTTTGTATATAAGTGTTTATGTGGTGAGTTTACACTTTTCATTGAACAGAGTTTGGATAACACAGGGTTAAACGGAAAGGTCATAAATAACTGCACATTATCTGGACAGAATGCTTGGGGACATAGTGATGTGTTCCTGCTTAGGAGATGTATGTTAGCTTGGGGGGCTGCAAACTCTGCAGGGCTCCAACACACACTCGCTGCTATTCCAACCCTTCACATATTTCCACATAAACTTCCCTCCTGGCATTAAACTTTGCCAGGTATTGTGCTCAGCTTACCACCCCAAACTGATGTTCCTCCCTCAGCTCACCTCTCTCCCTGCATGTCCTGTGAACAGAATAGCTGTGCTCCTCCTCCTCTGGGTTTCTTTCATCATATGGCACTGAAGATAGAGGAGGGGGGGATTCAGCGGGACACACAGAGCAAGTATGCAGGAGACTGGGGGGGGGGGGGAGATGAGGAGACAGAAAATCAGGAGGGGCCAGCGGGGAGGAGCGCATCATGAGAGGTCTGATTAAACACAATCTCTTAGCAGCAGGGACCTGATCTACCCGTCAGCTATCTGTGATTGACAGGTAGATTGAAGAGGAAGCTGTCATGGGGCCCCCTACTGGCAATGCCTGAATGGTCAGGTCTGCGGCACTTACTATTGTGAGCTGTGTCGGCAGCTGCTGGTGTAGCACCTGCCACACAGCTCGCATACTTCAAAGTCTTGCAGGACACGGCTGCTAATGGGAACTGAGTTCCTGTTGTGGAAAAAGTACAGGAACTCCGTTCCCATGCGTTCCGGCAGGACTTGAGCCCTGAGTTTAAGGGTGTGCACACGTATGCAACCATATTATTTTATTTTTTTACTTACCTCCACCTAAAAGATTTCAGTTTGTTTTTCAATTGAGTTGTACAGTTTATAGGTCACATCAAAGGTGGAAAAAGTACTGAAATTATTTAACTTTGTCTAATTTTTTTTACATCACAGAAACCTGACATTGTAACAGGGGTGTGTAGACTTTTTATATCCACTGTACATCTGTAGGAGAGATTGTTATTTGAAAAAACAAAAGACTTACTGGCCAGATCACCAGATGAAAATAAAGGAAAACCTAAAAAAAGAAAAGCCATTCATCGAAGAACTGGTAAACTGCAATATAATAAATGTTTTCTTTTGGGTTTAATACCGCTTTAAAAAAATATGGTGATAAATCTGATTGATTGTCTTATTCTGCAATGGAGAATGAATGCTTGGTGCAAATTAAATTAAACAGAAAACAGGTTCCCAATATTATTAGCAGTTGAAAATTACAAAAAGCTGAGAAAACATGGTTGCTTTGAAGGAAACATCACTAGGATTCTTTTCTGCAATACCACAGGACTTTATCTTCTTTATTTTAAAAAGTAACAAGGTCACCACGGCCACTGGTGTACAATTAAAAAAGCGCAGCACTGAAATGACATCCTTGACCAATGGCATTAAATTCTGCACCTGGTGCCAAGCTCTGTCCCATGTGAGTCTGACCTTTTCTGCCTATTAACACTAGGACAACAGTGTAGGGATTCCTATACTGCACCCTTGTAACATTTTCACAGCAGCAGCTGAAAAATGATTATTAGGTAAAGTCTAATGCTCTCTCTTTTTGCAAGCTCTAGGATTTGGCATCTGAGACAGGATTATTACCCCCCCCCCCTCCAGTGGTTGCAGCCATGTATAAACATTATCAGCGGATGTGAAATCCCCAGTAATGGCAACATCCTGCTATGTCAATGTTTCTGGTTATTTTCTATTTGCATACCTGGGAACTTGCCAGTCTTTGACCGGAGATGTTGGATTTTCATGTGGTTTACCATATTTCAGGTTTTCAAGGTAAAATCCCTGGTCCCTAAAGGACGGGCCGCCACTGCTAGTAACACACCTCCTATATTAAAGTACTGCCACTAAGCAGGGCTGTCTTTAAGGGGTAGTTGCCCTGGGCCCTGTCATTGTTGTGGGGCCCAAGGCAGCTGCCTCATACTTGCCAACTATCCTGGTTTAAATTCCCTCATCCCTCAATGTTTTAGTCATGTGCCGTGTCCCAATAGCTCAGTGTGAAGTGCTGCTACTAATGCTGCCCAGTTCTGCCCTATTGTTGTGTACAGATGACTCACCTGCAGATCCTGTGTTTACATGTAAAATTACCGGCATTCATATGTAAATAGTGACGGAATTCATATGTAAATAGCGGAGGCTGGCGGCATTGATATGTGTATTATGCCTCTCTGAGGTCATATCCATAGTAATCTCTAGCAACCAATCAACAAGCAGAAATCATGCTGTAACCTCTAGCAACTAATCAGTGAGCCGTAATGTGTCCTGTAACCTCTAGCAACCAGTCAGTGAGCGGTAATGATACACTGTAACCTCTGGCAACCAGTCAGTGAGCTGACTCAGTAAACTGATTTTGAGTCTAGCTGCTATTTATTGTCTCAGAGCAGGTGGAGAGCGAAACTGCATGGGGGGGGGCAAGAAAAGTTTTGCCCAGGGTCCAATCAATATTAAAGACGGCCCTGCCACTAAGGATGAAGGAGAACAGGTGGCACCTTTGGACAGCAGCATTGTCAGTCTGGGGGAGGGGAGTGTTATGCCGCGTACACATAATCTGATTTTCCAATGGGAAATGTTGGATGTGAGCTTGTTGGCGGTAAGTCCGACCGTGTGTATGCTCAATCGGACTATTGTTGTCGGACTTTCTACCAACAATAGTTGGCTAGCATTCTCTCAGATTTTCCGCCAACAAATGTGTGTTGTCGGATTTTCTGAGCGCGTGTACACAAGTCTGTCGGACAAAAGTCCAAAGTACAAACACGCATGCTCGGAAGCAAGGACGAGCCAGAAGCGCTCGGTCTTGTAAACTAGCGTTCGTAATGGAGAAGGGGGCTGTTTCCTGGGACCACAAGACACTGACTGGAGCCGTTTCCAGTACCTCAGGTCACTTAGACCATACCGCTCTTGTGACCTCTCTTGCTGTAAGGTAATGAGGGTCAACTTCATTCGACTCTTCAAGTTTTAAATGTGTATACAAACACACTACATTCAGAATTATATATGCAGGAACTATTTTGGATGCACAGGGCCAATATCAGAATGAAGCATTTGGATTCCAGCAACTTCTGAGCACTCTGTTGGAACCTTCCTGATTGAGGGATTCGTGCTGCTTAACGACTATAGCCTTTGGACCATTTTGAGGCATGGTAAGCATGCATTTCATATGGTGTTGACACTCTCTGGTTGCAGTACCAGTACCCGCCAGCAGTACCAGTCAGTTCAGTCACAGTGTTTTTTTTTTACTCCAGCAGTCCATGTATACACACGATTTATGGATTTTGGGCTATGGACAGTTGCACAACTGATGAACAGTTGCAGCAACTGATGATCAAGGTCAGTTGAGATGCAGGTACCCTATATTCACTGTTTTTGTGTTATTATTTATGATCTTTTTCATAGTACCGTATTTATCGGCGTATAACACGCACCCCAAGTTTAGGAGGGAATTTTTTAAGGAAAAAAAGTTTTAGGAGAGAAGTTTAGGGGAAAAAAAAAAATAACTTACATTTAAGCGTCATTTGCAGCCTGCCCAGTGTCATTTGCAGCTTGCCCAGCATCTTTTGCAGCTTGCCCAGCGTCTTTTGCAGTCTTGCCCAGCGTCTTTTGCAGTCTTGCCCAGCGTCTTTTGCAGCCTTGCCCAGCGTCTTTTGCAGCCTTGCCCAGCGTCTTTTGCAGCCTTGCCCAGCTTCATTTGCAGCCTTGCCCAGCGTCATTTGCAGCCTTGCCCAGCATCTTTTGCAGCCTTGCCCAGCGTCATTTGCAGCCTTGCCCAGCGTCATTTGCAGCCTTGCCCAGCGTCATTTGCAGCCTTGCCCAGTGTGATTTGAAGCTTGCCCAGTGTCATTTGCAGCTTGCCAGCGTCATTTGTAGTTTGCCCAGTGTGATTTGCAGCATTGCCAGCGTCATTTGCCTTGCCCACGTTTAAATTTCCCGCGAGACAAACCGTGCAAGCGCCGCCGAAAAAGACCGAACCGCGGCCGAAAAAGGCCGAACCACCGCCGAAAAAGACCGAGCCGACTGTTCGGCTCCGCTCGGAGTCCCGCCTCCCTGCTGTTTCGGGAGCGAGCGCAGGGAGACGGGACTACGAGCGGAGCTGAACAGTCGGCTTCGGCCTTTTTCGGCCGCGGTCGCCATTTTTCGGCGCTGCTCGCTTTTTTTGTCATTTTTTTGGGGGGTATCGGCGTATAACACGCACCCACGACTTTCCCCTGATTTTAAGGGGGAAAAAGTCTGTATTATACGCCGATAAATACGGTAATTTCAATATTCACTGTTATTTATGCTCTGAGCATAATCTTCTTGGTTAACACTTAGTATTATTTGTTATATCAATTCACAAGTTTTCTTACCGCTGATACATTTTTTCCATTTATTCTGTAATGGAGAATTAACATTGGTGACGCGGCAAATTATGAAATCTAGAAATGCAGCGCACAATTCTCTTCATCTTTAATGGGATAATAATTAAGCTGCTTTGCTGGTGATTCTGATGGAGTTATTGCAAACAAATTTTCAAAGGCTTTTTTTTCTAGTGATATCAAGAATAATATTATTATGTTTTTTTTTTTTTTTTATTTGGGCAAGTTACCACAACACCATTATCCCGTAGTTTTTAAGAAGATACAACTATGTTGGTGTCCCTTGTCAATTTTACATTGTTTTTTTTTTTTTAAATGTAACTGCCTACTCCCAAACTGTCATTTGAAGTAAAACACACAGCCAAGTTCTATTCTCCACAATTTTTTTTATTGCGCATTAAAAACAATTAAACAAATAAACTTAGACATGCTATATGCCAATAGAACTTAACCAAAAAGTGCATTCTATGCATCCAGAAATATAGAAAATATACCAAATCAAATCATTATTCAACCTAAAATTAATGTCAAAGCAATAACTCCAAGGCCATTAATAAATAACACGTTATCGCCTCTGATTACGCAACATGGCTGGTTGACGAACGCCCGTTCAGAAACAAACTGAAAAGCACAAAATGAAAAGCACGAATCAACACTCACCAAACTTATACTAACACAAAATTAGCAGAAGGAGCCCAAAGTGTGGCGCTAAAGAGCTGAAAAACCACGTAGTACGTCACAAAGTTCGTAATTGTCGCCCAAAATTTGTGTGACCGTGTGTATGTGAGACAACACCCTTCAAACAAAATTCCACGGTTTTGTTGTTGGAAAGTCCGATCGTGTGTACAAGGCATAAGATGTACTAGCAGATTGAGGGCAAGTTTACACTTGCTTCAAAACAAGTCCAGTCAAAGCTCCTGTCACTAAATATAATGGTTAGCTTACAGTCCTGTTTACACCTGCTTTGATGGGGCTTCGGTGGGGCTTTGGTGGAGCTTTAATGGGGCTTCAAGCAAGCTTAGCTATAGACTTCTATGACGGCTTTGAAGAAGATTTGAAGCACCACTGAAGCTACATGGGGTATCATTTTTGAAGCAAAGCCGAAGCAAGGTCTAAACAGGACTGTACCCCTTTAACCACTTCAGCCCCGGACCAATTGGCAGCCAAAGGACCAGGCCCCTTTTTGCGATTCGGCACTGCGTCGCTTTAACTGACAATTGCGCGGTCGTGCGACGTGGCTCCAAAACAAAATTGGCGTCCTTTTTTTCCCACAAATAGAGCTTTCTTTTGGTGGTATTTGATCGCCCCTGTGGTTTTTATTTTTTGCACTATAAACAAAAATAGAGCGACAATTTTGAAAACAATGCAATATTTTTTGCTTTTTGCTATAATAAATATCCCCAAAAATATATAAAAAAAAAAATTTTTTTTCCTCAGTTTAGGCCGATACGTAATTCGTGATTATTGATTGGTTTGCGCAAAAGTTATAGCGTTTACAAAATAGGGGATAGTTTTATAGCATTTTTATTAATTTTTTTTTTTACTAGTAATGGCGGCGATCAGCGATTTTTATTGTGACTGCGACATTATGGCGGACACATCGGACATTTTTGACACATTTTTTGGACCATTGTCATTTATACAGCAATCAATGCTATTTAAATGCATTGATTCCTGTATAAATGACAGTTGTAGTGAAAGAGTTAACCACTAGGGGAAGGGGAGGGGTTATGGGCTGTGACGTGTGTGTTTTTTTACATTAGGGGCGGGGCTGACGTCTGACATCATTGATCGGCTTTCCCGATGACCGGGAACAGCCAATCAATGACAGGCAGAGTAGGAAGCGCGGGGAGAGGTTTGTTTACACAGACCTCTCCCCGTTCTTCAGCTCCGTGACCCGATCGCGGGACACCAGCGGCGATCGGGTCCGCTGGTCCCGCGGCCGGGGTCACGGAGCTCCCGACCGGGTCGCGAGCGCGCCGCTGGTGGGTCGCGAGCGCGCCGATGGCGGGTCGCGAGCGCGCCGATGGCGGGTCACGCGCGACCCACAGGCAGGCAATTAAAGGGCCACGTACAGGTACGTGATTTTGCCTGCCCGTGCCATTTTGCCGCAGTATATCTGCGTTAGGCGGTCGGGAAGCGGTTAAGCCAAGAAAGTCAAGCCCAAAAACGTATAGAAAAATGCAGTGCCTAAACACAGCACAAAACACATGCAAAACGTATTCAAGCGCATATCAAGCGCACTTCAAATGCATGTAAACATGCAATAACTGCCACTGCTATTTGTTTTGTTGAAAAAACAGACTTACTGGCCATCTTACTGGATCACCAGATGAAAATAGAAGAAAAAAGGCCTAAAAAGAAGACGAATGCATCCTAAGAATTGGTAAGCTGCAATATAATAAATGCTTGGTTTTGTAGTTAGGTGTAAGCTGAAATTCCACTTTAAGCTCTGAAAATGAAAGTCAGAAGCTGATTGGTTGCCATGCACAGCTGCTCCAGATTCTGTCTGCTCCAGTTTAGATACATTCCCCTCATTGCTTTTTACTGTACAAACAGAAATCTGTATGTAGAAGGCTTTAATCTATTTTTTTCCAATTTGATTGTAATAGATAAATGCACTACTGTAAACTCGATATTTCTGTAGACTCCGATCTCCAATGTAAAGGGCACTACAATTCTAGAAATAGGTGAAAATGTAGCCTGGTGCTGAATGAGGTTAGCTAATATTAGCATAAAGCCAAGAGAGCAAATTAAATTCTTGGCATCTTAAAATAGGACAGCAAAACCCCAAAAACAGATTATTAGAGAAGAAAAGAAAGGAACATCTTTCATGAACTGGATATCTAATTCAGAGCATAAATTAGCTCCAGTATTTCTCTATTGTGCTTTGACAATGAAAATTTGAATCACCGTCTAAGGAAGTCAGGGAGGCATTATCATCTGTCATTTCACGAAGATAACCTGTCATAATACTAAATATTTTAGTTTCCCTCTTGTCACAACAGTTACAAGTATTGTAATTCAAAAAATGTATATTTGCTTAGTGGAAGTAATAAAGAAAATACAAATTGCAGGCATTATTTGAAGATATTTCTCTGCTGAATTTAAATCTATAGGATTGGTGGAGTAATGTGTCAAAGAAAAGCGTCATAGTAGTATACTGTAAGAACCGCCATTGTGAGTTAAAAAAAAAATATATATAATATTGATCTGGGGATCCTATGTCTCTTAAAGGTCTATATAATATATGACAGTTTGTTTTGCATGGTTTTTCAATTCTGCAAAGGCCACATGCACACTGTATTCTCTATGACGTCTTTTCTCTTACAGGAGTTAGCAGCAGAAAAATGTGGTGAAAAACTGTGTTTTTGCATGCGTGTTCATGTATTATATTAGCCAGAATGCTAAAGTGTTACTAAACCCAGGACCCTGCATTCGCTATATCTGGTCTCCCACAGTACACAGAACATGGAAATGCAATTATTTTAGTAAATATGAACTGCAAAATAACTTTTCTCATCAGCAGTTAGAGCAGCCTTGTGACTTCTATCAGTGTCTGGCCGAGCACTGGTTAAAGCTTGTAGGAGGAGTTTTCATTCTCCTCTGACTGTCCTATGAGGCTGCATGACCCCTGACCCTCTGTCTGGACAGTGCTGATTGGCCCGGTGCTGATCACATGTACTCTCCCAAGAAAAAAAAAAAAAAACTCTCTAGCAATACACACCAAACTGAGCATGTGCAGCTTGCCCCCAAAGCTCTGTACTATCAGCAGATGGATTGAGGACTGTGGAAGAAGGGGAGGATCAGAGAAGACAGGATCAAACAGCATTTTTACACAATGCAGAGGATTAACCCTTTAGGTTCCACAGTAAGTATAACAAGTATGCTTTGCTGCATATACAGACTGCTTTTACTGTTGTGGGTTTAGTAACACTTTAACCACTTAACCACATAATGTACAGTATAAGATTTCCTATCATTTGAGCCCAGTCTTGCCACAAAGAGTTAATCCAGCTCTGAGCAATCCTCTTTTATTGTTCAGTGAGATAAATCTTGACAAACAGAGAAAAACTTTGTCAAATCCTCCCCCTTGCTGTGAGTGACAGGTGATTTACATATCTCATGCACTAGCTTAAGAGACATGCATTATTTTTTAATTCCCTTCCACTCCTTTCTTCTGCTGCTCTGCCAGTATTAGATGTTCCACACCTCAGCATAATTGGGCATGCTAAAGTCATGTGGTTACTTTCCTGTCTTTTCACTGGATGTTAGTGATCATAGCAGAAGTTCAGTGTAATAAATACACAGGAGAAAATGCATATTGACAAGGGGAGTGTAGAGGTGGGTGGGGAGTCTACTGACATCACGACTCCACCCACCGAGCTCCAGACAACAGACCCACCCACAGAATCTGCAGTTTTTCGGGTCTCATAACAAACAGAGGGGAGACATTGGACAGGTAAAGATACATTCAGGAGGCATGTATATCCTTACAGATAACCCCTATGGCAGTAGTTTAGAAAGGATGACATTGGATTTACATCCACTTTAACCAGTTAACAACCGGCCCATAGCCGAAAAACGGCCTCACAGAATTCTGCTCTTGCGCGCCCCCTGGGGCGCGCACTCGAGAACATCCATGATCGCCGGGTCCAGGGGACCCGGCGGATCATGGATCACGGTAAACGGCCGCTCATCGCGGCCGTTTACCACGTGATCGCTCCGTCAAATGACGGAGTGATCACATGTAAGCAAACCAGCGTCATTTGATGACGCCGGTTCCTCTATCCTCCTCTCTCTGTACCGATCGGTACAGTGTGAGAGGGGGAGGGATCGGTGGCAGCAGTGCTGTGGGCGGGATCTGTAGTGCCCACAGCCTGCTCTGCATGCCACCGATCCATCCATCCATGCTCAGCCATCCCTCCATACCCTGCAATACACAGCAATAGCCTGCAGTGTATTGCTGGGTATTGCAGGGTATGGAGGGATGGCTGAGCATGGATGTATGGATACCCTGCAATGCTCTGCCATACCCTCCAATACTGTGCCATACCCTCCAATACTGTGCCATACCCTCCAATACTGTGCCATACCCTGCAATACTCTGCCTTACCCTGCAATACTCTGCCTTACCCTGCAATACTCTGCCTTACCCTGCAATACTCTGCCATACCCTGCGATGCTCTGCCATACCCTGCGATGCTCTGCCATACCCTGCGATGCTCTGCCATACCCTGCGATACTCTGCCATACCCTGCGATATTCTGCCATACCCTGCGATACTCTGCCATACCCTGCCATACCCTGCGATACTCTGCCATACCCTGCGATACTCTGCGATACCCTGCGATACCCTGCGATACTCTGCGATACTCTGCCATACCCTGCGATACTCTGCCATACCCTGCTATACTCTGCCATACCCTGCGATACTCTGCGATACTCTGCCATACCCTGCGATACTCTGCCATACCCTGCGATACTCTGCAATACCCAACAATACCCTGCGATACCCTACCCTGCGATACTCGCTACGATCAAAGCCAGGATCGTTTTTTTTTTTTTTATTCCAGGCTTTCCAGCCTAGAGGTGAGATGTGGGGTCTTATTGACCCCATATCTCACTGTAAAGAGGACCTGTAATGCCATATTCCTATTACAAGGGATGTTTACATTCCTTGTAATAGGAATAAAAGTAAGCAAAAAATTTTTTGGGGGAAAAAAAGGGTCAAACTAAAATAAATAAAGTAAAATGAACAATAAAATATATATATTTTTTTTAAAGCATCCCTGTCCCCGTGTGCTCGCATGCAGAAGCGAGCACATACATAAGTCCCGCCCACATATAAAAACGGTGTTCAAACCACACATGTGAGGTATCGCTGCGAACGTTGGAGCGAGAACAATAATTTTGGTCCTAGACCTCCTCTGTAACTCAAAACATGTAACCAGTAAAAAAAATTAAAGCCTATGGGGATTTTTAAGTAGCGAAGTTTGGCGCCATTTCACGAGTGTGTGCAATTTTGAAGGGTGACATGTTGGGTATCTATTTACTCAGCGTAACTTCATCTTTCACATTATGCAAAAACATTGGGCTAAATTTACAGTTTTGTTTTTTGTAAAGCACAAAACATTTTTTTTCCAAAAAAAACACGTTCGAAAAATTGCTGCGCAAGTACCGTGCTAGATAAAAAGTTGCAACGGCCGCCATTGTATTCTCTAGGGTCTTTGCTAAAAAAACATATATAATGTTTTGGGGTTCTATGTAATTTTCTAGCAAATAAATGATGATTTGTACATGTAGGAGAGAAATGTCAGAATTGGCCTTGGTGCTCCAGTACGCCTGATGGTGCTCCCTGCATGTTGGGCCTCTGTATGTGGCCACGCTGTGTAAAAGTCTCACACATGTGGTATCGCCGTACTCAGGAGTAAGAGTAGAATGTGTTTTGGGGTGTAATTTGTGGTATGCATATGCTGTGTGTGAGAAATAACCTGCTAATATGACAATTTTGTGAAAAAATAAATAAAAAAAGAAAAAAAATCTTGATATTGCAAAGAATTGTGGGAAAAAATGACAACTTCAAAAAACTCACCATGCCTCTTTCTAAATACCTTGGAATGTCTTCTTTCCAAAAAGGGGTCATTTGGGGGTATTTGTACTTTTCTGGCTTGTTAGGGTCTCAAGTAATGAGACAGGCCGTCAGTACTTCAGGTGTGATCCATTTTCAGATATTGGCACCATAGCTTGTGGACTTTATAACTTTCACAAAGACCAAATAATATACCCCAATTTGTACTTATTTTTACCAAAGATATGTAGCAGTATAAATTTTGGCCAAAATTTATCAAGAAAAATTACAAATTTGCTAAATTTTATAACAAAAACAAAGAAAAATTAATTTTTTTACAGAATTTTCAGTCGTTTTTCTTTTATAGCGCAAAAAATAAAAAATCCAGAGGTGATTAAATACCACCAAAAGAAAGCTCTATTTGTGTGAAAAAAAGGACAAAAATGTCAAATGAGTACAGTGTTGTATGAATGAGTAATTGTCATTCAAAGTGTGAGAGCCCCGAAAGCTGAAAATTGGTCTGGTTATTAAGGGTGTTTAAGTGCCCAGTGGTCAAGTGGTTAAGGACCGAGCGTCTTTTTGAGATTTGTTGTTTACAAGTTAAAAAACATTTTTTTTTGATAGAAAATTACTTAGAACCCCAAAACAGAATAAAATGGCGGTCGTTGCAATACTTCCTGTCACACCGTATTTGTGCAGCGGTCTAACAAATCGCACTTTTTTTTGTAAAAAATAAACATTTTTGAATTATAAAAATAAGACAACAGTAAAGTTAGCCCATTTTTTTTTTTAATATTGTGAAAGATAATGTTACACAGAGTTAATTATATAATCTGAACTTAATTGATACCCAACATGTCTCGCTTCAAAATTGCGTGGAACGACGATAAACTTTTACCCTTAAAAATCTCCATAGACGACGTTTGAAAAATTCTACCGGTTGCATGTTTTGAGGTACAGAGGAGATCTAGGGCTAGAATTATTGCCCTCTCTCTACCAATCGCAGCGATACCTCATGTGTGTGGTTTGAACACCGTTTTCATATGCGGGCGCTATTCATGTATCCGTTCGCTTCTGCACGCAAGCTCAGCGGGACGGGGCACGTTTAAAATAAAATGTTTTCTTATTTATTTTACCTTTTATTTTTTATTACACTGTTCTTTTAAAAAAAAAAAAAATTGTTACTTTTATTCCTATTACAAGGAATGTAAAACGCATGACAGGACCTCTTAAATATGAGACCTGGGGTCAAAAAGAGTTCAGATCTCATATTTACACTAAAATGCAATAAAAAAATAAAAATTGTCATTTACATTTTTTTTTTTTTTTTAAAATGGCCCTTTAAGATCTATGGGCGGAAGTGACGTTTTGACGTTAATTCCGCCATGCAATGGTATGGAGACGGGTGGGGGCCATCTTCCCCTCATTTGTCTCCATGCCAAGGAAGGAGCAACATCCGATCGCCTCCGTCGCTGTCGACGGCTCCGGGAAGTGGCGGACGGCACCGGAGCGCGGCAGGAGGTGGGGGCCCTCTCCCGCCGCCGATAAAAGTGATCTTGCGGTAAATCCGCCGTAGAGACCACTTTTATCTGAAAGCGGACCGCCGGCCGAAGAAGCTAGCTGCTGCCATAACAACGATATTCCTCCTTAAAGTTAGGACGTATATCGACGTGCGGCGGTCCGTAAGTGGTTAACTTATTCTAGAATGCATTAATATGCGAATGTGCATAAACGCGCCTCGTGTTTATGTGCATTTAGGTGCTTTTGAGTGTTTATGCTAAAAACACTCCTCTCCTGAACACGATTTTGGTAATTTTTTTCAGGCTCTAAACTCCTGTATATGCCTACAGTTTGCAAGGACATATAGGGAGAGATTTACTAAGACTGGTGCACACAGAATCTGGTGCAGATGACCATAGTAACCAGTCAGCTTCCAGGTTTTATTGTCAAGGCTTAATTGAACAAGCTGAAGTTAGAAGCTGATTGGCTACTACCATACACAACTGCACCAGATTCCGTGTGCTCCAGTTTTAGTAAATCTCCCCCATAGGTTAACATGGAGGGGCGTTTAGAAGCAGAGAAAAAAAAAGCTCAAACGACTGTAAAAACAGCGTTTTTGAGCTTACAAGTGCATGAGGCCTAATGGGAAGGGGGGTTTAGAAGGGTATAGCTGGAACTACCATTTAATTATACTATTATTATACTTTTCTTTCTGCGGTTTCCGTACTGCAGGGGGTGAGAAGACCTTTGTGTATTCAGCTTTTCCTTGGAACCACCTAAGACATATGGTAACATCACCTAACCCACCAACAGATGGAAGCTTGGATAAGATAAGTATACTTTAAGTATACTTACAGCAGAACTACAATGCATCTGAGCACCACAAAACAAAAACGCTACTTTATTAATTTTTAATTTTCATAGCAAACTCCTCCATCCATCCAAGTCTCCATGCTTTGTTTTGCTGAGAAACTGCTTTGAGTTTGCCGCGATGAAGTGAGCCATAAATTCAGCCTCCTCCTCCTTCCCCCCGCAGCCAGCCTATTCAGACAGCGCAGCGTGGTTCACACATGCCTTGCGGCTTCACTGCCGGTTTGTCTCAGCCAAAATGGCGGCACCAGCACCTGAGAGCCAATTCAAGAATCGGCTTGGGTGAGGACACTGCTGGATGCCTGGACAGGTAAGTGCACTAATAGTAAGGCCCCTTTCACACTGGGGCGGGAGCCGCGGTGACGGTAAAGCAGCGCTATATTTAGCGCTGCTTTACCGTCGTTTTAGCCGCGGTATTCGGCCGCCCTGCTAGCGCACCGCTCCAGTGTGAAAGCCCGCCGGCTTTCACACTGGAGTGAATGGGGCCGGATTTTTCAGGCGGTGTACAGGCACTATTTTTACCGCCTGAAAACCGTAGCTGCTGACTTTTAATTTTTGGAGGGGCGGAGATTCGGAACTCCGCTTTAAGCTTAAGTATGGAAGCATGATGGTTTGCTTAGCTGAGAAAACCCCTCCTCTCCTCCTGAGGACTCCTGGAATGTATGAAATAATTTGCCTAGGCCTGGAAACCGGAAAGTAGCTGAAGAAATGTAAGAAAAAAAAAAGTTTGAAAACGAGTAAATATACCTACAGTGCCTTGAAAAAGTATTCACACCCCTTGAAATCTTCCACATTTTGTCATGTTACAACCAAAAATGCAAATGTATTTTTTATATTTCAATATTTTTATTGAGGTAAGTACAAAACAATGAACATATGTTCCACAAGTAACCAGGTTACCTTCAATTCAACATATAAACGTTTTAACAGTGCATTTACATAGTGCTTATATCTATCAGGAAATAGAAACATATAAATAACATCTTCATAGAAGCTACTCAAGCCCTTAAGTAGGGTATGGTACTCGCTGACGTTTGCAAGGAAGTAACATTCAGATATTACAGTACCAAGGGAAAGAGTAGGGAGGTTTCAGGGCTACCAGAGGCCCCTGTTTAGAATTCCAGGGTTAGTTTTCTGTCCCTACTTTTGCAAGGCATCCTGCCCTACCTGCAACGTTTTATTCAAGTGTATCAGTAACCAGGTTATGTAAATTATACCTTCAGATAACATAAAATAAAAACAAAGAAGTAACAAAGAGAGAGGAGAGAGGCAGCAGAAGAAAGGAAAGGAAAGGAGAAAGAGAGAAGACGGAGGGGGAGAGAAGAAGAGGGGGGGAGAGGGGGAGGATCACCTGGAGTTCCTCTTTAGGTGGAGATGTGCTCGATCCAAGGATCCCAGATCTTGTTAAACATCCCTGCCTTGTTATGGAGAGTATAAGTAAGTTTGTCATTAATCATGATCCAATTGAGTTTGCTTTTAACTTGGTCTAGAGGTATGCGTGAATGTTTCCAATTCCTCGCAATCGTTATTCTTGCCGCCAGAAAGATATAGGTTATAAGTTTCAGTGATTTTTTGGGGACCTCATCTGGTAATTTGTGAAAGAGTGCACTCTCTGGGGACCGACGAACATTGACACCTGTAACTGAGTTAATCAAATTATATATTCTGATCCAGAACCTGACGACCAATGGGCTTTGCCACCAGACATGGTACATGGTACCCATCTGTCCACATTGTCGAAAGCAATTAGGTGAGGAAGAGGGGTGCATTTTTACTATTTTTGTGGGGACTAAGTACCACCGTAGCAATATTTTATAGTTTGCTTCAATAAGAGTGGTGTTAATAGAAATTTACGACAATCGGTGGGCAATATCCTGCCAATCTGACATTTCAAGGGAGAGGCTCAGGTCCCTCTCCCATTGAGTCATGTAGGATAATTTAGTGTCAGGTTCAGTGACGGAAGAATAAATGGCAGAGATCCGTCCTTTTTGATTGCTTCTGTTTTGACAGGTCACTTCTAGAGTGGTAAGAGTGACGGGTCCGCCCCCCTTTTTAAGTTTGGAGGTGACAAATGAGGAAATTTGATTGTATCTAAAGACCTCAGTGGAAGGCATTGAAAAGCTATCCTTGAAATATTTAATCAAGTGCATTTGATTGCCACTAAGGAAGTCTCCAATTCTTAATAGTCCTTTGTTAAGCCACCATTGGAATTGTTGTGGGGCAAGGCCAGGAGGAAATTCTGGGTTACAGAATATGGGTGCTAGAGGTGTATGATGTGATGCAAGGGATGCTCTGTGTCGTATCTTATCCCAAACCGCCAGAGAATGTGATAATGTGGGACATAAAATAGGTGGGTGTTTGCGGTTGGGAAGCCACATCAGGGCTCCTATCGCAGTTGGGTGGCACGCAAGTGCCTCTACGTAAACCCATAGGGGGGCCGAACCTCTGGCTGTTGTGTGGGTGAGTTGGGCTATCTGTGCTGAGTTATAATATGCTTGTAGATTGGGAAGGCCAAGTCCTCCCATAGGTTTAGGTGTGTAAAGTGTTTTCTTTTGTATCCGTGATTTTTTATTACCCTATATGAAACGTAGGACTTCCGTTTGTATGTGTTGCATGTCTCCCCTCGGAATTGACACTGGTAATGTCCGAAAATAGTACAGGAGTCTGGGTAAAAAGGTAATTTTTATCGAATTGATTCTGCCAAACCAGGAAAGGGAATATTTAGACCAAGTGCGAAGATTTTCTTTAAGTTTTTTGAATAAAGGGGGGTAATTGGCTTTATACAATGTAGCAATTGAAGGGGTCAGTTGTATTCCCAGATATGGGAGAGAGTGGGGCGCCCATTTAAAGCTGTATAAGTTTTGGAGGAGCTGTACTTCAGTAGGAGGTAAAGAGATATTAGGTGCTAGGGTTTTTTGTGTATTCAGGGTCAGGCCTGAAAGTAATGAGAAACGATGTAGTAGGGATAAAAGTTCTGGGAGTGAGGTCTGGGGTTTGGTGATGTACATCATCTACAAATAATGTTGTTGACCACATTGGAAACCATGAATGTTGAACGGGTGGGAACGAATGGCCATTGCCAGGGGCTCTATCGCCAGGGCAAATAGTAGGGGAGAGAGTGGGCAACCTTGTCTAGTACCTCGTTGGACAGGGAATATAGATGATTTATGGCCTCTGATAGAAATTTGAGCTATCGGAGAGCTATAAAGCATTTTCATCAGTGAGAGAAATGTAGAACCGAATCCCATGGTTTCAAGGGTGACAAAGAGGTAGTCCCAATTCAGGCTATCAAAAGCTTTGTTAAGATCTAGTGATAGTAGTAGAAGTTCCCGGTCAGGGAGATTATCGCAATTGGAGCATGCTGCTGAGATCAGGACGATGGATCTGCGAATTTGATCCAAGGTCTGACGTTCTGCAATAAACCCTGACTGGTCTTTATGTATATAGTGTTCCAAAAAGGAATTAATTAGGAGAGCTAAAATCTTTGTTAGGATCTTTAGGTCACAGTTGATAAGTGATATTGGGCGGTAATTGCGTACATCAGTGGAATCTTTGTTAGGTTTGGGGATTACGCTGATGTAAGCCTTGTTGTCATCAGATGGGACCGTTCCCCCATCCCTCAGGGAATTGAAATAAAGAGTCAGGTGTGGGACCAGTTGCGCAGAATTTTTTTTATAGTAAATGTAGGGAAGTCCATCCGGACCCAGAGACTTATGAAGTGAGAGAGATTTGATAGCGTCAGTGACCTCCTCGCTTGTAAATGGTTGGTCCACTAATTCTCTATGGTCATCGGTGATGACCGGAAGGGGGAGAGTAATGCAAATGTATTTTATTGGGATTGTATGTGATAGACCAACACAAAGTGGCACATAATTGTGAAGTTAAAGGGAAATGATAAATGGTTTTCAACATTTTTTACAATGTGTAAATATGTGAAAAGTGTGGTGTGCATTTGTATTCAGCCCCCCTGAGTCAATACTTTGTAGAACCTCCTTTCACTACAATTACAGCTGCAAATCTTTTTGGGGATGTCTCTACCAGCTTTGCACATCTAGAGAGTGAGAACTTTGTCCATTCTACTTTGCAAAATAGCTCAAGCTCTGTCAGATTGGATGGATAGCATCTGTGAACAGCAATTTGCAAGTTTTGCCACAGATTCTCAATTGGATTTAGGTCTGGACTTTGACTGGGCCATTCTAACACATGAATATACTTCGATCTAAACCATTCCATTGTAGCTCTGGCTGTATGTTTAGAGTCGTTGTCCTGCTGGAAGGTGAACCTCCGCCCCAGTCTCAAGTCTTTTGCAGACTCTAAAAGGTTTTCTTCTAAGATTGCCCTGTATTTGGCTCCACCCATCTTCCCATCAACTCTGACCAGCTTCCCTGTCCCTGCTGAAGAAAAGCATCCCCACAACATGATGGTGTTTTCAGGGTGATGTACAGTGTTAGTTTTCCGCCACACATAGCATTTTGCTTTTAGGCCAAAAAGTTAAATTTTGGTCTCATCTCACCAGAGCACCTTCTTCCACGTGTTTGCTGTGTCTCCCACATGGCTTCTCGCAAACTGCAAATGGACTTCTTATGGCTTTCTTTCAACAATGGCTTTCTTCTTGCCACTCTTCCATAAAGGCCAGATTTGTGGAGTGCACAACTAATAGTTGTCCTGTGGACAGATTCTCCCACCTGAGCTGTGGATCCCTGCAGCTCCTCCAGAGTTCCCATGGGCCTCTTGGCTGCTTCTCTGATTAATGCTCTCCATGCCCGGCCTGTCTGTTTAGGTGGACGGCCATGTCTTGGTAGGTTAGCAGTTGTGCCATACTCTTTTCATTTTCGGATGATGGATTGAACAGAGCTCCGTGAGATGTTAAAAGCTTAGAATATTTTTTTATAACCTAACCCTGCTTTAAACTTCTCCACAACAATATCCCTGACCTGTCTGGTGTGTTTCTTGGCCTTCACGATGCTGTTTGTTCAATAATGTTCTCTAACAAACCTCTGTGGGCTTCATAGAACAGCTGTATTTATACTGAGATTAAATTATACACAGATGGACTCTATTTACTATATGGGTGACTTCTGAAGGCAATTGGTTCTAATAAATTTTGGTTAGGGGTATTAGAGTAAAGGGGGCTGAATATAAATGCACGCCATACTTTTCACATATTTATTTGTAAAACATTTGGAAAACCATTATTCATTTTCCTTCTACTTCACAATTATGTGCCACTTTGTGTTGGTCTATTATATAAAATGCCAATAAAATAAATTTACGTTTTTGGTTGACAAAATGTGGAAAATTTCAAGGGATATGAATACTTTTTCAGGGCACTGTGACTTCCTATTTATTTACTAATGCTAGCAGCTAGCAGCATGAGGGTTAAAAATGAAGTTCCGCTTTAAAGCACAACTAACCCATTAATTTAACTGTTTCCCAAAACAGATGCATTCAAGGCATACAACAAATGATAACTGTCACAGTTACTTGTGCTCTCAATCGAACCGTCAAGCCATCAGATGGCTGGTATCATAAATGATCACATGTGCAGCACCATGGCAACTGCAGAACAAACAGAGGCTAAAATGGCAGCTTCTTTGGCTGTAAATGAAAGGAAGGTTTATCTCTGGTCTAAAAACCTTTTTACCCTACAGTTTACATTCATGCCGCACTTCTGAACATTATAGGGGAAACTGCTACCTGAAGAATGATAGTCTTCAATCAGGCTGCTTTCACACTGGGGCGGTGCGGGGCGGCGACGGTAAAGCAGCGCTATATTTAGCGCTGCTTTACCATCGTTTTAGCCGCGGTATGCAGCCACTAGCGGCCACTAGCGGGGTGGTTTTAACCCCCGCTAGCGGCCGCAAAAGGGTTAAAAACCTCCGCAAAGCGCCGCTGCAGCGGCGGTTTGCCGGCGGTATCCCCGCGGTGTCCCATTGATTTCAATGGGAAGGAGCGGTATAGGAGCGGTGAATACACCGCTCCTTCACCGCTCCAAAGATGCTGCTAGCAGGACTTTTTTTACCGTCCTGCTAGCGCACCGCTCCAGTGTGAAAGCCCGCCGGCTTTCACACTGGAGTGAATGGGGCCGTTTTTTTCAGGCGGTGTACAGGCGCTATTTTTAGCGCTGTACCGCCTGAAAACCGCCCCAGTGTGAAAGCAGCCTTAGCGATTTGAAGGACAACCAATCATCAACCACAAAGAAAAACAGGTGAAAAATCAACCTACCTGTGCAAGGATTCCTCAGGAGAGGGATCAGGTTAAAGAGGTTGTAAAGGTAAAAGTTTTTTCACCTTAATGCATTCTATGCATTAAGGTGAAAAAACATCTGACAATGCCGCCGCCCCCCGTTTTACTTACCTGACCCCTCGGAAGTCCTGCGCTCACCCCCGACATCCTCTTCGCTGCTGACCCTGGCCGTTGATTGGCTAGAGTGGATGGATTGAAAGCAGCGCAGCCATTGGCTCGCGCTGCTGTCAATCACATCAAATGGCGCGGCGCGCCGGGGGGCGGGGCCGAGTGATGCAGCGAGCGACTATAGCCGCCGGCTGTATCACGGGAGCTCGCCCGCAAGCACTCCACACCATGCGAGAAAGCTCGCATTAAGGTGAGCAGTACTTGCGGGGGGGGAGCCAAGAATGCCGCCGAGGGACCCCAGAAGACCAGGTTCGGGGCCACTCTGTGCAAAACGAGCTGCACAGTGGAGGTAAGTATAACATGTTTTGTTATAAAAAAAAAAAAAATAATAAAATCTCCTTTACAACCCCTTTAAGGAGAGTCAAGCATCTCAGGAGGTGCAATTATCTGTGATAGAAAAGGACTCCCCTGGAATGAGGAGTGCAGGATCGAATTCAGAGGTCCCAGGGTTCAGGGGAAACAAAAATGAACTTGGGAATGTAATAAAAAGAAAATGTGTGCCTAGTGTAAAAATTGTGTTCAGAGCTGCACTCACCACTCATCTGAACACATGATGATAAACAAATTGCATACACAAATACACCGGGTAAAATAAGTATTGAACACGTCACTATTTTTCTAGGTAAATATATTTCTGAAGGTGCAATTGACATTACATTTTCACCACATTTCGGTAAACAACCCATGCAATCCATACATACAAAGAAACCAAAACAAATAAGTTCAGAAATGAAGTTATGTGTAATAAAATGGGGAAAAGTATTGGACACTAACTGAAATGTATTTAATACTTAGTACAAAATCCTTTGTTGGTAATGACAGCTTCAAGATGCCTCCTGTATAGAGAAACTAGTCAAATGCTCAGGTGTGATTTTGGCCCATTCTTCCACACAAACAGTCTTCAAATCTTGAAGGCTCTCTGGGCCTCTTAACCTCCCTGGCGGTATGATTCTGGCTGGAATTTTGTGCTGAAAGCGGTACAATTATTTTGCATGGAAATTTGGCGTTTTTATATTGTAGGCATGCAATTCTTATGAATAACTCACTTAAATCTGTCCGAACCAGAGTCTCGTAGACATCCCGGGTATGATAAAGTTTGAAACACAAAATCATAAATTATAATATAATAAAAATATATATAAAAATGATTCACTAATGTAATCAAATCAAAAACACTTAAATTTGCTCAGTTGCAGAATAGTCGCTGTCATTAAATTTATTGTTTGATGATGAATTGCGATTCTAATTTTTTATCAGTGTTTTCTAGCTGGTCTAAAACCACTTTTGACATAAAGGGACACTTTTTGGTTGCTATGGACAATCTCCAGTTTCCAGGCAGAAAAAAAATCTTTTTATTATATAAAATGACATGCAGGGCACTGGGCAGACCTCTAGGGACAAAGGGGATGTGTATTTTTTGTATACAGTACTGTAATCTGTAAGATTACAGTACTGTATGTGTGTTGTGTTTTTACACTTTTTTGAATTTGGCGCCGATCTCCGCTCCCGTGCGTCGGAACGTCGCAGGGAACGGAGATCAGCGGCACTCGGGCACTGTGTGAATCGAGCGAGCGGACGGCTCGTACACACATCGGGGAGACATCGCAGGATCCAGGGGACAAGGTAAGTAACTTCCCCCCTGTATCCTGCAATGCAGCCCGAGTCTGGCTCGGGGTTACCGTTCCTAGCAGGAAAAACGGAACCCGAGCCAGACTCGGGAATACCGCCTAGGAGGTTAATTGAACTCTGATCTTTAGTGCTTTCAATAGATTTACTATTGGATTCAAGTCAGGTGATTGGCTGAGCCAATAACTAACAGCTTTATTTTCTTTCTTTGAAAACCAATTGAGAGTTTCCTTGGCTGTGTGTTTGGGATCATTGTCTTGCTGAAATGTCCACCCTCATTTCATCTTCATCTCCCTGGTAGATGGCAGCAGATTTTTATCAAAAATGTCTGGGTAAATTTTTCCATTCGTCCTTCCTTCAAGTTGTGAACAAACTGTTTGCCAGTACGGTATGCTGAAAAACAGCCCCACAACATGAGGTTCCCACCTCCAAACGCCACTGTTGGTATGGGGGTGTTTTTGAGGCGATATGCAGTGCCATTTGACCTCCAAACATGGTGTGTAATATGGCATCCAACAAGTTCAATTTTGGTCTCATCTGATCAAACTATATTCTCCCCGTATTTCACAGGCTTGTCTAAATGTTGTGCAGCAAACTTTAAATGCTTTTTCTTCAGCAAAGTTAATAATGTTCTGCCCCATTATAAACAAACATATGCAAATAGGGGTTACCCCAAGAAATATGATAAAGTTTGGGCTAAATGGCTAGTGGAACCTTCCACGGCAGGGGATACTTAATGTCTCTATAGTGTTGTCCTGATGCCGCTCCATGTGACTTGCAGGTTATTCAGGGTCCCTTGGGTCTTTCTGGATATGATCTGGTATGGTGGGTCGGTTGGTCACGAGTCTTATTAGTTATTGGTTTTGTGAGTTGTTTTTCTCCATAATGTTCAATGCCATCCTTTTTTCATATATTGTGTATGCCCCTACATGGGCTAAATGCCTGAGGTATGGACAGGTATGGTGTGACTGTATTTCTATGTTTTTGTACCTATTCAAAATAATAAAAAGATAAAAAAAAAAAAGAAAGAAATCTTGTGAGGAGCACCAGGTTGTGGCCGGTTTATGGTGAAATTATGTTCTTTCCACTTCCGGATTATGGCCCCAACAGTGCTCACGGGAAGATTCAGAAGTTTTGAAATCCTTCTGTAAACAATGCCATTGGTATGTGTTGCAACAATGAGGTTCTAAGGTCTTGAGAGAGCTCTTTGCTTTTACCCATCGTGAGATGTTTCTTGTGTGACACCTTGGTAATGAGACCCCTTTTTATATATATACATCAGTTGATACTGAACCAGCTGAAATGGCAGGATTGCTTTTTAATTACTGATTGATTTCAGCTGGTGTCTTAGATTTCCATGCCTTTTTGCACCTTCCTTTCTTCATGTGCTCAATACTTTTCCCTGTGTCACACATGACTTAATTTCTGAACGTATTTGTTTTGGTTTCTTTGTCTGTATGGATTGCATGGGTTGTTACCGACATATGGCAAACATTTCATGGCAATAGCACCTTTAGAAACATATTTACCTAGAAAAATGGTGTTGTGTTCAATACTGTTTTGCCCGTTGTAAGCGCATCCAAACAAATCACAAATCGTATACGAATGTTTGAAAGAATCTCCAGAAAATCAATATAGAAGAGACCAGGAATCAAACGTTATGAAACAGTTAGTCCATCAAACGAATAACTGTATGAAAGAATCCCGCCTTACATCAATGAAGTAAAACACTTCTTGAAGTAAATAGATGTGAACACACAAATATGAGCCTCTTACTGGATTGCATTGATCCCTTATAACAGAGATCAATAACGCATGTTGTCATCAAATGATTCCAGGTATTCAGCTATAGTCAGACCGCCATCAGACCACCATCAATTGTAACTCCCTGAGTAGTTATACCAGACCATATATCATCATTAACCGTATTTGGAAAAAGGAACAAAGGCTGCACATCGTGTAAAATTGCTACTACAGCATTTATTTAACCACTTCGCACCCAGGCCAATTCTGACATTTCTCTCCTACATGTAAAATTCATAATTTTTTTGCTCGAAAATTACATAGAACCCATTACATGGAACGTCATGACGCCGGTTCCTCCCTCCCCTCTCTGTACCGATCGGTACAGAGAAGGGAGAAGCGGAGAGGGGGAGAGATGGGACCAGCGTTGTGGGCTGGATGTGTAGTGCCCACAGCGCTGGTCAATACACTGCCACCACTGTGCAATACTCTGCCACCACTGTGCAATGCTCTGCCACCACTGTGCAATGCTCTGCCACCACTGTGCAATGCTCTGCCACCACTGTGCAATGCTCTGCCACCACTGTGCAATGCTCTGCCACCACTGTGCAATACTCTGCAACCACTGTGCAATGCTCTGCCACCACTGCAATGCTCTGCAACCACTGTGCAATACTCTACCAATACTGTGCAACACTGTAATACTCTGCCAATACTTGCCAATACTTGCCAATACTCGCCAATACTCTGCCAATACTCGCCAATACTCGCCAATACTCTGCCAATACTCGCCAATACTCTGCAATAATTTTTAATAGAATCAAAGAATTTTTATTTATTTTTTTTACCAAATTTTCAGTATTTTTTGATTTATAGCAATTCATTTGGGTACAGTGTTGCATGACGGAGTAATTGTCATTCAAAGTGTGAGAGCACCGAAAGCTGAAAATTGGTCTGGTTAGGAAGGGGGTTTAACTGCCCAGTGGTCAAGTGGTTAAAAAAAAAAAAAAAACAGTAAAGTTTTTTTGCATAATGTGAAAGATGAAGATACGCCGAGTAGATAGATACCCAACATGTCACGCTTCAAAATTGTACGCGCTCGTGGAATGGCGCCAAACTTTGGTATTTAAAAATCCCCATAGGCGACGCTTTAAACATTTTTACTGGTTACATGTTTTGAGTTACAGAGAAGGTCTAGGGCTAGAATTATTGCTCTCGCTCTAACGTTCGTGGCGATACCTCACATGTGTGGTTTGAACACCGTTTTCATATGTGGGCCGGGCTTACGTATGCATTCACTTCTGCGTACGAGCTCACGGGGACAGGGGCGCTTTAAAAAATTTTTTTTTTTTATTATTGTTAATTTGACTTTTATTTTTTGAGTTTGACACTTTAAAAAAAAAAAAAATTGATTACTTTTATTCCTATTACAAGGAATGTAAATATCCCTTGCAATAGGAATATTACATGATCGGACCTATTTACAGTGAGATATGGGGTCAATAAGACCCCACATCTCACCTCTAGGCTGGGAAGCCTAAAATAAAAAAAATTTAAAAAACGATCGCCGCTTCTTAGCCGAGGCGGCGCCGTTATTTGAATGCAGAGGCCGGGCGTGACGTCATAACATCGCGCCCGGCCTCCGAACGATCATAGAGACTCCGGCGACCATCTGGTCCGCCGGAAATCTCCATGGTCATCATCCGGGGGCCGGCGGATCCTGTGTCCGACTCACCGATGGGAGCGGTGAGTCGGTAGAAGCACCGGAGGGCGGCGGGATGGTTCCTCAACTGCTTCATGTGCCAAACACAAAACCAAAGCGACCTAGATATATGAACAGAAAATATGCCCATGCAAGACGCAAGCTTACATGTTTGAAAGAGACTATCGCAGCTGAAACGCAGGGCACAAACCATGTTTTTTCCAAAAGCTTTAGAACATGATGCTTTGTATTTGAGATGTTGATTTGATCTACAATGACACAGAAATATTAATATTTTATCCAATTGAAAAAATGTATCTTTATATTTATATTTAATATCTAGCAAGGTATCAACCAAATTACTATTCTAACATATAAAGCAGCCACATAAACATTAGATATTTGAGACAAACTACCCTATAATGCCTGCCTAAATTATTTTTTACTATGAGGAGTTTACATTTCAAAAAATATGTCTATCTAGAGAAAGGGGATGCCTTAAGTCCAGAAGAAGATTGCATCTAATTTACAATTTTAAAAATGTATGATTATGGGTAGTCTATGTCAGTGTGGCGAGCAAGTAAATATTTTATGTGTTGGACTCAGACAGACGATATGCCATAGGGTAGCCTCAAAGACTAACAAATATGCTCAAGGGAAGGCACCAGGGTTATCGGCATTCCTCAGATCCTGGCAGTCTATCCACAGATGGATATCACCCAAGGAAACTGCTGCAGGGAAAAATCTATTATTTTTTAAAGACATGCAGTTTTTATGACACTAAGCCCTTGAATAACAAAAAGAGAGCGCACAGACCATCCTATCGGGACCATGCCTTTTTTTTTTTCTTACAATATATATTATGCACTACTTTGTTTCCAGGTATGCATTACAGCTATTATATACTGTATCTCCTCATCACTGGAAACTGCAAAATAGCTAAAGAACGTACTTCATGAGGGAATACGATAGAGTTAGGGTCTGCAACAAGAGTACCCTTTATTTCTGCATTTGTTTTAATAACTAAGCCCAAATATATGGTGGAAACAAATAATGTAAGATTAACGACCAAGTCCAGTAGACAACATACACAGAAGGTCTAGGAGTATGCATGTAGCGTTCACACTTTAACAAGTGTGCGCTATAAGTGGAAATTTAGTTTTTTCCCTCAGAACAGTAATGGGGTTCTGAGGGTTAATTGTACAGGTTACTTTGGCATCAGTTTGGCTGGGCTGTACTAGGGTTCTGCCTGGCCATAGGTGCAGTGAGGTACCCATGACAGGTTGAGAACCAGGCCTGGTTGGACGTGTTGGGTACCAATCTTTCCCGGAGCCAATCAGTGGGTGCGTCTGGTCCCGCTGTGTAGTCTGGGGAGGGGTAATTAAGGTGCTGAAGTCACGTGATCGGGGGTTCGGCCGCAGTCTTGCTTCCTGGTTGTGGACCGGGGTAGCCCCGCGAGCGGTACCGGGCCTAGGAGCGTTTGCCGTCCCGCAAACATGGTCAGTCTGACTAGCCCCACAGACCCGCATGGTCTGGGGTGGGGATCTGTCTGTTCCCGAGTCTCGGAGCCAGGTTAGCCCGAGGCCCAGTAACTGAAGGAGGATTCAAGGCGTCCCGGTGTGCTCTCAGTATTGGAGGGACACAGCAACTCGTACTAGTGACCAGGGGAGGACTCTTCGGAGGAGGGCCAACAAGCTGGCATCTCAGTAAGAGCCTGGTTGCTGAGTTGTATGGACACTAAAGAATCCACACTTCCACAGTACTGCCAAGGAGACAGAGGAATGTTCCAGGTACTGTGAAAAAGGTTCCTATTCATCTTCAGTTACAAGTTCATTCTGTGTCAGAGACTTTTGCAAGTTTCTGGATCACATTGTTGGCTGCTAGACCTCTGGCTAGAGGTCTATCTGGCATTGAAGCGCCCAGCTGCGAGTGGCTACTCTCTGGGTTGATTAGAGACATTCAATCGATGTCAGCAGTTCAAGGTGCCTGAGTTTCTTCACCCGTGCCCTCTATTCCTATCTGAGACTGTGTTATGTTGGATGTTACCACTGCAGAATAAAAACCTTAAAAAGGACTTTTATGTGTCAGCATCCAAAGTTGTTGGGTACTAACCCTGGAAACCCCTGGGTATTCACTGACAAGCCACGAGGAGGAAACTGGTAAGCCCAAAAGTGAAGGCCGCCCCTCAAGGGGTTATGGCCGCTACATGCATTTTTTATTGAGAACTAAAAACACACTAGCTAAAAAAAATTGCATGGCTACATGACTCCTGTTACATGTCCATTGCTGCCTTAAAATATTTCCTTAAAGTTAATGTCTCACAAACCTAGACAATTCAAAGCCAAACTTGACCAACACTGGCCGTAAGTATTCCCACGATACACTGTCAAAAGTGTTAGCGACATCTAATAACTGAGTAGCTCTATTCCCAATATTGACAGGAGAGGTTTGTAAGTTCAGATATAGACATCTCATATTTGCGTCAGTGTATCGAAATGGGATAACTCGGAATTGTATAACTTTATGCCTTTGGATAGGCAACTGGTCAAAATGTTATCAATTGCTTTTTATATCAGAAGGTAAAGAGGGAAATTGGACATTATAATTCAGGGTGTAAACAGATTTTACCTGGCTTGGGAAGGATAATTATCACCGCCTCATTGATGGAGTAGGGTAACCTTCCATGAGCATAAACCTCATTAATAGTCATAAGTTCTGAACTATAACTTTTATAAAGTTCTGATGGTGAGCCCAGGGCTGCCCCATACAGCATACCTTACAGACCCCTTCCCATTCATTGTGACTGTTGGTGCTAATGTGTAAAAGTAGGGCAGGTCATTGAGGCATATGTAGAGATTGGGCAGTGCAGTGAGAATTATGTACGGACAGGGCAGTCTGTGAGCAGTATGTAGCTGCAGGCAGTGAGCAGCATGTAGTAGCAGGGCAGGACAGTGAGCAGTATTCAGTGACAGGACAGTGAATAATAAGCAGTGGCAGGGCAGTAAGTGGTAAGCAGTGGTAAGACAGTGAGCAGTATGTAATGGTAAGGCATGGCAGCGAGCAGTATGTAGTGGTAGGGCAGGGAGTAGTATGTAATGGCAGGGCAATACAGTAAGAAGTATGTAGTGGTAGGACAGGGCAGTGAGCATTATGCAGTGGTAGGGCAGGGCAGGGCAGTCAGAAATATGTAGTGGTAGGGCAGTGAGCAGTATGTAGTGGCAAGGCAGTGAGCACTATGTAGTAGTAGTAAAGCAAGTGGTATGTAGTGGTAGGAGCGCAAGCAGTATGTAGTGGCAGGGCAGTGAGCAGTATGTAGTAGTAGGAGAGGGAGCAGAATGTAGTGGCAGGGCAGTGAGCACTATGTAAGGCAGGGCAGTGAGCAGTATGTAATAGTAATAGAGCGAGCACTATGTAGTGGCAGGGCAGTTAGCACTATGTAAGGCAGGGCAGTGAGCAATATGTAATAGTAAGAGAGCAAGCAGTATGTAGTGGCAGGGCAGTGAGCACTATGTAAGGCAGGGCAGTGAGCAGTATGTAGTGGCAGGGCAGTGAGAAATATGTAGTAGCAAGGCAGTTGGTTAGTAAGCAGTATGTAATGGCAGAGCAATGAGCAATACGTAGGGGCAGGGCAGGGTAATAAGCAGGATGTAGTGTTAAGCCAGGTCTGCCCCATACAGCATCCCTTACAGACCCCTTCTCATTCGCTGTGACTGTTGGTACTAGTGTGTAAAGGTAGGGAAGGTCAGTGGTAGGAGAGTGAGCAGTATGTAGTGCCAGGGCAGTGAGAACTATGTAAGGCAGGGCAGTGTGCAGTATGTAGTAGTAGGAGAGGGAGCAGAATGTGGTGGCAGGGCAGTGAGCAGTATGTAGTAGCAAAGCAGTCAGTCTGTGGCAGGTCAGTCAGTAGCAGTATGTAGTGGTAGGGCAGTGAGCAGTATGTAGTGACCAGGCTACAGAAGTGAGCAGTATGTAATGATAGGGCAGTATGTAGTGGAAGGGCAGTAATTCAGAAGTATCTAGCCAAGAGTATAATGCAAGAGACGTTCCCCAGCCATCTGTTTGTGTGCAGTGGTGGGGCCCATAGCAGGACAGATAGATGGAATTCCTTTGGGGGATCCTCTCCCCATCAGTCACTTACTGCATGGCTTCAGGTCAAAAACCTGTCCCACTGCCATCTCTGCTTTTCCTTTTCAGCATCACCACATCTTCAGCAGCTTCAACCAAAGTGAAACAGATGATTGAAGAGGAGAGGAGGCAACAACACCCCAGACCCTGACCACCAACTCCACTTGTGCGGGGATAAGCTGCTTAACCTGAAAGGGCATCTGCCGGCTGCCTGGTATGGGAGGACCACATGTACGCCCCTATCAGGGGCCCTGGGTAGGCCATCTACACCCAAAGGCCTAATGGTTGAAGGCCTCAGACCAATCATATGATGACAAAATGCATAAGCACAGGTTATCTTTAATGAGAACTGCATGTAAAAACAATCAACAGGTTCAGAGATATAATCAGCTGAGGATTTCTCCTATCAAGTCCACCCTCTGAGCCTCTTTATTACTCCCATAATGTGATGTGCTGTCTCACTGACCAGCATGGAATTCCAAGAGGTGGAAGCAGTGAGGCTAAACTGAAGACATGCAAGGTAAAAAAAAAAAAGAGTAAATAAAAATATATTCCATAGAAATATAGATTAGGGCTCAGGTTTAGTTTCGATGCTACCATTGGTTTGGGAAGAATGCCCAGAATTTGCGAAGTTCCCTAATCACAAACATTTGCTTCAATCGACTTTAACAGAGTTTACTGCAAAGTTCGGGAACTTTGGCCTAGATTTGCAAAATATCTATTTGGGTATCGAATCCAGATACATTTGCGTATCCCTACTCTGGATCTACTAAATATTTTGACCTCCAGCATTCACTACGGGGGACTTCTGCTTATACATTTCTCATCTTCTGTTCTGAATTGCGGTTTGTGACAATAATCCAGAAATGTTCTAGGAAAAGTTAAGTTAATCCTTCCAATAATCACGTTTTAAGAGTTTTATATCTCGCGGGGACTCCAATATACCAGAATTTTATGGTCTGGCCATCTGTCACAACCATGATAAGGAAGGCATTCTCTTTTCCTGTTGCAACTCATGTTACATTTTGGACAATGAAGCTGGAGAAGTGAAACCACATGGGGATCAAAACGAGATAACTGCAAAGGAAAATCTAGTTTCTGAGAGATATGTATAGTGTGTGTAGCACCCTTCTCCTAAAAAGGGCGGCTAGTAAATTTAGTTGTGCCAGGTGGTAACTAGCCTGGCTAATTTGTAGTTTGATCAACTGGTTTTCGCCTAAGCTTGAATGGAACTGTGATTCTCTCTTTTGTCAATAGGTGGCACTGTTAACTTTGGCATTAGTATGATAGATTACAGTTAATTTCAGGTTATGAGTGAATGTGCTTTCTCAGCCAATCAGCAGAAGTTTATTTTGCCACTGAGGCTGCTGGAAAAGTCTATTTATTGGGAGTAAGTCAGGTGATCAGTGTTCTTTCCACCCGCGCTGCGGCCTGTGTGGGTGTGTGTGGAACAGCAGCAAAGTTGTAGGCCTGAAACCTAAGGCCTAGCCATGTATAAAGGGGCTCAGCCTGAGGGGAGCCTGATCGTTGCCAGGAGACTTAGGAGAAGAAGTTGCTAAAGGGTCAACCACTCTTGTCAGAGGAGTAACTAGAATCTAAATCAGCGAAGTAAAGAAAGTAATACGCTTGGGCGGGCATACACATGTATATAGTATACGTGTGTGTGCGTATGTATATATATATATATATATATATATATATATATATATATATATATATATATATATATATATATATATATGTATATATATATGTATATATATATATTATATATAAAATATTGTTACATATTTGCGTGCGGATCCCCCCTTACATCAGGGTCCCCAAAGATCCCCCACTTACATCAGGGTCCCCAGAGCCCCCCTCATTGCATTAGGGTCCCCAGAGAACCCCCCCTTACATCAGGGTCCCCAGAGAGCCCCCCCTTACATCAGGGTCCCCAGAGGGCCCCACTTACATGAGGGTCCACAGAGAGCCCCCCATAACATCAGGGTCCCCAGAAAGACCCCTTACATCAGGGTCCCCCAGAGGGCTCCCCTTACATCAGGGTCCCCAGACAGCTGCCCCCCCCCTTCCAGAGGTTCCCCTGTACCTGGCTGGTCTCCACTGTGCACCTCCAAGCCCAGCACATCTGGGGGGAGGCGGTGATCAGCAGCTCTATGGTGCCGGGGGTTCTCTTCCTGAGTGTATACAGTGGAGAGGGGAGGGGCATCTGACCTGGGCATGTATCAGCAAGAGTGTACAAGCAGAGCGACTTACACTGAGTGACGCGGATACATGCGCGGGTGAGAGGCCGCTCCCCTCTCCACTGTATACAGTCGGGAAGAGAACTACAAGCCCCAGGGAGATCCTGCTGCGGGTAGCTGTGAGTAAAGCTTGAGAAGTCCAGTAGGCAGCTGGGAGCTAAGCTTGAGGATCTACAGTGGGATACTGTGAGTGAAGTTGTTGACATAGGAGAAAGCAGTTGCTACAATATACAGATCGCTGCATTCAGCTTAAAGGCCCTTTATCTTTATTGCTGTCTGCCTAGTTCTATTTTTGTACAAGGAGTCTGCTATTTGCTATTGCATTTGCCTAAGGGTGTCCTGTGCCCTACCCCTCTCTCCCCCTGTTCCTGTTAAGAGAAATAAAACTCTCTTTGTTCATTTTTAAAAGTGACTGGCGTCCATCTTTCCACCTTGCACAACATCCACCATGCCTAGTAAACTACACCCTGAGGAGGAATCTCAGCTCTCGCTGACTCTGGGGGGTCACCACTAGGCCTCTGGAGGTCGGGGAGACCGCTACATGTGATTTTGGAATATCATCAGAAAAGACATATTCGCACATTAAATTGTTTATTTCAACAAAGTACAATGTTTTGTGTTGATGCAAATGTCAGTATGTCCAGTGGGTGGAATTCTCCAACTCAGGTAATAGGAAAGATGTGCGTTTGGTATTAAATTGGAGCAAATTGGTGAGTGGGAGTTCAAAACGGATAGGCTGATGTTATTGCTTGCCATGTAGACAAGGTTATTACTGTGTGGGAGGGCACTGGGCTTGTGTAGGAGAGAATTAAATTATAAATCAGTGTGTGGGTAGCTTGTGTTTGTCACTAGAAGTAAAGCACAACATTGTCAACAGCAAATATGTGTCAGTTGAGTGATTTAAAAGAAAACACCACTTTTGATAAATTGGGATATGACATTATTGTTACACAAGCATTTTGTAATATAATGTTATTCAAAATTTCCCATTCATGTTGATCTGTAGCCAATCATGATTTTCCATGTCTGCATGTTTTCATGTCGGAGTACAAATTTCCTCTGATAATGAAGTATTTGCATTTTGAAAATAATGAAGAATTTGACGAGACTTCTCATCCAGCAAAAAAAAAAAACTCCAGCAGACCTATGTACCAGTTATGCCGCGTACACACGAGCGAACTTTCCGATGGACTTTCGACGGAGTTCCGCCAAACTTTTCGAATGAACGGACTTGGCCACACACAATCACAATAAATTCTGACGGATTCGAACATGATGACGTACGACCAGACTAGAATAAGGAAGTTCATAGCCAGTAGCCAATAGCTGCCCTAGCATCGTTGTTTGTCCGTCGGACTAACACAGACGAGCGGATTTTTCGATAGGAACTGGGTCCAGCGGAGTTCCGGCAGAAAAATTTAAGACATGTTCTATTTCTAAAGTCTGATGGAGCCCACACACGATCGAATTGTCCGACGGATTCGTCGGACCTTTGCTGTCGAAAAGTCCTCTCGTGTGTATGCGGCAATAGAGACATCAGTATCGACGAAAGTCTAATGGCCTACAAAGGAAGACTCAGCTGGATACAGTATATCGCATCAAAGAGAGCATGATTTAGCATAAAATCATTCATTCTATGTGAATCGAGCACTGGTTACATATGGTATTCGGTCCTTTACACCGGGAAAGGAACCAAATTCAATGAAACATTCAGTAATTATGGAATGGCAACCACTTCAGTTCTTACTTTGATTGAGCCATTGCTGAATCAGGGCTACTGTGTAACCACAGACAATGTTTACACTTCTCCAGAACTCTATGAGTTCCTTCTACTGATCAAGACGGATGCATATGGGACCGTTAGGGCCAACCGGCGTGACATGCCGCCAACCTTAGGCAATAAAAAGCTTAAGGCAGGAAAAATAGTTGCCTGGCAGAAAGGCAAAATGATGGCACTGAGACAGCGCGATGATGAGTACTATTCACAACACCTCTACTGTCATGGTACACACAAAAGGTGGAAAAGACATAATGAAACCACAAGTCGTGATGGACTACAACAACACCATGGGAGGTGTTGACAGAGCTGACCAGCGATGAGAAAACAACAAAAAAAAAATTACAAAAAAATCTTCAGGCATCTTCTTGAGCAGTCCATGTGGAATGCCTCCATTCTGATAAAAAAAAAAGAGTGACAAGCCTGTGGTTCATGCAGACTTTGTTTGGAAAGTTGCCGAACTTATATTTCTCAAGCACCAAACACCAACGACTGTAAATAGATCTGCACGTCGTGCTGCTGGCGTTCTGAACCCGGGAAGCCTGACTGGTCGTCACTTTATGGACCACATTCCACCAACGGAAAAGAAGTCAGCACCCACAAGGATGTGTGTGGTTTGCTGCTCTAAGGCTGCATTCACACCTGAGCATTTTGTCGCCTGAAGCCTGAAGCTACAAAACGCTAGAGGGGAAAAACATACATTATTCTCTATGGAGATGGTTCACATCTCCACTCCAAAACGCCTGAAGCCCTACGCCTGAAGCTCAAACGCCTTGTCGCTCGAATCGGGCAGATTTGGGCGTTTTTCTTCTTTTTACATTGGTGACCTTTTGCTCTGTACAAAATCGCGGCAAAACGCCGTAAAAACAAAGCGAATCGCGGTAAAAAACGCAGCAAAAAATGACTACTAATATTGCGCCCTTGTTTGGCCAAAAAAAATGTCAGTGTTTTTGATTATATTATTTACTAAAATGTATTGAATAAAAAGTAATATTATTATTATATTATTATTTGTTATTATTTATAGTTAGAAGAACAAGAAAAAGAACAAGAATAAGGAGGCGCGGAAGACGACGACCGCCGCAAGAACAGAAGAGACCCCCGGAAGACCCCGGAAGACCCCCGAAGGCGGATCGAGACCCCCAGACGACGGCGGCGACGACGAAGAAGGTAGTCGGACTTCTCCGCTCGGTAAAAGAGCTTGGTAAATGGCGGAGGAGTCCGGCGAGAAGACCCCCAAGACGGAAGAAGACCCCCGGAGCAGTGCAATAAAATATTTTTTCAAAAAGTGTGTGTGTTTTTGTACTTTACATTTTACACCTTAGGTGAATACATCGTACCCCATACTCATTCACATAGGGTGGGGGGCCGGTATCTGGGGGCCCCCTTATTAAAGGGGGCTCCCAGATTCCAATAAGCCCCCGCCCGCAGACCCCGACAACCAACGGCCAGGGTTGTCGGGAAAGAGGCCCTTGTCCTCATCAACATGGGGACAAGGTGCTTTGGGGTGGGGGGGGGGGGGCCGCACGGCCCCCCTTTCCCCAGGGCACCCCCCATGTTGAGGGCACGCGGCCTGGTACGGCTCAGGAGGGGGGGGCGCTCGCTCGTCCCCACCCCTTTCCTGGCCGGCCGGGCTGCGTGCTCGGATAAGGGTCTGAGATGGATTTGGGGGGGACCCCCACGCCGTTTTTCAGCGTGGGGATTCCCTTTAAATCCATGCCAGGTGACGGAGCTAGCGCGCCGGCATTTACTGCCTACTAAGTCCGGGCGTGTGTGGGCAAGTCCACACGCTCGGAAAGTCCGGCGAAGCCAGCTGGAAAGTCCGGCGGATTGTCCGCTGGACTAGGTCCGCCGGGAAAAGTCCGCACGTGTGTACGCCGCATAACTATAAACCTGTTCTCTGCCACATTCTAAACCTAATCTATCTAACCATGTAAAGCAAAAATCACTGTACTTACCTATTCTGCAGGCGATCTGGTCTGGTTTCCAGCCGTGGAAGCTGTGTGCAGGAGAGAACCGACAACCACTGTGAAATAGCTGGGAAGTGACGTCACCAATAGACTTACTGCACCCGCCTGCACACTGAAGCTACTGCTGGCAGCTGATGCTGGGACCGGTCCGGATCAGCTGGAGAAAAGGTAAGTATAACGATTTTTGCTTTACAAGGTTAGATAGATTAGGTTTAGAATGTGGCAGAGAGCAGGTTTAGCGTTAGTTAGGTTTTGTCTGAACTTCCACTTTAATGAATTTAAAAAATCAAAACACAATATTTACTCCTATTTTTTTGTATAATGTGAAAGATGATATTATGCCGAGTAAATAGATACCTAACATGTCTCGCTTTAAAATTGCGCACGCACGCGGATTGGCGACAAACAAAGGTACTTAAAAATCTCCATATGCAACACTTTAAACGCATTAACAGGTTACCTGTTTAGAGTTACAGAGGAGGTCTAGTGCTAGAATTATTGCTCTTGCTCGAACGTTTGTGGTGATACCTCACGTGTGGTGCGCATACTGTTTACATATGCATGCGTGACTTACATATGCGTTCACTTCTGCGTGTAAACACAGAGGGACGGAGGCGCTTTAAAAAAAAATCTTATTTATTTTACTTTTTATTTATTTTTTTTCACTGTCCCTTTATTTTTTTTTTTAATCACTTTTATTCCTATTACAAGCAATGTAAACATCCCTTGTAATATAAATAAGGATAACAGATCTTAATGGAGAGATCTGAGGTCAAAAAGACCCCAAATCTCTTCTTTACCTTTAGCCCGGGTTCACACCTATGCGAATTCGCAGCGGCCTACTACGCTGCGAATTCGCAGGACATTTCAAAATACATTGATTTCAATGAGGCATGTTCACATATCTCCAGTGTGTGTGCACTGCAGAAAAACCGTGTGCGTTTTTTGGGTAGTGCGGTGCGGCTCAGGTGCGAATTCAGGCCCATTATCTTCTATGGGCATGCATCTGATTCGCAGCTGGCTTGCGTTGTGAACACGAATTCTTTCCTTCTCCTCACTACACCTCCCCCCTCCCCCCCTCTCCCTGCTCACTGATCCGCAGCTAAAACGCTGACAAACCGCAGAACAGCCGACGTTTCAGTGCGCAGTCACGCTGGACATGAAATTTGCACCGCACTGGTGTGAACCCAGGCTCAAAAGCAAAAGAAAATTATTTACTTCCAGCCCGGACCGGAAGTGAAGTTGCTTCGGTCCTCCAAGGCCATAGAAGCAATCAAAGAGTAGCTACTCTTTGATCGCCTATGGCAGCAGCCGACCACACTGTTGCACCGTTTCTCAGACGAACTGGTGGAAACAGTAAGCCTGAGACATCAAAGCATCACACTTACCCCATCAAGGTAGTAGGCGGGCAGGCAGCGTGTCCAACGGGTGGCGGGCGGCAGCTTACATCCCTCCTCCTGTGGATCACGGTGGCTTCCGCCGTGCGTCTCCTCCCTCCTCCTCCTAGGCGTCCAATAGGATCACCTGTCCTTTCAGCCAATTGAGTGACAGGTCTCATGACCTGCTTCCTGATTGGCTGGGAGGAGGATCAGTGTGAAAATAGTGAATATTTATTCGCTATAGTCACGAATGCTCTGCGCCCCAAGCCCACCCTATTTTGAATCCTATTAGAGCCTCAAAAAAACAAAACACCCCACCATTGGAATCCATGCATCCGGCGTCCTGTATGTAGATCAGGAGGCCGGACACATGGACAGAGGGGGCGGTGCCCGTGCACCCCTAGTTTTTTGCAAAAAAAATAATACTTTGGTTATGGCTGCTATCTTTAGCCATAATCCCGGTAAACCACTTAAATGCCTGACAAATTTGTTTTGTGTCTGAATATGGGTTTGATAGAAAAGCTAAGTACTCCTTTTCCTGTAGTTTTACCATGATTTGGATCCTCTATAACGTCTTTTAAGTTGCTGATCTCATTTGCTTTTTCACCTCTGATCCCTCTAATGTATTGACGTATTTTTGGTGTAAAGGCAGTAATGGCTGAATGATTTTACCGCAGTGCTCCCCAGGGCACATCAGCACCTCCACAAAGTCTACTGTCAGCAGAGCCATGACAACATCATTTGTTGCAGCTGACACCGTTGCTGTACAGAGAGGTAGCCAGGAGATGACAACGCTGTACATTTAAAAACATGTATTCATCGGGTGCACGCTTTACATCAACATCAGCTTAACAAGTAGTGCTATTTACAAAGCAGATTTCAAATTTCATTACTCATCAGGTTGATTTGTGTCCATTTAATTTGGTGAAGGATCTTGACACAATCTAGCGGAGTTTAGTGACATTGAATAAACATTAGGTTATTAGATGAACAAACTGCACTGATGAGTAACTAATAGATTCTGACACCTAACAAACAACTCAATTTTAATTGTTCCCATCTCCTCATATACTTAAAGTAGAACCTTACTTACAAAATAAATATTTGTGATCAGGCAGGCTTTTTATTGCAGAAGAGACATAATGGGGGTTGATTTACTATTAGGCCCCTTTCACACGGGCGGTGCGTTCAGGTCCGCCTGTCAGTTTTTTTGGCGGACCTGAACGGACCCTCCATAGACCTCTATGGAGGGACGGATGTCAGCGGTGGCATGTCCGCTGACATCCGACCCGCTCCGATCCGAAAAAGTGTGACGGAGGAAAAAGCTATTTTTCCATCCGTCTGCTGATCGGATGACGATGGACTCTACGGTCCGTCGTCATCCGATCCCCCATAGGGGAGAGCGGCGCTCTAACAGGTCCGTCCCTGCACAGAGTGCAACGACAGACCTGTCATCTTCCTGCACAGCGGGGGAATCGACAGAGCGATCCCCCGCTTAGAAGAGTGGGCTCCGTACACGAACAAATCCGTGTGAAAGAGCCCTAACTGGAAAGTGCAAAATCTGGTGCAGCTTTGCATGGTAGCCAATCAGCTTTTAACTTCTGTTTGTACAATTAAGCTTTGACAATAAAACCTGAAAGCTGATTGGTTTCTATGCAGAGCTGCACCAGATTTTGCATTCTCCAGTTTTAGTAAATCAACCCAAATTTTTCTTCTGCAATGAAAAGCCTGTCTGATGACAAATATTTATTTTGTAAGTAAAGTTCCACTTCAAGTATATGAGGAGATGGGAACAATAAAAATTGAGTTGTGTGTTAGGTGTTAGAATACTTTCATACAGAAGAGACATAATATGTCTCTTCTGTATGAAAGTATTCTTACCTGCTTGTTTTCAGTGTACAATTTCGGCATCTGCTGAGATAAATGAACTCCCATGAGAGGTGGGAGTTGCATCATCCTGGCCCCACCAATCAAGAAGGCTGAAGATCTGAACCCAGAAGAAGACCGGCCGAAGATGTCAATGACCAGTGGGAAAGCTTGTGGACACCACATTGCTGGAGTGAAGGTAAAGTTGCACTTTAAAGCTGGACTCTAGGCAGATATCATTTTCTATTTTTCTCAGAATGATACTTATCTAGGTGCATAGGCGTGCACGGGGGGTGTGCCCCATTTGGGAAGCCAAAGGTTTCTGGAAATAGAATGGATAAAGCAGAAACCTGTGCCTTTGGAGTACTGGGAGCCAGATGCTGGTCCAGACTAGACTGGAGGAAGGCCAGGATGTAAGGAACAGAATATATCTGAGGGTTGATGTGCCTGATCTCACACCAGCCAAAGTAAGCCATCCAGGTGCAATGGTAGACCCTACGAGAGGATGATTTTCTTGCCTTGTGCGAGGTGGGAATAACAGAGTCAGCAATGTCCTTATCCTTTAGGACCTGGGTTTTTAACAGCCATGCCATTAAAACTAGCAACTAAGAAGTAGGTCTGTCCTGTTTGGAAGAGGCAAGGTCATCCACCAGGTGTCTGTGTATATCCGTGTACCAAGTTCTCTTTGAAGTGATGAAGATCATCAGAATCCTTTCTTCCTCTATCTTCCAGAGCAGTCAAGGTAGAATCTTCACTGGAGGGAATGCACCAGGCCAGAAGATTCCTGGACCTAGTCACAAACCTGCCCAGTTTCTTGTTGAATCTAAGGGCCTTAGAGTTCACATCTGGCATATCCAGAGCAGCAGGGAGATCTTGGGGGGGGAGAGAACCACTCCCCTGAGTCGTGGCATTGGTGAATTAGTCTGCTTGCCAATTTTCCACTTTGGCTATAAAGGCAGCAGAAAGAGATGGAATGTGGTTCTCCATCCAATAGAGGATCAGGTTTGCTTCTTCATAATTGTCCCCTTGGTGGTTTATGTAAGCCACAGCTCTAACATTGCCCAACTGCACCCTAACTGGGTAACCATGAAGGAGTGGGTTCAGTGTAGTAAAGTCAGTCGTATGGCTCTCAGTTCCAGAATGTTGATAAGGAGTGTCGACTCCGGAATAGACCAGGTTCCCTGGACAGTCAGGAAATGATAGATCCTGCGACAGCCCATTGGGCTTATATCCATCATTACCACCTTCCAGGGAGAGGAAAGGAATGATTTCCTGGATACTAGGGCTGAGGTGGAAGTCCACCATGCCAAACCTTGCTTGACAGCAGTAGTGGGCAATTTAGAGAAAGAACCAGCTTGTCCAACATTGTGGGAATGTTGAGCTGTAAAGGTCTTGAGTTGAACTGAGCAAAGCGAATCAACTTGAATGAGGCCACCACGAGGCTTGGTTGACCTGAGAGTCCAACAGTTGGACCTCAGGAAGCAATCTTTTCCTGAGGAAGGAAAACTGTGGCCTGGGCCCATGTTCAAGATGATCCCCTAATACTCAAGGTGAGGAGTGGCGGACTTCTTGAAGTTGATCAGCCATCAGAAAATTTGTGTTTTAAAACAGAATTATGGCTGAGGAATCTTTCAGCAGAAGGTTGTCCAGTTAACCCCTAAGATGTTAGCAGGGTGAGGAGTGGAAAAATAATTTTTGTGAAGACTTATGGTGCAGAGGAGTGTCCAAATGTCAAGGTCACATATTGAAAATGTTGGTCTCCCACATCAAAACGTTATTGGGCAGGAAAGATTGGAATGGGAAATGGGAAGAGAAATTCCCCTGATCTGTGAGAAGTGATGATCTTGCAGACTTCATGCAGAATTTGGGGACATGCTGCTTACAGATTTTAGGTCCAAAATGAGGCAAGTGCCTCCATTTGGTTTGGGGGCTCAGAATAGGATCAAGTGAAACCCTTTGAACCTTTCATTTACAGGTACTGGGATTGCCACTCCTTGTGCCTGAACATGACTCAGGGTGGGGCACAAATATTCTTATCTTTGAGGCAAAGCTGGCAGACTAGAGGTTAGGAGCCAAGGAGGGTGCAAAGATAGAAAAGTCTATTTTGTAGCCCCTGGAAATTACAGATTGGATCCCCACTGCCCTCTTCATTGTGAGGAGGGCTTGTGGGCAGGGTTAAAGGGTTTTGGGGTCCAAGGTTTACAACAAAAGTATGGACCTGCCTTTGACTTTAAGAATTAATTACTCTATATACTCGAGTATAAGCCGACCCGAATATAAGCCGAGGCACCTAGTTTTACCACAATAAACTGGGAAAACATATTGACTCAAGTATAAGCCTAGGGTGGGAAATGCAGCAGCTACTGGGTAAACAATGCCCATATGCAGCCTCACTGTGCCCATTTGCAGCCTCACAGTGCCCATTTGCAGCCTCACTGTGCCCATCTGCAGCCTCACTGTGCCCACCTGTATCATCAGTGCCCATCTGCAGCCTCACTGTGCCCAACTGTATCATCAGTGCCCATCTGCAGCCTCACTGTGCCCATCTGCAGGCTCACTATGCCCATTTACAGCCACACTGTGGCCATCTGCAGCCTCACTGTGCCCCTTTACAGGCTCACTATGCCCATTTACAGCCTCACTGTGCCCATCTGCAGCCTCATTGTGCCCATCTGCAGCTGTACCTTTGATAACCAAAACAGCAGCTGTCTCCCGCTGTGTCATGCAGTCTGTAACAAAGCCCTGCCTCCTCCTTGTCCGTGATAGACGGAACACTAATTCAGTTTCCCAGCACTGTATCAGTGTTCCGTCTATCATGGACGAGGAGGAGGCGGGGCTTTGTTACAGTGGACGGCCACCGAACAGACTGCATGACACAGTGGGAGACACTGTTTTGGTTATCAAAGGTACAGCTGCAGATGGGCACAGTGAGGCTGCACCCTCACTCGAGACCCTCACTCGAGTATAAGCCAAGGGGGGCTTTTTCAGCATAAAAATGTGCTGAAAAAGTCGGCTTATACTCGAGTATATTCGGTATTTATTTCCTATGGTCTTCAGCAAAATCGAATGTTGTGGTAGTTTCCTGATTCACTCTATGAAGAACATTCGACCTGGAGAGAAAATAGCCTAATAACATTCATTTCCCCCCCCCCATTCACACAAAATGCTTGCACATGCAGTTTCACAGGACAAATAGCTCTGCAAATGTTTTTATAAATAGTAATTCTAGATAAACTATAGAGTAAAACATCTTTGTGGAAGCAATTCAAATAGAATAAAAGTTAGCTCAGTGGAGAGTGACTCTTCACAGTGGGGGTAAGTGGGGAGGTTGGTCCATATTTGTGTCCACATAAGTATTTAACAAACATATGGAGTTAGCTTGTGTTTTACAACATTTGTATCTGCCATACTGCATGGCTGACTGCTTCTGTGCAGTTCCTAACAGTTTACATTTGTATTTCTCACATACCGTTTTTTAACGGTTTATCTGAAAAATATCTGCAGTTTGCTGAGATCTATGGATAGGAACAGGAGAGTTCTGTTGCCATAGCAACCCAAGCATACCCTTGTTACAGCACCACCTGTTCTGCAGCAGTCTGGAGACGGTTGCATGCTCTCTGCAATGGAACATTCCAGCCCTTATCCTGCTGCAGCTCATGATAAAACTGGCTTATGGGACCGCCCATCAATCTGACAGTTATATGAAAATGATTTCACAATGGATCCATTCTGCTAAGAGAACTGAGAGAACGTTATATAAAATATAAAATACATCAGTGTTCTCTACACAACATAAATTAAACAGATGCACCATGAATTGCTGATGAAAACAACTATTTGTTAGAAATAACACAAGTTTGCATTCAGACTTAGTATTAAACCCTTATTTGTTTCTAATTTAACACATTGAGCACAATAAAATAAACATTTCCCAGTAAACAATTTGTTGCAATTCTTAATCCATTATCTGCAGTTTTCACCCTGCAATGCTGCTGTCTCCTGATCTCTCAGCGCTGCTTCCCTGAACTTCCAGTCATCACAGGACAGCGTTAACAGTGGACAATGCAGTCTCCAGTCAGTCTGTTAGCTCAGAGAAGAAAGGTGGGAGGAGGAGGAGGAGTGCCATGTCATTCTAGACTACAAGGCTGTGTGTTTCTATTGATGCACACAGTGTAGGGAGGCACAACCCTAGTCCTTGCATGCAAGGGTGGCTTCATAGGATTCTGCAAGAGAAAGGAGCCACCCTGAAACAAGAAACCTGGTGCAGCAGTCATGGCACCAGCTGGATTACGAATTCCAATGGAATCATTGTGTTCCAAAACTGAAACACAAGCAAAAGATTAAAAAAGTAAAGAAGCTGCATACTTAGTAAGTGATTAAATCAGCTGCCGAAAAAACAGAGGGTTTAAAATCACCTTAACCACTAGCCGACCAGCTCACGCAGATATACTACGTCGGTCTGTGCAGGGAGGACAGCGGGCGCGTCCCTGCGGATCCCGTGGACTTAACGTCTGCCGGCAACCCGCATTTGCGGTGGGGAGAGGCAGAATGTGGAACTGTAAACATAAATGTAAATGTAAACAAGGCGTTTCCCCATTCAGCCCAATGACATGACAGAGATCTACTGTCCCCAGTGATCGGGAACAGCGATCTCTGTCAAGTCCCTGGTAGCCCATCTGCCCCTACAGTTAGAACACACCCAGGGAACACACTTAACCCCTTGATCGCCCCCTAGTGTTAACCCCTTCCCTGCCAGTGTCATTTTTACATTGATCAGTGCGTTTTTATAGCACTGATCAATGTAATAATGTCACTGGTCCCCAAAAAGCATAATTTGGATCCAGATTTGTCCACCGCAATGTTGCAGTCTCGCTAAAAATCGCAGATCACCACCAATACCAGTAAAAACAATAAAAAATAAATAAAAGTCTCTAAATTTATCCCAAACTTTGTAGACGCAATAACGTTTGCGCAAACCAATCAATATACGCCTATTGCAATTTTTTTTACCAAAAATATGTAAAAGAATATATATCGGCCTAAACTGATGAATAAATTAGGTTTTTTTTTTAATATATTTTTTTTTGAATATGTATTATATCAGAAAGTAAAAAAATTTTTTTTTTTGTTTATTAAAAACCGCAGAGGTACCACCAAAAGAAAGCTCTAATTGTGGATAAAAAAGGATGTCAATTTTGTTTGGGTACAACATCGCACGACCGTGCAATTGTCATTTAAAGCCGTATCGCAAAAAAATGGCCTGGTCATTAACGGGGCAAATCCTTCCGGGGCTGAGGTGGTTAAATACACTGGCATTTATCCTTTAAAGTGGATATTAAGGCTCACCTGTAGGTGCTGGAAATATCCCCTGAACCTCCACGGTTTAGGAGATATTTACAAAAAAGCCAATGACTACGGCGCACACTTTAGAAAGGGCACATCGTGGGGTCATGCTGTGACTGGTGGCTCCCGCACGCATTCACGTGGGAGTGACGTCACGTGACTCCGGCCAGTCACAGAGTCGGAGTTCCCGCCCCCCGGAGGGAAGAGGGGTGAAGATGGACACTCACTGCTAGTGGGGCAGCTGTGACATCGCAGGCTTCGGTTTCAGGTAAGTGACACATAATGGGATACTATGCGATGCATAGTAGCCCATTATGCTTTACCCTTTGAGGAAATAAAGAGGAAGTAAAGCCCACCAGGGTTTATTTCCTCTTTAAGAGTTCAGGAAAAATATTGCATTATGACCACTAGATGGAACTGATGACTATGAGAAATAAATACTTATTTACTATAATTGTCTGCTCCATCTAGTGGTCATATTGTGGTATTTTTCTGACTCACTGTATCCTGTTTGAATGCAAAACATTCGACCTGGAAAGAAAATAACCCAATAACATTTCATTTTTGCCACATAGCAAATGTGCAATGTCACAGAATGAATATCTCTGAAAATTTTCTATAAATACACCTCCATTGTTTCTCGAGCCATTTTTGTATCCGTTACTCATGACACTGATGATTGATGAATATTTATTAACCGGAAAGGATATGAAGACACCAACCCCAACATTCACCTAGGTTCACGAATCGCTAGTACTGCAACTCAGAGAAAATCCACAGTCTTCCAGTTCCCTAGCATTGTACCTTAGTATATATCTACCTAACTGTTGGCTTCAGGGGGAGTTGTCTCAGTTTATAGCAAACAAACAGATAGGAACTCGCCATGGGAAACTATCCCTTCGTGAATGAAAATTTGAAAATGATTTGCTGATATGTAGAAATAAGGACAGCTCTTAATTCCTTATTCGCACAGTCCAATAGATAGGGGCCCCTTGCACACTAGACTGTCGGGCTGCGGTGCACCCAGGAGGGGTAGATGCACCATCCAGCCCCAGGGCAGGCAGTCGTCCAAGTCTATGGAAGACTGCGGCTGGACAAGGGATGAAAGCTGTACTGAGTGGTACCCCTGTTTTTGGCCCTATGCAGTCAGAGATGAATTCCTGGAACAAAGAAGAAGACCTGTGTTTTGGGCATTTGTCCCCAAACGCATATGGCTGTAAATGTGGGTGTCAATCGGTACAGCTTTTGGCCCCATCCTGGCGCAGCCTTCCATAGACTTTGACAGGCTGCAGACAGCGGTGGGGGATGCTGCACTTTTCCCACTGTATTAATGCCAATGGTTCCAAAAATGTGTCAAAAGTGTCCGATGTGTCCGCCATAATGTCGCAGTTATGATAAAAATCGCAGATCACCGCCATTACCAGTAAAAAATAAATAATAATAATAAAAATGCTTTAAATCTATCCCCTATTTTGTAGATGCCATAACTTTTGCACAAACCAATCAATATACGCTTATTGCGATTTATTTTTTTACCAAAAATATGTAGAAGTATATATATCAGCCTAAATTGAGGAAAAACATTTTTTTTTATACATTTTGGGGGATATTTATTATAGCAAAAAGTTAAAAATAATGTGTTTTTTTTTTTTAAATTGACACTCTTTTTTTGTTTATAGCGCAAAAAATAAAAACGGCAGAGGCGATCAAATACCACCAAAAGAAAGCTCTATTTGTGGGAGAAAAAAGGACGTTTTGGTTGGGTCCACGTCGCACAACCGTGCAATTGTCAGTTAAAGCGGCGCAGTGCCGAATCGCAAAAAGTGCTCTGGTCAGGAAGGGGGTAAATTCTTCCGGGGCTGAAGTAGTTTAAAAACAAACATTTGTGACGAATAGAGTAAAAAATGTTGAATGTGAATAAACGAATGTTCTTATAAAAGCACTGGCAATAATCAGGATCTCTGTTTCCAAGCGGGTGAATAGTGAGTCTCGCAGAATCAATTATGGCCGGAAACCATAGAGAACAGGAATGTATACGTACAGATGGAACCCAGCCTAGGACAGAGAGGACAGGATGTCCCATGTGCTTAATTTGTGTATTATTTGTAACTGAAGTGAAACTCCGGCTTCTCTTAGCTCTCTCTCAGTAGGGGGTATGAGAATACTGGGAAACCCTATCTACAAACAGAACTATTGCCATGGAAGGATATTGTATTTTTTGTCCATTTGTGAAGATTACAGCTTGCAGCAGTTTAACCACTTCAGCCCCGAAAGATTTTACCCCCTTTAATGACCAGGCCATTTTTTGCGATACGGCACTGCGTTACTTTAACTGACAATTGCGCGGTCATGCTGCATTGCACCCAAACAAAATTGATGTCCTTTTTTTCCCCACAAATAGAGCTTTCTTTTGGTGGTATTTGATCCCCTCTGCGGTTTTTATTTTTTTTGCGCTATAAACAAAAAAAGACAGACAATTTTTAAAAAAAATTCAATATTTTTTTACTTTTCGCTATAATAAATACCCCCCGAAAAAAAAAAAAAAAACAATTTTTTTCCTCAGCTTAGGCCAATATGTATTCTTCTACATATTTTTGGTAAAAAAATTGCAATAAGCGATTATTGATTGGTTTGCGCAAAAGTTATAGCGTCTACAAAATAGCCTATAGTTTTATGGCTTTTTTATTATTCATTTTATTTTTACTAGTAATAGCGCCGATTTGCGACTTTTATTGGGACTGCGACATTATGGCGGACACGTCGGACAATTCTGTAACATTTTTGGGACCATTGTCAATTATACAGTGATCAGTGCTATGAAAATGCATTGATTACTGTAAAAATTTCACTGGCAGTGAAGGGGTTAACACCAGGGGGCGGTGAATGGGGTTAATGTGTTCCCTAATGTGTTCTAACTGAAAAGGGGAGGGGACTGTGCAGGGGAGATGACAGATCGCTGTTCATACTCTGTATGAACAGACGATCTGTCTGCTCTCCCCTCAGAGAACCGGAAACTGTGTGTTTACACACACAGATCCCGGTTCTCGGTGTGCCCCGAGCGATCGTGGGAGCCCGGCGGTGATCGTGACCGACGGGCACTCGCATCGGCTCCGTGGGCGAGCAGGGGATGCGCGCACTCGCCCCCTAGTGGCCGTCTATGTTACCGACTTAACATGACGGCCATTAACGCAGTTGGGCCATGCTGGTCGGCAAGCGGTTAATAGAATGTCCTCTCCTAGGGAAACTGTCAGTGCTGGGCTCAGCCCTTCCTTCTCTGAGATGGCCACTCAGCTGTCGGCTAATTGCCAGCTCCTATCTCTCCACAGTTACTCAGTTGTTGATCATATCCTGCTCGTCAGTCCTGCCTACTTAAGCCGTCCAGTCCAGAGGAGCTCTGTCTTCGCCTTGGTCAACATCACAGAAACTATCTCCTGTGATCCTGTTTAAGACTTGCTTTGCTGACATCCCTTCTGGCTCCAATGCTCCACTACATTGATCCCTGACTTCTGGCTTGGCTGACTATCCATTCCGGTTACTGAACTTTGGCTATGTTTTGACTACGTTTGTCCTTTTTACTTTTTTTTTATTAAACAAGTGTGATTTAACTGTACTTCTGTCTCGGCCTGATTTCATGGTTTCTGACAGAAACAACTGTACTGAGCAGCATTGTCAAACACTGTGTTGGGACTACACAGCACCTCCCTCTCTTCTCCACAACAGTGGAGGTGTTTTGTAGCCCACAAAGATAACAGGGAACAATGCTAACTGATAACAGTCCAGAGGCAGAAAGTGCAGGCAGTTATCAACTCACAACATTTTAGGTTGAATGAACGGCTATTTTTTTTAACAGGTATAATAAAACACTTTCAATGTTACATTTAACAGAAAGGAGTAAATTAGTGAAACACTTTAATAAACAGCTAAAGACTCCAGAAAGATCCATGATTTGCAGCTAGGAGAAAAACTGTTTTTCAAAATAAAAGCTCTCTAGGCACCAAATACATGATTACCGTATTATTCTGTAGCTGAAGATCTTACATTGTAATTCATTTGTCACTGCTAGGTGGCAGCAAAGCACCTTTACTAAACATTGAAAATACTTTGACGCTATGATCACAAGGAAGTATAGAACGTCACACATGTCAGGTTCAATTGTAAAATCTACATGACTACAAAAAGTAAGCTTATTCAATAAGGTTCCTAGAGTACAACAGCTCACAGCAACATATCAGATGGCCTTTTTATAATAAGATCAGTTAAAAAAAAAGAATAATAACTGGCTGTTGTAGGTTATTGCCATTATTGCCACATTATTTTTTTACTCTTTGCACTGAATTACTGAATCATTCTGGATAGTACATACCAGCCGTTTTAAACCAGGGTACTTTGAGGTTTCTCCAGGGGTGCCTTGGCAAAATGCCTAAAAATTGCCCAAAAATGTATACAAGCCAGAAGGTGGATCAAATCTGCTTTTAGTTACACAAAGCCACAGGCTTTTATTGTGCACCATTTAAACTTTCCAGCCACCGGGGTCCTAACAACCAGTGATGTCATCAATTTTATTTATTTTTTTAAAGCCAGTGGCATGTCAAACACACCCAAAAACTCCACCCGGTACCAAAACAATAGCACACACTTAAAGAGTGACACAAAACGTGCAACGGGTGTACTATGGTCCTCCCTAGGAAGGACCTTACCCTGATCCCCCAGGGTGTTAGGCTCCAGAGAGGGACTGAGGTACTCACTATGGCCCATCTGGCCGAAACCAGACGGACCCCATTCTCTGAAGGGTCTGAAACAGACCCACCCAAGTACTTGGTGGGGGTCTCCCCTGAAGGGAGACCCCATGAGAGAGGGCGACCCAAGCTAGAAGGCCATGTCCATGCTCTCCCAAGACTTTCAGGGTAGGCCCAAGGACCCACACCTTACCAGTCACACAGTGACAAATGTGTACACAATCAACAAAAAAAATACAAAAAAGTGACGGACGCGGGGTAAATAGATAAAAGAAAGTGGGGAGAAGGAAGTGAGAAGAGGAAGTGAAAGTGGCCATTGTGCAATACAATGGCCGGCCCTTCCATCAATGTTGGTTGCCTGCATGGCATCCTTGTTTGACTCTCCCCTGCCCCTCTCCATCAATACTGGGGTCACATTAGCTGAGTGATGGAGAGAAACTAAAGGAGAGGAGAAACACTGGAATACTAGTCGGTACCACTGGGCAAAAGTGTATTTGGTTTGTAAGAATAAATCACCATCTAATGTTGGGTGTCCTACGTGTGGATGTTGCTGCATTGCGTAAAACTATTAGAATCGTTTTTCACATTTTAGAATGGGGTACCTCGAGATTGTCCATAAATCATAAAGGGCACCTTGACTGAAAAACGGTTGTGAAACACTGGTACATACAATATGTATTACATTATTACAATGGATGCACGGCTCAGGACCATATTGCGGAAACTACACATTTTCGAAAGTGGGTTCTAGCAATACCTAAAGATCCAGTAAAATGAAAAAGTGTACACATGTAAGCATGTAACATTGCATTACAAAAAAACAAAAAACAAACACAAAATAACTGATTGCATATACAAGCTCTCAAGTCACTATTTAGTAGATGTACCTCTGGCCACAATTCCATCTTTCAATCTGTGTGGATAGGTCTCTATTAGCTTTGCACATCTAACCACTGTCAGGGGAATTGCTTAACCACTTAAGGACCGGAAGGATTTACCCCCTTAATGACCAGGCCATTTTTTGCGATTCGGCACTGCGTTATTTTTAACTGACAATTGTGCGGTCGTGCGACACTGTACCCAAATAAAATTGACGTCCTTTTTTTCCCACAAATAGAGCTTTCTTTTGGTGGTATTTGATCACCTCTGCGGTTTTTATTGTTTGCGCTATAAACAAAAAAAGACCAACAATTTTGAAAAGAAAAACAATATTTTTTAGTTTTTGATATAATAAATCCAAAATAAATAAATGAACAAAAATATCTTCATCAGTTTAGGCCAATATGTATTCTTCTACATATTTTTGGTAAAAAAATTGCAATGCGCGTATATTGATTGGTTTGCTCATAGATAAGGTATTGATTTATGGCATTTTTTATGATACTAGTAATAGCGGTGATCAGTGATTTTTAGCAGGACTGCAACATTGCAGCGGACAGATTGGACACTTTTGACACTTTTTTGGGACCACTGACATATGTACAGCAATCAGTGCTATAAAAATGCACTGATTACTGTATAAATGACACTGGTAGGGAAGGGGTTAACACTAGGGGTGATCAAGGGGTTAAATGTGTTCCCTGGGAGGTGTTTATAAAACTGTGGGGGGAGTGGTCACTAGGAACAGATGATCACAGCTAATCACAGATAGGGCCAATAACAGCTAATCACAATAGCACACATTGAATAAATAGTTGCTTATAACAGTGATTATTTATAAAAAAAAAATCCTGCTCCCCTCCCCAGTGTAGTACAGTGTTACTATGGTAACACTGTATTGCTCTAGGCATAAAAAAAATCATAAAAAATAAAAAAAATATAAAAAAAATAAAATAATTATTAATTCTTTTTTTTTTTTTTAACATACGGTCATCAGTCAGTGTCCCTGATCACCACCACACCAGTTATATGATGACGTTGTACTGCACTGGTGATAGTATGTAAAAAAAAGTGAAATCTTTTTACATTTCTTAATTTTCCAAAAAATTGTGACAAAAAATGACAACTTCATAAAACTCGCCATCCCTCTTACTAAATACCTAAGACTGTATACTTTCCAAAAAGGGGTAATTTGGGTTTGCCTTGTCCTGGCATTTTCGGGCCTCAAGAAATGAGACAGACCATCAGTACATCAGGATTGATCGATTTTCAGATATATACCATAGTTTGTGGACTCTATAACTTTCCTACAGACTAAATAATATACAGCTGTACACTGATTTGGGTTAGTTTTACCAAAGAAATGCAGCAGAATACATTTTGGCCCAAACGTATGAAGAAAGATTATTTATTTGCAGAAAGGAGGAAAAACGATTTTTCCCCCAAATGTTCATTTTTTTTTACTGTTTATTTAGCAAAAGAAAAAAACTCAGTGGTGATAAACACCACCAAAAGAAATCTCTATTTGTGAAAATTTCATATGGGTACAGTGTTGCATGCCCGCACAATTGTCAGTCAAAGTGTAACAGTGCTGAAAACTAAAAATTGGCCTGGGCAGGAAAGCATTGGCTGTTTTTACATTACTTTTTTTTACCAACAACTGAATTATCATGGACTCTTTTATTCTATTTGGGTCTGCCACAGTCTTTGGCCTTGACAAATGTTGGACAGAATTCTTCTTGTTTGGACATTCTTGGTGCATCTGTGCTCTTTTCTATTTACTATTTGGCCACACCCTTGGAGGAAGTCGTAATGACAACACACATCAGAGCGGAGCCATACTACGAGTCGAAGTGACGCAATAATCCTCTCATCTAGATAGATAGGAACAAATGGATGGTTGAGAAGTATTTTTTCTCCGTGGAGCAGTCTTTGACTGTCCTGCACAAACTGCATCATCTACCTATATTTTTACTGGGGTTTTTTAGATGAAGCATTGTGGGATTTGCCACATGGGGAGAGACATGCACAAATGTTTTTTTGATACTCCATGTAGTTTTTTTCTATTCCCTCCTTTTATTGAAGCATTTGTTGCCCTTCTTTGTACTCGCTCCATTTCCAGGACATCCTTCCTGAGGACTGGTGCCCAGAACTGGACAGCATACTCTAGGTGCGGCCGGACCAGAGTCTTGTAGAGCGAGAGAATGATCGTTTTATCTCTGGAATTAATCCCCTTTTTAATGCCAATATTCTGTTTGCTTTGTTAGCAGCAACTTGGCATTGCATGCCATTGCTGAGCCTATCATCTACTAGGACCCCCAAGTCATTTTCCATCTTATATTCCCCCAGAGGTTCTCCCCCCAGTGTATAGACTGCATTCATATTTTTGCCACCCAAATGCATTATTTTCCATTTTTCTACATTGAACCTCATTTGCAATGTAGTTGCCCACCCCATTAATTTGTTCAGATCTTTTTGCAAGGTTTCCACATCCTGCGGAGAAGTTATTTCCCTGCTTAGCAAATACAGAGATTGAAAGGTTTACCCCATCCTCCAGGTCGTTTATGAACAAATTAAACAGGATTGATGATGCTGCCTCTTATTGCAGAAGTGGTAAAAATCCCTGAAGAAGAAATTATTTATATTTTTATTCATATTTTGAAACACGTTGGATATCCCAATCTACTGTATTTTTCCATCAGCCCACCATCAGGGTGGTTTTCACAAGCAAGTAGCTGGGGGATACCACTTCTACATATCTTTAAAATGTCACTTTCCTTCAAGAACTTTGTTCTATACCATGCTATATGATGTAATTTGTGATAATTTTTGAACCAATTTTGTATTGTTTTTAATACTATTTTTAAAAGATTTTCAATAAATATAATCTTTTTACAAAAATAACGTTTGAATTGCCTTAAAAATCCCAGAACGAGGAAATATCTTTCTAAATATTTAAAGGGATGATGGCAATTATACCCACAACCACATGAGTTTTTTGTTCAGTGGTAACATTATATTGCTCTGGTCACAGTGTGTTAAAAAAAAAAGCGTCAAAAAGGAAAGAAAATGTAATAAAAATATTTTTTTAAATTATTAACTTTTATTTATTTTTTCGTACTGTCATCAGTCAGTGTCCCTGATCACCGCCACACCAGTTATATGATGATGCTGTACTGCACTGGTGACAGTATGTAAAAAAAAGAAAATATATTATTTTTTTTATTCTTTCATTTTCCAAAACATTACAACTTCAAAAAACTCGCCATGCCTCTTACTAAACACCTTGGACTGTATACTTTACAGAAAGGGGTCATTTGGGGATATTTGTACTATACTGGCATTTTTAGGACTGATATTTTCAGATATACAGTATATACTCAATAACTCAATAACTTTCCTACAGACTAAATAATATACACTGATTTGGGTTATTTTCACCAAAGAAATGTAGCAGAATATATTTTGGCCTGAATTTATGAAGAAAGACTATTCATTTGCCAAATTTTATAACAGAAATTAAGAAAAACGCATTTTTTTTCAAAATTTCCATTCTTCATTTGTTTATTTAAAAAAAATGTAAAACACAGTGGTGATTAACCGCTTCCCTACCGCCCACTGCATATATACGTCAGCAGAATGTCACGGCCAGGCAAAACCACGTACAGGTACGTGGCCCTTTAATTGCCTGGCCGTGGGTGTCGCGAGCGCGCCGCTCGAGAGCTCCGTGACCCCGGCAGCGGGACCAGCGGACCCGATCGCCGCTGGTGTCCAGCGATCGGGTCACAGAGATAATGAACGGGGAGAGGTATGTGTAAACAAACCTCGCCCCGCACTTCCTACTCTGCCTGTCATTGATCGGCTGTTCCCGGTCATCTGGAAAGCCGATCAATGACGTCAGATGTCAGCCCCGCCCCCTAATGTAAAAAAACACACACACGTCACAGCCCATAACCCCTCCCCTCCCCCTAGTGGTTAACTCTTTCACTGCATGTGTCATTTATACAGGAATCAATGCATTTAAATAGCATTGATTGCTGTATAAATGACAATGGTCCCAAAAATGTGTCAAAAATGTCCGATGTGTCCGCCATAATGTCGCAGTCACAATAAAAATCGCTGATCGCCGCCATTACTAGTAAAAAAAAAATATTAATAAAAATGCTATAAAACTATCCCCTATTTTGTAAACGCTATAACTTTTGCGCAAACCAATCAATAATCGCTAATTGCGATTTTTTTTACCAAAAATATGTAGAAGAATACGTATCGGCCTAAACTGAGGAAAAAAAAAGTTTTTTTTATATATTTTTTGGGGATATTTATTATAGCAAAAAGCTAAAAATATTGCATTTTTTTCAAAATTGTCGCTCTATTTTTGTTTATAGCGCAAAAAATAAAAACCGCATGGGCGATCAAATACCACCAAAAGAAAGCTCTATTTGTGGGAAAAAAAGGACGCCAATTTTGTTTGGGAGCCACGTCGCACAACCGCGCAATTGTCAGTTAAAGCGACGCAGTGCCGAATCGCAAAAAGGGGCCTGGTCCTTTGGCTGGCAATTGGTCCGGGGCTGAAGTGGTTAAATATCACCAAAAGAAAGCTCTAGTTGTGCGAACACAATGATAAAAAATTTCATATGGGTACATGTTAGAAGTTTTCTTTATTCTAATATCTAATATACATCAATTAACAAATATTAACAAATGAATGAATGGATTAGATCTTTAGAAAACAATTAAGTTGTATATTTATATATATATATATATATATATATATATATATATATATATATTTTTTTTTAGTTATGGAAAAAGTGAAATTATATAGACTTTTATACTTGTGAAAGTATACATATTGTTATAAGCTTAATAAGCATTTCTATGGAGAGCCAATATGTGTTAGTAATTAAGCTTGAGCTGGGTTCTTACCCTCCTCCCACGGCAAATGAGATGAAAGTTTTCACATTTCTTAAGATGCAAAAGTTTGTGTATATATAGAATATAAGTTCTTTATATTACAATATTTCTTGAATAGGATATTAATAAGACCATTTGGGTTTTCAATTAATATAATATACATACTGATTTATGTAGTATTTGATTTAGATGTTATATTGTATATGTTTAATGCTTTCACACATTTTTCTTGCCCACTCCTCAGGAATGTCAATGCATAGAGACTGAACAACCGTCATCTTCATCTTAAGATAATAATTACATTATTGATGTTATTTTTACATTTTACATTTTGATATTGTTCTTGTAATATTTTGCTATTTTATTATTAAATACATTTTTGAGTTTTTACACGAGAGCTGAACAGATTTCTTTCCTCGTCAATATAATTTACAGAATATCGATATTAATACAAAAATAACGGTATTTTAACAGTAAAGAGCTGTCATTCAAAGTGTGACAGTGCTGAAAGCTGAAAATTGGCCTGGGCAGGAAGGGGGTAAAAGTCCCCAGTGTTGAAGTGGTTAAAGTGACTCATGGCTGTTATTCTTTATTCCTTATTTATGGGTGGAATATGTTATCCACTCTAATTAATACAATACAATAATAATATAATACAATACATGAGGATTTGAAGATGAACAGGGTTCAGCCTTAAAGTAATGTAAGGCTTTGTGCTTTATTTTTTAAAATACCAAACATGTCATACTTACCTCCACTGTGCAGCTCGTTTTGCACAGAGTGGCCCCGATCGTCCTCTTCTGGGGTCCCTCTGCATCTCTCACAGCTCTTCCTCCCATTAGATAACCCCATAGGAGAAGCGCTCTCCTGGGGGGTTACCGTGCAGGCGCGCTCCCGAGTCCAGCATTTGCATTCCTAGACACGAATGCCAAACTTGGCCCCACCCCTCAGCACCGTGTCATTGGATTTAATTGACAGCAGTGGGAGCCAATGGTTTGCGCTGCTATCAATCTATCCAATCGAGAGCTGGGACCCGTGCAGAGAGAGAGAGCGTGTCTCCGTCAAGGGAATTACGGGGCTCAGGTAAGTAAAACGGTGGGGGGGGGGGGGGGTCGGTCTCTGCCAGAAGTTTTAGGATGCATTAAGGTGAAAAAAAACACGAGGGTTTACAACCCCTTTAAGTATAGCATGTAATTTATTTATTTTTTTCTTTCTCTGAAGATGAAATGCATTCATCCTTAAATGTTACACAATAATTTAGATTTTTTAGAGATAGCGAGTTAAGAAAGGTTTTTTTTTTTTTTTGTCACATGAGGATTTAATTATAACACGGACATTTTTTTTCTTTTCTTTTTTTTGGACATATGAGGATTTGAAGATGAACAGGGTTCAGCATTAAGTATAACACATAATTTATTTATTTATTTGCATATATGAGGATTTGCAGATGAACAGACAGTGTTCATCCTTAAATACAACATGGAGAATTTTATTTTTATTCCTTTTTTTTTTTTTCTCTCTCTCGTTGCTGTCATTCTCCTTTCATATCCTCTTTTAGGGGCAGGATTTAATGCTACGGGGGTTTTTTTTTTTCTTTTCGTGGTTTTATTTAATTTCTTATTTGTATATAAAAAGGGGGAAAGGTTGCGCTATAAGAAGTGTTAGCCAAATAATGTGAGTAGTGTATGACAGTGATTATTCACAGATAACGGAAAAAATATATCAGTGGTTACCCATAAATATCAATTATATCACAAACATGTGTCAAAACCTTAATGTGACACAGGAGAATAAAAATAAATTATCCTCTAGTTATCATCAATATAGGAATAGTAGTGAAAGGAAAAACATCCATACGAATACTATAGACTGTATATGCTGGTAATAAACAGTCCACAAACATTAAGGCTGTATATGCTGGTGATAAAACAGTCCACAAAGATATCCAAATATCTCTTGAAATCCGGTCAAAGTGACATCAGTGTGATAAGTGACTTTTCCAGGTTAACATCCGTGATAATGTGACTTATTTCACAGTGATCCCACCACCAGGTAAATTGAAGGCTTACCAGATGAAGCTAGAGAAATCGCATGCGGCTACAACCCAGCCAGGGCCTTTTCCTCTGTCTTGCCTAGGTACCGCAAATCTCGGTGTCTGTGTCTTTAACAGGGATACCTCCAACACTCCAGGCTTATACAGACAGGTAACTCACCGAATGTAGATGCTGGGTCTCCAAAATTGGCCAAAACGGGAAATAAAAGGGCACACCATGGGTGGGATCCAACTGGTTTATTTTAGTAAAAATCGCCAAAGGCGCATGCACATCCAAACTTAAAAAACAAATTTAAAAATCGCGGCCGGCCGGCTGCAGTAACACAACGCCCGTGCTATTGGGTGTAGAACGCGGTGACGTCAGCACGTCACTCCTCCCCTTTTGGGAGGAGCGACGTGCTGACGTCACCGCGTTCTACGCCGGCCGCGATTTTTAAATTAGTTTTTTAAGTTTGGATGTGCATACGCCTTTGGCGATTTTTACTAAAATAAACCAGTTGGATCCCACCCATGGTGTGCCCTTTTATTTCCTGTTTTGGCCAATTTTGGAGACCCAGCATCTACATTCGGTGAGTTACCTGTCTGTATAAGCCTGGAGTGTTGGAGGTATCCCTGTTAAAGACACAGACACCGAGATTTGCGGTACCTAGGCAAGACAGAGGAAAAGGCCCTGGCTGGGTTGTAGCCGCATGCGATTTCTCTAGCTTCATTTGGTAAGCCTTCAATTTACCTGGTGGTGGGATCACTGTGAAATAAGTCACATTATCACGGATGTTAACCTGGAAAAGTCACTCATCACACTGATGTCACTTTGACCGGATTTCAAGAGATATTTGGATATCTTTGTGGACTGTTTTATCACCAGCATATACAGCCTTAATGTTTGTGGACTGTTTATTACCAGCATATATAGTCTATAGTATTCGTATGGATGTTTTTCCTTTCACTACTATTCCTATATTGATGATAACTAGAGGATAATTTATTTTTATTCTCCTGTGTCACATTAAGGTTTTGACACATGTTTGTGATATAATTGATATTTATGGGTAACCACTGATATATTTTTTCCGTTATCTGTGAATAATCACTGTCATACACTACTCACATTATTTGGCTAACACTTCTTATAGCGCAACCTTTCCCCCTTTTTATGTTTATTTTTGTTTATCACGTGTGGTTTGCTGCTTACGTTACACTTTTTCTTGGTCCAGCGCAGTTTTTTTGTTATATCTTATTTGTATATAAATATAAGTAGAAAAAAATTAGGTATTTATAAAAAATGACATTAAAATTTGTACGATGTGTAAGAAAAGAAGGAAATATACGTTGATATATGTTAATGTTCTCCCAATTGGAGATGTTTATTATGGTACTTTGATTCAATAAAGATATATATAAAAAAAATATACAATACAACAACATGGCATAATGGTTTCATTAGGAGAAGATAATAGGGATATAGTCAAACCTTTGACATCTGGAGAAAAGTGAGCAAGATGCCGGGTCACAAAGAGTTTGAGCTGTGCGTCCAGGTCACAGGAGCCAAGGCTGATATTCCATGAGCGGATTCCTGGAAAGACAATATCAGTATGTTATTGAGCGCAGTATTGATTTTTATGTAACTCTATATACATCTGTATCTGTATTATCCATATCACAATGGTATAAAGACACACAGCATGGCAAAGAGCAGGTGTAACTAAGACCCTGGATCCTGGTATTCACATTGATGATGGTGTGCATTCCATCTCATTGGAAAAGTCAAGAAGATGGTCAGTAGTTCATACTTTGTTCAGTGCAATCAAGGATTTTTCCCACAATGCAGGCGACACACCATGGACCACGACTGTCTTTAATATTGATTGGACCCTGGGCAAACATTTTCTTGGGCCCTCCCAAATCCACTTATCAACTATTTGTGGACAGTGCAGGCTCAATGGGCAGCTGCTTTGGGCCCCACAACAATGACTGGGCCCAGGGCAGCTGCCCATTTTTCCCTGCGTTAAAGACGGCCCTGCCATGGACCACATGGCTTCAAGCAGGTTCTCATATCACCTATCTTTGTCACCATATGAACTAGAAGGTTCTCCAGCCACCCTAAACCATTTGTGTTTGCTGTGAGGACACGACATGATTGACACACATGTCAAAACTAAGGGATTTCTCACACATGCTTTGATCACTGAAGAGCCGTCTGCATTCAGATCGCTCTTCAGATAGCATTTGACAGGCAGTGAGGAGGTGTTGTATCCTGCTTTAACCCCTTGCACCTGCAATAGTGTGCAGAGGGGCCCATTACCTTGAATGGGTCACACTCGGCTGGCTTTACACCCCCAAAGCAACGCTGTGTATAATTCACGCCACAGACATGACATGTGTACACCCCCGGGGTGTAGCTTAAGGTGGAGCGTGTGTGTGTGTGGGGGGGGGGGGACAGTAAAAAAAAAACACTCACAAGGGTTATATCCATCCCTTATTCTATCCAAATTTTTAAAAAGTTAACTGAACACCAGGCATGTTTTATCTGCTCTAGTGCAAGGATATCCAAACTTTCTAAACAAAGTGCCAGTTTACAGTCCTTCGGTAGGAGTAGAAAATGTCTTTGCAGTAGTGGGAGTAAACCAATGCTTGTTGGCCAGTGGGATTAAAAAAAGTACAAAGTGCCTGTGGTCAGTAGGAGAAATAGTGCTCCAGGATTGGTATTGGTGGGAGGAATAGTGCTCCACTGTTGGTGTCAGGGAAAGGAATGATGCCCCATTGTTAGTGTAAGTGGAAGGAATAATGCCGTGGTGTCGGTGGGAGGAATAGTACCCCATCAATTGTGCCAATGGGAGGAATGTGCCCCATTGTTGATGCCAATGGGAGGAATAGTGCCCAATTATTGGTGTAGGTGGAAGGAAAATTGCCTCATCGTTGGTGTCAGTGGGAGGAATAATCCCCCATTGTTATGCCCCGTACACACGGTCGGAAATTCCGACCACAAAATCCGTCAGATTTTTTCCGACGTATTTTGTCCGACACTGGTGTTGCATACACACGGTAGGACAAAGTTGTCGGAAAATCCGATCATCCTGAACGTGGTGACGTTCGTTGCGTACGACGGGACTACGTAGAGGCTAGTAGCCAATAGCTTTGGTCTTGTAATGTGATCTGAGCATGCGTGGCACTTTGTCTGTCGGAATTCGCTACACACGATCGGAAAAAGATCAGAAAATTTGAGAGCAGGAGATAAAACTTTGTCCGTCGGAAAATCCAACGGAAGAAGTCCGATGGAGCCTACACACGGTCGGAATTTCCGACAACATTGTCCGATAGGACATTTTCCGTCGGAAAATCCAACCGTGTGTACGGGGCATTAGTGTCAGTGCGAGGAATAGTGCCCCATTATTGGTGTCAGCAGGATGAATAGTGCTATGTATTAGTACCCCACTGTTGGTGTCAATGGGAGGAATTATGCCCCACTATTGGTGTCAGTGGGAAGAATAATCCCCCATTGTTAGTGTCAGTGGGAGGAATAGTGCCCCATCATTGGTGTCAGTGGGAGGAATAGGGCCTCATCAGTGGTGTCAGTGGAGGAATAGTGCCCCATCATTGGTGTCAGTGGGAGGAATAGTGCCCCATCATTGGTGCCAGCAGGAGGAATAGTGCAATGTATTAGTTGGTACTGTTGATATCAGTGAGAGGAAAAGTGCCCCAAGGGCCAGATAAAGACAGGAAAAGGGCTGCATCTGGCCCCCGGGCCACAGTTTGGAGACCACTGCTCTAGTGCAATATTACAATTCATTTCCATTCCTGAGCTATTTCCACACTAATACATTGCTTTCTTTTAATATTCTGGCCAGTGCAGAGTTCCCCTTTTTGTTATTTTGTACACTCCTAAAATAATGACCATGAGATAAATAAAAAATGTTTTTTTTTTGTGAATTTACTTTACTTGAAAATATATTTATTAGCAATTTAACAAACAATACAGGAAACAACGTCTAAAGTTACAATTTAGTGACAATCACAAACCAACAAGTGTGTTGTGTCAGCCTAATGGCTATCGTGAATTTACTTTAATGATTTATCTCAAACAGTTTGCACTAATTATCTCATATATTTATTGAGTTTTAGACATGTGCAATTCGTTTTTTTCGTTTTTCGTTTTTTTTTTTCGTTTTTTTCGTTTGTTCGTTTTCGTACGAATGAACAAATCATTCGAATCGAACGAATCCGAATAACGAATCGTTCGAATCGAACGAATCCGAAAAACAACGAAAATCCGAAAAAAACTAATTAGAAATAACGAATGTACGAATGAAGAAAATCCGAAAAACGAAAAAAGGAACAACGAAAATGAACGAAAAAATTTGTACATTCGTAACTTTTTTTTTTGTTGAATTGGTAATTTTCCGTGTCCCTTACAATGGTGCTGCTTAACGTGCTTCGAATAGATTGAACGAAAAAATTCGTACATTCGTAACTTTTTTTTTTCGATTCGTAACTTTTTTTTTTTGATTTGTAAATTATTAAAATGTAATAATAGCATGCACATTACATAAAATTATGAATTATGCTCCGATTACGAATCTACGATTGTTACGAATGTACGAATAAATACGAATGCGTCCAAATTTCGAATAAACGAAAATGAAACTAACGAAAAAACGAATCAACGAAAAATAACTCTTACGAATGTACGAATCGTTACGAATACGAATACCCACGACTTACGAATGTACGAATCGTTACGAATCAACGGAAACGAAAAAAACGAAACGAAAATAAACGTTTTTTTTCGGAAACGAAACAAAAATAAACACATTTTTTTGTTGTGCACATGTCTATTGAGTTTTCAGTATTTACTGTAAATTCCATGTTACTTTGATGAATTGACTCTTTTATTATTGCATGCAATATTTCCAAAATAACACAAATATCACATGTGATAACAGTTAGCACAGAACCGACCCCACTGTGCCATAGATAGACTGCTGATAATTATGTCATAACATAACGCAAAACATCAGTCTCCAGCAACCACATGCTATTCTTCAAAATTATAGTCGTTCTGTGATAGTAATTTTATTCTATTGTACATATAAATTTCCAGCAAGAAAATGCATTTACACAATTGCACATTTTATGTATTTAAATGTCTTATTTATTAGGATAAGGGAACTATCTGGCACTATACAGTAGCAATATTAGATGTTTGTGCCACAAACATCATAAGAAAACATTATCTGCTGTCCCTAAAAACGACGCTATGATTTTGTGATTGCAATATGTATGCAGCTATAAAAATGTTTAATCCGGTAAGCCATACAAACAGAAAATGTGGTCAGGGAAGCCATAAACTGCGGGAAGCAGTTCAGAATCAGTGGGGAATAAGAACGTACGGTATTTGAGTTGTTATATTCCGCGCTTAGGTTCATAAAAGCTGCTGCCTCCCCTGAGGTGCTTTAGTTAAAGCTCCAGTATAAGGAATTGTGTGTGTAACCCCCCCGTATTCCGACCACAAAATCCATCAGATTCTTTTCCACGGATTTTGTCCGACTCTGGTGTTGCATACACACGGTCGGACAAAGTTGTCGGAAAATCCGATCATTCTGAACGTGGTGACGTTCGTTGCGTACGACGGAACTACTCAGAGGCTAGTAGCTAATAGTTTTGGTCTCGTAATTTGATCTGAGCATGCGTGGCACTTTGTCTGTCGGAATTCTCTACTCACGTTTGGAAAAAGTCTGATCGTGTTGTCGGAAAATTTGAGAGCAGGATCTCAAATTTTTTCAGTCGGAAATTCCGGCGGAAAAAGTCAGATGGAGCCCACACACGGGCGCATTTTCCGACAACATGGTTCGATCGGACATTTTCCGTCAGAATTTTCGACCGTGTGTACGGGGGCTTACAGTGTGAATGGCGCTGCCTGTCCCCTGAAGAGTGATCCTCTCCAATGAATCACTCCTCCAAGTGAGTGCACAATAGGTAGATATTTAGTTGCTGTAGATAGCGTGTCCCGTCACCAGAAGGGCAACTCCCCAGTCCTCAGCGTGAGTCACTCTTCCCAGGTGAGTATGCAAATGAGTAACTAGTGCCTATTCCCATCACCTAAAAAGTACCCAATGGGTCACTTTTACAAGAGAAATTTAAAGGTGTGTGTTTAACCGCTTGCCGACCGCCTCCTCTAGATACACGTCTGCAGAATGGCAGGGCTGGGCAAAGTAACGTACATGTACGTTACTTTGAATTTCCCGCCGTGCACGCACCTGCCGCAAGCTCTGTGACCGTGCCCACGGGACCCGCGGACTCTATGTCCACCGGGTGCCCCGCGATCGTGTCACGGAGCTGAAGAACAGGAAGATGCCAGTGTAAACACAGCCTCTCCCCGTTCTGCCTAGTGACAGGACACTGATCGTCTCTCATTGGGAGCAGCGATCAGTGTCGTGTCACTGCTAGCCCATCCCCCAGACAGTTAGAATCACTCCCTAGGACACACTTAACCCCTTCCCCCGCCCCCTAGTGGTTAACCCCTTCACTGCCAGTGACATTTTTACAGTAATCAATGCGATTCTATAGCATCGATCGATGTATTAATGCCAATGGTCCCAAAAATATGTCAAAATTGGCCGATGTGTCCGCCATAATGTCGCAGTTATGATAAAAAAAAAGAAGGTCAATTTTGTTTGGGAGCCACGCTGCAGGACCGCGCAATTGTCAGTTAAAGCGACGCAGTGCCGAAACGCAAAAAGTGCTCTGGTCTTTGGGCAGCCAAATGTTCCAGGGCTTAAGTGGTTAACCTGTGACCTATATTGGGTAATGTGCTAGTATAGCTCTCTTCTTCGTGCTATTGGAAGCTTTATATCCAACACCTACTTCTGAAGTGTTCCTGCAAAAAGTGATATTAATCTCATCCAATCATCTAGTACAGGCAATAGTCATTCCTGAAAAAACATACTTGTGCATTAATAGTGAATTAATTATGGTATTAAAAAGAGTAACTAGCTTCCAATAGCACGAAGAAGGGAACTATACTAGCACATTACCCAATATAGGTCACAGGTTAAACACACACGTTTAAATTTCTCTTGTAAAAGTTCAGGTGACGGGATACGCTATCTGCAGCAACTAAATACCTACCTATTGTGCACTCACTTGGAGGAGTGATTCATTGGAGAAGAACACACGGTATGTGTCACAAACACACTGATTTTTTTTCAACTTGTTTTATTTTTTTAACACCTGACGGCCGGGCAGTGGCTTTGTCACCCTGACTGGACATCATATGACGTCCTTCAGAATGCACCGTTGGTGTGCGCCCCCGGCCACATCACTGATCGTGATAAAGAGCCCATGATGTAGGCCAGGGGCGCCCAACCTTTTAAAGCATGAGGGCCATTTAAGCGACTTGGTAACCGGTCGCGGGCCACAATGAGCGGAGCAGGGGGGTGGCCGGTCCGTGTCCGCTCTGCATATACAGAGCGGACACGGACACAGCCCACTAAACTCGGATCGGATTGGAGGTAGGACACAAGTCGGTTTACATCTGCCACTCCTTAGAGGTGAATGGAGGGTCCAATTGGGTCAGACTGAGCGTGTGAAAGGGGCCCAAGGCTGCTTTCATACTGATGCACTGCGGTTTTCCCGCACCACGGGTGCAACGCAGTGTACCTGTTAATAACAGTAGTCTATTCTATTCCATCCCAGAGCAGGAGGTCGCGGGCCACATCAGAGGGCGCTGTGGGCCACATGTGGCCCCCGGGCCACTGGTTGGGCACCCCTGATGTAGGCTCTTTACCATGTGATCAGCTGTGTCCAATCATAGTTGATCACAGTATAAATAGGAAATGCATTCCTCTCCTCACACTGACAGCGCATGAGGAGAGCCAATAAGTGTCATTCCCCAGTGGGGAAATCTGAATTGATAATCAGTGCCCTGATTATCAGTGCAGCCCCATCAGTGATGCCTATCAGTGCCGCCTACCAGTGCCCATAAGTGCTGTATATCAGTGTCTCCTCATCAGTGCAGCCTATCAGTGCCAGTCAGTGCAGCTTTATCAGCGCACATCAGTGAAGGAGAAAAATTACTTTACAATTTTTATAACAGAAATATTTTATAACAGAAATCTAAATTTTCTGTCTTTTTTCATTTGTTTAGCAAAAAATAAAAATAAAACAGTGGTGATTAAATACTACCAAAATAAAGCTTTAGCTGTCTCAAAAAATATATAAAAATTTAGTTTGGGTACAGTGTTGTATGACCGCACAGTTGTCATTCAAAGTGCGACAGCCCTGAAAGCTGAAAATTGGCCTGGGCAGGAAGGGGGTGAAAGTACCCAGTATTGAAGTGGTTAAAACAAGATTTCTAAAAAGTTTACCTTTCTTTTCCAGGCATTAATATGTACATATGTATATGGCCTTGTATTAAAGCGGAGGTTCCCACAAAAATTGAACCTCCGCTGTTCGGAACCCTCCCCCCCTCCGGTGTCACATTTGGTACCTTTCAGAGGGGAGGGGGGTGCAGATACCTGTATAATGCAGGTATTTGCACCCACTTCCGGGCAAAGACTCCCACGGGAGTCTATGCCTCTCTCCCCCCCCCCCCCAACAAATAACAATTAACAAATTTTTCCGAATCTTCGTAAATTTGAATATTCGTAAATTCGTACATTCGCAAATTTGTACATTCGTAAATACGTACATTTGCACATCTGTAAATTCGGAAATTTGTCAATTTGGAAATCTGAAATAATAATTAACTAATAATAACTTAACTATTACTAACTATTAAATTATAGGTATTGTAATTTCCTTTCAAATTTGGCTGTTAGTGAACGTAACAAATACAAATTTATCTGAAATAACGAATGCCATATCCAATCCAAGCAAATGGAACATAATGAGTTAATAATAATAAATATCAATAATAATAATAATAATAAAAACTTTTTATTATTATTATTTATTATTAATTTGTTTTGTTAAATTTGTTTAGATGCAGAATTAATTATTTCGGATAATTCGTAACTTCGGATAAATTTGTATTCGTTACGTTCACTAACAGCCAAATTTGAAAATAAATTACAATACCTATAATTTAATAGTTAGTTACTATTTCAGATTTTCTCATTTTCGAATTTCGAAATTTCCGAATTTTCTAATTTACGTATATACGAATTTAAGAATATACGAATTTTCAAATTTACGAATGTACAAATGTGCGAATGTATGAATTTACTAATTGCAATCATAACGAATGGCCCGAAAAACGAAAAAAAAAAAAAAAAAAAGGAATGCAGCGAAAACGAAAAAGTGCGCATGTCTACTCCCTAATACCAATAACATCCGACATATATGTTTTTTTTTTCTAGATAAAAATATATGTTTGGGGGTTCTGAGTAATTTTCGAACAAAAAATGCAGATGTATGCCAAAACTGTGAGAAATGGCCAGGTAAGCAAGTGGTTAATTCACTTAAAGCATCTAAATCCAAAAACAAAAAGGTAATATCTTGCAGATTGCCAGTCCTTAGATCTAGTGGCTGTATTCCTTTTCTTTTTTTAAGGCTTTTTTCCATTCTGTTCTCCTGTCAGTAACACAATTTCGGTCTTTGGGTGGCTACAGACACTCCTCCATTGCATCTATGGGGGTGTAACGTGTAACTTAGCTGTAAATGCCCTTTTTACTTACCTAAAGCTGTGCTGTGGTCACATGAAGCTCAAGTCTTAAGTCCTCTCTTTTATATAGTAGGTGAGGTTGAAAAAAAGACACAAGTCCATCAAGTCCAACCTATGTGTGTGTATATCCCTGTATGTTGAGGTCGTTCAGGTGCTTATCTAATAGTTTTTTGAAACTATCAATGCCCCCCGCTGAGACCACCGCCTGTGGAAGGGAATTCCACATCCTTGCCGCTCTTACAGTACCCTCTACGTGGTTTAAAGTTAAATATATTTTCTTCTAATTTTAATGAGTGGCCACGAGTCTTGTTAGACTCCCTTCCACAAAAAAGCTTTATACCTATTGTGGGGTCACCAGTATGGTATTTGAATATTGAAATCATATCCCCTCTCAAGCGTCTCTTCTCCAGAGAGAATAAGTTCAGTGCTCTCAACCTTTCCTCATAACTAACATTCTCCAGACCCTTTATTAGCTTTGTTTCCCTTCTTTGTACTCGCTCCATTTCCAGTACATCCTTCCTGAGGACTGGTGCCCAGAACTGGATAGCATACTCTAGGTGCGGCCGGACCAGAGTCTAAAGGTAAGAAAAAAATTTATAGGTTAGATAAGTTTTTTTTAGGTTTTGAGAGGTTGATGTTTTGGGCTTTAAAGTGGAACCAACCCCTCCAACCAGAAAAAAATAATTGCTAGGAGGTCTAGATTTGTGGCATAGGAAACATTGGCAGGCGAAGAGGTGTAAAAATGGTAAGAGCAGTGGATGGAGCAGCGACAGGCTGGCAGACTAATTCTGAATGTGATTGTTGTGACTCATTAAATACAGAAGCAAGACTAAGAATAACATCAGAAGTCACACCTTCAAATTCAAGTCTGTAGGTGATACCTAACCAGCGAACCCAAGAACTAAGTGAATGTTCACAGAAATAAGGCAACTTACAGCAATGGTACCATATATATTGCAGGTGATTCACTTCTTCAGGCAGAAGAGGGCACTACTTATCCAAAAACCACCTTCCAATAGAAATATATCAAGCACTTAAAGCGTAGCTCCACCCTAAAGTGGAACTTCCGCTCATCGGATTCCAGCCCCCCCCCCCTCCGGTGTCACAATTGGCACCTTTCGGGGGGAGGGGGGGACAGGATACCTTTCCCACTTCCGGGAGTCCGGCCAAGACCGCGATGTGGCGGTGACGTCACCGCGGGGCTCCCTCCTCCTCCTCCCCCGGGTTAATAGGAGGGAGGAGCGGGGCCTCGCGCATGTGCAGTAGGGTTCCCGGCGTTAAGCCGAAAGGCTACACTGCCGGGTTCCCTTACCCGCAATGGCAGTGGTAGCACCCGACAGCTGATGGAAACATCAGCTGCAGTGCCGACATCGAGGGACTGCAGGACAGGTAAGTAGCTGCTGGCTTTTAATATTTTTTTTCCCCGGAACACCACTTTAAATACCACAGAATGCCAGCGGAGCACTTCCCTAAGAGGGGCTACGACATTGCTTGGTCACACTGCGATCCCCAATTGACCCTGCAGATATACTGCACGAGGGAGACTATTCCAAAAAGCTGACAGAGGAGACACCTTGTATGGGGAAACATACTTTTTCCCTCTTCCTAATGCTAATCCTACTCTTTCTCCAAACAGCATGAGCTCCATACCTATCAAGAATCAAGTGGCCTTCAAACTCTTGCAGGATATTTGTATCTAATATAATTGTCATTCTCCTTACAATGGCTGCCTGGAGCCCATAGCAGGGGACATACTAGTCCTTAAGGGTCCCCTGCCAGCCTTAAGAAATGGCACAGTGCCACCTTTGGGTGGGAGGATATACTGCAGCTCAACACCTGTCTACAAGTCAGCAATGGCAGTTCTCATGGCCCTGTCGTTTTAGGGGGGGGGGGAACTTTGGAAAAGGGACTTTCCAGGGTCCCTGGTGACATCAAAAATGGTGAATTTTGTAATGCCTACTTCATTCTCTATACCAGTCTAATACCATATTAGATATAATAACTGTTAACTAATATGGTGAATAATAAAATTTATAATTATTTGGTGAATCCCGAGTAATCCCCCACCCCTCAAAGTTCCCTGCAGCTTTAAAACTGCCCTTCAACTAGAGTCCATTTCATTCCGGAGTATGAAGAAGACGTGTATGATTTAATAAAACAAAATCCTTCTTTCCAGTCATTTTCACCATAAAAATTACTCACATTGTTATTTAATATGTATTAATCTTTGTATGCATTGTATGCGGATGAGGAGCCCTAACTGGGATTAATGTTTAATGAAAAAATAAAGCCTTCTTTATTATTTTCTTTACACTTAAAAAATACAGTTATTTGGGTGTAAAGTTGAACTCCGGGGAAATCTCCCAAAAGTGAAGGGAATTCTCCTCTTAGGTTTCGTTCACACATGCGGCCGGGGGAGGTGAAACCAGGCGGTTAAGCTGCCACATTTACCACCCCCTGCACACCCGCCAGAACACTAACATGCAGCCGCTGTACACATGGCGCAGTTGCGAAGCCCAACATTGCAGCAAAATTGAAACAGCATATCACTTTCAGCAAGTGGTGCTGCTACTGGCCCCCGACTAATGCAATTCTAAGGGGCCATGGTGCAACATTGTGCAGTACGCGCGATTGTGACATGGTAGAACAGCAATTATAGGGCAACATATCACACCCTCACAACCTGTCAATAGCCTCTGAAAAGCAATCTGAGTGTGGATTGCTTTCCAGAGGAGTGGCAGTCCCTGCAACCCATATGAATGAGTCCTTAGTTGTTCCCCAGAAAAGGTGCTCTTAGGCCCCTTTCACACTGGGGCGTTTTTCATGCGGTGCAGCGCTAAAAATAGCGCCTGTTCACCGCATGAAAAAATCCTGCCCCTTTAACTCCAGTGTGAAAGCCGGCGGGCTTTCACACTGGAGCGGTGCGCTAGCAGGATGAAAAAAAAAGTCCTGCTAGCAGCATCTTTGGAGCGGGATAGGAGCGGTGTGTTCACCGCTCCTATACCGCTCCTTCCCATTGAAAAGAATGGGAGACCGCGGTAAAACCGCGGCAATACCGCCGCAAAGCGCCGCTACGGCGGCGCTCTGCGGGGGGTGTTTAACCCTTTTTCGGCCGCTCGCGGGGGGTAAAACCGCACCGCGAGCGGCCGAAAACCGCGGTAAAAACGACGGTAAAGCAGCGCTAAATATAGCGCTGCTTTACCATCACCGCGGCTCACCGCCCCAGTGTGAAAGGGGCCTTATTGTAAGATTTACCCTTACCTTGTGTTCTGGGCACACCTTTAAAATTTTGAATTTCCCCTCAACAAAACATTTTACCAAGAAGCACACTTTCAAATAAATGTTAAAGCTGTAGTAGTAGTGTAGTAAAAAAAAGTTGTACAAGCTAGGACTTGAGTGGCCCAGTCACTAGTGGGGTACCACAAGGCTCTGGATTAGGTCTTGTTCTATTTAATCTATGTAAGTGATATAACAAAGGCCCCTTTCACACAGGCAATACGATGAGGTCCACCTGTCAGTTTTTCAGGTGGTCCTGATTGGAAGGTCCATGCATTCCTATGAATAGACGGGATAGACGGGTGTAAAGGGACTTGTGTCTGTTTACACCCCCCTACCTCTGAGTCAGATCCAGTCCGCAAAAAAAAAAAAGAAATGGAAGGAGATCTATCCTCTTCCGTTTAGGTAGATCAGATCGAAGGGTAGTTAGGTGTAAGTGGACAGTGGAGTCCATTTACTGCCAGCCACCCATAGCGCAGAGCAGCCTCTGAGCGGACATGGATGTGTCATCTGCCTGGTCTGCTCCGATCATCAGGGGATCTATGAGCTGATCCCCTGCAGATGGGAACGAAATCCACCCTGTGTGAAAGGGGCCTAAAGGTTTATTCACAAAGGTATGTCTTTTTGCTTATGATACAAAGGTGTGTAATAGGGTTGATATCCCTGGAGGTGTCTGTAACATGGAACATGGATTGGCATTGCTGGAAAATTGGACAAAGCAGTGGAAACCATAGTTCAATGTTTATCAAAGTATAATAATTCACCTAGGGAAAAATAATCTCTTTATGGAGTATAATATTGGGGTGTACAGTGTTGTCTAGCACTACAGAGGAAAAAGATTTTTCTTGGGGGGGGGGGGGGGGGGGGGGGGGGGGGGGGGGGGTTATTTTAGATGACTGCAAAATGAACAGGGCAGGCTGTGGGAAAAGTGAATAGAATTCTGTGATGTATCACTAGAGGGGTCACCACCAGAAGGAAGGAAGTCCAGACTCCCCTATATAGATCTTAGTTATCACTAGAGGGGTCGCCACCAGAAGGAAGGGGGTCCTGATTCCTCTATATAGATCTTTAGATATCACTAGAGGAATCACCAACAGGAGGAAGGGGATACTGATTGCTCTATATACATTAGCAGTGATGTAAGTAACTGAGTTAAAATAAACTGAGTTACCTAACGCAGTTACTTTAGAGGGTAACGAGTAATCTAACTGATTACTTTTCCCCTCATGGTAACTCAGTTCCCATTACTTTGGCTTAGTTACCCCAATTACATCTACCGCCACTAGATGGCAGTAGTGTAATTCCGGTATCCTGCCGAAAAAGTTCCCCCGCCGGATAAGGACCCCCTGTACTGCGCAGGCGCAGGGCTTGCGCAGTACGAAGGACTACGGAGCTTCCGAAAATTGCCGAACCTAAACAGCTCTGAGTGAACTCTACAACGCGCAGGTGCAGTTAACATGTAATTGTACGAGGCGATGCCGCACGCTCCTGATGCTCGTGCTACTCTGCAAGGGGCGTCTATCGTGTAAGTAAGGGGTGGATCTAGTATTATTGTAACCAAGGGGCACATTTATTATTATTGTTATATATCGAGCTCTGCCCATTAATTTAACATTCGCCCTCTTCTGTAGCCATCCGCCCCTTACACGATATAATAATAATAGACCCGCCCCTTGCTTACACGTTATAACAGATCTGCCCCTTGGTTAGAGTAATAATACAGCAGCCCCTTGGTTAGACGATATATAACAATAATAATAAATGCGCCCCTTGGTTACAGTAATACTAGACCGCCCCTTAGTTACATGTATAGAATATTTTAAAAAAAAGTCAGTTACTTTGCTGCGTAACTAATTACTTTTCCAATGTAGTAACTGAGTTACTAACGCAATTACTTTTTGGGAGAAGTAATTTGTAACTTAACTAATTACTTTTTTAAAGTAAGATGACCAACACTGATCATTAGTTATCACTAGAGGGCTCACCACCAGAAGGAAGGAGGTCCTGATTCTACTATAGAGGTCTTTAGGTATCACTAGATAGGTCACCAGCAGGAGAAAGGAGGTCCTGATTCTCCTATATAGATATTTAGTTATTACTAGAGGATCCTCAGCAGGAGGAAGACGGTCCTGATTTCCCCACATAAATCTTTAGTTAGACCTTATTTAGACTATAGTGTTCAGTTCTGGAGACCTCATGATCCTTTTTCTGCCATCAGTCAGAAATTCTATGTTTCTATATTGTTCTAACTGCTCTTTTTGCTTATGGCATGGTGAATAAGTTGGTACATTTACTCAATTTCTCACTCATGCAGGCTGTACTTGGGGGTTCAGCACAGAGCCCAGCGGTGTGGGGAAGGCTGTCTGTAACTCCCCCCTGTCATCTCATCAAGTTAGTCCAGTGATGGCGAACCATCACTGAGTTAGGCTCTCCCTTGGGATGTTCACAATCTCCAGAGGCAGCTGCAGTTGGTGGGCGGGGTCGGGGTGTGGCTGCCTCCACCACTCCTCCTACAGACTCCTCCCCTCAGGCAGAAGAAAGAGGAGAGACCACAGCAGGCCGGGAATCTTCATCATCTGACATGCTGTAAATGACTGAGCAGTGTACACTGTCACTACATGCAGACCTAACCTGTCTCTATATCACCCTGACCTGGCTCTATATACCTGAAACTGCTGTTTCAGCAGTTTCAGATACTCATTGGGACAGGTTTGCGATTTTATATTATTAGCAGTCTGCACAGCAGGTTTAGACACTCTGCAGAGCACAGCGCGACACATTTATATACACCTGTGCGTCCGCACAGATATATATATAATAACAAATACAGGTTTTTCTATCATTCACATTGTGGGAAGGTGTGGGGAGTGTCAGCAGCTATAGCATTCAGTTTTTAGTTTTTAGTTTCAAGCAGCGCACAAGGTTCCACCCATTCTTCCTGGCTCTATATACCACCCTAACCTGGCTCTATATACCACCCCAGCCTTGCTCTTCATACCACCCTAGCCTGGCTGTATATACCACCCTAACCTGGCTCTATATATAACCCTAAACTGGCACTATATACCAACCTAACCTGTCTCTATATACTACCCTATTCTGTTTCTATACACCACCCTAACCTGGCACCTTATATCACCCTAACCTGGCACCTTATATCACGCTAACCTGGCACTATATACCACCCTAACCTGGCACTATATACCACCCTAACCTGGCTCTATATATCACCTTAACCTGGCACTATATCACCTAACATGGCACTATATCACCCTAACCTGGCACTATAATACCCTAATCTGGCACTATATTACCCTAACCTGGCACTATATCACTCTAACCAGGCACTACATACCACCCAAACCTGGCACTATATCACCTAACCTGCTAGTATACTACCCTAACGTCACTTGACATCGACGTGCGGTGCACTGCCTGCCTGCCTGAGGGGGGGTGCCAGATATAGGATCCGCCCCGGGTGCCAAATGCTCTAGGTACGCCCCTGCTTACCCCTCTATGTGGACCAGTCTCCTGGTCTCCCAGTCGCAGCTCTCTGACATCATCTTGCACCATGCAAAACCAGCAGTGGGGGGGATGACCACCTTCCAGAGTGTCGATTAGTGGAGAAGAGCACCAGCTGCCACGGGAGCAAGCAGTCAGGTAAGTATATACAGTGTATATCCCAAATAGAAGGGAAGAAGCACACATTTCATACTAAATGAAACAATTGTTTCGGGCTTCCCTGTATATTCACAAGTTCACAAAGGGTGGGGATGTCCTGAAACAGTTGTTCCATGTGAGATGAAAGATTCAATTGTAGAACCAGCAAGAAGAAATCTGTGCTTCATCCCTCCTATTTTGGATTTATATGATTAGCTTACTGGATGTTGGAGTACTAAGGATTGGAGTACATGGGACTCACCACTGGTTAAATTGCATATAGCTTCCTGTTGCAACTCTGGGACAGGAAGTGAAGGGAAATTACCTTGATGGTATAAAAAGAGAGGAAAATAAACTGAAAGGTGTTTCATATTCTATTTTTTCATATTCTATCCAAAACAAAAGTTTTGGTTATACATACACATTAACTCAATTTTTTTAAACTAAAAGATAATCCTATAATATACAGTAAATGTTTACATCAGTGCTCCTGTGATATAGCAGAAGCACTGTAAAGCCTCATACACACGATCGGACTTCAAACAAACTTTTCCGTGGATTTCTGTCCAAAGGGCGTTGGCCGTGAACTTGGTATGCATACACACGGCAGGACTTTTTCAGCCAACTTTCACCAAATCACGTGGTTTTCAGCTCTTTACCGCCACCCTTTGGTCAACTTCTGTATTGTTGCCTGATCTTTTGCATTGGTTCTGAGCATGCGTGTTTGTAATTTGGACTAAAGTCTTATGAACTTGTGTACACACGATAGGATTTTGCACCATAGGACTTTTGTTGCCGGAAAGTTTGTCTGTTTGCACAGCGAACATTTGTCCGATGAAAACCGAAAAAGTTTGTCCGATGGAGCGTACACACGGTCGGATTTTTCCTTAACCGGTTCCCGATCGGCTCCTGTACATTTACGTCGGCAAAGTAACACCCCCGTACGTTACTTTGAATTTCCCGCCGTGCGTGAGCGCGCCTGCCGAGAGCTCCGTGGTCGCGGGTCCCGTGGACTCGATCGCCGCGGGGATACCCGCGATCGTGTCACGGAGCTCAAGAATGGGGAGATGCTGATGTAAACAGCATCTCCCTGTTCTTCCTAGTGTCATCGGGAGCAGCGATCAGTGTGGTGTCACACACAGCCACGCCCCCATACAGTTAGAAACACGCCCTTAGGAACACTTAATCCCTACACTGCTACCTAGTGGTTAAACTCTTCACTGCCAGTGACATTTTTACAGTAATCAATGCAATTTTATTGCATCGATCGCTGTATTAATGCCAATGGTCCCAAAAATGTGTCAAAATTATCCGATGTGTCCACCAAAATGTCGCAGTCACGATAAAAATCGCTGATCGCCGCCATTACTAGTACAAAAAAAATTCTAATAAAAATGCCATAAAACTATCCCCTATTTTGTAAACGCTATAACTTTTGCGCAAACCAATCAATAAACGATTATTGCAATTTCTTTTTACCAAAAATATGTAGAAGAATACGTATCGGCCTAAACTGAGGGAAAAAAAAAGTATTTTTTATATATTTTTGGGGGATATTTATTAAAGCAAAAAATAATGTTTTTTTCAAAATTGTCGCTCTTTTTTTGTTTATAGCGCAAAAAATAAAAACCGCAGAGGTGATCAAATACCACCAAAATAAATCTCTATTTGTGGGAAAAAAAGGACGCCAATTTTTTTTGGGAGCCACGTCGCACAACCGCACAATTGTCAGTTAAAGCGACGCAGTGCCGAATCGCAGAAAGTGCTCTGGTCAGGAAGGGGGTAAATCCTTCCGGGGCTGAAGTGGTTAAAACAGGTCATTTGCATGTTTGTTGTCAAAAAGTCTGATCGTGTGTATGGGCCTTAAGACCCTATGATAGTCAAACATATTTAGTGAGTGTGTCTAGCACAACAAAGTAGATAACAGTGTTACTTACAACTGGCAGGTGGAAAGCTTAAGTGAGGCTGCGTTCACACCTGAGCGTAGCGGGAACGTGCATTTCTGCTCGTGTTTTTTTGAGAATTACCACATGTCACGCAGAGGGCAGCCCATTCACTTGAATGGGCCGCCTTTTGCACAACAAACACGCCACATAAGCTCCAAAAAATGTTTTGAAGGAAAGCATGGCGAGTTTTGGCATGTTTGCTGCATGACAAAGGTGCGGCAATACACGCGCCTGCTACCCGCACTTGGGGCGCCATTAACAATAAATGGCACCGCAAGCGCAACATGCCTTTGCAGCACGTCTGAGATGGACCAGATTGATTCACTGTGACAGGTGCTGACCACTCAGCATCGATCTGTTCTGTTCTGAAAGCGCTGCACAGAGGAGAGGTAGAAGAACTGGGATTTCAAATCTCTGGACTGCCAGACTGGCTACAGGAGTGCTGACAGCTCAGAATCATCCAAGGTAAGTATAGAGAGGAAAGGGGAGTTGGGGAGGGTGTAAGGGCTCTTTCACACGGACGGTCCGTATGTCCGTTTTTCACCCTTCTGTTTTCGGATGCAAAACGGACATACATGTATCCCTATGGGATAGCGGGTGTCAGCGGATGAACATCCGCTGACACCCGATCCCGTCCGTGCCCGCTATGGTCCGTTTCTACAGACGGAGGAAAACCCTATTTTTTCCATCCGTCTGCAGAGCGGATCGGATGACGACGGACTCTATGGTCCGTCGTCACCCGATCTACCATAGGGGAGAGCGGCGCTCTGACAGGTCCGTCCCTGCACGGAGTGCAGAGACGGACCTGTCATCTTCCTGCTCAGCGGAGATCGCTCCGGCGATCCCCGCTGAGCAAGCGGCTATCCACGGGGCGGATCTGCACTGATCCGCCCCGTGTGAAAGAGCCCAAAGTTCCTAGTTCACCATTTTTTTCTGTAAAGAGACATGGGTGATGTCACCGGTGGCTCCTCACTAGAATATCTCCTAAATGGTGCACGTTTAGGAGATATTAATTTTACCTGCAGGTGAGCTTTATTATAAGCCTACCTGTAGCTAAAAGTAGAAGAAACAAGTTTACTATCACTTTAAGACAGAGATTCATCAGTCCCTTTCTTTGCACCTCAGCTGCACTGTACAGTGAATGAATGGGAGACTCTGAGGCTTTCAGTTCATTCAAAAACGGAAGCATAGTAAACACAGTGATAAATGGACACAGGAGCGATCTGTACCAATCGCTCAAAGTGCTCATTCAGGAAAGGAAGGGGGCTGTAAATGTGACATTTGTTGTCCATCTTCCGCTCTCCATCCTCAAACACCCTCCTGTGTGCCAGCAGAAAAGGAAAGGAGGGAAACCATCAACGCTGCAGGGGGGGGCACTTGGGCCCGGACAGCAGGGAAGGTGATGGAGCAGAAATCGATCCCTCTGCAGTGCAGCAGGAGGGAGAAAAACACGGAGAAGCCAGCAGCGCTGCAGGGGGAGGCACAAGAGTTGGCAATAAAGCAGTACAGTCCGCCCTCCTGCTTGTCAGGGGCCCGCCCCCCCCCCTTTTGAATTGATGGGGCACAGGCCCAGTACAGGAGGGCTGGCTGTACTGCCTTATCAGCAGCCCTGGTCCCGTACCAAGTGGCTGCCCTGCTGCTTACTCAACGTAGGAAGTCACCCATTCGGCATGAATTCCATTCAGGGAACACTTTGCATATTCTCAATGAATGCAACATCATGATCTCTACCTCGTCCAAGCAGAGAATGCTTTTCATTCATTGAGAAAAGCAAATTGTTCTCTGAATGGCACCCATGCTAAGCGGGTGACCTCTTGTGTTCAGTAAGCAGATGGGCAGCAGATTGGCACAGGACCTGGGAGCTAATGGAGATCACTGTAATAGCGTTGCCTAAGACAGTAATTTCTAGCTTCCATGGGGATCCCACAGGTATTGCACATACATGCTTACATTGGTCAAAGCTGGATCAATATACAGGTATACCCCGCTTTACGTACACTCACTTTACGTACCCTCACTTTACGTACCCTCACTTTACGTACCCTCACTTTACGTACACTTGTAAGTACGGACACATTGGCATCTATGGGAAAGCTTGGTTAGCTTGACACGGCACGGTACATTTTCGTTTTGCATACATGTTCTGGTCCCATTGTGTATCTAAAAGTGCCTGTAACTATGTAAAAGGTGCCATAAATAGAATTCAGATTTAAAACCCTAAAATAAGCCTTTCCATGTAAGGAAACAGCTTTGTAAATCAGATGTTAAAGTGATTCTAAAGGCCCATACACACGATCTGACTTTTTGACAACAAACATGCAAATTAGCTGTTTTGAGGCAACATCCGACCTTGTGTACGCTCCATTGGACAAACTTTTTTGATTTTCATCAGACTTTTGTTGGCTGTGCGAACGGACAAATTTCCGGCAGCAAAAGTCCGATGGAGCAAAGTCCGATCGTGTGTACAGAAAACCATAGGAATTTGAACCTGCTTAAAAACAATGCAAAAGATCAGACAATACAGAAGTTGACCAAAGGTGGCAGTAAAGAGCAGAAAAATCACGTGATTTGGTGAAAGCTGGCAGAAAAAGTCCTGCCGTGTGTATGCAATACAAGTTCACGGCCGACGCCCTTTGTACAAAAATCCATGGGAAAGTTTGTACAAAGTCCTATCGTGTGTATGAGGCTTAAGGCTGGGTTCACAATATTGCTAATTGGATGCAGGGAACTTGAAATAGCAGGAGATTTTGACCGGCTCTCCATGGAGCCGGTTCAAACATCTCCTCTGCGGCTCCGCTGCGAATTTGCACAGGAGCCCTGTCCGTCTTTTGGTCCGTTTCAGGTCCGAATTCAGCCAAAAATGTGGTCTGAAATCGGACCTGAAACAGTGAACGGAGAAGCACCGAACCCCTGCTGTGAGCCGCATGCGAAGATAGTGTGAACCCAGCCTGAAGGTTTATTTCTTTCTAAAATAACAAACATGTTATACTTAACTGCTCTGTGCAATAGTTTTTCTCTCCACCTCATCCAATCAGAGAATGTTTTGCAATGGGGGAAATCTTCCAAAGTGAACACATTTGTTCTGGTGGCAAAACTACCCAAATACGATCCATCCCAGATTGCTTTGCCAGTAGAGACTGCCGCTTCTATAAATGAACCCTAAACACTATATACTGTATTCCACGTTGGTAACATGGTACTGAAATGTACGGAATTTAAGCCATAGGTAGTGTTGTTGACACCAAGCTCAAAAAAGTTGAGTTTTTAATGGACTTTAGTCTAAGCTGAAAAGAGACCTACTGCCATCCAATCAGATGCAGTCACTGTTCTGGTATTCTGATAGCCCCAGGTGACAGAATACAATAGCCAGCACGGGAGATTTCTTCATCAAAGCTGTGTATGGTTAACCTAAATCAGTTATGGCTTTACAAAAGTTAACACCTTCTTGCTGCTATTTGTGGCCCCTCCACAAATGCGGCGCAATTTTTTTCAAATGCAGAAGCCGGGCGTGACGTCATAACATCGCGCCCGGCCTCCAAAAGATCATCAGGCCCACCGGATTTTCTATGGTAAACTTCCGTCATGGACCGATTCCTTCTCCCTCTTGCCGATCGTATGGGCGAGCCGGTAGAAGCACTGGAGGGCAGCGGGAGCCCGTCCCGCTGCCTGTAAGAAAGATCAAGCGGCTGAACAGCCACTATGATTGTTCCTACAGTGCAGGGAATCGCCGGCTCTAAAAGAAGGTATTCAGGCATCATTCAGATATCACCGCTCAAAGTCACCGCTCAAAGTCGACTATGTCATATGACGTCGTTGGGCGGAAAGTGGTTAAACATAGAAATCTCAACATAAGATGTGCTTGGTGGGAATACTGATAAAAATTACCATACAACATGAAAAAATTCAAGTCATTAACTGTAGGGTCGAGAAATATATAGTGCAGTACAATTTTTGCAAAGAGGGTCAGGGACTACTTTTCTGGGGTTTTTGCACATAGGACAATCCACTGGAATGAAGTGGCTGCCCTACATGCTATGCACAGAAACATGTACACATGTATGTATGCAAACTTCCCAACTTTTTGAGATAGGAATGAGGAACACCTATCACCAAAAGTATGCAGGGATAGGACACACCCCTTGCCACGCCCCCTTAAAGGAGAATTGTACAAAACAACAAGATTGGTTAAACCCACAAGTGCTTTTACCACTACTATTCCTTTATATTGGCTTTTGAAATCTACTAATGCAGCAATTTAGAAATCAGATGAAATGTTTAGCGCTGGAAACACTTTTTCATAGATAAAAAGTGCATTTTATATACAACTATATAGATCAGACCAAAATGAGGGACAAATGAGGAGGAATGAGGGACAGAGGGACATTGCTCCAAATCAGGGACAGTTAGGAGCTATGTATGTTTAATCATTTCCCTTTGGGATTAATAAAGTATTCTTAATCTGAATGTATGGTGTGAACCTAGCCTAATGTAGGGATCAGGATAGTCAGACATATATTTTGTAAGTGTATCTAGCATAGAGAAGGAGGTATTTTCTTTATATTTGCATTTCATACATTGTGAAAGATAAATTAAAAGTCATTGATCTCTTGTAATAGATCTTCCAGCAGAGGTGACAGTATCTTATTAGTTAACAGAGCCCGTGTTGGAGATCAATGACGTTTTGCATAATGCGTCGTGCCCTATGTGCACTGTGTGGGAAAGATAATGGTTCCGCTTCCTCTGCCAGTAATAGGCATGTCACTGCTCATTCCCCGGGACTCCATTGCTTTTCTGGAAGTGCACACAAATTACAGACAGAGGGCAGCCAGTTAGACAAAGATGTTACAAAGGCATACAAGACTGGCACCCCAGCCCTGGTACTAATAGTCTGTATATGAGGCACTGAAGGGAGCACAGTATCAGATGCTGCTGATGATTGAAATCCTGTCTGCTATGTAATATTTTATAGCTCAGGGCATTATTAGAACCAAAAAATATTACACATCCATCTCCAATGAGGCCTTATAGTGGACCTTTAGTCAGAAAATTAGGTCCTGCTAGATCAGTAGTTCTCAACCTGGGGTCGGGGCCCCCTCGGGGGTCGAATGATGATTTGCCAGGGGTTACCAAATCCTGGGTTGTTCCTGAATCCCACACCGCTCTCCCAGCCTTTGTCCCAGGAGCCCGCAGCCGCCCACTCAGCCTCTTTCCAGCCGCCCATTCAGTTCATGGCATAGAGACTAGAGGTCAGCTGACTGGTGAGGAATGTGAAGTGGGAGGGGCTGGAGGAGACCCTATCTCCTGATTCGGCATAGGTGACACTGCTGCGAGACACCACAAAGTCGGAGACGCGGTGAGTAACACTACCTGTAATTAGAGTTGCCATTAAAAGTCCCCACTACAGTCCTCAGATCAGCAGAGGACCTTGATCAAGAGCACCTAAGTTGGCTGATCAGAACTCCCCCCAGCACTGCCACTGATCCCACCCCCCCACCAGCACTGCCACTCATCCCATCCCCCCCCACCAAGGAGTAAAAGAAGGAATAAAAATAGAGAATACATGGAAGGGAGAGGAAAAAGAGGGGGGGGGGGGACAAAGAAAAAAGGGAGAGAAGGGACTTGTCAAAAACAAGAAAGACGGCTAGAGAGAGGGATGGGGGAAAAAAACAAGAAATTAGGATAGAGAGAGATAAAAGGGAGATAAAGGAGAACAAAGAGAGAGTGGTACATCTTAAAATGTACCATAAGGGGTTTTAATACTGTACGAGTGGAAGGGACTCGGGGAGTGCTAAATGTCCGTGGGTTAGGGGCGCAAATTACTTGTCTTGCCTTGGGTGCTGGCAACCCACGCTACGAAAATAATTTTACTGTTAGGGGTCCCCACTTGGAAAATTGTATCAAGGGGTCACGGCACTAGAAAGGTTGAGAACCACTGTGCTAGATCATTTCAAGCTGTCCTCTTTTGCAGGTATAGTTATATGAAACATTAAAAATAAGTGCCTATACTGTTTACCACTTGACGCCCAAGGTACGTAAATGGACGTCCTTGGGTTGCAGTGGTTATACCAGGATGATGCACCTACACAGGCATCATCCTGGTATTGATCTTTTCAGCCAGTGATTCTGAGTAAGGCAGAATTGATCCGAGTGGCTAATTAGCCACTTGATCACTTCTGCGGGTGGTGGAAGAGGGTCCCACCCCCCCTCCAACCACCTCTCCGTTCCCATCGCTGCCCTGTACAGAGAAAGAGGAACTGACGTCATTCCCCTCTCTCTGTGACCCCAATTCTCTCCATAAAGAGGACCTGTTATGGCCCATGCTATCCCAAGGGATGTTGTTCATCCCTTGTGATAGCAATAAAGTTAGTACAAAAAAAAGTGTAAAAAAATAGTTTTGCATAAAATAAACAAATAAATAATAAGTAAAAGAATGTTAAGCGCCCCGTCCCACCGTGCTTATACGCAAATGCGAACATATATGTTACTCCCGCATGCATATGTTTACGGCGATCAAACCACACATGTGAGGTATTGTCACAAACGCCAGAGTCAGAGCAATAATTCTAGCACCAGACCTCCTGCACAATTCTAAACTGGTAACCTGTAAAGGCATTTAAAGCGTCGCCTATTAAGAATTTTAATCACCGTAGTTTGCCACCATTCCACGGGCAGACACAATTTTCAGGCAAGACATGTTAGGTATCTATAACATCAGCTTTCACATTATACAGAAAAATGGGGCTAACTTTAGTGGGGTTTTTTTTTAGTTCATGAGAGGGTTTTTTTTTTCCTAAAAAATTCCGTTTGAAAAACCGCTGCGCAAATACCGTATGACATAAAAAATTGCAACACCCACCATTTTATTCTCTGCTAATATATATATACCGTATATACTCGAATATAAGCCGAGATTTTCAGACCCTTTTTTAGGTCTGAAAGTCCACCCCTCGGCTTATATTCGAGTCACCGCCGTCTGCCTACATGAACAGCGTGTCATGCAGACAGACGGCGGTGTTCAAAAGCCGCGCCGCCTCCTCCCGCCCGTCCGTGATAGGCGGACACTAATTTTCCCAGCAGTACAGTGTTCCGCCTATCACGGATGGCCTGTCATTCTCATCTCATGGACGAGGATGAGAGAATGTCCGTGATAGGCGGAACACTGCACACTGACTGCTGGGAAAAAAGTGTTCCTCCTATCACGGACGAGGAGGAGGAGGAGGCGCGGCTTTTAAATTTGTAATGGCGCCGTACAGAGCGGGACCTCATCGGCTGCACGGACCCCGGACACAGGACCCCGGACACAGGACCCACGGATCGGCGTATCGGCGCAGATCGGCACAGGTAGGCTGCAATGGGGACACGGGCTGCAATGGGGACACGGGGGTCTGTACAGGGGACATGCAGATGGGCATTGCTGACCCTTTTTCCACTTACAGTAGCTGCTGCATTTTTGCCCCTCGGCTTATACACGGGTCAATACGTTTCCCCATTTTTTTGTGGTGATTTAGGGGCCTCGGCTTATACCCGGGACGGCCTATACTCGAGTAAATACGGTATATATACTGTTTGGGGATTCTAGGTAATTTTCTAGCAAAAAAGTAGATTTTTACATGTAGGAGAAAAGTGTCAGAAATGCCCCCGATGGCAAGTGGTTAAAATACAGTAATACACTGTCTCACCCTGCTCTGCACATGCTCAGTTGCTCTCAATTTTCGGCATTGTGCCTAAAATCAGAGCCACTAGAGACCAATAAGCTGACAAACTAAAGATTTACTGCTGCTCATGGGCACTGAGCTTCAGCAAAATGGCAGCCTCTGACAAGAAGAAACAGTAACAATGCTGGAGGCAATTTACAGCACACACTAATTTTGGTAGCATAATTATTAATGTGGAATGTATGTTCCTTGCTAAAACACAAAATTGTATCAAATACTTACTGTAATTTTCCTTTCCTGATGCCAATCTATGGCAGCATACATATGATATAGGTCAGTTTCTATATTCACCCACAGGACCTGTTTAAATCTAAAAAATTCTGACTGAGAGCAACCTCCCCCATTCTCCGTAAAAATAACAAGATCAAAAAAGGGAGAATTTATATGCTGCCATGGATTTGCATCAGGAAAAGAAAAATTATGGTAAGTATTTAATACAATTTTCTGTTTTCCTGACGCCAACATGGCATCATGCATATGATAAATAACGAACTAAACAGGGAGGGCTAAAATGTATAATAAAACATTATTACAATAGACATGAAAGTCTGGACTGTCATTCCATTAAAGTCCATTGATGTACCGGCCCCTGGATCTTCCCTGTAGCGCCTGAGGCAGGTGCACTGCGCCAACAAGCCTGCTGCTTTAAAAATGTCTCCATAGGCAAATGCCTGAATTTAAAGATGTAAAAATGGACCTAGCTGAATGAGCCTGTATCACTTCTGGAGGCTCTTGCCTGGCCACACTACGTTTTCTGGATGACCTTGACTCTCCAAGATGACAAGGTTTTGCTGTAGGTTCCTTCTCCGAATTTGCCTGATGGAAACCCTCCGGAGCATTTTAACTAGGAAGCTTCTTGTAGGTGGGCATTTTAGACACTTGGTACATCCAGTGTAGGTTAGGTACTGTCCCTGGAACCGCCACTTTGTAAGATGAAAACAGAAGCCACCTTGGGAACAAAGGTGCTCAAGGGGCATAGGCCCCAACTTGTCTGGAAAAGTTCTCTTTACATTGGAGTTCCCCTTACATCAGGGTTCCTATCAAACTTTCCCCCTTACATCAGGGTTCTCATCAGAGTCCCCCCCCCCCCCCCCTGTAGGCAGGTGAAGGTCTTGTTAGTGCGTTAATCTGCCCAGGCAGGGAAGGGGGTCTAGGCTCCTTTTCTGAATTTTCTGGGCCCTGCCTGTCCTCCCTGTCATATATAAATAGGGGGAAGGCCTGATTGCCTGCTCTCATACTTGCTACTTCCAACATGGGACACTAAACTAAGGCTGCTGCAACCAGTAGTCCGTCAAGAAGGCACCGGAAGATCGGAGGACTGCCAACCTAAGGAGAATGCCAAAACTGGACTTTCAACCTTGTTGGGGTATGCCTGGGCAGCATTAGCTTAGACGCGTATGAGACGTATTGCACTCAACATGTACTGTTGTGGACTTTGTCATGAGAAGCAGACAGTAAAGTCTTCAAACATTCTAAGCCTGATCTGAAGTTATTCAAGGGATGTATGGTAGATACCACGTATCAGAAGAACCTAGGTCAGTAAAGCACACCTGGGGTATGAAGCAACACTACTACAAAGATTAACTTGGCAAGACAAGGAGAAGGAATGCAGTTGCTGTGGGTAACTAAGGACTAGTACAAGGTACGCTGCAGCCAGTCACAAAGCATGGTACCTGAAACAGGTGATGGGTTCTCTGGTAGTGAGGGGGTAGGTGGTCTGGCTCTCCATCCCCAGAGGTTGATCTCCCGTAGCAGCCAAGATAGGACGCGCGTTACAAAGACCTGAAGCCTGGTCACATGGCATGGGAAGGAAGGAGTTAAGTTAAGTGCACGCATTAGGTCCGCACTATGTGCATAGTGGGACCCCATTCTGTTACAGCGGTACGCTGGATTGATCGAGAGCACAGGCTCAGCACATGCCTCCTAAATGCAACATACATCAGGCAACAGTGAGTACTGATACGGTATAGTACTTTTTAGAGAAACCCTATACTTTATTACTGCACAAAGTGACACGGCTCATCTCTAAGTCTGGGAAATGCCTTAATGTTTGATTCTCACATGAAAGCAGTCCCCGCCAGGTCCCGGACACTGATGAGGGCATTCATGGCGAAAGGTACCCCCCAATTGCAGGGAGAGTGGGCCTGTCCACACCCTTACATTAGGGTCCCCATCAGAGACACTCCCTTACATCAGAGTCCCTATCAGAGTCCCCCCTTACATCAGGGTTCCCATCAGAGTTCCCCCATTACATAAAGGTTCCCATAAGTGGTGGCCCATCCAGTAAGGGAGCACGGGCGCTGCGCAGGACACCAGATGCATGGATTACAATGGGGGGCGTTTTTTTGAAGCACGTGATTAGAGCCAGAGGCTCGGGCGCAGAGCACTGCGAACTGAGCCTACCCAGGTGTGTTACAATAGTGAATGAATAATCGCTATTGAAACACTGATCCTCCCCCCAGCCAATCAGGAAGCGGGTCCTGAGACCCATCACACGATTGGATGAAAGGACAAGTGATCGGATTGGACGCCTAGGCGGAGGAGGGAGGAGACGCAAGCCACCACCCTTTGCCTGTTGCCCGTCCACAACCTAGATGAGGTCTGGGGGATCGATCCGGAGGAGGTGGTTGTTTGCCACCCCCCCAAAAATAAAGGGAGCACGGGTGCCGCGCAGGACACCGGATGCATGGATTACAATGGGGGGGTGGTTTTTTGAAGCATGTGATTAGAGCCAGAGGCTCTAATAGGCTTTGAAATAGGATGGGCTCGGGGTGCAGAACACTGCGAACCAGGTGTGTTACAATAGCGAATGAATAATCGCTATTGAAACACTGCTCCTCCCCCCAGGCAATCAGTAAGCGGGTTCTGAGACCCGTCACACAATTGGCTGAAAGGACAGGCGATCGGATTGCACGCCTAGGAGGAGGAGGGAGGAGACGCACGGTGGAACCCACCGTGATGCAGAGGAGGCACCTGGGTTCCCATCAGAGTCCCCCCCCCTTACATCAGGGTTCCCATCAGAGCTTCCGCCTTACATCATGGTTCCCATCAGAGTTCCCCCCTTACATCAGGGTTCCCATCAGAGCTTCCCCCTTACATCATGGTTCCCATCAGAGTTCTCCCCTTACATCAGGGTTCCCATCAGAGCTTCCACCTTACATCATGGTTCCCATCAGAGTTCCCCCCTTACATCAGGGTTCCCATCAGAGTTCCCCCCTTACATCAGGGTTCCCATCAGAGTTCCCCCTTACATCAGGGTTCCCATCAGAGTCCCCTCTTATATCAGAGGCCTGGGTAAAATCTTGCAGCGGGCTGTAGTTTAGAGACCCCTTCTCTAGTGGTTTCTGCAAAGGACTATATAGAGAATGTGAAATAACTAGCTATATCAAACCACAGAGTGGTCCTGTGGATACAGTGACCATATGAAGTGCCACGCCCTATAAATTTAAAATAACAAGAGAAAATGTGACTTGGACTTTTTAGGCACAGTCAACGAGTATTTAATACAAAAAGTATTTTATTTTAATATAAACATAAAAAATACATAAGCTCTAAAAACCAACATTGGTAGTGCAATAAATATTATACAATACCACTACTGTAAAGAGCCAATAATAACTACAGGCAGACAAATAAATTAATCACAGTCATTCCACAATGTAGATAAGTCCAAGAGTGTGGTTCAAAAATAGGTAGACGGTGTATTGGTGTTCAATAAAGTACAATTTGCTCTGCTCTACATGTTGCGCGCTAAATTGCGCTTCTTCATGAGAATTTACATCAACTAACAAACAGATGGAAAAAGAGAAATTATATAAATATAATAAATAATACTGCAAAACAAATCAATAACAAATATATAAATAATGAGCTAAAATATCTGTGACCAAGGCGGCCATTAACCAAGCATCTCTGTTGCGGGCAAAAAAGAGACAAACCAAATTACTATGGGGGCGTGTGTAATATAGTATAACAATAGATAGATAGCAATGATGATAAAGGTCAAGGCATACTAACTTGATTTGGCCTGTGTGTGTTCACATAAGGTAAGTATCAAAATGGGACAAAGATCCCACAATATATCTAATTTGAATGGTAATCAACCAAAAATATACTTACTGGGTATGGTGAATGAATGATCAGGTATGGTTACAAAACCAAAACGGTATTGCAAAAACGGAAATACAACAGACTGCAAAATAGCAAAAATAAGGTTTGCCTAGAATAGAATATATAATAAGAGGGTGATTAGCCAACTCTCCAAAAACTCCTTAATATAATGAAAAATTAAGTAAATAAATTCATAAATAAAATAATAATAATGGCGCTCACCAGGCTGGAAGGATTGGCAAAGATAATAATAATAGGTGTTGGAAGCCAAACGTGGGCCAAGAGACAATTATAATGATGAAAATATCAATTAGGATTACCATAAATATCCAAAACAATGATGAACTAGTGTCTCAATATAGCCCCATATAATGGTAGATGACATACAAAGAACCAAACTGAGCACTGTTCATCCCCCAGAGGTCTTCCTAAATGATAAGACCTATAGCAATGTAAGAAATAAGGAATCACAACATGCCTAAAGAAAAATATTCTGAAAAATATAACATTGACATGTCCCAGATAGAAACTTAAGTGCATACCTTCGTAGAAAGGACACAACAAAGACCACAACCACTGTATGGCTGGTAACTGTTATGTCTGATAGCTCAGTAAAGCACTAAATAAACATGCTTTTATACACACACCCCACCTGTAGTCAACAGTCGGCGGCGCCGACGTGACGATATCCGGACCAGCCGCTAGTACTCACTGCGCACGCGCTCAACACCAAAGCCGCGCCTGCATACTAAAGATGAAAAAGGTGACGCTCGGCGCGGGGAAGGAGAGTGCTGCGAGTGATGTACGGGGACCGGGAGGAGGCAAACCTTCAAATGATCCTCCCTACGTCACGCCCTGCATATATAGTGACAGGACGCGACGCTGGGCGGCCGCAAAGTTTCGGAAAAGGTCTCCATTCTGCCAGCCAGACGCAAGGAAAGAGGCAACACCGTGGGGCTGATATATAGCACACAATTAACAAAGTAAGTTACTCAAAGTAACAAAAATAAATATTAAACACACGTAATACTCATTATTGGTATCCAACATTCATGAAACATTAATAAAGCTAGCGGCTAACCAAAAGGCATAGAAAATAATGTAATGTAATGTAATGTATTTGTAAAAAATGTCAGCACCATTTTCTATGGGAATGATTGACAATATTCTATCAATGAGAAGGCTAAGGAAATGGACGGGCAAGAAGGAATAAACAGAAAAATAAATAAAAAAAACATATTTAGCATATTCCCAGAATGACCTTAATTATAAGAAGGGTTTATATGTTTGAACCTCATTAATACCAGGGGCATGAATAGCATTTAGACGCTCAATCCAAACCATCTCCTTGCAGAGTATTTGTTTGTCCCATTCACCACCTCGTGGGTCTTTTGGGACCACAGCTAAGGCGATGAATGAGACCAACGAGACATCAAACTTGTGATATAAATCGAGGTGTCTACTGATGGCAGTAACCATTTTACCATTCATTGAATAATAAATATGGTCCTTTATTCTAGAATGAAATTGTCTAGCAGTTTTGCCAATATAAAAGGCGTTACATTGACATGACATCAAGTAAATAATACCTTGAGTGTCACAGTTTGCATGAAATGCAGGAACAAACAGCTCGCCATTGGGGAGCATAAATCTAGTACCTGTAGTGATCCAGGGTCAAAAGGCGCATTTACCACATCTAGTAATGCCATTCTGGGGACGCCTAGATATGGAGTCACCAGAGTAATAACTAGATGTTAACTTATCTTGCAGAAATCTTGACCTTCTGAAAACGATTTCGGGTTGTACGCTGACATATTTGGTAAGAACAGGATCAGCTTGAAATAATTGCCAATGATTAGCCAAAATACTGCGTAATTCTTGATGATGTTGAGAGTATCTAGTGATATATTTAACTGTTTGTTTATTCTTAACCGTCTTTGTTTTATACAGTAATGAGTTGCGTGATTGACGTAGTGCTTTATTAAAAGCACCACGTGGTAATGATTTACTGTGACCTCTTGCTCTCAAGCGTAATAAAGTATTCCCTGCTGCTTCCTTTCTAAAATGTGTAGAAGCAAGACAGTAATCTTCATCTTTGAAAATCGTTAAATCCAAGAATGTGATTTTTTTGTAAATCACTAGCAACTGTAAATGTTAGGTTAAACTGATTCTGATTCAGTTTGGCAACAAAGGTATTAAGAAGGGCTGCAGTGCCTGTCCACACGATGAATAAGTCATCAATATAGCGCAACCAGCAAATCGCATGGTTGGTATATATTCGACAAGGACTCATCGGAAAAAATGTTTTGTTCCAACCCCCCCAGGTACAAGTTGGCGTAGGCTGATGCACAACATGTGCCCATGGCCACGCCCTGTACCTGGAGGAAGTAGGACTCCTTAAAACGAAAGCAATTACGAGTCAAGATGAAACGCAATAGTTCCAAAATGAACTCGCAGTAGTCCCATCGATAATGGTCCTGTCCTGTCCACGTAGAAAGGTACGAACCGTCCCGATACCCTGCTCGTAAGGAATGCTAGAGTATTAAGCCTCAACATCCAATGTCACACGCAGGGCATCGTGAGGGATGACCATACCTTCAATTGTCTTCAAAAGGTCAAGTGTGTCTCTGGTGTCCCAAAACATGGGGCATAAGGATGGAGTCAACTAGCCGACTGGCATTCTCGGTGAGAGACCCAATACCCGAGACTATAGGTCTGCCTGGAGGTAATAGCGGGTGTTTATGTATTTTGGGTAGGGCGTAGAGTGTTGCTTCCCTAGGATTACGTATATTTAGATAGTTATACAAATCTTGATCAATAAGGCCTTTTTGATAGGCAGAGCCAATGATGGATACAAATTCCATTTTAAACCTGGCAATATGGGTGACATTGATACGTCTATACCAGTCTTTATTACATAATATATTCATAACCATTTGTTCATAGTTCTTTTTAGTCATTATTACAATTACTGTACAATATTTTAGAGATTATGTATTTTTTATGTTTATACTTTTTGTATTAAATACTAGTTGACTGTGCCTAAAAAGTCCAAGTCCCATTTTCTCTTGTTATTCTATATAGAGAATATACTCTAAAGAGAAATCCAGCAAACATTCAAGCTCTGGCTGTCACAGCAAGGCTGGTAATGGTGAGAGATATCTTTGATGTGGTCACTGACCAAAATGAAGCAGGGAACAGGGATCACAACTTGCCTCATTACAATGAAGAAATATATAAGTTTGTATAGATTTACACTTAACAGAGAACAAACGTTAAAAGAAAAGAGGCAATATTTTGCTAGCATGTAATATTCTTGCTTTGTTTCTCCCACTTTCTTTATGGTAATATACAAAGTATATCACAAACATGCATATGCAAAAAAAAAAAAAATTGAACGTTTATATTTAATATTTATTGGTTTTTATAAACCAAGAAATGCGTCACACAAGTGTTTGATGAGAACACAATTCTCTTTCTTTTATCTTGCTTGTCACCATTGTATCTGCTATTACTTTCCGTTTAATTTTACTGTTCAGATCAACATCATCTAAATGACTTCTCCAGGAAAATATTGAGTCATTAGAGTGAAAATAAAACAAGTATTTATGAATATTTTCCATGCCATCATGTATTACAGTGTTTACTGCACTATAAGCTATAATACCTGCTCAAATGTTAGATTTAATGGCAGGACTTGTAATAAAGTCTGCTCTTATCAGTTTTCAGAAATGCGACCAGTATTGATTCTTTTTCAGTCTATTTCTAGATGCTTAAAAATAGATCATGAAATACTTCTCTGCTGAAGATCAAATGGTAGTATAAGACTCCTTAAAGGGTAAGCCCAAAGAAAATGTATCAGTTCTGTATCTCAGCAAAACCTAAAGCAGATCAAAAATAAAATAAAAGTATAAAATAAAGCAGATCTAAAATGTGAAGCCTTAAGCCTCGTAACCACGATCGGATTGTTTGCCAACAGAGCGTCAGACTTTTGTCAAAAGGCCGTGTGCCTGGAACTTGTCTTGCATACTAACGGCGCACAATTGTCAGCCAACAAACACAAACGTAGTGACATACTACGTGGAATTTCAGCTCTTGAGCGCCACCCTTTGGGCACATTCTGCTAATGTCCTGTTTGGTAAGCATTGATTCCGAGTATGCGTTTTTGTACTTTGGACGGATTTGTGTACAGACGATACGAAAATCTGACAACAGACCGTTGTCTGACGAAAATTTACTAGCCTGCCATCCAACATTTGTTGGCCGAAAGTTGGACAATTGTCTGAAGGAGCGTACTAAAGCCTGGTATACACGATCGGATTGTTGGCCAACAAAACCATGGACTTTTGTCCGAAGGGCGTTGGCCCAAACTTGTCTTGCATACACATGGCCACACAACTGTTGGCCAACAAATAGGAACGTAGTGACGTACTATGCTGTTTTTCAGCTCTTTAGGGCTCCTTCTGCTAATTTCGTGTTAGAAGAAGTTTGGTGTTGATTCGCACTTTTCATTTCACGCTTTTCAGTTCGTTTCTGAACGGCCGTTACGTCAACCAGCCATGTTGCGGAATCGGAGGAGATAACCTGTTATTTATTATTGGCCTTGGAGTTATTGCTTTGACATTATTTTTTTGGTTGAATAATGATTTGATTTGGTATATTTTCTATATTTTTGGATGCATAGAATGAACTTTTTGGTTAAGTTCTATTGGCAGATAGCATGTCTAATTTTATTTGTTTTTTTTTTCATTAAAAAAAAATACAATGTAAAATTGACAAGGGACACCAACATAGTTGTATCTTTGATCTTAAAAACTACAGGATAATGGCGTTGTGGTAACTTACCCAAATAAAAAAAAATACGCAATAACTCCATCAGTATCACCAGCAAAGCAGCTTCATTATTATCCCATTAAAGAAGAGAATTGTGCGCTGCATTTGGAGATTTCATAATTTGCCACGTCACGAATGTTAATTCTCCATTACGAACGCTACTTTACAAGACCGACCGCTTCTATCTCATCCTTGCTTCCGAGCATGCGTGTTTGTACTTCGGACTTGTGTACACACGCTCAGAAAATTCGACAACACACATTTGTCCGTGGAAAAATTTGAAAACCTGTGATCCAACATTTGTTGGCAGAAAGTTAGACAACAATTGTCCGATGGAGCGTACACATGGTCGGATTTACTGCCACAAGGCCTGTTATCGAGCATTTCCTGACGGAAAGTCCGATCGTGTGTACGCGGCTTAACGGTCAGAATTTAGGCCAACAGTCTGTCATCACACAATCCCTTTTAGGCCAACAGTCTGTCATCACACAATCCCCTGCCAATCAGATCATGTGTACGAGGCTTTAGGCTCCTTTCACACCGTGATTTATGCTACGAAGTAAGCAGTGCCAATTACACTGGTTACCTTTTTTTATAACTTCTTTAAAATGTGAAAATTATATTTCATTCATCTTTATGCACTGCAGTGTGTTGTGATGCGGTATAGTGCATTGCAAAATGCTGTGACGAGCCCAAGTTAAAAAAAGAAGTACATGTTATGTCATGTGTACAGAACACATAGGCTTAATTTACTAAAACTGAAGAGTACAAAATCTGCTGCAGCTCTGCATAGGAACCAATCAGCTTCCAAGTTTTTTGATCAAAGGTTAATTGAACAAACTAAAGTTAGAAGCTGATTGGCTACCATAAAAAGCTGCACCAAATTTTGCACTCTCCAGTTTTAGTAAATAATCCCCATAGTACACAAGGTAAATTGCCCAGTTTATGGAGTGAGCTGTTTTTGGCAAGGCTGCCCAGCTTGGTGTAATTCATTTTGGTGTGAATGGGCCATATAGGTGGCAATAACCAAAATATAAGGGATTTTAAATGTGTGGTTAAAGTGGGTGTAAAGGCTAAAGGTTTTTTTTACCTTAATGCATTCTCTGCATTAAGGTAAAAAAAACTTTTATGATTTATTTCAGGTACTTATATATTTATGCAGCACACACACACACCGCCCCCTCCTAAATACATATCTGAGCCCAATCTCAATCCAGCACTGTGTCCCAGGGCAGTGGCGCTGCTCTCTCTCTCTCTCCCTCCTCACTGGACTCAATGAGAGTGGGGGGAGTCATTGGCTCCTGCTGCTGTCAATCAAATCCAGTGACGAGGGAGCAGGGTCGAGCCGCATTGTGTATGTCAATAGACACACGCAGCACAGCCGGGGATCGAGCCTGAGCGAGTACTCTCCCAGCAAGCGGCTTGCTAGGGGGTACTCAGAAGGCAGGAGGAGCCAGGAGCACTGGCGCAGGACCTCAGAATAGGAGTATTGTGGCTGCTCTGTGCAAAACCATTGTGCACAGCAGGTATGACATATTTGTTTTTTTGTTTTTTAAATGTAAAAAAACTTTACAATCACTGTAAATATAACTGTGACTCCACTGCTGAGATTATCCCTCATTTTCTAGATTTGAAAAAAAAAAAATCCTAAAGTGCAAAAAGTATGAACATTAAAGCCCAATTCCAGGCAAAAATAAAAGTTTTCCCATGCAATGGGTTTGTGCCCGCACTGCATGGGTTAACTGCTCGTCTTTGTCTAGGGGATTGGAGGACCTACTCCTCCAATTCTTCCCACACAAGATCGGTTCCTGTAGCATCAAGGCAGACTAGCGGTTTTGTGCAGTTGACTGTTCCTGACGTCATCACGCCATTAGACCTGCTCTGGATGTGAGGACATCAGGAACAGTCCACCAATGGATCATGGGGAGCGCAATTTTCCGGTGGAGAGGAGGATCAGGTGAGTATACAGCTCTCTCTCTTGGACAAAATGATCAGTTAACCCGTGCCATGCAAGCACAGCCTCACTGCACGAGAAAACGTTTTTTTCGCCTAGAGTTGGTCTTTAAAGTATATTATCATTGAAGAGCAGTAAACGTGGTTTAAAACAAGCCCCACTGGCCTCTCTACCGGCCTCTCTACTTGCATGTACAAGAACGGCTTGGAATTCAGGTGGTTGACATTAGAAGGGTGGCAGGTTGTCAACATCTACTCTCCACAGAAAATAGATGAGATTTCATTGCATCTGTTGTGAACTTTGAAAATTCATTTCTCCACAATGCCTACAGAGATGAATAAGCGCTTGTTTTAGAGTGCTTTTCATGACACATCCTAGAAAATACAGAACACTTTAATCTCTTTACCATTGTGATTACACTCCCGTAAACTTAATTACCGTACTTAACTCTTGTGAAGAGTTTCTTTATGTGTCAGGTGAGTATAATCAGTAGGGCAGAGACTTGATCAGGAGCAGAGGTATCTATACCTACTGGAGTGGGTCATGTTGCAATCATGGGTAAGTTACTCTGGTCAGTATTTCGCACGACTCATCACACTTGGGGCCATGGCACGCTAGCAATCCTGTTGCTAGAGGCAACTTGCCAGGAAAAGGATCACTATGCTCCCTCACTATTTAGATTAGCTGTCCTGTTGCTGATGAGTTGTCACCAGTAACTGGATCTCTAGCAGTGGCGGCTGGTGCGCAATATTTTTTTGGGGGGGCGGCAAACCAACGCCACCCCCCCCCCCCCCCCACATGCGGGAGACAGAAGGGAATGCAACAGCGATCAGAGGCCCTCTTACCTTAGGAAGGGGGCAGTTCAGGCAGACATGGATCTGGGTTGCAGGTCCTCACTCCAGGGCCATTGCTTCTCCTCCAGGCCAAACAGGAAGTGGGTCCTGACTGAGACCCGATTGGCCGAGAGTCCCAAGACTCCCTGGCCAATCGGGTCTCAGGAACTGCTTCCTGACTGGCCAAGAGGGAAATCAGGAAGACAATAGCAAATAATAGTTTGCTATTGTCACACAAGTGGGGCCCACCCTTTTCGAAGCCAATTAGAGCCTCAGGCTCTAATCACATGCTTCAAAAAAAAAAAAACCATGGAAATACATGTGTCCGGTGCCCTGCATGTAGATTAGGGGGTTGGACGCATGGATAGGGTGGGGCGGCGCCCATACGCACCTATTTGATGGGCTGCCACTGATCTCTAGTGTGTCATGGTTTTTAATAGAAAACATATGGGAAATAAAAAAATGTAAGTACAATAATCCAGACAGACAATACATTTTATACAGGTTTTTATTTTTATAATTAAATAATTTCACACAAACAGCCATTAAAATATATAAAAAATACATATGTGTGTTACAATGTTTGTATTTAGAAATTAATCTCTAACATATGAAATACTGTCTCCTACAGTGGTTTCAAAAATTTTATAAAAAGGTTTTGCAAATACCTTATGGAAAGTGGTGCACTTTCTTCTGTTTATGTCAATGCAAATGATTTAAGAAGTGTACAAATGATCATTGATTGTTTCTGAGTTCAGTTTTATGTCATTATAATCATATTAGAATATGAGAGAATGAAATGACCCTAGACATAATTGATAGACAGTGACTACCATAACTTAGGGTTATGGAACTATACAGCCAGTGGCGTATCTAGGGTATGGCAGCCATGGCAAGAGCCATGGGCGCCAGGGGGGGGGGGGGGGGCGGCGGCAAAAAAGCCGCCCCTACAAAAAATAAAGTCTGACTCCCACCCGTCCTCTTGCGGCCGCCTCCCACACTAATCTAGTCCCGGAGCCACTGACTGGCCTGCTGGAGCGCAGCGCCGGAGCAAAGTACACTATAGAGTGAGGAGGTAAGCGACAGGTGCCCGAGCGCCCCCCATGACGGCCGATGAGTTGGTTCTGGCCAGAGTGAGCGCCCGGGTCACCTACGTAGCCATACAGTAACTATGGGAGGCGGAAACCTGAGGCTCCGCCTATCCTCCTCTGCGTAGCAGCTTCGGTTTCTCTTCTGGGTCTCCTGGCCCAGGTCTGTGACATGCTGACTGCTGACGGTCCTGTGATGTGATCGGTGAGGACTATGAAGAAGAACATGGCTGGAGACCAGGAGAAGGAGAGTGAGACACCAGAGGGAAGAAAAACAATTGGAACTCCCCCCAAGCAGCAGCAGCAGCAGGTACTAGCACAGTCTTGATCATCATCATGTGTACAGTGTACCAGTAACCAGCAAGATAATCAAATATATGCTCAATTTGGATTAAATAAATATGCTTACTGTATTTTCTGGCGTATAAGACTACCTTTTACACCGAAATTACACAGCCAAAAAGCAGGGGTCGTCTTATACGCCGGGTGAAGAAGCCACCAGATGGATATCAGTCTGTAATATGTATACAGTATGCGCCGCTCAGCCAATCCCGGCGGACGATGCACTCTGATGAATACAGAGCCTGCTAAGCCTGCTTGGATTGGGTAACAACCTCTGCCAATCCGAGCAGGCTACATGAGTCAGAGCGGCGCGGGCTGATGTCACAGCCTCTGCCAATCCGAGCAGGCTTTGTATCCATCAACAGATTAGTAAAATACAATGCCTGCCGTGATTGGCTCAGCGGTGCACACTGTCTGCACACTGTATTCTGAAGTGTACCTGGCGCTACTGTACTAACACAGCATCATATACTGTGGGTACTTTGTGATCTACATATTAACAAAGCATCCTATACTGCACATCCAGCTCCAGATCTCCCCTAAAATACAGGTATGATTTATGGTGCTTTGGAGGAGAGGATTCATTGTTGCTGCCTACCAGTTGTGGGATTTCTGGGACTTGTAGTTCACCAGTTTCCTTTTTCTGATGTTAAGTCTGATGTTTTTTTATTTTTTTTTGTTTCTGATGGTTTTTTGTAAATGGTGTTGCCTCGGAAGGGGGGTAGTCTTATATGGCGAGTATAGCCCCAAACCTAAGTTTTCGCTGGAAAAATAGGGGGTCGTCTTATACACCCAGTCGTCTTATACGCCGGCAAATACGGTAGCTATAGATATCATAAAGTGTAATAAAGTATTTTGAGTAATTTGAGTAGTACCTGCTGTTGCACAAATCACTTTTATTACACTTTATTTATAATATCTATTGCTATGCATATTTATTCAATCCATATTGAGCACGATATTTGATTGGCTACTTGCTTCTGCTTGGGTCTGGCACACACACACAATAGCACATGATGATGACTTAGACCTCTTGAACACTGAGCCACCCCGGGCATCAGCGGTAAATCAGCGTTATTTTTAGCGCCGCTTTACCGTCATTTTAGCAGCGCTAATCGGCCAAAAAGGGGTTAAATCCCCCCACAAAATGCTGCTGCAGCTGCGTTTTGACGGTGGTATGGCGGCGCTGCCCCATTGTTTTTAATAGGCAAGATTGGTGGAGGAGCGGTGTATTCACCGCTCCTCCGCCGCTACAAAGTAGCTGCTGGCAGGACTTTTTGTGACGCCCTGCCAGCGCAGCACCCCAGTGTGGAAGCACTCGGGCTTTCTCACTGGGTTTGCAGCAGAGGCTTTTTTCAGGCGCTATGCTAGCGCTATTTTTAGCGCTGTAGCACCTGAAAAACGCCTCCAGTGTGAAAGGGGTCTTAAAGTCGTCATGTGGGATTATGCGTGTGTGCCAAGCAGATAGGGCCGACGCTACCACTAGGCAACCTATGGCACCCAGCCACTGGTGATCCTACTCCCTCTCTACCTCTGTACAGTGTCAGAGACGCTGGCGCAGCATTTTTGAGTGCTGATGTTACCGTATTTATGGGTGCTGATGTTATTTCATTTTGGGGTGCTGATGTTACCGCATTTATGGGTGCTGATGTTATTTCATTTTTGGGTGCTGATGTTATTACATTTTTGGGTGCTGATGTTACTGCATTTTTGGGTGCTGATGTTACCGCATTTTTGGGTGCAGATGTTATTGCATGTATGGGTGCTGATGTTACTGCATTTTTGGGTGCTGATATTACCGCATTTTTGGGTGCAGATGTTACCGCATTTTTGGGTGCTGATGTTACCGCATTTTTGGGTGCTGATGTTACCGCATTTTTGGGTGCTGATGTTATTGCATGTATGGGTGCTGATGTAACCGTATGTATGGGTGCTGATGTAACCGTATGTATGGGTGCTGATGTTACCGTATTTATGGGTGCTGATGTTACCATATTTATGAGTGCTGATGTTACCATATTTATGAGTGCTGATGTTACCGCATTTATGAGTGCTGGTAAGGCCGCATTTAAGTTTTGACAGGGGCGCAGTTTCAGTGTTTGCCATAGGCGCCATTTTCACTAGATACGCCTCTGTATACAGCTCTGGCCAAAAGTTTTGAGAATGACACATATTCATTTTCACAGACTGCTGCCTCTGTTTTTATTATAGCAATTTGCATATACTCCACAATATTATGAAGAGTGATCAGATGAATTGCAATCAATTGCAAAGTCCCTCTTTGCCATGAAAATTAACTTAAAACGGAGTTCCACCCAAAAATGGAACTTACGCTTTAAGTACTTGTGACCCCGACATGCCACATTTGGCATGTCATTTTTTCAGGGGGGGCGGGTACCTAGTTTTCACAGGTACCCAGCTCCCACTTCCGTTTCTGGTGCTGCGGCGCCGAGCAGACGTTCACCCCCCCTGCAATCTTCTGGGACACGTCACAGGTCCCAAAAGATTGCCCAGCCATTCACAACACGCGTCTCGCTGTGAAGCCACAGCCGGGCGCCCACACTTGCAATACCGGCACCGCAGAGGAGGGGAATAAGGCGAGGCTTCGGACGGCCGCATCGCTGGACAGTGGGACAGGTGAGTGTCTGTTTATTAAAAGTCAGCAGCTACATTTTTTGTAGCTGCTGACTTTTAAATGGGTGGAACTCTGCTTTAATCCCCAAAAAACATTGTACGGCACATTTCAGCCAAAAAAGGACCAGCTGACATCATGTCAGTGATTCTCTCATTAACACAAATGTCAGTGTTGACGAGGACAAGGCTGGAAATCACTCTGTAATGCTAATTGAGTTAGAATAACAGACTGGAAGCTTTAAAAGAAGGGGGTGCTTGAAATCATTGTTCTTCCTCTGTTAACAATGGTTTCCTGCAAGGAAACACGTGCAGTCATCATTGCTTTGCACAAATAGAAATTCACAGGCAAGGATATTGCTGCTACCAAGATTGCACCTAAAGCAACCATTTCTGGGATCATCAAGAACTTCAACGGGAGAGGTTTAATTGTTGTGAAGAAGGCTTTAGGGCACCCAAGAAAGTCCAGTAAGTGCCAGGACTGCCTCCTACAGGTGATTCAGCTGCAGGATCGGGGCACCACCAGTGCAGTTCAGGAATTGCAGCAGGCAGTTGTGAGTGCATCTGCACGCACAGTGAGGTGAAGACTTTTGGAGGATGGCCTGGTGTCAAGAAGGGCTGCAAAGAAGCCACTTCTCTCCAGGAAAAAACATCAGGGACAGCCTGCTATTCTGAAAAAGGTACAGGGATTGGATTGCTGATGACTGGGGTAAAGTAATTTTCTCTGAATCCCCTTTCCGATTAATTGGGGCACCTGGAAAAAAACCTTGGCTAAGGCAGTGGGCTAACTCACAATTTTGCCTAAGAACACAGCCATGAGTAAAGAATGGTACAAAAACATCCTCCGAGAACAACTTCTCCCAACCATCCAAAAACAGTTTGGTGATGAGCAATGCCTTTTCCAGCATGATGGAGCACTTTGCCATAAGGCAAAAGTGATAACTACGTAGCTTGGGGAACAAAACTTTGAAACTTTGGGGTTTATTTACTAAAAGCAAATCCACTTTGCACTGCAAGTGCACTTGGAAGTGCATTTGGAAGTGCAGTCGCTGTAGATTCGAGGGGGACATGCAAGGAAAATAAAAAACTATTTTTGCTTGTACTTGATTGGATGATAAAATCAGCAGAGCTTCCCCTGATTTCAGATCTTCCCCTCAAATCTACACTGACTGCAATTCCAAGTGCACTTTCAAGTGCACTTGTAGTACAGAGTGGATTTGCCTTTAGTAAATCAACCCCTTTGGGTCCATTGACCGAAAACTCCCCAGACCCTAATCCCATTGAGAACCTGTGGTCAATCCTCAAGAGGTGGGGATTCCAAAAATTCTGACAAAATCCAAGCATTGATTATGCAAGAATGGGCTGCCATCAGTCAGGATGTGGCCCAATAGTTGAATGATAGCATGCCAGGGCGAATTGCAGAGGTCTTTAAAAAGAAGGGTCAACACTGCAAATTTTGACTCTTTGCATAAACGTAATGTATTTGCCAATAAAAGCCTTTGACCCTTATGAAATGCTTGTAATTATACTTCAGTATACCATAGTAACATCTGACAAAAAATTCTAAAAACACTGAAGCAGCAGACTTTGTGAAAATTATATTTGTGTCATTCTCAATACTTTTGGCCAGGGCTGTACATATACAGAATTTCTCTACTATTTCTATATTTCTCTATTTTCAGTACTCATGTTTAAAAGTTACTGAAAACTGGGGATGTGGCTTGCCAATGTAGGAGCAAAGACGCAAGTTAACTCTCACCCAAGCTACCCCTTGATCATGACTAAAAAAAGAGGAGGAGGATAGGAGGACAGTCCAGGTCAACCTGGTTCCCAGACATCCAAAACCTTCTTACCTCTCAGCATATCCCGCCACCACATGCAGAGGCCAACATACCAAAACAGGACTCTAAGGTTAGAGGAAATGGTGACCTACTCTAATGCTTCCAAAAATTGCAAAAATGAGCACGCTCAACCTGGATCCCCAACATCCTCCATGTCTCCCCTGGCTCAATGGGAGACTGATTGCCCACACAAGCCTGAGAAGAAACCGACCTACTCATTCTTACTCATTATTTCACTCTCCATGAGAATGGAACTGGAAAGTCTGATCAGCAGGATCGAAAACAGCTTCAAAACCAAAGTAGAGAAAGGTTAGCACAAGGCTATACTAAAAAGAGCACAAGCTCTCAACTCTTGAGGGAATCCAAATTACAAAAGGAAGACTTTTATGCCGTAGAAGCCCTGTGCAATACCTACCAGCAACAGTTTACACAATACCTGGTGAATCGTAAGTTCTGGAGGAACCTACCAACAGAACCCCTTGAACTTGATTGGGTAAACTGTACAGCAAGGGTGAGAAACCCCTCACCTTACCAGTCCTGTAGAGGGTAAATGTTTATGTAGTAAAAGAAGAAATCATTCAAAAGGCATGGCAATAAGGTCACATCTCTTTTGCAGGTGCCAAAATACTTATCAGCTGCTAAAATCCCATCTAGAATGGATCCAAAGCACTGGAGCCACCTACAAGTGAAGACATCCATTCCATCTAATAATCTGCAAACAAGGATTCTTCTTCACCCTCTACTAACCATCCCAGCCTCCAGTTCTCTAGTTGCAAGAAAATCTTTGTCTCTGGCTGGTACCTACCAATGGACAGAGGCCTGTGGGACCCCCTCAGCCCTTGGCCTTAGAAACAGCGATTCACAATCCAGAATTCACTCCAGGGATAAGAATGACAACACCACAGATGCCAATAAGGATTGCCAACAAGGATTCTTCTTCACCCTCTACTCACCCTCCCAGCCTCTTTCACTGTTTCAGTTCTCTAGTTGCAAGAAGATCTTTGTCTCTGGCTGGCACCTACCAATGGACAGAGGCCTGTGGGACCCCTCAGCCCTTGGCCTTAGAAACAGCGATTCACAATCCAGAATTCACTCCAGGGATAAGGATGACAACACCACAGATGCCACTAAAGCCAAAAACTACCAGTCATCACTTGGTAATACGTTTCCACACCTGACTCAGGATGCTGATAACACAGTTCATGTTTCTTTGTTATTTATTTTGTTATGTTAGTTCTGAATTTAAAGCTTGATTCAGCCCTGTTTCACCAGGCTGCACTCAATGTTCTCCTGATATATTTTTGTTGATTGTATTAAGAGGGTTTTGGTCCTTGGGTCAGCCCTCCTACACCTTTCCCACACTCACTGGATGTCTGAGAAAACCATTTTAATTTCAGACACTTATATATGTGTCAGAAACCATGAAATCATACCGAGACAGAAGTACAGTTAAATCATACTTGTTTAATAATAAAAGTAAAAAGAACAAACGTAGTCAAAACATAGCCAGAGTTCAGGAACAGGAACGGATAGTCAGCCAATCCAGAAGTCAGGGATTAATGTAGTAGAACAGCAAGCAGGATCTGGAGCCAGAAGGGATATCAGGAAAACAAGTCTTTGATCAGGAATGCAGGAGATAGTTTCTGTGATGTTGACCAAGGCAAAAGCAGAGATCCACTGGGCTGAACGGCTTAAGTAGGCAGGACTGACGAGCAGGATACCATCAACAGCCGAGTAACTGTGGAGAGATAGGAGCTGGAAATTAGCCGACAGCTGAGTGGCCAGCTCAGAGAAGGAAGGGCTGAGCCTAGCCCTGACAATGTTTTAATACCAAGCTTTCACTATTGCCTGTAATGGTGGTGAGAACATGGGTCAAGAGAATAAATCGATGTTTAGATATCCCCTCAGGCTTCCTATTAAAGTAATATTAAAGGCTGTTTTTTTTTTTTTATAACAAACATGTCATACTTACCTGCTCAGTGTAATGGTTTTGCACAAAGCAGCCCTGATCCTCATCTTCTCGGGTCCCCGCTGGCTCTCCTGGCCCTTTCCTCCTGCTGAGTGCCTCCAAAGCAAACAGCTTGCTAAGGGGGCATCCGAGCAGGCTCGCTCCCAAGCCTCTGCTTTGACTGTCCATTCAGTGACTCCCACTGCTGTTATAATGGTATGCAAGCCACACCCAGCCAATCTGTAGTGACATCAGGTATATGAGGCAAAATGCTGTGCTCCAGCCCTGCTCTGAGCTATACATAGGGCGCATACACATAAAATGCCTCGATAATTAATGGCTTCCTGGTCTACACAGCAATGTCCACTTGTGTGAAAGTCAATCCTCTTTGGCTTGGTAAGAGGCTAATGCAATGCAAGCAGTGGTTGTGCACACAGGTGTAAATGTGCTGAAGTTCATCTCACAACTCTGTTCAATCCGGAGAGGATAAGGCCCCTTTCACAAGGACGTTCCATTCAGGTTCGCCTGTCAGTACCTGATCTGAAATTCCATTCTTCTCTATGGAGCGGCGGATTTATATGGACATGTGTCCGTTTACACCTGCCTACATCCAATCCAACCCGATCTGTCAAAAACAGACAGACAAGGTTACGTTCACCATCCGACCGGTGAATCAGTTGGATGGCAGTCAGGTTTAAAAGGACAGGCGGGTTGTTTACTTCCAGCGGCCCATAAAGGAGAGTGGTCTGGGTCCATGTCTGCTCTGAATGAGCAGACCAGACAGGGACCTGTCATCTGCCTGCTCAGCAGGGATCATCGGAGAGATCCCTAAATGAATCGCAGCCGCAGTCTGCCCTGTGTGAAAGGGGCAAGGTATCCCATGTGATGGGCCATAAACAAGGCATCCGTGCTGAATGTGTTGGCAGGCTGAAGACTGCTGACCCACACAATCCTTGGCATCCTCATAGCAAAGGCATGGTGGGAGCCTTGCTAGACGCACACACCAGCATGCACCAGGGTTGCCAACCTCTTGCAGCATTTTTTACTGACAAAACATGGGAAAATTACTGGCAAAGCACATTTTTTTACTGGCAACCTGAGAAATTACAGAACTCCTATTGAAAACAAACACAGTGAATATTTGAACAGTATAAACATGATATGGAAACTCTGACAATAGCTATAACAAAGTAATTTGCTTGATTTACACTTAAAAAGTCAACACTGCATGAAATTATCAGCCCCTGACATTTACTGGCAGTTGTAAAAAAAAATTGCAGATTTTTACAAACTGTCAGTAAATTTACTGGCGGTTGGCAACCCTGGCTTGCACCACAGTATGCCAACAGGACCTCAGACCACGGGGAGGGCGTGTCCCCTGACACTTTGATCTTTTACTGCCAGCCGCCTGAAGTGTGTGTAAATCAGACAAGCTGACCATTGGCTGTCAGTTGGAATCAATCTGGTGGCTGTACAACCGCCATTCCCTATGGTGTCTGCTTTTAGAAAATATATATTGATTTGGCGGATTTACATAATCTTCAGGCCTTATATTTATTTTTAAATGTGCAAAAAATGCAAAAACAGCTCTGGCAGTGCAGGATTATAAGAAACCCCTAACCGGAAAATTTTCATTATTTTAAATATAATTATACATAATGTTTTATAGTTCCTTTGTAGGCAAAGCTAAAAAAGCGGAAGATAGTTCTTTAAATTTAATCAATTAGCATCTATTTTAATGGCAATTACACAGCATCTTTTTTTGTTTAATACATACGTAGATGTGAAAACAGAAGTATTCCAGAAGGCCGTATACTGAAAAGGACACTGAGAGATGCCTGTCCTTGAGACTTTGCCTCTTGTAATTTCATACGTTTATATGGTTATACTTTAAATCCCAACGGTAAGAGAGCTTTGGATAATAGCTCTGCAGGGCTGATGTGAACTGTTGATTAGAATTCTAAGTCTGAATTCTTATTATCAAGAGACGACTTTTTTGCCAAGGGCAGCCCATGTCCCCAATGAGACACAGACTTCTCATCAGAAAACACAGTGACAATACAGTGGAGAGAAAGAGCTGCATCCTAATTGTATACAAGAGCTTTGGGTAGTTATTGCTTATATATGTCTTATTTTATCCCTCTTTTAATATAATAACATGGCACAAAGATGAAGTGGGAACAATATCTACTAGCTAACTGGATATTATTTTAGTAGTCTAATAAAGAGACACAAATGACACCTCTGAAAACCCTATCACCATCCAATACTTCTCCTGCCCTAAATGCTATATAAACATTTCTGCATGGATGTGGTTAATCTATGTTAAGGTAAAGCACCAGAATACTGCACTCAATATTGACATAACACTTGTCACGCTGACTGGTATGATGTCACCCTCCATGCACATAATTGCATCATCGTGTGTAAGTATCTCATGGCAAAGGCTCAGATCCAAATGCAAAAAAAAGGCAAGGAACTCTGACCTCATTATGTAGAGAGAGTGAAGGAGGAGTCACATAGTAAGCCGGGTCCTATCTGCAGCCTCTACAATGTATGTCTATACCACTGCCATCCACTGCTGTCCTTTAATATATGAAACTGGATAGCTGTCAGGGCTGGGCTCACCCCTTCCTTCTCTGAGCTGGCCGCTCAGCTGTCGGACAATTGCCAGCTCCTATCTCTCCACAGTGACTCACCTGTTGATGATATCCTGCTCGTCAGTCCTGCCTACTTAAGCTGTCCAGCCCAGATGATCTCTGTCTTCGCCTTGGTCACATCTTTAGAGGCGCTCTCCTGTGTTCCTGTTAAAGACTTGCTTGGCTAACATTCCTTCTGGCTCCAGATCCTGCTTGCTGTTCTACTACGCTCATCTCTGGTTCAACGTTTTGGCTTCTCTGACTATGGCTTCATGTACACAGGACATTTCTCAACCTCTCCTGAACACTGGAACGTCACAGCTAGTAATCCACGTTTAAAAACGCGTGTAGCAGCGTTTACAAGCCGCGTTTGCGTTCAGAAGCGTTTACTAAAGATAACCTCAGGAGACCCTCCCAAATGATTAGAAAGCACTAAAAATAAGTATTTATTAAAGCGGAAGTAAACCCATCGATCTAACAGTTTGAAAAAACTGTTACATTCCCGGCATGCCGGAAATTGTAACTGACGCATTGGTTGTGGTCTCAATCAAACTGTCAAACCATCCAATGGTTGGTGTCATAACTGATCACATGTGCAGCTTCATGGCAGTTAAAGATTAAACAGAGGCCAAGATGGCAGCTTCCTTGGCTGAAAACGATAGGAGGGTTTACTTCCACTTTAACTATTTTAGCCATTCTGTGAGAGAACAGTGTGAGTAGCAGCTGAGAAAGCAGTGTGCTTGTAGCTAGCTGTTATTTTTTGGTTGGTTTGTTAATATGGATCCCATGATGAGCATGTGTGAGGAAATGCTCCTGATGTTGCTTTTGCTGAGGCTCCATACTCTTAACTTCAGCGTCAAGTGATGCAAGTCGTGTATTGTACAGCATAATTGGCTGATCAGGGGAATATCACATGGTATATCAAGATTGCAGGCAGTGATAATTGAGTTTTTGGTGTGTTTTTAGCATTTTCCAGGCTCAAAAATAATACATAAAATGTTTATGTGCCTAAACGCGAGTAGCCGCGTTTGGCGCTTGAAATGCCTCTAAACACAGCTTCTGAATGCATTTTTTTGGGGTTCCAAAAAAAAGCCTCTAAACTCAACTGCCTATAAACGACTATAACTGACCCTGTGTACATGTACTGATAAGATAACATAGAGGAGAGTTCAGGAGCAGTTGAAAAAAAAGCCCAACTGCTCCTAGACATCCGTTTACCAGCAGCAGTTTACATGAGGCCTATCTGTTCCGGTTCCTGAACTCTGGCTATGTTTTGACTACGTTTATTCTGTGTACCTTTTTTTAATTATTATCAAACAAGTGAGATTTAACTGTACTGATTTATTATTATTATTATTATTATACACTACTTATATAGCGCCAACAGTTTACGCAGCGATTTACAATGTATAATGTATATTTATGGTTTCTGACAATAGTATATTGATGTGTCGGTTTGGTACAATAAAGGCACAGATCATTCGCTCTGTGTTTTCTAAAGGCCTATCTTGGCCACTTTAGGTACCCCTTACCATGTATCAGACTAAATCAATGGTGGTCAAATTTCTTGATATGGGGGGCCTCAAGTGCAGCCCCTGACATAACCAAAGGGATGCACATAAAATTCAGGGAAGTGTCAGAGACAGCAGACACACAACAGTATACAAAGACTATGGGCATGACACAAGAGATGGTAAGAGACTGAGGACATGATACAAGAGATGGTCAGAGACTACAGACATCATACAAAAGATGGTCAGAGACGGAGGGCACGATACAAGAGATGGTAAGAGACTGAGGACATGTTACAGGAGATGGTCAGAGACTGCAGACATCATACAAAAGATGGTCAGAGATGGAGGACATGATACAAGAGATGGTAAGAGGCTGAGGACATGTTACAGGAGATGGTAAGAGACTGAGGACATGTTACAAGAGATGGTCAGAGACTGCAGACATCATACAAAAGATGGTCAGAGACAGAGGACATGATACAAGAGATGATCAGAGACTGAGGACCTAATACAGGAGAAGTTCATAGATTGAAAAAGATACAAGAGATAGTCAGAGACTGAGGATATAATACAGGAGATGGTCAGAGACCGTAGACATAATGCAGACGTGATACAATAGATGGTAAGAGACTTCAGACATGATAAAAGAGATGGTCAGAGACTGATGAAATAATACAGGAAAATATAGGAGATGGTCAGAAACATAATACAGGAAATGGTCAGACTGTGGACAAGATACAAGAGATGGTGAGATACGGCAGACATGATACACCAGATGATCAGAGACTGAGAACATAATACAGGAGATGTCAGAGGCCACAGACATGATGCAAGAGATAGCCAGAGACTCCAGACATTATACACAAGATAGTCAGAGACTGCAGACATGATACAAGAAATGGTCAGAGACTGCTGACATGATACACCAGATGGTCAGAGACTGCAGACATGATACAAGAGATGGTCAGAGACTGCAGACATGATACAAGAGATGGCCAGAGACTGCAGACATGATACAAGAGATGGCCAGAGACTGCAGACATGATACAAGAGATGGCCAGAGACTGCAGACATGATACATCAGATGATCACAGACTGCAGACATGCTGCAGGAGACTTTCAGATACTGTGAACATACTATAGGAGTTCTTGGAGATTTGGGGAGACTGGCATAGACTCGAGACATTCTATAATAGACTGGTAGAAATCATTGCTATAGCAGGGTAATAAGGAAACACAAATTAGTGTCTGCAGGGCCCCAGCGCTACTCAAAAAATGCCAAAAGGGCAGCAGGTAAGGTACCAGGGCTCTAAATGGTCACATACCGTTTACTGTAATACTTCTTGGGCGTGGAAGAAGGGGGGAGGGGTTGTGAATGTGTTTTAATAATTGTATCTGTTATTATACTATTACTACTACAGAATGAGATCTTTTTGTCCTGCTGATTTAAATAGGACAAAGTGATATACAGTAAACCCCCGCTATATTGCGGTTCAGTTATTGCGGTCCCGGTATATCGCGGTATTTTAATTAGGACCTGTTATTCTGATATTGTGGTAATATTTCGCCATTTTTGCAGTTATGTACTCTATTTTTTACTGTACTGTACAGTATACTGTACTGTTAAGACAATATTTTTGTGTTTTAAAAATCCTCTTGATCTCTCTCTCTATCTTTAATGTGTTTCTATTGCATGAAAGTGTGTTTAAAGACCTTTAAATGCTATTAAAAAATTAACAAAACATGCCTAGGGTGTATTTAAATAGGGTCTTTCTATTTCGCGGTTTTTCACTTTTCGCGGGTGGGTCCGGAACATAACCCCAGCGATGGAGGGGGGTTTACTGTATACACAGTATGCACACATTCAGCAAATGCACCAAGAATAGGCATAGCTAATTTGGTGAAGTCACAGATGAGGTTCCTGACCACATTCATTTGTATATGCTATCTGTGGTGGCAGCTGGTCACCATTAGGCAAATACTATAGAGCAATTTCCTATATTCCAGCAACGTAGAATTCTAATATGAGAGAATGTATTGGTTCATCGGTTATTGCAAGCTTTTAAGCCGTTTATCACCAAAAAGACAAACTATCTCACCACTCCGCATGTCGTATTCTACTTTGTTTAATATAATTGCAATTCAACTAAATCGGATCACTTATACAATTGCCAGTATAATATTCACTGGGCCTGTTATAATTGCCTATGTTCTGTAGAATGAGATCACACTAAAGTAATAAGGTAAAAATGGTAATTTGTCTATTCTGAATAAATAATTTAATCGTGGTCTATTTTTCTTAGCTTAAAATTCCTTATTATTCTCAGAGGGTTTTTGGAGTTCCTGCTTCATTTTAAAGCTGGGTATTTGATGTATAATTGAAAATCAAACATTCACATTTGCATCAAAGCCATCTTAAAACTGTCTTTGATCATTTATTTCCCTAAATGGATTTAACACTCCTAACAAAAAATGCTCTATTAAATGAGTAAGTAGATGAATAAATGTAATAGATCAGCAGAGAAAGAAAGAGTACAATATGACAATGATTTAATATACACATTTAGAAAAGCATACTTTGCGTTGTACTTCCCCATGTGACTTCGCCTGGATTCACACCTAATGCATTTTTAGTGCTTTTTTCATTTTGCAGATTTGCACTACAGAATGTGTCCCATAGGAAACCATGTTACCGTATTTATCCGCGTATAACACGCACCCTTTTCCCCTTAAAGCGGTTGTATACCCTCAGTTACAACTTGCACCTACAGGTAAGCCTAGATTAAGGCGTACCTGTAGGTACAAGAAATATCTCCTAAACCTGCACGGTTTAGGAGATATTTGCGCATTTACAGGGTTAATCCACGGCTCGCCTCAGTTGAAGTGTCCCGCGCGCATGCGCGGAGCGACGTCTTCGCTGCTCTGGCCAACCACATCGCTGCAGCGGCGCTGTGATTGGCCGGAGCGCCGATACCCGGAAGGGTATCTGTGGAGAGATGGCTGCGGCTGGAGGGGGAGAACAGGATGGCGTCGGGGGCCCCGATCTAAGGTAAGTGATGCATAATGAGCTAGTATGCTAATCATACTAGCTCATTATGACTTTGTCTTGCAGGTAGTATAAAAAAAAGAAAAAACGCCAAAAACGGGTATACAACCGCTTTAAAATCAGGGGAAAATCAGGGGTGCGTGTTATACACCGATCTCCCACCGATCCCCCGCCGTTGTGAGGCTCCGGGCAGCTTTCAGCCACCTTCGGCCCTTCTTGGCGGCTTTCGATAGCCGCCTTCGGCCCTTCTCTGCAACTTTCGGCCCTTCTCGGCCGCCTTCGGCCTTTCTCGGCAGAAAGCCCACTTTAATTTTTCAAACACGCACAAAAACAGTATATAAACTATACGCAATTGCGCAAAAAAAATTAAACACATTCCACCGTAAGTATAAACAGCTTTTTTTAACTCTTTATTTAGAGAAAAAGATGCATTCCAACATTACAGATGCTTTTAGAATGACATGATTTGAATGAATGACATGATTTGAATGAATGACATGATTTGAATGAATGACTTACATGAGGGTCCCCAGAGAGCCCCTCCTTACATCAGGGTTCCCAAAGAGCCTCTCCCTTACATCGGGGTCCCCAGAGAGCTCATGCAGCTTACCACTCATGCAGCCCCAGACCACGACACTCCCACCACCATGCTTGACTGTAGGGAAGACACACTTGTCTTTGTACTCCTCACCTGGTTGCCGCGACACACACTTGACACCATCTGAACCAAATAAGTTGATCTTGGTCTCATCAGACCACAGGAAATGGTTCCAGCAATGCTGGCAGCACTTGTACATCTATTTCCCAAAGACAACCTCTGGATATGCACATGCACTCAACTTCTTTGGTCGACCATGGCGAGGCCTGTTCTGAGTGGAACCTGTTCTGTTAAACCTCTGTATGGTCTTGACTACCGTGCTGCAGCTCAGTTTCAGGGTCTTTGCAATCTTCTTATAAACGAGGCCATCCTTTTGTAGAGCAACAATTCTTTTTTTCAGGGACTTAGGAAGCTGCAGGACAGATGTTGCAAGTGCATTGATTTCCTGGGGGGAAATTTAGACTAGTGTGGCAGTTACAGCTTCCTAGCTACATTTTTTCTGGATAAAGCTCAATACTTATCAGCACCCCCATATATATATATATATATATATATATATATATATATATATATATATATATATATATATATATATATATATATATATACACACACACACATCTTAAAACAACAGCACTTTTTAAAAAAGGAAATATACTGACAAACAAGATTATAAATTAATTCTGCACCGCCGAGCGGGAGTTATGACATCAACACTAAGCTCCGACCAAAGCGTTTTGTCACAAGGAACGTTGTCAAGTGGCTTGTCATTAGCTGCTGATAAAATATAATGGTTGCAAACGGAAACTCAAAGAGATGCCACTCCCCTCTTATCATTTAATACATACGATTAAATAAAAACCTCAAACATTTAAACCCACAATTACAAGGTGAGGCAAACGACACAGGGAATAAAACTACTGTACGCTTGCAACAATGCAGCAGACTTTAGAGTGAAACTGTTGTGTACAAGCAGTAGTTTCTGTGGTTCATTCCCCAAGCGCCCCCCCCCCCCCCCCACCAACCACTGTGTCACAATCAGTTGGTGATTGCAGAGCTCTAGCTGCAAACTAAGCAGGGGGTGTGTTAGACCACTGGAGATTTTACAAGTGCAGCAATCTGAATAAAGCTTGCTGACTGACTGTGACTTACATTTTGGGCTGTTATTGGGGAACAATGTGACTACTAATTTACAGTCATTTTAAATTTAGATTGAACCCTTTTGTATACTGTGGAATGTTACTGATTTTTTTTAAGCTTCAAATGGGCTCTAAAGAATAAAAAAATACCCAAGTCTAAGGCAGAAGTGAGCTGCCAGTCCACAAATGGTACCTGTGACCCCCGTAATACGAGTACACTTCATGGGTGAGATGCAGTGTCTGCGCCCTCTTGTTCTACAACCAAGTAGATAGGTAGTAAGTCTCTAACAGATATGTAGGTGGGGCTATTAAGATAGTGGGCATTATGTTTAATTCACAATCCCAGATGCCACTAACAGGCCCCATGCCCTCATTCATGTTAGAGTTCCAGCTCCCAGAAGGAGCAAAATAAGTGTACATTCCCCAACACATGTAATTTACCATGTACGACACTTCATCCCACATTCTTCCTGGCTGAGCCAGGTACCAGTTACATGGACAGACCATAAGTAGTAAGAAGTGGCAGTCCAAATACATATCCAGAGCTTTACTTTCACAACTTCAAGGTACACAAATTCATTTCATTCAACTTCAGGGCATGTATCTTCAGAGCATACATCTTCAGGGCATACAGCATATAACCACTATGGTGGTGGTCATTGGAACTTTCCCAGGTTGGGTTATGAATGTCCTCCCCCCTATTCAGGAATCCAGCTGGGGAATATCAATCACTGGGAGCATCTCAGGAAAAAAAAGGCCCCACCAAGCCCCATGGGGGCCAGCTCTGGAGTGCCACTCCTCTTCTCTCCTCTCCACTCTCTGCCCAAACTCCCCACACTCTCTAAATGAACCCACTGTTTATCTACGGGAAAGGCATCGCCTAGTGGCCAAACTGGGAATTGCACCCCTTACAGATTGAGGCCGATCTACCCACTTGCCTGTATGATACAAGGATAAGTTTACCTTTTTGTAACATGTTATATGTAGCATGTTTCTAATGGAGCATGCTTTTTGTATAAATCAACTTTAAGAGGGTGTGGCAGGGGGTGTGTCCTACGCCTACATACTTTTGTTAATAGATGTCCCTCGTTCCATCTCAAAAAGTTGGGAGGTATGCTAACAGTAACAGCAAAAACTACCGCAGATGACAGCGTACTCTCGTGAACACGCACAGATCTCTAAAGTCTGTGTGCTACCTCTACCGAGGCAGCTGGCTAGCCATGTTTTAAGTGAATATGTACTGATTTTATATTACTATTATTTACATACTAAAAAATATATATACTGTCAGGTAAATATCAAAAATGTTGTGCTCTACCTATAGGAACAGTCATATAGGAATCATTTAAAGTGGTTCTAAAGGCAGAAGGTTTCTGTGTGCAGCAGCTCCCCTCAGCCCCCCTAATACTTACCTGAGCCCCATCTCGATCCAGCGATGTTGCATGAGAGCATTGGCTGTCTGAGACTCTCCCTCCTGATTGACTGCGACACAGCAGCAGGTGCCATTGGCTCCTGCTGCCGCCAATCAAAGTCAGTGAGCCAATGAGAGAGAGGGGGTGGGGCCAATCAGCGGCTCCATGTCTGAATAGACACAGAGCAGCGGCATAGCTTGGGTGCAAGCAGCTTGCTATGGGGGCACTTGGCAGTGCTGATGTGGGACCCGAGAAGAGGAGGATCTGGGCTGTTCTGTGCAAAACCCCTGAATAGAGCAGGTATGACGACATGTTTGTTATTTTTTAACAAAAAAAAAAAAATCAAGACTTTAACATCACTTTAATCCTTTTAATGAAAAAACAGATCCACAACCATTACAGTTTTTTTGTATGAAGGGCATAGAAAATAGAAAATAATTCAGTTTCTACAGTACCGGACCTGTGAAGACCTCAGATTGCAGTAGACATGTGCAATTCGTTTCGTTCCGAATTAGTTTAACGAATTTCGACAATATTCGAAATATCCGAATTAACGAAAACCCGTTTAACGAATTTGTCCGAATATTCGTAAATTCGAATATAAAAAAATTAGTAAATTCGTACATTATCACATTCGTAAATTCGTACATGTGTACATTCGTAAATTTGTACATTTGGAAATTTGTACATTCATTAATTTGGAAATTTGAAATAATAATTATCTAATAACTTAACTATTAAATTATAGGTATTGTAATTTCCTTTCAAATTTGTCTGTTAGTGAACGTAACAAATACAAATTTATCCCAAGTTACGAATTATCCGAAATAACGAATGCCGTATCTAAACGAATGGAACGTAATGAATTAATAATAAATAACAATAATAATAATAAAAAGTTTTTATTATTATTTGTTATTAATTTGTTCCCTTCCATTTGTTTAGATGTGGCATTCGTTATTTCGGATAAGTCGTAACTTTGGATAAATTTGTATTTGTTTTTACGTTCACTAACAGCCAAATTTGAAAGGATATTACAATACATATACCTAATTTAATAGTTAGTTACTTTTTCAGATTTTCGGATTTTCTAATTTCCAAATTTATGAATTTTCTAATTTACTAATGTACGAATTTACGAATATGAATTTTCTAATTTACGAATGTACGAATTGCAATCATAACGAATGACCCGAAAAAAAAACAAAAAACGAATGAAACGAAAAACGAACACATTTTTTGGCAGTGCACATGTCTAGATTGCAGTACATGTGTTCTATAGCGTTCAACATAAGCAATTTTTTTATTTATTTTTTTTGTACTAAAAAACACACAAAGGTTTACATTAAAGTGGCTGGCATGTAGCTGCAGGAGTTTAGATTAGTACAATCAGTCCAAGGTGATAAAAAGAACACATCTATTACATCAGCACAAACAACTTACACCGTCAGATTTTACCTGCAACCTATTTTGAAGCAAAAGATTGTGTGGTACATAGGAAAGTTACATTTTATACATAAGCTGGGTGGAAAAAGAGACTAATGTTTCTGGTTACCCAATCCATTCTTTGTACTAATAATCTAATGATTACTTGTCATAAACTGTAGACATGGTACACATTTTCTGCATGAGCTAAGCTCATGTTAAAGTGATTGTAAAGGTTTTTTTTTTATTAACAAACATGTTATACTTACCTCCTCTGTGCAAGGGTTTTGCACAGAGCAGCCCTGATATTCCTTTTCTGGGGTCCCCCAGCGGCGCTCCTGGCTTCTCTTCATCGGGTGCCCCCACGGAGAGCAGCTTTCCACTGGGGGCACTCGTGCGGGGCTCGCTCCTGAGTGCTGCTGCATCCATTGACACAGACAGCAGGACTCGGCTCCCATGTCACCGGATTTGATTGACAGCAGTGGGAGCCAATGGCTCCCGCTGCTATCAATCTATCCAATGAGGACCCGAGACAGTGGCTTCTCATCACTGGAACGATCGGGTTCAGGTAAGAAAAGGGGGGGGGCTCTGGGGGGGGAGCTGCAGCGCAAAAGGTTTTCACCCTTCCTTCTCAAAGATGGCTGCTCAGCTGTCGGCTATCTGCCAGCTCCTATCTCTCCACAGTGACTCACCTGTTGATGATATCCTGCTCGTCAGTCCTGCCTACTTAAGCCGTCCAGTCCAGATGATCTCTGCCTTCGCCTTGGTCACATCTCTAGAGACGCTCTCCTGTGTTCCTGTTAAAGACTTGCTTGGTTGACATTCCTTCTGTCTCCAGATCCTGCTTGCTGTTCTACTACGCTCATCACTGGCTCTCTGACGTTTTGGCTTGTCTGACTATCCGTTACGGTTCCTGAATTCTATGTTTTGACTACGTTTACTCTGTGTACCTTTTTTTATTATTATTAAACAAGTGAGATTTAACTGTACTTCTGTCTCAGTCTGATTCATGGTTTCTGACAAGAATGCATTAAGGTGAAAAACCTTGAGACTTTACAACTCCTTTAAAGCTAAACTCCAACTTTCTTTTCACTAGAAGTGAATGGAAAGATCAGTCCCAGCATAGATCATACATCTGTACCATGCTGCTCTGTTGTCTGCAGATCTTCTGATATTCTGGGTTTTAGTTGTGGCTTTGTACCATGTGACACTCTGTATAGTCTAAACCTCTTTCATTGCCACTTCCGGGGTTCTATCGAATTACCGCTACACATAGCTTGTGCAATGGAAGTGACATTCCGTCCAAAAAAAAAAAAAAAACTTACCATGCGTTCCACACACTTAAAGTGGTTGTAAACCCTGTTACACCACTTTTACCTACAAGTAAGTCTATAAGAAGGATTACCTGTAGGTACCTTGAATATCTCCTAAACTTGCACAGTTTAGGATATATTCAGTAAATGTGCTGCTGCCGACGTCATCGATGCATGCTCACTGAAGAAACTGGCCGCTGTGCGGTTTGTTCAGGAGTTGTGCTGTGACCGGCGGCTCCCGCACGCATGCGCGGGAGTGAGGTCATTGGGCTTCGGCCAATCAGTGACAGAGTCGCAAACCCAGTAACTCCAGTGGAAGATGCCTGCACTGTACTCAGAGGGCCGACCCTGATCCAGGGCATCGTTCTAAGGTAACTATTCATAATGACCTAGAATGCGATCCATACTAGCTCATTATGCCTTTGTCTTGCAGGTTTTTTTTTTTTTTCTGAGGTTTACAACCTCTTTAACATCCATACAGAATCACAGATATCAATATACTATATTTATTTATATACACTCACTTTATTGCTAAAATTACTCTGAAATTCAAGAGGTAGCTGGGTGTAGTAAGGTGTCTGGATGGGTATCCTATCAGATTACCACTGCCCATCAGATCATAAAGTGTATAGAATGCATCTTGCCGTGGAACGCATGGTGGAGCGCATCACACATGCGCAGTATTTTTTTTTGGTTGGAACGTCACTTCCGTTACACAATCTGATGGGTAGCGGTAATCTGATAGAACACTGGCTCCATCTCTAGCCTAGAACACACGCGTTTCCAATAGTTTTCAATATGCACAGCAAAGCACACGTTTTCTGTGCAGGTTGCCGCTTGTTTGGAAATGCACAGATGCAAATGCAGCCTAAATGGTAACCCTCAGACGACGTCCGGAAGTGACGAAACGCGTCAGGTCGTGACCTCGCAGGAAGTGACGCATGCGCTCCAGGGTGCGCTCCAGCCACCAAGCGAACCAGGAAGTGGAGGAAAACCAACTCTACACATCGCTTTGGCGCCTGATTTCCGGCGGACGGAGGGGCAGATCAGGCAGAGTGCACTCATATTGCTTTTAAGGCTGTTTTATCACATGATTTTGGTACGCAGTTTTTAACAAGGGGGGAATATTGGATGTTTAATAAAGCTGTTTGGTTCAAACTGTACTACGCTATTCGCACATTTTTTCTTCATATACATATGCTGGGTTGGAGTGGATTCGCTCTGGTGTTGGCAGATGATGAAGAGGTGGTCGTGCTGAGGAGATGACAGTTACCTATGGCTTTGATTGAAATGCTGATATTTGTTATATTTCTGGTGAGTGCATCCCCAAAGGGGAGTGTGACCTGCACTCGGTGAAAATTTGATTATCCGGTGGAAGGTGTATCACTATATTTCCAGAAGTTTGGGTTCACTGCACCAATACAGACTGTATTCCGGGTCACCATGATGTTTTATGAACTTTTTAAATTAATTTTAAAAGACTGGATTTTAGCGCTGCTGCAATATTTAATGGGATAAGCACCTTTCTTTTACAGGATTGGGATTTTACCTGGACTTTAATATTGCCTTTTTACCTAAATGGTAACCCACTGCTTTGCATTTTCAAACACATGACAAAGCAGAAACACAAGATCTCCATTTTCCTCTTATGGCAGAACGGTGATCTGCCTTATTTACATAGGCAGACCGCCGTTCTGCCTCTCTGAACAATCAACGGCCATTGGACCCGCTGATTGGCTCCCACTGCTTAGCTCCCGCTGTGTCCAAACAAAGCGAGAGCGGGGCTCCGATGGCGTGTGCGGCACCCCAGAGCAGGTAGGAACAATGACGTACAGGTACGTTAATTTGCGCTAAAGGGAGGTCCTTAAGCGGTTAATAAAAGTGGGAAGGTTTAAACGGGCTTACTATTATGGCTTGTTCTTTTATTACTCATTATATTCAGAGCAAATACCATCGTCTGCTTCTGATGCTGGTTTCCTATGGTGTATTTATGACCATTATAATTTTTAGGCCACCATTTTTGGTAAGAGGCGTTTGCTGATTGTTTGTGCTCGGTGGTGGATTTCATCATCCAATTTAATTTGCACTTATGCACTTTGGACACTTCGTCAATTTCATACATTGGAAGGACTTTCTCACATATGTGTTTTATATATTCTCAATGTTTAGGGTTTTGTTCACACTTTTTTCACTTTTGTATTAAGTGTATTTTATTGCAGAAGAGACACAATAAAGAGCCTGCCTGTTGCAATTTTTAATTTGTGTTCAGTTCTGCTTTAACGATAGTAGTCCTCTGAGGGAAACCTTCAGTCTTATGCCCCGTACACACGGTCGGATATTCCAATGGAAAAAGTCTGATCAGATTATGTTGTCAGAAAATCCGATCAGGTGTGGGCTCTAGCGGGCTTTTTCTGTCGGAATATCCGACGGAAAAAAATTGAGAGCAGGATCTAAAATTTTCCGACAACAAAATCCGATCGAACTTTTTCCGATCGTGTGTAGAGAATTCCGACGCACAAAGTGTCACGCATGCTCAGAAGACTGTGACCGTGTGTACAAGGCATAATAGGAATCTACTAACACATGTAATAGCACTGATAGTTTGCTCTCTCTCTCCCTTTTAGTGTACAGTGCATCCGGAAAGTATTCACAGCGCTTCAATTTTTCCACATTTTGTCATGTTACAGTCTTATTCCAAAATAGATTAAATTCATTATTTTCCTCAATTTTTCAAACATTACCCCATAATGACAACTTGAAAGAAATTTGTTTGAAATCTTTGCAAATTTATTAAAAATAAAAAACTAACAAAATCCCATGTACATACAGTATCTCACAAAAGTGAGTACACCCCTCAAATTTATTCCCTCTTTTCTTGTGACAACACTGAAGAAATTACACTTTGTTACAATGTAAAGTAGTGAGTGTACAGCTTGTATAAAAGTGTACATTTGCTGCCCCCTCAAAATAACTCAACACACAGCCATTAATGTCCAAATCACTGTCAGCAAAATTGAGTAAACAGTATGAAATAAAGAATTTAATTAACTGCTCTACCACCAAGGTGATTTATATGATAACATGTCCCTGCCCCAAGCTATACATAGGGAAAACGAAAAGAGCCCTTAAGACACGTATAGGGGAACATCTAAGGGACATAAAAAAGGAAAGGGAAAGACAGGAGAAGATTGAGGAGAAAAAAAAGAGGAGAGACCAGTAGCTAAACACTTTGCCCAACATCATGGGGGCAAGGTAGAGGGACTCAAAGTTAAAGGGATATACGTCCTAGGCTTACCACCTAGAAGAGGGGATTTTGATCGGATTTTACTACAGAAGGAAAAATGGTGGATCTTCACCTTACGGACTCTCGTACCGAAAGGAATGAACACTGAATTGAATTTACAGTGCTTCCTTGACTAACAATAGATAGAATTTAGATACCAAGAATATTCTATACTTTGTTGACAACATAACAGGGTCTCTCCCTTGTTTCCTTCCTCCTCCCCCTTTCCCCTTCCCGTGAAATCAGGAACAATGTTATCCAACAAACGCAGTATAGGATATTATAGAGTTGCCGTATTTGATGTACCAAATATGATCTTAAATAATAATCATTTACTGTATATAATATCTTACAATTTAAGAAATTTATTTCATCAAGAAAATCGATTTAAATGACACTCTTAAATCGAGATATCTATTAAGTCGGAAATAAACCTGCAAATGTTTGATTCTTTGACATTTGTCATCACTGGAGTATACAATTCTGTTTTTTGTGTTTTGTTTTTTTGTTTCCCCATCTATCTACTAATTTTCATTTGACGATATGGCTACGGAGACATGAATGGGAAATAGGAAACAAACACAAAAACATATACATATATACTCTTGTACTCTTCCTATCTGTCTCTGCCCTATTCCAAAAACGATCCTTGGTAAAACTCACGATGCGAACACTCCTATCAATGACTGTTTGATAAAAAATATAAATCCCCTACTGTGCACCAACTACTTGATTGCAATCCAATGTACGGATTGAGCCTATCTAGTTGATGCTTTGTCTGAAAAGCTAGAGAATGGGTTTCCCCATCTAAGGTTTGTCTTATTTTGTCTTGTCTGTATCTTGTCCTTTAAATATCCAGAAGACGCAAATAGATATATACATAAAGGTTTTATTTTTCTTTGTAAAAAAAACTTTAGTCCCTTTCATATATAATTTTTGATAAAGGGATTCTACGTATAAAGTAAGCCTATTCATAAAAAACTTTTGCTCTGTGCAAACACAGGAAACTTCCGTGATTCACACATAACATTCAAAAGGACCATCTAGCGCCAAAACACATAGCTTATCCTAACCAGAAAAACATGTAAAGAACACCTCTAAGGGAGGATAGAAGACGTCACATAGGACTATAAAGTAGTGACGAATTTGAGGATACTCCACGCCCAGTTGAAGCTACGCAACGCTGCGTTGCGAAACGCGTTGGCGTAGGTGCGGGGAGCGGGCCCTCATTGGGTTATCTCAGACACCAAGGTGGAGATCAAAGACTGTCAGCAACGGACGTTATCAAAGGCGGATTATCACAAACACCTACTACGTGACAAACACTAACCGGCTAGCATCATAGGCAGAGGCATATGCGCTATAAGTAAAGGACTGAAACGACTGACATACTGCTGGATTGCATAACGGAACACTTGGAATTTAATTACCGAACTACCTTGACGGCAATGGGAGAGAAACACGGAAGATTTCCTCCCTTTCTGTGCCAGGAATAAATGCACTAATACTAATGTAAAAATCTTCTCTTTATTCCAAGTTGCAGCCATTTATCGTCTTATCAGTGCCTACTACATGATATATAGCACATTATAGCAAGTTCCAGTGAAAAACAACAGTTGAATGTTTACTAATATGGTAAAGTTATAAATACACTAAATCCTGATTTTTTCCTGGATAAACATCATGTTGCATTGTGAGACCTGACTTCACCTATTTGAAGGATGAAACGTTCTTATGGAAAGAAGTTCTTATATAAATAATCAAGAAAAGATTACTTTCAGGACATTTGTCGGTATATTGTTATCAGACAAATAATAAGGAGTATCTTTATATAGCAACATTAGGACGTCTGTGCTACTTTCTTATAAACATCCCATATATATGCCTTACAAACTGCCTATATCTTACCCGCTGATTATAACCAACGATAACGTTTTTTTAGAAGAGAAAACAAAGATCATCATCTCCTGGTACAAGTAGCAATTAATAGCAGCTGAGAAACTGGATCGCATGAACTACCATACATTATTGGGATCCTTGTAATCTAATTGGACTGTTAACTAATTAGCTAACCAGGAAATGCAATTTACTTTTATATAAAACATCTTTGCAAATTATCTATCTCCATCACCCTAGGGACCACATTTGCAGGCTAATTAAAACCACTATTTGGTCTATGCACTTATATAACTCAACTTGAAGCATAATGGCATGTAGGTGGTAACAGAGGCGCCTCAACCGTATTTGTTGCATGTTTGTGATATATGTATGTCGATGTCTGTTATGTGTTTATTGTGCACACATTAGGGGTATCTAAATGTGTAACTTGGGAATTAATATGGGTGTATGGCATGGTCTTCTATGCCAGGTCTAACCTTTTAAATGTTTTGTAAACCTAATAAACCAATTTTTATATTCAATATACATCTTTGATAAACCTTATTTGTCGAGGATATCAATAGTAGCCATCTTTTCTCTTTCCCATATCGGAGTGCCGTCTTTCCTATGGTACCCCCTATGGAAAAGTGTATTTTTTCTTATAAAATTGAGTACACCCCTAAGTGAAAATGTCCAAATTGTGCCCAAAGTGTCAATATTGTGTGTGGCCACCATTATTTTCCAGCACTGCCTTAACCCACTTGGGCATGGAGTCCTCTTCCAGTCCTCCATGACGACATCATGGAGCTGGTGGATGTTAGAGACCTTGCACTCCTCCCCCTTCAGTTTGAGGATGCCCCACAGATGTTCAATAGGGTTTAGGTCTGGAGACATGCTTGGCCAGTCCATCACCTTTACCCTCAGCTTCTTTAGCAAGGCAGTGGTCGTCTTGGGGGTGTGTTTGGGATAGATATGTCGGAATACTGCCCTGTGGCCCAGTCTCTGAAGGGAGGATATCATGCTCGGCTTCAGTATGTCACAGTACATGTTGGCATTCATGGTTCCCTCAATGAACTGTAGCTCCCCAGTGCTGGCAGCACTCATGCAGCCCCAGACCATGACACTCCCACCACTATGCTTGACTGTAGGCAAGACACACTTGTCTTTGTACTCCTCATCTGGTTACCGCCACACACGCTTGACACCATCTGAACCAAATAAGTATCTTGGTCTCCTCAGACCACAGGACATGGTTCCAGTAATCCATGTGCTTAGTCTGCTTGTCTTCAGCAAACTGTTTGCAGGCTTTATTGTGCATCATTTTTAGAAGAGGCTTCCTTCTGGGATGACAGCCATGCATTACAATTTGATGCAGTGTTCAGCATATGGTCTGAGCACTGACAGGCTGACCCCCCACCACTTCAACCTTTGCAGCAATGCTGGCAGCACTCATATCTATTAACCAAAGACAACCTCTGGATATAGTGAAAGTAATTAATAAAAATGTATTAAACCGCACTGAATAATTACAATCCCAATATGCAAAATTTTCAAAGATCGTGACTACAAAGAATTTATACAAATATATATAGTGTCCCGAGTGGTGCACAAATTACACCAAAATATAAATGCAAAAAACTTAAAAAAAAACTGAAAACAACTGTGATGCAATAAAGTTCATTCAGTTTTCAGTGATCTATGATGTATTCCGGGTCTTGGTTAAAATATTCCACCACCATCAATACCTGCCACATATCCTACTTACCAGAATCCCATGACACCCATTACAGGTATAATAGGCCCAAACGACAATCCCAACCGAAATTCCCAATGGCCACAAAGGTTGTCAGCAACAGGATTCAATCGGCATTCAATCGGCATTGATCGCTGGATGTTTTCAATGGATATACTCCAGATGGATGTAATGGCCTCAGCAGGTAACCAGTGTTATTAGTGGAAAATAAAGAAAGATGGAACTTCCATGGTGAAGTACGTTTAGCATTTATTCCAAAAAGATTCCATTAAAAAAGTTTAAAAACACCTTAAAAGCAGCACAAATGTTTTTTCTTCAGCAGCTGACACTTGCATGTGTTTGAAAACACGTTCCAGGCTGCATTACAAACGGAGGTGATGTGTCTCAATCAATACACCCTACATGTTTTATCAGCAAGCTCTGACGTCTTCAGGGGTCACAATTTTTTTTTTCGTTAGTCTTAATTGACACCATTTGCGCAGGTCAAGTGTGTTTTCACTCTAAATTTTTCAACCTCTTGATACAGCGCTGAGCACATGCGCTCAACTTCTTCGGTCAACCATGGTGAGGCCTGTTCTGAGTGGAACCTGCCCTGTTAAACTGCTGTATGGTCTTGGCCACCGTTCTGCGGTTCATTTTCAGGCTCTTGGCAATCTTCTTATAGCCTAGACCATCTTTATGTAGAGCAACAATTCTTTTTTTCAGATCCTTAGAGAGTTCTTTGCCATGAGGTGCCATGTTTAGCTTCCAGTGACCAGTATGAGAAAGAGAGTGATAACACCAAATTTAACACACCTGCTCCCCATTCACACCTGAGACCTTGTAACACTAACTAGTCACATGACACCGTGGAGGGAAAATGGCTAATTGGGCCCAATTTGGACATTTTCACTTAGGGGTGTACTCACTTTTGTTGCCAGCGATTTAGACATTAATGGCTGTGTGTTGAATTATTTTGAAGGAACAGAAAATTTACACTGTTATACAAGCCGTACACTCCCTACATTACAGTGTAGCAAAGTGTAATTTCTTCAGTGTTGTCACACGAAAAGTTATAATAAAATATCTACAAAAATGTGAGGGGTGTACTAACTTTTGTGAGATACTGTATGTATTCACAGCCTTTGCGCAATACTTTGTTGAAGCACCTTTGGCATGAATTACAGCCTTAAGTCTTTTTGAGTATGATGCTACAAACTTGGCACACCTATTTTTGGGCAGTTTCTCCCATTCTTCTTTGCAGGACCTCTCAAGCTCCATTAGGTTGGATGGGGAGTGTCGGTGCACAGCCATTTTCAGATCTCTATAGAGATTTTGATTCGGGTTCAGGTCTGGGCTCTGGTTGGGCCACTCAAGGACATTCACAGAGTTGCCCCGTAGCCATGTTTTTGTTATCTTGGCTGTGTGTTTAGGGTTGTTGTCCTGTTGGAAGATAAACCTTCTCCCCAGTCTGAGGTCCAGAGCACTCTGAAGCAGGTTTTCATCAAGGATGTCTCTGTACATTGCTGCATTCATCTTTCCCTCTATCCTGACTTGTCTCCCAGTTCCTGCTGCTGAAAAACATCCCCACAGCATGATGCTGCCACCACCATGCTTCATTGTAGGAATGGCATTGGCCAGGTGATGAGCGGTGCCTGGTTTCCTCCAGACATGATGCTTGCCATTCAGGCCAAAGAGTTCAATCCTTGTTTCATCAGACCTGAGAATTTTGTTTTTTGATTGTCTGAGAGTCCTTCAGGTGCCTTTTGGCAAACTCCAGGTGGGCTGTCATGTGCCTTTTACTGAGGAGTGGCTTCCATCTGGCCACTCTACCATACAGGCCTGATTGGCAGAGTGCTTCAGAGATAATTGTTCTGTAAGGTTCCCTCTCTCCACAGACAAATGCTGGAGCTCTGTCAGAGTGACCATCGGGTTCTTGGTCACCTCCCTGACTAAGGCCCTTATTCCCCCCGATCGTTCAGTTTGACCAGGCGGCCCGCTCTAGGAAGAGATGATGGAGACCCCTGTGATCATTGGGACCTTCAACGCTGCAGAAACTTTTCTGTACCCTTCCCCAGATCTGTGCCTCAATACAATCCTGTCTCGGAGGTCTACAGACAGGGGCGGACTGACAACTCATAGGGCCCCTGGGCAAAAGAAGATTATGGGGCCCCGTGCAATAGGAGAAGATTATGGGGCCCCCAGGCAATAGGAGAAGATTATGGGGGCAATAGGAGATTATGGGGCCCCCAGGCAATAGGAGATTATGGGGACCCAGGGAATAAATTATGGGGCCACACAGTATACACACACAGACACACAGAATACACACACAGAATACACACACAGAATACACACACAGAATACACACACAGACACTGAAAAGGTACTGGAGAAAAAAACAGATTTTTACATACTGTCCTTGGTTTTATTGAGGCTGGCAACCCTGATGGGGCCCCTTAGTGGCATGGGGCCCTCGGGCAGCGCCCAAGTGCCCGAATGGTCAGTCCACCCCTGTCTACAGACAATTCCTTGGAGTTCATGGCTTGGTTGGTGCTCTGACATGCACTGTTAACTGTGAGACCTTATATAGACAGGTGTGTGCCTTTCCAAATCATGTCCAATCAACTGAATTTGCCACAGATGGACTCCAATCGAGTTGTAGAAACATCTCAAGGATGATCTGTGGAAACAGGAGGCACCTGAGCTCCATTTTCAGTGCCATGGCAAAGGCTGGGAATATTTATGTACATGGGATTATTTTTTTCGTTTTTTTTTTTAAATAAATTTGGAAAGATTTTAAACAAACTTTGTCATTATGGGGTTGTGACGGATCCTGTACTCAAGGTGTCCGCCGTAAATGCTTCCCAAGTCCTGGAACATGAGTCCAATGGATCTGGCTATAGGAGCCCCCAAGAACTAGACAACACCAGTCTTGGAGTACATCAGGAATTATCTTTATTTGACATGTCACACACATATATACAGCCAGATGACTAAAACCTAACCTAATTAGCATGAGCTAATTATCTTAATCAACACTGGACTCCTTCATTCAATTGCAGGGTTAATTAGCACACACAACAATAGGTGAAACACTCCTACAAGCCAGACTATACTCATTTACACAACAGACAGGCTGGCTGGAGTTCATGACATTAGCATCTCTTGCTAATATGCCAAATACATATACAGAGTCTATGTGTCTTGGGGGCCAGCATGGACCTGAATCCAAGTAACACCAGCTCTGGGGTCCCCAGGCTTGCAGCTCAAAGAGCACCGTTCCCCCAAATGCCAGGGCCCATAATCGCAAGGCAATAGGCTCGCATTCAGTCCCCTCCAACAGCCTCTGTCCCGGCCAGGTCTGTCACAGGGGTATTGATTGTAGAATTTTGAGGAAAATAATACATTTAATACATTTTGGAATAAGACTGTAACATAACAAAATGTGGAAAAATTGAAGCGATGTGAATACTTTCCGGATGCTCTGTATATTGCACTAGAGTTTTGCTTAATACATGAGAAAATGCAACTTTTTTTTTCCATCTTTATTATTTTTTTTGCTTAGTGCAAAAGAAATATTTCAGCACCTAAACACCTTTGTTAGCACCAGCAAACACAATGTTAGAACATTTACACTTTACAGTTACCGTTTGCTGCAATTCAATCATTTCTTGCTGAGTCACTTCCTTTGCATCGACTAGATACATTGATTCCTGTTCACTGAGACACCAAGAAAGGCAAATGAGATTTGTAGGCACTCGCAATAAAATAGAATACAGAAAATAAAACTGCTGCTATGTAGCAAAGTATAATTACGGTACATAATACAAAGCTGCCTATACTTTACACCATCATGGAGTGTTGTCATCACAACTGGGAATAGCAGATATTGAAGGATGGATGTAATATTCCCATTCTTATTGCTAGTAAAGCCAAAGAAAAAAAAATCTTTTCTGACGCACACTAGGCTTACAAAAATGTCGCTTTTACAGGCACTGAATGAATGTAAAAGCACCTCTATGGAAACCTGTGTGTCCATACACTATATCATCAAAAGTATTGGGACGCCTACCTTTACACGCACATGACCATTAATGGCATCCCGGTCTTAGTCTGTAGGGTTCAAAATTGAGTTGGCCCACCCTTTGCAGCTATAAGAGCTTTAACTCTTCTGGGAAGGCTGTCCACAAGGTTTAGGAGTGTGTCTATGGGAATGTTTGGTCATTCTTCCAGAAGCGCATTTGTGAGGTCAGGCACTGATGTGGATGAGAAGGCCTGGCTCGCAGTCTGCATTCTAATTCATCCCAAAGGTGTTCTGTTGGGTTGAGGTCAGGACTCTGTGCAGGCCAGTCAAGTTCCTCCACCCCAAACTCGCTCATCCCTGTCTTGATGGACCTCTTTTGTGCTCTGGTGCGCAGTCATGTTGGAACAGGAAGGGGCCATCCCCCCCCAAACTGTTCCCACAAAGTTGGGAGCATGAAATTGTCCAAAATGCCTTGGTATGCTGATGCCTTAAGTGTTCCCTTTACTGGAACTAATGGGCCAAGCCCAACCCCTGAAAAACAACCCCACACCATAATCCCCCCTCCACCAAATGATTTGGACCAGTGCACAAAGCAAGGTCCATAAAGACATGAATGAGCGAGTTTGGGGTGGAGTAATGTGAAGAGCAATAAGCCTGGACCGACGCGTTTTGACCAAAAAGGCCTTCAACTGGGACATGTATGCCCGAGTTGAAGGCCTTTTTGGTCGAAACACGTTGGGCCAGGCTTATCGCTCCTCACATTGCTCAAAACGTTTAACTTGTGACCAGTTTTTTATTGCTGTATGGTTTTTTATAAATAATAAAAAAAAAATTTTTGATCTACACTATTGGAAGCATTCCTTTTTTTTCCTACTACCCGGATTAGAGATTGCCCTGCTGTCCAGTCGGGTTTCCAACTTTCTGGATCTATTCTTGGTGTTCTTCCCATCGGAGGTTCGTTTGGTGGCCCTCCCTAACGTCGGTGGAGGCTTTGGATCCCTCGGAGTTCCGCGTGACCGCCGATTCCAGCACCTATGCCTATATGACTCTGTCACTGACACTTGAGTCCACCAGTTCCAGTAAGAGTATATATGCCTCTTCCTTCTATTGACAAAGTACCATCTGGATGTCAGTGTGTCACCACCTTTCTGCAGATATATAGGCCATTTATAACAGATTTAGTTAACTTTTTTCATGTTTGTCCTTCCATACTTGTTACTTGAACATTTGCACAGTTTTATTTGAATATTGATGTGTACATGTATTAGCGCTACAACATTCACCATTGATAACGTCATATATGACGAAACGCGTCTGAGTAAGGCACGCAGTGAAGCCACCACGTCGTTCGGAGGGAGGACAGGCTTTCTAAACTGGCCGGCCGGCAGTTTTTTTTTTACACGATTGTGATAAGACTTATGCTTGTACGTTTTTTTAACCTTTTTATACAATAAAATCGTTGTATCAGTGTTACGCTACAGGCGGCTTTTTTTTATGTTTGAGCACCAGTGGGACTAACTTATTGAAGTGTGTGGAGTTTGGGGATCACTTTATCGGATGAGTGCCATCCATCCATCCATCCAGGGGACTAGGAGATCCAGGCATTTGAGGCTGCCAAGGGGTATCATATGTGCCTAATTTGCTCGACCATCTGGTAAGCGCAAAATTCATCTGGTGGTCGAGCACTCATATTTTCACCATATTTCATAAGTAAAGTCACCGCGGTGTATTTCCTCTGCTACGTTTGGATTTGGATTTGAATGCCTACATCTGCTATTTCCAAGCATATTTAATTTAATTGCATAAGGGACTCTACCTATTTGAGTGAATATCACTATTTGGACTCTTTAGATCTTGTCATTATAATTATATCTCATTATTTGCTCCTCCATGGCCATAAATCAGACCTTTATTTGACACATAGGTTTATTTAGTTTAATTTAGTTGGCGCAGCTTTATATATTTTTCATTCACCATCTATGCTTTATACAGTGGTGTGAAAAAGTGTTTGCCCCCTTCCTCATTTCCTGTTCCTTTGCATGTTTGTCACACTTAAGTATTTCGGAACATCAAACCAATTTAAACAATAGTCAAGGACAACACAAGTAAACACAAAATGCAATTTGTAAATGAAGGTGTTTATTATTAAAGGTGAAAAAAAATCCAAACCATCATGGCCCTGTGTGAAAAAGTGATTGCCCCCCTTGTTAAAACATACTATAACTGTGGTTGTCCACACCTGAGTTCAATTTCTCTAGCCACACCCAGGCCTGATTATTGCCACACCTGTTCACAATCAAGGCATCACTTAAATAGGAGCTGCTTGACACAGTAAGGTCCACCAGAAGATCCTTAAAAGCTACACATCATGCCGAGACCCAAAGAAATTCAGGAACAATTGAGAAAGAAAGTAATTGAGATCTATCAGTCTGGAAAGGGTTATAAAGCCATTTCCAAAGCTTTGGGAATCCAGCGAACCACAGTGAGAGCCATTATCCACAAATGGCGAAGACATGGAACAGTGGTGAACCTTCCCAGGAGTGGCCGGCTGCCCAAAATTACCCCAAGAGCGCAGCGACGACTCATCCAAGAGGTCACAAAAGACCCCACAACAACGTCCAAGGAACTGCAGGCCTCACTTGCCTCAGTTAAGGTCAGCGTTCATGCCTCCACCATCAGGAAAAGACTGGGCAAAAATGGCCTGCATGGCAGAGTTCCAAAGGAGAAAACCACTGCTGAGCAAAAAGAACATCAAAGCTCATCTCAATTTCTCCACAACACATCTTGATGATCCCCAAGACTTTTGGGACAACATTCTGTGGACCGATGAGACAAAAGTGGAACTCTTTGGAAGGTGTGTGTCCAAGTATATCTGGCGTAGAAGGAACACTGCATTTCAGAAAAAGAACATTATACCAACAGTAAAATATGGTGGTGGTAGTGTGATGGTCTGGGGCTGTTTTGCTGCTTCAGGACCTGGAAGACTTGCCGTGATAAAAGGAACTATGAATTCTGCTGTCTACCAAGAGATCCTGAAGGAGAATGTCCGACCATCTGTTCGTGTACTCAAGCTGAAACGAACTTGGGTTCTGCAGCAGGACAATGATCCTAAACACACCAGCAAGTCCACCACCGAATGGCTGAAGAAAAACAAAATGAAGACTTTGGAGTGGCCTAGCCAAAGTCCTGACCTGAATCCTATTGAGATGTTGTGGTATGACCTTAAAAAGGCCGTTAATGCTTGAAAACCCTCTAATGTAACTGAATTAGGACAATTCTGCAAAGATGAGTGGGCCAAAATTCCTCCAGGACGCTGTAAAAGCCTCATTGCACGTTATCGCAAACGCTTGGTTGCAGTTGTTGCTGCTAAGGGTGGCCCAACCAGTTATTAGGTTTAGGGGCAATCACTTTTTCACACAGGGCCATGATGGTTTGGATTTTTTTTTTACCTTTAATAATAAACACCTTCATTTACAAATTGCATTTTGTGTTTACTTGTGTTGTCCTTGACTATTGTTTAAATTGGTTTGATGTTCCGAAACACTTAAGTGTGACAAACATGCAAAGGAACAGGAAATGAGGAAGGGGGCAAACACTTTTTCACACCACTGTATGTTTGTCACATTTTTTTGTAGCTGCTTTTTGTCATTTCACTTGAAGTTAGCACACGCCTATATTCACATTTCTGCAGGGAGAACATACAAACTCCAGGCAGGTAGTGCCGTGGTTGGGATTTGTGGTTGGGGTCCGAATCCCAACACTGCTAGGCAAGAGTGCTACCCACTACACCACTGTGCCACCCATATGCTGATGAGGAGAGTGAAGTCCTACTTTAAAGAGGATCTTCACCCTAGGAACAAAAAAAATTTAAGTCAGCAGCTACAAATACTGTAGCTGCTGACTTTTAACAAAGGGACATTTACCTGTCCAAGGATTCAGCGCAGTCCTCACCCGGGGCCAGTTCTTCACTGGTCTTACTGCCCTCAGCACTGCCATTTTTGGTGTGGGAAGCTGGCTGTGACTCCTTGCGGCTTCACAACAGCCGGCTTCCCACTCCGCAAGGGTGCAGCCTTCTGTGACCTGTAAAGTGTGTCCCAAGAGGCTGTGGGCAGGGGAGTGAACGTCTGCTTGGGTCGTTAGAGTAGAAGAGGGAGCAGGTACCTATCAAACCAAGGTACCTGCCCCCCCCCAAAAAAAAATTTGAACGTGCCTAAAGTTGTAGAGAAGGGTGAGAGGCAGAAAACGTCTCCTTATGGGTGAAGTTCCACTTTAATATAAAAAGTACAATAACCACAGAGATTATGCCAACCTTGGTCCTTCCAGAAGTTTCACATCATCAATATTTATAGAGAAAATTGTAATTATAAAATACATTGATTAGCCTAGTATATTTGCAGCTTCCGTGGCAAGCCAAGTGCCATGAAAATATACTAGTTATAAATGATTAAATGAAACTGTTGTGAACTGACTCTGTATGTTCTATAATTAGAGAATACTTTTAACCACTTTCAGACCGGACCATTTTGTTGGCTTAAGACCAGACCACTTTTTGCGATTCGGCACTGCGTCGCTTTAACTGACAATCATGCGACGTGGCTCCCAAACAAAATTGGCGTCCTTTTTTTCCCACAAATAGAGCTTTCTTTTGGTGGTATTTGATCGCCCCTGCGGTTTTTATTTTTTGCTCTATAAACAAAAAAAGAGCGACAAATTTGAAAAAAACACATTATTTTTTACTTTTTGCTATAATAAATATCCCCCAAAAATATATAAAAAAACTATTTTTTTTCCTCAGTTTAGGCCGATACGTATTCTTCTACATATGTTTGGTAAAAAAAGGGGATAGTTTTATAGCATTTTTAATAATAATTTTTTTTTTTACTAGTACCGGCGGTTTTTATTGTGACTGCGACATTTATGGCGGACACATCGGACATTTTTGTCACATTTTAGGGACCATTGTTATTTATACAGAAATCAGTACTATTTAAATGCACTGATTCCTGTGTAAATGACACTGGCAGTGAAGGGGTTAACCAGGGGGTGGCAGTGTAGGGGTTAAGTGTTCCTAGGGCGTGTTACTAACTGTGGGGGGCGTGGCTGTGTTTTAGTGAACACTGATCTCTGCTCCAATCACAGGGAGCAGAGATCGGTGTCACTAGTTGCTAGGCAGAACGGGAGATGCTGTTTACTTCCGCATCTCCTCGTTCAGCCTTCCCGTGAGACGATCAAGGTTATCCCCGCAGCGATTGAGTCCGCGGGACCCACGACCCACCAGCCGGCGGCAATCTTAAAGGGACGTACCTGTACGCCCTTTTGCCTGTCCATGCCATTCTGCCAACGTACATCGTCGTGCGCCGGTCGGGAAGTGGTTAATAAGCAAGTGTAAAAAAATCGGAACTCCGCACTAACAACTACGGTAAATACACAAATGAAATGCATATACAGCACCTGAGTAGTCTTACCTATCAGAATATTTGCATTTCTGTCCTCCCAGGCCCAACTGCAGGCAACTAAAAAAATTATACCGAAATACAGGAGCCAATCAGAGGGTCCAGCGGACGTGATATCTCTTAGGGCCCGCCAATTGTTCGGGACACAGGCAGAACAGCGTTTTGTTTATAGCACAAAAAATAAAAAACCGCAGAGGTGATCAATCATCACCAATAGAAAGCTCTATCTGTGGGAAAAAGGGACATCAATTTTATTTGGGCACAGCGTCACACGACCGCGCAATAGTCAGTTAAAATAGCATCGCAAAAAATGGCCTGGTCCTGAAGGGGCTGAAGTGGTTAACAAAGATTCAGGAATAGGCAATTGTAAGAGTGACATTTTTGTTGTACCATTGCAGCCTTACCCCTCCCTCAGGGATAGGTATGTGTACTGTTACTTGTATTCTCTGCGTAGGAGCAAGGATGTCAGTGCTGTGTCTGTGGGCCTCTATGGAGGTGGACCTGTCCCCTGCCTGAGATGAAGGCTAATAACTGTAACTGACGCTCTATTAGGGTTGTGGATGGAGGAAGAAACTTTCAGCCAAAAAGCCATTTCATTTTCATATATGTAATCCTCTAGGCTTTTCAAAGAGGACGTACATGATTTTCTTCCTGGCCCCCCTCCTTTTTTAGGTGGGGTAATATGTACCTTTTCAGGGGTCCTGGGGTCCTGCCTTCTGGGAAACTGGCATCACCAACACCAGGAGGCATCGGGTGAGGGCACATTTTTTTGCATGTTTTTTTTGGAGAGGCACCATTGAATAAGCTGCCCTTCACTGTAAAAACATGTCAAAGTAGCTCCTGTACCTTTTTTCGTTTCTTTTTTTTTTTTACGACTTTGGCACGTTTTTGCATGTTCGTACATTTTGTTGCACAACAAAAAGCCGGCTTTCTATGCATGTTTCAGGTTCCACTAAGAATTAAAGTGATATTAAACTTAGCGTGTTTTTTTTTTTTTTTTAATAGCAAACATGTCATATATACCTGCTTTGTGCAGTGGTTTTGCACAAAGCAGCTCCGATTCTCTTTTTTTCAAGTCCCGTCGGTGCACCTGGCTCCTCCCCCTGGAGCAGTGCCCCCTGCTTGCCCTGAGGGCACTGATGCATGCTTGCTCCTGAGCTGCTGCTCTATGCATCCATAAGACACATAGTGCCGCGGTTCGGTCCCCCCTCCCAGCTCTCTCCTTATTGGCTCACTTGCTGTGATTGACAGCAGTGGGAGCCAATGCCCCCCCCCCCCAGAGAAAGCCACTTGCCCTGGGTGCACTGCTGCGTGCTTGCTCCCGAGACGCTGCTCTATGCATCCATAAGACACAGTGCCGCGGTTCGGTCCCCCCTCCCAGCTCGCTCCTTATTGGCTCACTTGCTGTGATTGGCTCCCACTGCTGTCAATGAGCTCCCGCTGCTTACTCAGCCAATAAGGAGGAAGAGTCCCCATACAGCCGAGGCTATCATGAACATCGCTGGATCAGAGGGGGTCAGGTAAGGATTAGGGATCCTGGGGGGGAGCCCTGCACAAAGAAGGTTTTTTTACCTTCATGCATAGAATGTAAGAAGGTAAAAAACCTTCAGCCTTCACAACCACTTTAATGGCATCCAAGTACACATTGTGCATTTCAGCGTGTTTTTGGCACATTTTGAATACGCTCAGGTGTGAATGGGGCCTTTTTTGGCACATTTTGAATACGCTCAGGTGTGAATGGGGCCTCAATCTCTGCCGCCCTGCACACATGCCGGACAATCTCTGAATATGTTTTTTTAAGGGCAATTTGGTTGTTGGGGTAAGAGGGGGAAAAAAAATCAACAGCAAGGACTTAAAGTGGCTGTAAAGTCACTAATCACAAATCCTGACATTCCCTCTTTTACAGGAGGATATACTATGCAGTGTATGTGTTTTTTAAAAATTTATCTGCCTTGATGGATTGAACTTAACATTAGAGTCCTACAATTACATCAGAGTCCCCCTTTACAGGAGACACACGGCGGAGTCTGACAGAGCAGTTATGCGCTGCTAGAGCTCCCTCCCTGACAGAGGAGAAGCTGTACTTCAAAGCAAACCAGCCGACATTAAAGCATTACAAAGTGTCCTGCTTCCACCAGTGAACCCGGAGCTCCATTGGGGACCCTCAATATGGTACTAGGAGGTAGCCGCCATAAGATGAAAACCTCCTCAAAGGTGACTCAGGTACGGGCTGCAGCTAAAATGGCGCCATCTACCTCACACAGCACCTCAGAGCGCTCTAATACACAGACACAGAAGGAGACACTGTTACATGCAGAATCTTCTGGTGAATCAGATATTGAACAATTTCCCTCACAAAACTCTCCACATGAACTTGTAGCTTCCCCAGTGCCTTTAAAGCAATTTGAACGTATGCTGCAAAGAGCACTGAAACAAACCTCAGAGCATATTACAAGTAGCCTTACAAAAGAAATTAGAGAAATTGGCGCTCGTACAGCGGCATTAGAAATTAGAGTGGATGAGGTGGAAATTTCAGCACAAAATAATATGTCAGAAATAGAAAATCTTAAAGAGGAAAATGTAATACTGCAATCTAAGTTAGAAGATTTTGAGAACAGAGACAGACGTTCCAACCTCCGCATCAGAGGTATCCCTGAATCTGTGATCGATTTGCATTCAACCATGACGGCCTTATTCCAAGAACTCCAACCGGCCCTACCCATTGATCGCTTGGAAATGGACAGAGTCCACCGTGCCCTCATGCCCAGGAAAACTGATGGCCCTCCACGCGATATTATCGCTAAATTCCACTATTATCGCACAAAAGAGCAACTTTTGGCTGCAGCCAGAGCTAAAGGCAATCTAACATTCCAAGGTCATGATTACCAGTTATTCACTGACTTATCCCAATTGACTATCGCTAAACGTCGATCGATGAAACCTCAACTGACAGTGCTGCAAAGTCATCATATCACTTATCAATGGGGATTTCCATTTTCCATCCGGTTTACATACCAGGGCTCAAAGTTTACCTGCAGATCCTCAGAAGAATTACAACGAGTATTACAAGATCTACGCCTTGTGGACGATCCACACATCTCTAACTCATCACGAAGGAGGTCAACCCCTTCCACCCCACACAGCTCGTCTCAATCACCGGAGCACATAGAAAACCAACATGCTCACAAGAGAAGCCGGTTAGCCCCCCCTCCGCTGGATCAAGAAAACTCCATGGACTGACCACTCGTCCTACCCTCAGTCTCTTTTGAACCCCTCATTGCTTCACCCACTCTTCCAGACTGTAGTCGCTAAATGTCTGTCACATTGCTGAAAAATCTGTGAAAGTGTATCTAGCATCGGTCCTTATAATCGGTCCCTATAAACCATTTGGTTTATCCTTATGTTATGCAATTTCTGCCTCTTAGGTATAAAGGCATAACATAATGCTGGATAGTGCTGTGTACCCACTCAACATGGGAGGCCATTCCCTAATATATATATTGGCTCCATCCTTGAAGGGTATTGACTATTTTTCCTTAATCAATCTAAATTTACTGCACAATCCAGTTATTTTATTTTTTTTTTTTTCTTTATGTATTCTAACTTAGTTTTTACTCGCTTGAACATTACTAAGCGAAGGTATTAAATGTATTCAGTACATAGGCTGTTTTACCAGATATAGCTCAGCCCAAGTGTTTTTTATTTATTTATGTATGTATATGTATATATATATATATATATATATATATATATATATATATATATATATATATATATATGTGTGTATATATATATATATATATATATATATTATATATATATATATATATATATATATTATTTTAAAAAAATTTTTTTTTCTAAATCCCGCTTCCTGATCATTTTGTTTGTGCTACTTAAACACATACCTGTATCTCCAGGTAGTTATAGGTCCACTTGTTCATTTTTTTTATTTTCTTTTTCAGTTTCCTATGCCATTCCCCATCCTTATACCCACAATCCTCTCACGGATTTCCCCAACTATACCCTAATATAAGTTATAATATTACACTCCAGAGTACTGATCTTATTTACCTCCCAGTATAATCAACCAGAGATTTTGTCCTGACATTATTTTTATTTTTTTTTAATTTTTAAAAAAAAAATTGTTTTATTTAGCCGAGCTGGCTACATCCCTATACATCTAGATGATGTTTTTTTCATAGGGCTTGTCCTCTGTTCGGGCAGTTTCGTGTGTCCCAATGTGCCTCCCTCGTTCGCCCACAAATATTATGTGGACGATTGAGGTCGGCCCCTTTTCCCCTGATGGGGAGATTTCTTCCTCATCACGGGTAATTCTTGATATTTATCATAATCTAATGTTTACAGTATTATATCTTACTACTTATGTTACATGTTTTTCTCTTCTTACAGTTCTTCCCTGGTCCATCTTCATCTTTTCTTTTTTCTCGTTCAATTGGATTGATCCATTCAGCCAAAAACCTTTGCATACTGGTAAGAAGCATCACTTATATCATCTACCATGGCACCCTTAAACATTCTTTCCCTGAATGTACAGGGAATTAATGTGCCGCAAAAACGCACTAAAGCGTTCCGTTTCTTTCAAGCGCAGAAAGCCCATATAGTTTGCCTACAGGAAACCCACTTTACAGTAGACTCCACACCCAAATATATGAGCTCCTCTTATCCACAAATTTTCACGGCCTCAGCTACCACTAAGAAACGTGGAACCCTTATAGCTTTTCACCGCTCTACCCCATTTATACTCAAATCAGAAATCAAAGATCCCGAAGGGAGATATATTATTCTCACAGGACATATTATGGATACGGCAGTTACAGTTGTGTCCTATTACGCCCCAAACAAACAGCCTACATTCTTTCTATCTCACCTTCTACAAGTAGTATCCACGCACAGGATGGGTACAACGATTGTGTGCGGAGACTCAAACCAGGTCCTCCTCCCATTTCTAGATAAATCCCCATACTCTCCACCGAGAAGCCCAACCAAGCAATCTTTCTCACAACTTCTCTCGAGATATAACTTAGTTGATTCTTGGAGAGAACATAACCCAGCAAAAAGGAAATATACTTACTACTCGCATCCCCATAAAACCTTTTCCCGAATCGACCATATACTCCTAACTGTTGGTATGTTACCAGAGATCCTTTCATCAAACATTATACCCATCCCTTGGTCAGACCATAACGCAGTATACACTACCATAGCGTCTACTATACCTAAATCACACGACTCATCATGGTACCTCCCTGATATTTTGCTAAAAAACCCATCTCATTGCCTTATATTTGACCAAGCCTTAAAAGAATATCTAACACATAATACCTCCCCTGAAATTTCTACACTGACTCTCTGGGAAGCACATAAGCCAGTACTACGCGGAATATTCCAACGCCAATCTGCAATGTTTAAACGTGAGCGAAAAATTCTCGAACGCAAATTGGACTTAGAATATAACACTGCCTATGTAAATTTCCAAGATAATCCCTCTTCGACCACAAAAACTAGATTAGAAAAGGCCCGGTTAGAATATGATCTCTTTCTCACAGAAAACGCGGATAAGTCCCTGCGACGTTCTAGACACGCCTTTTTTATGAAATCTAACAAACCGGACACCATGTTGGCGCGTGCTCTTAATTCTAGGCATAAACAACCTAACCCTATCCGACTCCAATTGTCGAAGAATAATTATACCTGTAATCCGGTTAAAATAGTACACAAATTTAGATCCCATCTAGCTTCCCTATATTCGGAAACAACAGAATTTAATCCTTCTGAAGCCGATGTCTTTTACTCTCATTTAAAGCTCCCTGAACTAACCCAGACCCAAAATTCTCTTCTTGAAGAACCTATTTCAGAGGTTGAGGTAGTAAAAACTATTAAAGAACTAAAGCAAAACAAAAGGCCAGGCCCAGATGGTTTTTCAGCCATATATTACCATACTTTTGCAGAGATCCTTTCTCCACTCCTAACCAAAGCTTTCAATACAATATTAGAAGGATACTCATTTAGACAAGAATCGTTAATGGCAATAATCTGCATGATCCCAAAACCAAATTCTGATAGCACATCCTGCTCAAATTTCCGCCCCATTTCACTTTTAAACCTTGACATTAAAATTCTAGCGAAAATTTTGGCATCCCGCCTCAACAAAATCATAGGTAACCTTATTCATCGTGACCAGGTAGGCTTTATGCCTACTCGCCAAGCTAGTGACAATGTGCGTCGAGCAGTACTCTTGGCGCACATTGCCAAAACTCGCCGCATTCCCTCTTGTTTCCTTTCCCTAGATATCAGGAAAGCTTTTGATTCGGTTTCTTGGCCCTATTTGTATCACACTCTCCAGAAATGGGGTTTTGGACCCCACTTCATTAAGTGGATATCAGCACTTTATGATAGACCTCAAGCATATGTAAAATATGCAGGCTATAAATCTGACTCTTTCAAAATAGAAAGAGGCACACGTCAGGGATGTCCACTTTCCCCACTTTTATTTGCCCTTTTAATAGAACCCCTTGCACAATATATTAGATTAGACCCAACAATAACCGGAATAGAACTAGGAGGCTTCCATCACAAACTCTGCTTGTTTGCGGACGATATTTTACTATTCTTATCATCTCCCCAAGTCTCTGGTCCCAATCTATTACCTATCCTTAATAGGTTTGCCAATATATCCGGATTAACAATTAACCCCAAAAAATGTTTAGCACTGAATATATCCCTTCCTGACAGAGAAAAAGACATGGTAAAATCAGCACTTCCTTTTACCTGGGCGGAAAAAACAATCCCATATCTTGGTATCAATCTAACAGCTTCTATCTCAGATCTCTTTTCAGCCAATTACCCATCTACTCTGAGAAGAGTGACTGATTTAATGAAACAATGGTCTCACCTTCCATTATCTTGGCTAGGTAGAATTAATACTATAAAAATGACAATTTTACCTAAATTACTATATTTGTTCAGAGTCCTGCCGATCCCAATCCCAGCATACTTTCTTAGACTAATTCAGAAAAGGGTAACGACATTTGTATGGGGATCTTCCAAACCTCGAATCCCTTCCCAAACATTATGTCTTCCTAAGCCTTCTGGTGGCTTGGGTTTTCCCAACTTTGCGTTATATTACAAAGCGGCCCATATTGCAAGCTTACCAAAATATCATGCAACACAAGAAACCCCTCTGTGGGTGTCAATAGAAGCAACTGAATGTGATCCCTTATCCGTCTCAAACCTTCTATGGCTTCATCCTAAAGATCGCATTGGTCTACATAACCCTATTACTAAACACTTCTTATCCCTTTGGGATAGGCTTAAAACCAAACACAAATTACTATCGCCACACAATCCTCTCCTCTCCTTCCTTAAAAATCCAGCTTTTTACCCAGCATGGGTCTTCCCCAAGTCATTCAAAGTCTGGGCTTCTCTAGATGTTTTAAGATTACATAACTTCGTTACGTCCTCCAACATTATTCCTTTTCAAGATCTCCAAGAGACTTTTGGGTTACCTCCCTCGGAAATATTCCGATACCTTCAGATTAAAAATTTTTTCACACCTTATACAAATACAGACACACCACTTGATCAACTCACAAAGTTTGAAGCCACATGTAAAAAGGACCCACATGCCAAGAATCTAATTTCCTCTCTTTACTCTCAGTTACTAACTGCACCCAACTCGGACAAACCTTCTTATGCTCAGAAATGGGAGGAGGACCTTGGGCGTACAATAACTGCTACAGAATGGTCAGATATCTGGTTGGCTACTAAAACATCCTCTCCTAACGTTTTAGCGGTTGAAACCAATTATAAAGTTTTGACCCGATGGTACCTTGTACCTTCCAGAGTTGCTAAATACTCTTCATCCTGTTCAGCCCTTTGCTTTCGCGGCTGTTCGGACTTGGGTACGCAAATGCACATCTGGTGGGCCTGTCCTATAGCTCAAACCTTCTGGAAGGAAATATTTTTAATTGCCTCCAAACTATTCAAAATACCAATGCAACCAGACCCTACTACAGCATTACTTAATCTTAAACCAGTATACCTGACACATATACAGTTTAAGCTTTTTGTCCGGCTCCTTACAGCTGCAAAGCAAACTCTGGCGAAAGCATGGAAATCTCCTTCTTTGGTGGTAGCTGAGTCAAAACATAGAATGAACAACTTCATGATTCACTCTAAAATGGCTGCCATAGAACTTAATCAAATTCCAAAATTTGAAAATATGTGGCGCCCATGGGTTAATTTTTTCGCACCTTCATCCTTTGATAAGTCAGTACTCCTGCCATGGTAGTTGATTACATTTGATGGAACTCAAACCTTACTAATCCCCACACTGGCTCTCGGATCAATCCAGTAAAAATTCTTTCCCCCTCTCTTTTCTTCTTCCTTTTCTTTCGCTATTTCCTTTCCTTCCTCTCCCATCCCCCTCATTGATTCTTGAAGCTCATTGTTACTAATGATGTATCTCATCCGCATTACATTGGAAACTAACATGGTAGAAATAGAGGGATACCTTTTGATAAAATGTATTGGTTCTAAAATCTCTACTTCAAGTATCCTTATTTATTTATCATATTTTATTTTATGTTTTATATTCTTATCTACTTCTGTAATAATTGAGCTTCATTCCTTATGTTAACATGTATCTATTAACATGTATGTTAAGCTTTTTACTTTGAACTTAATAAAAATCTTTTGACAAGGAGCATCAAAGCCCCCCTATAAATGAGTCCTCCCATCCGCACAGAGTCCCCCAGTCACACAGTCTCCTCTTTACATCATTGGCTCCAGCAGAACATCAGAGGGCCAGAGGTGGAGGAGATCTGGAGAAGGTGGACCTTTGCCTTCTCCTGGATGCTGTGGGAGGCACTGCATGCCTCCTGCTCTTGATCAGAGTCCTGCGTTGCCATGGTGTAGCCAAGTTGGACGCCATCAGCAAACCAATAAAGGACACCATTTGTCCTGGTTGTAGAGCGTCATTGGCCACCATCACCACAGGAATGAATGACGCTGTGCGTCCTAGCCGTAGACCATCACTGGCCGCCATCACTATTGCAATAATTGTCTCCTGCCATCCTGGCCGTAGAGCGTCATTGGTTGTTATGGTGCTGGTGGCCGGTCTGCCCACACCACCACACCATGGCAACTAATGTTGCTGATCCAGGGTAAACTGAGTTAAATGCTTGCAGCTAGGGATGAGCTTCGAGTTTGAGTCGAACTCGTGTTCGACTCAAACATTGCCTGTTCGCCAAACAGCGAACAATTTGGTTCGCTGCAAATTCGAAAAGCTGCGGAACACCCTGTAAAAGTCTATGGGGTCTATGGGCGCTCCCCCCCCCCCTCTTTTTCCTGCGGCCTGCCAGGTTGCGTGCTCGGATAACGGGTCTGGTATGGATTTTTGGGGGGAACTCCATGCCAAATTAAAAAAAAAATGGCGTGGAGTTCCCCTTAAAATCCATACCAGACCTGGAGGGTTTGGTATGGATATTTGGGGGGAACCCCATGTCTTTTTTTTTAATTTGATGCAGCGTTCCCCTTAATATCCATACCAGACCTGAAGGGCCTGGTAATTGAATTTGGGGGGAGCCCCACGCAATTATTATTTTTTTTTTTATCAATGACTTTCAAGGACTGTTCTCTGTATTGCCAGGAGCTGACAATTCATTACACCCGTGAGTGCTTTTTAATGACTTTTTTCCTTCATAAATTACACTTTTTGCAAGGACAGTTCTAAGCACGGGAAACATGCGCCCCTTCACAGGCATACTATAGACACCCCCCAGGTACGAAATTTAAAGGAATATTACACTTTTATTGTTTCACTTTAAGCATTATTAAAATCACTGCTCCTGAAAAAAATGACGTTTTTAAAACTTTTTTTTTGCATTGATACATGTCCCCCTGGGGCAGGACCTGGGTCCCCAAACACTTTTTATGACAATTACATGCATATTAGCCTTTAAAATGAGCACGTTAGATTTTTCATGTTCGAGTCCCATAGACTTTAACGGTGTTCGGATGTTCGAACAAATGTATTGCCTGTTCGCATGTTCTGGTGCGAACCGAACTGGGGGGGTTTTCAGCTCATCCCTACTCGCGGCACCTCGGGGGTACCCAGACGGCACCCTGGTTAAGAAACGGTGAGCTAGGCTTTCCATCTACTTCAATCACAATATAGATGATACAAGCAATCTGTGCCAATGATGGCGCTGCAATACAGAGAAGCACAAAGCCTCAGTACAAGCAGATGCAGTAAGACGCACTTCAATAGAGAAAGTTTTATGGGTTCCCGTTTTCCGCTTTAGCTGGAATCATCATAATCTATCGGTGAGATTATAGACAGACGGGGGAGCAGTACACAGTCTGCACGCTGAGCTGGGATCTGCATTAGAAGTAATGTAAGCCGTGTCGTAGCCAATAATCTCCCCAGTGCAGGCCGGTGACTCAGTGATTCCAGAAGTACAACAGCAATGCGTCACGTCTCCCTGTATATCTAATGAGCTCCTAATATTCCATCACACATTCATTGCAGAACAAACTATATGGGTGGGGAGCATAGGAGGTCACCTAGACTATCAGACATACAGACAAGACAACGGTAAACATCAGCTGCAAAATAAATGTTTTCTTCAGTTCTTACTTTTGACTTTTTAACTTAGAGCTGGCCATACACCATACAATCTGATTGTACAATTATTTAGTTTTACCAAAACTTTATAATATGGGGACAAACCTAAACAGCCCATTCTATTAGTATTAAATCAGACAGGCCCTTGGCCTATATAGGCCAAGGGCCTGTCTGATTTAATACTAATACTATAGTTCATGGTAGATTTAAGGCCGTCCATACACTGTGCAATCTGATTGTGCAATCATTCCTTTACATCTGTCATCAACTATGTAGTGCAAGGCCCTGCCTGATTGGATATTACTTGAATTAAATGTTTAGGTTTAACCTCCTGTTGCATATTTTTATGAGGACCCACCTAAACAATCTAATCTGTATGCAATCAATCGGGTCCTTGCATTACATAGCTGTTGGTAAATCTAAAGAAGATTGTATAATGTATGGCAGGGGTCTTCAAACTACGGCCCTCCCAGTTGTTCAGGAACTACAATTCCCATCATGCCCAGTCATGTCTGTAAATGTCAGAGCTTTACAATGCCTCATGGGATGTGTAGTTCTGCAACAGCTGGAGGGCCGTAGTTTGAGGATCCCTGATGTATGGTCATCTTAAGCCTGGCCCCACACTATACTTTAGATTTACCAAAAACTGCGTAATAAGAGGACAATATGAAAAATCTATTCAATTAGTACCAAATTCAAAGGCAGGCCCTTGCACTTGCTGGTAGCAGGGCCAGGACAAGGGGTGGACAGGAGGGACAGGCAGGACCATTTTTAAGGTAGGGCAAAAGGGGCAGCTGCCCTGGGCCCCATCATTGTAGTGGGGCCCAAAGAAGCTGCCTCATACTTGCCAACTATGCCAGTTTAAATCCCCTTGTCCCTTGAAGTTTTAGTCCTGTGCTGTGTCCCGATATCTCAATGTAAACTTCTGTTGCTGCTGCCCAGCTCTGCCCTATTGCCAGGTTCAGATGACCCTGTGTTTACATGTAAATAACCTGCATTGATATGTAAATACTGGTGGCAATAATATGTAAACAGTCGTTGACCCCGGCATTGATATGTAAATAGAGGCAGCATTCATATGTATATCATGTCCCTCTGAGGTCACATCCATCATTACTTCTGTTGAATGCTGCCCACTGGGAGGTAAAGGGGCATGCTTGAAAGTCCTGCCTACAACTGTGGTCATTAAGCCTAACATCAACCTGTTCTGCAAAAGTAAGCAAATTGGGGGTAGAACCCTTCTTCAAAATAATATGGTGCCACAGCACCCTGAATTATTGGTTCATGTGAATACGCAGGCAGTGAGGAGATGTGCTGTAACCTTTAGCAAACAATCAGTGAGCAGTAATAATGTGCCGTAACCTCTAACAACCAATTAGTGAGTGGTATAAATGTTCTGTAACCTCTAGCAATCAATCAGTGAGCAGTATTGATGTACAGTAATCTCTAGCAACCAATCAACAAGCAGAAGTCATGTGCTGTAACCTCTAGAAAATAACAGTGAGCCATAATGTGTGCTGTAACCTCTAGCAGCCAGTCAGTCAGCGGTAATGATGCACTGTAACCTCTGGCAACCAATCGCTGCCTGATCTGATTCAGTAAACTGATTTTGAGTCTAGCTGCTATTAATTGTATGTCTCAAAGCATGTGGAGAGCGAAATTGCATTAAAGAGGGGGGCCCAAGAAAATGTTTGCCCGGGGTCCAGTCAATATTAAAGACGGCCCTGGGGACAGGTGCCCTGGGCACAGCTAGAGCAAGGAGGGCAGAGAACAGACACAGGGCAGTAAAACCCCATTCTATGGCATGCATTAACAGTGGGGGAGGGGTGCAGTTCTGCATCTTTGCCCTGGATTATATTGTAGGTCACTTAAAGCTCTTCACACACGTTACAACTGATTGTACAACTGCCATAAATCTACAAATAAGTCTGTCTGTCCGATCAGATATAGACAGATTGGCTAGTTAAAGTGATTGTAAAGTCTAATTTTTTTTTTCTATAAAAATAACAAACATGTTATACTTACCTGCTCTGTGTAATGGATTTGCACAGAGCAGCCCCGATCCTCCTCTTCTCTGGTCCCTCTTCTGTGCTCCTGGCCCCTCCCTCCTGTTGAGTGCCCCACAGCAAGCAGCTTGCTATGGTGGCACCCGAGCCGCAGCTCCCTGTGTCCATTCAGACACTGAGCTGTGGTCTGGCCCCGCCCCCTTTATCTCCTCATTGGCTGACTGACCTTTGATTGACAGCAGTGGGGAGCCAATGGCGCCACGCTGCTGTCTCAGCCAATGAGGGGAGTCCCGGGCAGACACTCCTACAACATGGCTGGATCTAGGTAGGCCTCAGGTAAGTATTAGAGGGGCTGAGGGGGGCTGCTGCACACAGAAGGCTTGTTATCTTAATGCATTAAGATAAAAAAAACGTCTTCCTTTATAATCACGTTAAGGAGGGTCCTCATATTACATAGTTTTAATAAATTTAAAGCTCAGCACAAATGTTACAATCTGATTGTACAATCTATTTTAAATCTACCAACAACTATGTAGTGCAAGAGCCTGCCTGACTAGCTACAGATTGATTGTATAGTTAAAGTGGTATTAAAACTGTTTAATTAAAATAACAAACATGTCATACATACCTGCTATGTGCAGGGGTTTCGCACAGAGCAACTCTGATCCTCTTCTTCACGGGTCCCCCAGCAGTGCCCCCAGAGAAAGACGCTGCGTGCACACTCCAGAGTCGCTGCTCTATGCATTCATAAGACACATAGAGACGTGCCTCGGCCCCGCCCCCTGCTCTCTCCTCATTGACTCACTGGCTGTGATTGACAGAAGTGGAAGCCAATAGGAGGAGGGAGAGTTCTGGGACAGCTGAGGCTATCGTGAACATCACTGGATCAGAGGGAGCTCTGGTAAGATTTGGGGGGGGGGGCTGCTCTCACGGAAGGTTTCAGCCTTTAGAGCCACTTTAAAGTGATACTAAAGTCTCTTTTTTTTTTTAAGTAAACATAACAAACATCTTATACTTACCTGCTCTGTTGCAGTGGTTTTGCACAGGGAATCCCAGGTCCTCCTCTTTTCGGATCCCACTTCAGCTCTCCTGGCTCCTCCCTCCTGTCGAGTGCCTCCACAGCAAGCAGCTTGCTATGGGGGCACCCGAGCCGCAGCTCCCTGTGTCCAATCAAACACAGAGCCCGGCATGGACCCACCCCTCTCTCTCCTCATTGGCTCACTGACTTTGACAGCAGCAGGAGCCAATGGGGCTTTGCTGCTGTCTCAGCCAATGAGGAGGGCGAATCCTGGACAGCCGAGTCTCTAGTGCAATTGCTGGAGAGAGAAGGTGCCCAAGTATGTATTAGGAGGACTGAGGGGCGGCTGCTATACACAAAAAGGTTCTTTATCTTACTGTATAGAATGCATTAAGATATAAAACCTTCTGCCTTTACAACCACTTTAAGAAGGTCCTCATATTACATTGTTTTGGTAAACCTAAAGTAGATTGTACGAAGATTTTACAATCAGGTAATATATTGTTCAGCCTAAGGGCTTGTTCACACATGAGGTTGGGGGGGGTGGTCAAATCCTATGATTAAGCTGTGCTTTTACCTTTTTTTTTTTTTTTTTAGCACATGATTAGAAAAAAAGGGTGGGCTCAGGGTGCAGAGCACTGCGCCCTGAGCCAACCCAGTTGTGTGACAATAGCGAATTGATATTCGCTATTGTCTTCCTGCTTCTCCTCCTGGCCAATCAGGAAGGGGGTCCTGAGACCCAATTGGCCAGGGAGTCTTAGGATGGGAGGAGACGCAACGGCCCCGGATCTTCCCTCGGCAAGCTGGAGCGAGGCGCAGCATCGGCCTCCTAAGGTAAGGCCATTGATCGCCGCCAACCGTCTCCTGTGGGGGGGGGGCACTGATCACCGCCATCCGTCTCCTGTGGGGGGGCACTGATCACCGCCATCCGTCTCTTGTGGGGGGGGCACTGATCACAGCCATCCGTCTCTTGTGGGGGGGGGGCACTGATCACCGCCATCCATCTCCTGTGGGGGGGGGGGCACTGATCACCGCCATCCATCTCCTGTGGGGGGGCACTGATCACCGCCATCCGTCTCATGTGGGGGGGCACTGATCACCGCCATCCGTCTCATGTGGGGGGGCACTGATCACCGCCATCTGTCTCATGTGGGGGGGCACTGATCACCGCCATCCATCTCATGTAGGGGTGCACTGATCACCGCCAACCGTCTCCTGTGGGGGGGACACTGATCGCTGCAATCCATCTCCCGTGGGGAGGGGGGGCACTGATCGCTGCTGTCTATCTACCGTGGTGGGGGGCAGGTTTGTTTGCCCCCCAAAATATTGAGCACCAGCCGCCACTGCCCCCAACCACTACCCCTTTTAGCTGCAGAGGTAACAGCCAGGGGTGAAAGCAAGCTGTGGCCGAGATGCTTTGCTTTGCGGCTTGGTAGGAATTATACCGCCGTTGCTTTCGGTGTGAGTAGCGCCTCCCAAGTGTGACCCCTTTCAAATGAAAGGGGCTGCTCCTCATTTAAATTTAACAAAGCTGTGTAATATGGGGCCAACCCTATACAAGGGGGGAGATTTACTAAAACTAGAGAGTGTCTGTACTGTCTACACCCAATAAAAGCCTATTGTTCTAAAACTAGAGAGTAAAACCTGGTGTTCTGCACAGTAACCAATCAGCTTCCAGGATTTATTGCCAAAGCCTAAAGTATAACTAAAGGCAAAAAATGTTTTAGTATTGTATAGAGTGGAGATGGATTGGAACCCCTGTAAGTTTGTATTGCTGTCTGTGCCCCTGTTAAGGAGATGCATCCCCTCTATTTGTCTTGTCTACCATTATCATTGAAAATGAAAGAGAAGTTACCCAAATTGTGGGTTGTCCCCAGAAAAGAAATAGAGGGATAATCTTCCAATGGGGACACTAGTTCCGGTGACCTGGGGGTCCCCAAAAAACTCCCTTCATTTGGAGGGATTTCCTGTCACTTCCTGTTGGGCTGTGGGAGAGGAAGTGAGGGGAAATCTCTGCAATGGGACACAGATGGTGAAAAAGTCTGACAGCAGTTATAACCCTCCATAAGGCCCCTTTCACACTGGGGCGTTTTTCATGCGGTGCAGCGCTAAAAATAGCGCCTGTTCACCGCATGAAAAAAATCCTGCCCCTTTAACTCCAGTGTGAAAGCCGGCGGGCTTTCACACTGGAGCGGTGCGCTAGCAGGATGAAAAAAAAAAAAGTCCTGCTAGCAGCATCTTTGGAGCGGTATAGGAGCCGTGTGTTCACCGCTCCTATACCGCTCCTTCCCATTGAAAAGAATGGGAGACCGCGGTAAAACCGCGGCAATACCGCCGCAAAGCGCCGCTACGGCGTCGCTCTGCGGGGGTTGTTTAACCCTTTTTCGGCCGCTCGCGGGGGGTAAAACCGCACCGCGAGCGGCCGAAAACCGCGGTAAAAACGACGGTAAAGCAGCGCTAAATATAGCGCTGCTTTACCGTCACCGCGGCTCACCGCCCCAGTGTGAAAGGGGCCTTAGGGCTCATGCACACTGCAGCTCAAAAAAAAAGCTGCTTTGCAGGTATTTGAGCTTTTATTTCAGCTTGAAGAAACTTGTGCTTTTTTGTGTTTCTTTGCATGTTTTTATTGAGCTTCTTTGAGCTCCTTTAAGCTTCTTTGAGCTTTTTTAAGCCTAATGCGGCGTACACACGGTCGGAATTTCCGATGGAAACAGTCCAATGGGAGCTTTTCATCGGATTTTCCGACCGTGTGTATGCCCAACGGTCTTTTTCCGACGGACTTTGGATTGAGAACCTGTTCTCAATTTTTCCGACGGAAAACCTTTCTATTGGATTTTCCGATCGTGTGTATGCAATTCCGACACGCAAAATTCCAACGCATGCTTGGAAACAATTCGATGCATGCTCTGAAGCATTAAACTTCCCTTTTATAGTGCTGTCGAACGTGTTTTATGTCGTGGTGTTATTGACCGTCGGAATTTGGTGTGATCGTGTGTAGGCAACACAGCTTGAGCGGAATTCCGTCAGAGTTTTTTCCGACGAGAATTCCGATCGTGTGTACGAGGCATAAGCATTTTTTTTTTTTCACAAACCCTCCCCTCGGCTAATTTTTCCTATTTTTTTGTGTTTTTAAGCTTCTTTGAGCTTTTTCACGCTTTTTCGCACATCTTTGTCAACTTTTTGTGCTTAAAAACTCCCCTCAAAAACGTGAGTTTGGTGAGGTTTTTATTCTACCTGTAAGAACATATGCCTGGTAAATCCTGAACGCGCCATAGTGTGCATGGACACATTGGATAACACGTAGGGGTGTTTTCAAGCAAAAAATGAGAGCTCAGTAAAGCTCAGAAGTCTGTAGGAGTCGTTTGTGATGCAGCGTGTATGAGCCCTAAAAAAAAAAACTTTTGCCTATAATTCTACGTTAATTGAACAAGCTGAAGGTAAGAGCTGATTGGCTGTCATGCACAGCTGCACCAGAGTTTGCTCTCTCCGGTTTTAGTAAATCAACCCCAATGCAATGAATTCCCATCCAATCACACAGGACTTTACATTATAGTGTTAATGGTACATGTAAAGGAGATTGTACAATGTATACGGCCAGCTTAGGAGAACTGCAATGCAGGAAAATGTAATGACATGGGCAGTGGGCACAGTGCGATGTTCTCACTCCAGTGATGTGTAGAAGGATGAACCCGATATTTACTAATCAGCTTCATAGGGAAATATATTGTAACTTTCCTCCTATACAGTCTGGGGGCCATTCACTGAGGACCAGATCTGCATTCTCCATTGACAGACATGGGACTGTCGTTTCCACATCCTACTGGGAATAAATATCCTTATCCTTGTTAAAGATATACATGGGGGGGGGGGGGGGTCTATAGGAGTATTATATGGGATGATATCAGTTCTCTATATGATATTACTGGTGGGGGGGGGGGTATATAGGAGTTTTATATGGGATGATATCAGTTCTCTATATGATATTACTGGGGGGGGGGGGGGGGGGGTCTATAGGACTTTTATATGGGATAGATGTCAGCTCTCTATATGATGATATTACTGGGGGGGGGGGGGGGTTATAGGAGTTTTATATGGGATGATATCAGTTCTCTGTATGATATTACTGGGGGGGGGGGGGGGGATTTTTGGGGGGGGGGGGGGGGGGTTATAGGAGTTTTATATGGGATAGATATCATGATATTACTGGGGGGGTCTATAGGACTTTTATATGGGATGATATCAGTTCTCTGTATGATATTACTGGGGGGGGGGGGGTCTATATGACTTGTATATGGGATAGATATCAGTTCTCTATATGATATTACTGGGGGGGTCTATAAGAGTTTTATATGGGACAGATGTCAGTTCTCTATATGATATTACTGGGGGGGGGGGGGGGTCTGTAGGATTTTTTCTATGGGATGATATCAGTTCTCTGTATATCACTGGGGGGGGGGGGGGGGGGGGGTCTATATGAGTTTTTCTATGGGACAGATGTCAGTTCTCTGTCTGATATTACTGGGGGGGGGGGGGGCTATAGGAGTTTTATATAGGATGATATCAGTTCTCTGTATGATATTACTGGGGGGGGGTCTATAAGAGTTTTATATGGGACAGATGTCAGCTCTCTATATGATGATATTACTGGGGGGGGGGGGGGGTTTAGGACTTTTATATGGGATGATATCAGTTCTCTGTATGATATTACTGGGGGGGGGGGGGTCTATATATGGGATAGATATCAGTTCTCTATATTATATTACTGGGGGGGGTCTATAAGAGTTTTATATGGGACAGATGTCAGTTCTCTATATGATATTACTAGGGGGGGGGGGGGTCTATAGGACTTTTATACTTTTATATGGGATGATATCAGTTCTCTATATGATATTACTGGGGGGGGGGGGTCTGTAGGATTTTTTCTATGGGATGATATCAGTTCTCTGTATATCACTGGGGGGGGGGGGGGGGGTCTATAGGAGTTTTTCTATGGGACAGATGTCAGTTCTCTGTCTGATATTACTGGGGGGGGGGGGGGGGCTATAGGAGTTTATATGGGATGATATCAGTTCTCTGTATGATATTACTGGGGGGGGGGGGGGTTATAGGAGTTTTATATGGGATGATATCAGTTCTCTGTATGATATTACTGGGGGGGGGGGGGGGTCTGTAGGACTTGTATTTGGGATGATATCAGTTCCCTGTATATCACTGGGGGGTCTATATGAGTTTTATAGCAAGTATCAGACTTTATCGGTGCCCCCGATGTGACATGACTGCAGAGCTCTGCATACAGTCGGGGGAGTCGGGTGACACAATGATGAACAATACTGCAGTGTAATATACAGGAGAGGAGAACACCGTCTCCGATTCTCATACACACCCAGCAAAGACATCATTCCCCGATGATTACAGGGGATACATGGGGGGGGGGGGGCACACAGGGAAGAACGAGGAATGAAGATAGAAGGGAGAGGAGGATGCCGTGGGGGGGGGGGTGATTTAATAAATCTTAAAGCAGATTGTACAATAAGATTGTATAGTGTGTGTCCCCCATAAAGCAGATTGTACAGTGTGTGGCCCCCATAAAGCAGATTGTAGTGTGTGGCCCCCATAAAGCAGATTGTACAGTGTGGCCCCCATAAAGTTTGGCTGTGGGTCTGCAGTATTCAGGGGATAATCTGCCTTCTATGGGGGGCACATAACATCTCTGGAAGTTACTGAAGTCAATCAGACGTGTTCAGTTTTCAGGGGAATTTTCCTTTAGTTTAGTAAATGTGTTCAAATTTACTTTGCAAAAATCATCCAATCACATGCAAGAAAAAAAAAACGGTATTTTTTTTCCTTGCACGTGATTGGATGATAGAAGACAGCAGAGCTTCACCAAGAGAAGGGACAGTTCAGTGATCAGTCCGTCTGTCTTCAGACAATGAGCCCCGGAGACGTTATCTGCTCATAGGATTGGCCGCCGATCTCCTGCAGACCCCCCCCCCCCCCACACACACACATTGTAAGGTGTCCATACATTATACAATCTGATGTATGGGGGCCAGAGATGCTTTACATTTCCTTTCTGATCGATCTCCCGCAATAGGAACAGTTGATCGATAAATGACAGCCCATTCAATCGATACGACACAACCGGGGAGCACATTTTGATCACTAGTTATGATCTTAGGACACAATTTGCGAGTTATCGATCGTATCGTCATCATCATGCAATTTCATAATCTGAAAGTCGATTGTTTTCTTGAACAGAGTATCTCAGTACTGCCGATCAATGCTTAACGATCAATAATATTCCGCCCCGGCCGATCGAGTCAGTGTGATCAGATCCGATCGGAAAGGTAAGTTGGGATCGGATCGTGCACATGATGGGATGGAATTATACAATCACAGCATACATGGCCACTATTAGATGCAGCCTGGCTCATAGATCGCACAGTGTATGGCTCCAGCCATCGCACACAGCCACACACCCCCCCTTCATCCAATCACCCCCAGAGGCCGGCCGCTCACCGTGCTCCAGGTGATCCCTCACCGCCTGCAGCTGGCTCTCGGTGGCGATGTCCCCGATGACGATGAGCAGGTAATGTCTCTGAGGATCCCACCTGGCGGCCGAGGCTGCAGCAGAGGCCGAGCGCCGCTCTCCGTGGTGCTGAACCTCCAGCGCCGAGCCTGCTGCGCCCGTCTCCATAGCAACGCCGAAGGCCTTCGCACAGCCCGCCTCGGTCTCCATGGAAACGTCCGGGAGGCTGAAAAGGGAAGGGAGGGAGCGCGCTCGGGTTCTTAAAAGAAGGCTTGGGCGTCGCTGATTGGTCGAGACGGCCTCACCAGGGCCGACGCTAGAAAACGGGGCGTGACTAAAAGAGAAAGCTTAGCTCTTATTGGCTGATGAGGGAAAGCTTAGCCATCCTTCATGGGAGGGAAGTTGCCAGTGTTAACCTCTGAGGTGACGAGGGTAGGAATTTTTTTTGCAGTGTAATTTCTGCAGTCATGGTGTTCCTCAGAGGATTTACTTCAACACTAAATTGTGGTTTTCTGATGTCATAAAAGTCACAAAATAGTCACATAAATCAAAACACTGCATACAGGTAGTGCCGACACTTTTTCAAAGTGTGCGCTATTCTTGTAAATTTAGTTTTTCCCAGAACTGTAACTGAGTTTTGGGGTTAATTATTCTAGGTCATTACATTGGCATCAGTTTGGCTGGGCTGTACTGGAGTTCTGCCTGGTCATAGGTGAGGTGAGCACCTGTGACAGGCTGAGAACACAGTCTGGTTGGACGTGTTAGGTACCAATCTTTTCCTGGAGCCAATCAGTGGGCGCGTCTGGCCCCGATGTGTATTCCGGGAAGGGGTACTTAAGGTGCTGAAGTCACGTGTTAGGGGCTCTCGCGTCTTGTTGGTTCTGGTTCCGGTCCTGACCAGCCCCGTGAGGGGTCTCAGTCCAGGAGTGTCGGCTGCCCCCTTAAGCCTGGTCGTCCTGACCAGTCCCAGAGGCCCTCATGGTCTGGGGTGGGGATCCATCCGTTTCCAAGCCTCGGAACTGGCTAGTTTGAGGCGCAGTAACTGAAGGAGGATTCTGAAGTGTCCCGGTGCCCTCTCAGGATTGGAGAGGCCCATCAACTCGACAAACGACCAGGGGAGGTCTCTTCGGAGGAGGGCCACGAAGCTGGCTGCTCGGTAAGAGCCTGGGAGCTGAGCTGTATGGACACTAGTTGAATACGCATTTCCTACGGTATTGCCGGATCGGCTGAAAGATACAGGCACCATAGGAAAAGTTCCTAACCCATCCTTCGGTTACAATCAAGTCTGTGGCAGAGACTTTGCTAAGTCCAAATCACTTGTTGGCTGCTAGATCTACAAACACGGGTTTATCCAACAGTGATTTATCCAGTTGCGAGTAGCTACTCCCTGGATCATCTAGAGAGACATTTATCTGAATGTCAGCAGTTCTAAAGTACCTGAGCTTTATCACCCCTACCCTCTATTCCCAACTGAGAGACTGTGTTCTGTTTCAACGTTTTTTTGCAAATAAAAATCCTCAAAAGGACTTTGAGTGTCAGTCTCAGCAATTACTGGGTATCAACCCTGGGAACCCCTAGACAAAAGCAACGAGCTACAATGAGGAGGTAATCGGTAAGCCAGAAATCCATAGCCGCCCCGCAGAGGGTTATTGGCGCTACATACAGATTAGAGTTAATATCATAGGAGTGCGTGGAGGGTGTGCCTGGGCACACCTTAATCACTACCTACGGGGCTGATTCAACCTACTGCCCGGACTTCCCCTGTGTTGCCCCCACCGCAGTGCTACTGCATAGCTCCCAACTGTCCCTGATTTCGAGGGACTGTCCCTGATTTGGAGCAATGTCCCTCTGTCCCTCATTCCTCCTCATTTGTCCCTCATTTTGGTCTGATCTATATAGTTGTATATAAAAATGCACTTTGTATCTATCAAAAAGTGTTTCCCAGTGCTAAACCTTTCATCTGATTCCTAAATTGCTGCATTTGTAAATTCCAAAAAACAATATAAAGGAATAATAGTGGTAAAGAAAAGCACTTGTGGGTTTAACTAATCTTGTTTTTTTGTACAATTCTCCTTTAAGGGGGCGTGGCAAGAGGTGTGTCCTATGCCTGCATACTTTTTCTGATAGGTGTCCCTCGTTCCCATCTCAAAAAGTTGGGAGGTGTGCTACTGGCTTCTCTCCTTTCCCCCTAGCTGCTGCGGGGGATGTTTCAGGATGGAGAGCGGGGGAAGGGGCTATTCAATAAGCATACCTCCCAATCTTTTGAGATGGGAATGAGGGACACCTATCAGCAAAAGTATGCAGGCATAGGACACACCCCTTGCCACGCCCCCTTAAAGGAGAATTGTACAAAAAAACAACCTTGCTTAAACCCACAAGTGCTTCTTCACAGTAAGAGCTGTGAAAATGTGGAATAGACTCCCTCCAGAGGTGGTTCTGGCCAGCTCAGTAGATTGCTTTAGGAAAGGCCTGGATACTTTCCTAAATGTACATAATATAACTGGGTACTGACATTTATAGGTAAAGTTGATCCGGGGGAAATCTGATTGCCTCTCTGGGGATCAGGAAGGAATTTTTTTCTCCTGCTGTAGCAAATTGGATCCTGCTCTGCTGGGTTTTTTCAGCTTCCTCTGGATCAACTGTGGGTATATTTTAATTTAATTTAATTTAATTGGGTATACGGGATAGTATGATATTGTTTTTTTTTTTTTTTTTTTCATTTATGGTTGAACTAGATGGACTTGTGTATTTTTTTCAACCTGACTAACTATGTAACTATGTATTTACTATGCTTCAGTTTGTGAATGAACAGGAAGCCGCTCAGCACAGAGCACGTCCCATTCATCAATCATTCATAAATATTAATCAGTGTTTGATCAGCAGCTATCAAGCACAGTATATAGGGAAGGCCGTATAGTATATATACTGCTGTTCAGAGTATATAGTGCCTGGGGGTCCCCACACCATTTTTTTTGTAAATTAAGTTCCCCTAAATATCCATATCAGACCCAAAGGGCATGGTAATGGACTGGGGGGGACCCATGCCGTTTTTTCCAATGATTTTCATCTATATTGCCGGGACCCGACAATACATTACATCCGCGAGTAGTTTTGAATTATATTTTTTTTCCTTTAGAAATGTCATTTTGCTGTGGTATTGTTCTAAACATGGGAAAGATGCGCCACTTTACAGACTAAGGACACCCCCAGGCACGATATTTAAAGCAATATTTCATTTTTATCGTTTCACTTTAAGCATTATATAAATCACTGCTCCCGAAAAAAAATGCCATTTTTAAAACTTTTTTTTGCATTGATACATGTCCCCTGGGGCAGGACCCAGGTCCCCAAACACTTTTTATGGCAATAACTTGCATATAAGCCTTTAAAATTAGCACTTTTGACTTTTCAAGTTCGTGTCCCATAGACTTTAACTGTGTTTGCCTGTTTGCATGTTCTGCTGCAAACCGAACCGGGGGGTGTTTGGCTCATCCCAAGTGAGCAGCAAACAGCTAGGGGTCTCTTAGCAACATATTGGGATGTTTCCAATCAGGCTTCATAGGGTACATAAATGGCCTACACCTATAGCAAGGGAATTGCTGAACTTTGGTCAAAGCCAGGCATGTACTGGCCATAGGGACTATCGGTAGTTTCCCGGTGGGTGTCACTACCGGGCCGTGGCCTCTCTGCAGCCGTGCAGCGGGCAGCACGGGAGAGCCGGGCGGGTGAGAGAACAGAGAGATGACATCATCTCTCACCGCCCGCCTTGCATCACCGCTGTTCCACCCTGATGTAAGTGGGATGTTCTCTTGGGACTCTGATGCAAGGGGGGTTCTCTGGGGACCCTGATGTGAGGGGGATCTCTGTGGACCCTGAAGTAAGTGAAGGGCTCTCTGGGGACTCTGATGTAAGGTGGGCTCTCTGGGGATCCTGATGTAAGGGGGCTCTCTAGGTACCCTGATATAAGGGGGGATCTGTGGGGACCCTGATGTAAGGGGGCTCTCTGGGGACCCTGATGTTAGGGGGGATCTCTGGGGACCCTGATGTAAGGAGGAGGCTTTCTGGGGACCCTGATGTAAGGAGGAGGCTCTCTGAGGACCCTGATGTAAGGGGGAGGCTCTCTGGGTACCCTGATGCAAGACTGAGGCTTTCTGGGGACTCTGATGTAAGGGAGACTCTCTGGGAACCCTAATGTAAGGAGGTGCTCTCTGGGGACCCTGATGTAAGGGGGGGGGCTCTCTGTGGACCCTGATGTAAAGAGGGGCTCTCTGGGGACCCAGATACAAGGAAGAGGCTCTCTGGGAACTCTGATGTAAGAGGGGAGCTCTCTGGGGACCCTTATGTAAGGGGGAGGCTCTTTGGGAACCCTGATGTAAGAGGGGGGGCTCTCTGTGGACCCTGATGTAAGGAGGGGCTCTCTGGGAACCCTGATGTAAGGAGGGGCTCTCTGGGGACCCTGATGTAAGGAGGGGCTCTCTGGGGACCCTGATGTAAGGAGGGGCTCTGTGGGGACCCTCATGTAAGGGGGGCTCTCTGGGGACCCTTATGTAAGGGGGGCTCTCTGGGGACCCTTATGTAAGTCATTCATTCAAATCATGTCATTCTAAAGGCGTCTGTAATGTTGGAATGCATCTTTTTCTCGAAATAAAGAGTTAAAAAAAAAAGCTGTTTTTTATGTTTTTTATTTTTTTTTGCGCAGTTGTGTATAGTTGCGTATAGTTTATATACTGTTTTTGTGCGTGTTTGAAAAATTAAAGTGGGCCGGTCTGGATGAAGTCCAGGGCCAGATTTTTGTCCCAGTCCAGCCCTGGTCAAGCTACATCTATATACCTACAGACCTCTCTTGAAGTGGTTCTAAAGACAGAAGGTTTTTTACCTTTATACATTTTATGCTTTAAGGTAAAATAAACCTTCTGGGGGCAGCTCCCCCCCCCCAGCCCCCCTTTATACTTACCTGAGCCCCATCTCTATCCAGCGATGTGCATGAGGGCAGCGGCTCTCCCAGGTCTCTCTCCTCAGTGGCTCACACCAGGGCCATCTTAAAGTGGTTGTAAACCCCATTAATGAAATTTGACCTGGGCACATATACAGTACCTCACAAAAGTACCTCACATTTTTGTAAATATTTTATTATATCTTTTCATGTGACAACACTGAAGAAATGACACTTTGCTACAATGTAAAGTAGTGAGTGTACAGCTTGTATAACAGTCTACATTTGCTGTCAACTCAAAATAACTCAACACACAACCATTAATGTCTAAACATCTGGCAACAAAAGTTAGTACACCCCTAAGTGAAAAAAATGTCCAAATTGGGCCCAATTAGCCATTTCCCTCTCCGGTGTCATGTGACTCGTTAGTATTACAAGGTCTCAGGTATGAATGGGGAGCAGGTGCGTTAAATTTGGTGTTATCGCTCTCACTCTCTTATATTGGTCACTGGAAGTTCAGCATGGCACCTCATGGCAAAGAACTCCCTGAGGATCTGAAAAAAAGAATTGTTGCTCTAAATAAAGATGGCCTAGGCTATAAGAAGATTGCCAAGACCCTCAAACTGAGCTGCAGCACAGTGGCAAAGACCATACAGCGGTTTAACAGGACAGGTTCCACTCAGGTCCATGATCGACCAAAGAAGCTGAGTGCCCATGCTCAGCGTCATATCCAGAGGTTGTCTTTGTGAAATAGACGTATGAGTGCTGCCAGCATTGATGCAGAGGTTGAAGGGGGGGGTCAGCCTGTCAGTACTCAGACTATACGCCGCACACTGCATCAAATTGGTCTGCATGGCTGTCATCCCAGAAGGAAGCTTCTTCTAAAGATAATGCACAAGAAAGCCTGCAAACAGTTTTCTGAAATAAAGCAGACTAAGGACATGGATTACTGGAACCATGTCCTGTGGTCTGATGAGACCAAGATAAACTTATTTGGTGTCAGATGGTGTCAAGCGTGTGTGGCCACAACCAGGTGAGGAGTACAAAGACAAGTGTGTCTTGCCTACAGTCAAGCATGGTGGTGGGAGTGTCATGGTCTGGGGCTGCATAAGTGCTGGAGTTACAGTTCATTGAGGGAACCATGAATGCCAACATGTACTGTGACATACTGAAGCAGAGCACTATCCCCTCCCTTTGGAGACTGGGCCACAGGGTAGTATTTCAACATGATAACGACCCCAAACACACCTCCAAGACGATCACTGCCTTGCTAAAGAAGCTGAGGATAAAGGTGATGGACTGACCAAGCATATCTCCAGACCTAAACCCTATTGAGCATCTGTGGGGCATCCTCAAACGGAAGGTGGAGGAGAGCAAGGTCTCTAACATCCACCAGTTTCGTGATGTCGTCATGGAGGAGGGGAAGAGGACTTCAGGGGCAACCTGGGAAGCTCTGGTGAACTCCATCCCCAAGAGGGATAAGGCAGCGCTGGAAAATGATGGTGGCCACACAAAATATTGACACTTTGGGCCCAATTTTGACAATTTCACTTAGGGGTGTACTCACTTTTGTTGCCAGCGATTTAGACATTAATGGCTGTGTGTTGAGTTATTTTGAGGGGACAGAAAATTGACACTATTATACAAGCTGTACACTCACTACTCTACATTGTAGCAAAGTGTAATTTCTTCAGTGTTGTCATATGAAAAGGTATAATAAGATATTTACAAAAATTTGAGGGGTGTACTCACTTTTGTGAGATACTGTATCTGTAGTATTTACATATCTCTCTCCAAATCTCTGAGTGCTGTGTCTTTCTGCTGCTCTGTTCTTCTGTGATCAGCAGTCACTTCTGATAAGTTCGCTGACACATAAGATAATAGCAGCTGAAAATTTGTGTCAGGGAGGGAGCTTAGAGGTAGATAAGCAGAGAGCTTGTCTATTCACAGCACAGCTCTGCATCTTCCTTCATTTCTCTGCCTATGTGGTGTGGGGGCGTGTGCCTTTCCTCCAATCAGCTCACACACAGTGTAAGCCCAGACACTTCTCCCATTACTGGAAGAGGAAGAAAGATTTCCAATAGGATCTTCACTTTCTAAATAATATAGAAAGGGGAAGACTGCAGAAATACATGTAAAACTTATGTAGGGAGATTTGTTTAATCTCTGTGTATCATCTGAGGCTGTTCACTTCACTGGGTATAGGAGAGGGTTTACATCTACTTTAATGCATGATAATCTTGCATTACATCATATTTGCCAACTATCCTGGATTTCCTGGGACAGTCACGTTTTTTTCTATGCTGTCAGGCAGTGCCCTTGAACCTGTACTGTGCCATCCTGATTCCAGTACCGTGCCCTTCTGATTCCCCCGCTCCTGTACTGAGCTCACCTGCCTGCCCCCTTTGTACTGTGCCCTTTGTGTTGATAATGCTGGCCATACACTATACAAAAAATCGTCCGAAACTCGTTCATTTGGACAGTTCGTTAATTTTTCGGCCAGTTAATGGGCAGAAATTGGTAATCGGTTGTGACGTTTTTGAGCCAAAAAGAACAAAGGACAAGTTTGGAAATTTTCGAATAAGTTGAAAGGTTTATGTGTTTCTCGTCCAAACTGTTTGCACTAGGTATATGTGAAAAAACAAACAAAAAACAGATTACTTTATGCCCATTGAACAATTTATCGGTCATTAAATGAGGGCACTATCATTTGCTCTGATGGCTGAGTGTTCGTTTTTTTTTTATTTAATTTGAACGATTTTTCGTATAGAGTGTGACCAGTATTAGTCTTTGAATAACGGCATGTTTTTTTATTGTTTACATTTGATTTTATTGAAAGTACTAATAAATATATGTTTCATTCTATAAGCATGAATATTTATTATACATCATTAAAATTATTTTAGTAACATTTATGGGTTTCAACAAACACATATATTACATTTCATGTGACAATTGATTCTTCCACTTGACATGTTTTGCTGAACTTGTTACACAGCTTCTTCAGGAGAATATACATCAATCTAAAAACCAGTAAAAATTCATAAGAAATTTGTACTGATTTTACATAATTAAACTTTTTTTGTAAAACAATACATACATAATTATTTCATTATTTTATACAAAGATCAATTATAAACAAATTATTTCATTACATTGTTGCATCCAGCAGAGTGTGACTGCCCTGACGTTAATTTATTACATTAATTATTATTTTTTTACTGCTTTTTAGATTGATGCATATACTCCTGAAGAAGCTGTGTAACACATTTGGCGAAACATGTCAAGTGGAAGCATCAATTGACACATGAAATGTGATATATATGTATGTTGAAACCCAAAAATTTTACTAAATAAATTTTAATGATGTATAATAAATATTCAGATACTTTTTAAACATATTTTGTGTTTACTCGCACCTTTAAAGTCCCCCAAATTCTCAATTTTTTTTCTCTATTCAATATTGGGATGTGGTGCCAATTTCTAAAACTAAATAGTAGTGCTGTTATATTAAAGTCAAGCACTAATGTAAAAGAAGAAAAGCAATTACACCTACAAAATGTGTAATACCAGAATACTGTCAGAATACGGTGTCACTGATGCTGTCTGTGAAAAGCATACTGTTTCATAACACCATGTACAGCTTAAAGGGGAGTTCCAGGCATTTTAAAAGTCAGCAGCTACAAAAAGTGTAGTTGCTGACTTTTAATAAACAGACACTTACCTGTTCCACGGTCCAGCGATGCGGCCGAACGGGGTGTCGCTCCTCTCCCCCTCCTCTTCGCCGGCGCCTCCATTGCCACTCAGGGCACCCGGCCGTGATAGCTTTCGTCTTCACGGCCGGGCAAGTGCTCCCGGAGTGGATAGGCGATCTCCTGGGACCTGTCACGTGGCACAGGAGATCGCCTAGAGGGAGGAGTCACCTAGGCGGTTCCTGGGCTGAAGGAGGAAGTTGGACAGGAAGTCCCCCTCCTAATGAAGCCCCCACTCCCCCCCCCCCCAAAAAAAATTACATGCCAAATGTGGCATGTAAGGGGGTGAGGAGTGCTTAAAGCGGAAGTTCCATTTTTGGGTGGAACTCCGCTTTAATGCAGTAATAAACCCAAAAGCAAAAATGTATTATATTGCAGCTTGCCAATTCTTAGATGTGATGGCTGTATTGGTTTCTTTTTATAGGCTTTCTTTCCTTTATATTCATATATTGACCTGGTTAGTGAGTCTGTTGTTTTTCAAAAGAGCAAGCTGTCCTGCAGACAGGGCCGCCATCAGGGGGGTACAGCCCATACACATGTAAGGGGCCCCAGTTACCGCACTTTTATTTAAATATTCTTCATTCAGAGCTCCAACATTGATTCCTACCATAGCAACATCACTTGCAGCAACACTTGCATTTGGCTTTTCTACATGTTGTTCCAGAGCCTCTATCTTTGCTAAGCCCTGAGCGTGTGTGAAGGAGAACTCCATGGCAGACTGGGCTTCATGTAATTCCTCCCTAAGCAGTATTATAATACGCTCGTTCTCAGCCTCTCTCTGATTCAAAGAGGCAATGCAATTTTCTCTTTGTTTACATGTTTCCTCTATTTCATTCATTTTCTGTTCCAATACACATTTCACTAATTGATCAATGTGATCACGAACATTTGCATCTGCCCTTGCAACCATTGGTAATATATTCTTAGTTACACTTTGTACCTGCTCCAAAAATTGCTTTCTCTCAGCATATCATTGGCATTCTTTTGCTATAGCAATGTCTTTCATTTTCAATAACATGCATACAGCATTGGCCATCTTTGCTTTCCTGACTTTTTTCCAGGGCTCAAGTCCTGCGGGAACGCATGGGAACGGAGTTCCTGTACTTTTTCCACAACAGGAACTCAGTTCCCTTTAGCAGCTGTGTCCTGCAAGACTTCGAAGTATGCGAGCTGTGTGGCAGGTGCTACACCAGCAGCCGCCGACACAGCTCGCAATAGTAAGTAAAGCACACCAGGGGTGGACTGACCATTCAGGCATTGCCAGTAGGGGGCCCCATGACAGCTTCCGCTTCAATCTACCTGTCAATCACAGCTAGCTGATGGGTGGATCAGGTCCCTGCTGCTAAGAGATTGTGTTTAGTCAGACCTCTCATGATGTGCTCCTCCCCGCCGGCCCCTCCTGATTTTCTGTCTCCTCATCCTCCCCCCCCCAGTCTCCTGCATACTTGCTCTGTGTGTCCCGCTGAATCCCCCCCCCCCCCCCTTCTCCTCTATCTTCAGTGCCATATGATAAGAGAACCCAGAGGAGGAGCACAGCTATTCTGCTTACAGGACATGCAGGGAGAGAGGTGAGCTGAGGGAGGAACATCAGTTTGAGGTGGTAAGCTGAGCACAATACCTGGCAAAGTTTAATGCCAGGAGGGAAGTTTATGTGGAAATATGTGAAGGGTTGGAATAGCAGCGAGTGTGTGTTGGAGCCCTGCAGAGTTTGCAGCCCCCCCAAGCTAACATACATCTCCTAAGCAGGAACACATCACTATCTCCCCAAGCATTCTGTCCAGATAATGTGCAGTTCATTTATGACCTTTCCGTTTAAACCCTGTGTTATCCAAACTCTGTTCAATGAAAAGTGTAAAACTCACCACATAAACACTCTATATACAAAATAAAATTCCCCAATAAAGATCAGAACATGATGTTCACATTTGCATGGAAGCACAATTGAATGAATGCTGATTATTCAGAGAATTACCGTATTTATGTTTATTGAGGATTGTTTTTTTTATGTACTAACAGTTAAGCTTCATACACACAATACGAAAATTGGATGAAAAATACCACTTTTGAAGCTTTCGTGCAAATGAGCGTATCATTTTATTTTTTTTGGTGGGGGAGTGGATCTTGGGTGGGAGTTCCCACACTTTTTTCCCCAGGACTTGACCCCTGCTTTTTTCAAAGACTTTTATGTTTTATCTGATCATTATGAATATTACATTGTCTCAATAACTCATCAAATTGGTGCGTTAAAGCGTTTTCTGCCACAGTGCTGAAATTAACACAGGCATGTCTCTTAAGAAAATCTTCAATAAACCTCCATTGGATATGCTAAGTTCACACTGAATCTTGTTTAACCAGTCTATACAACAGTTGCTTACACAATGCACACAGACAGAACACAGATAAAAAGCTGTTTAAAAGCTAACTTTTACTTGTCACAAGGCAGAGCACACTCTTAATCAATGCTCTACTATTACCACTGACTTTAGCCCTATTATCTCAGAACGCAGGCCACATTGAACTTCTATTGGAATAGAGAGCTATTTCACTCTCACGTGAAGAAAAAAATAAATGAATAAACTAATAAAAATAAAAAAATCTCTATTTCTCCCACTTTCTCCTCAAAGATGTCTGGTTTATCCTGTCAATCTGCAGGCTACATCAGATAACCAAGGGTGATCAGCCCCTCACTTGCCAGCACACTTGACCAGATACACAGGCCTAAAACAATTTGCATTAGCAATACAATAAACGTTAACACATACACATATACCAGCCAAAAATCTCACCAGGTTTTGCGGTCTGCTCACTGATGAAATATTTCATATAACTTTCAGGACCACTCACGCAGGGCTTTAGAATTCACGAACCAGCGTGAATCTTGTCCACAGTAGAGAAGGCTTTCAGTTCTGGGTATAGTTGAAGACTCATTAGCTTTATAGGGACTCAAGACAAAAATACATTGGGGTTTGGGTTCTGTGCAGAAATAAATTCCACACGCCTTCTGGGGTGCCAATTGAAATAAATTCTAAAATAAATATTATAGAGCATATAACAAAAGAACATCAAATATACTTGTTGCAAGGCTGTCCTCTATATATTGTCTCGTCAGCTGGGTTCAAAAATGGTAAAAGAGAGCCATGAGGCTCAGAGAACCATCAGGCACGAGCCAAGAGCAGAAAAGAGGGACGATTTCCCTTCTGTGTGCACTTTTTACACATTCATTCAGACCCACTCGTAACCACACCCCACTACCCTCCTGTTCAATGAGATATTGCCAAGAGGTAGTCTTTTTAATATATTATATTTCTGTCCGTCCTGCTGTATTGGCCTCCAGGGGAAGTTCTTAGCTTGACCTTTGATCTTCTGTAGCAGGACATTCATCAATCATCTTGTCAGCCATGGTCCTTTTTGAAGCTTGCTTGCAGAGCGTCATCACACCAGCCGGTCAGGAGCCAAGCTTTTGTTCAGCCATGCTTCTTTCAGATGAATATTCTTATAAGCTACAAAGCATTTCTGTGCAACTTGTTACATTCCAGACAGCCCCCAAGAATGCAAAGGTTTGGTATAGCCGTAGTTCATATTTCAAAACCTCTTGTATTTATGAAATAAAACATGTTGCCTTCCAACACTTGTGCATCATCTTTAGAAGAGACTTCCTTCTGGGACAGCCATGCAGACCAATTTTATGCAGTGTGTGGCGTATGGTCTGAGCCCTGACAGGCTGACCCCCACCCCTTTAACCTCTGCAGCAATGCTGGCAGCTCTCATATGTCTATTTCCCAAAGATAACCTCTGGATATGACATTGAGCACATGCACTCAACTTCCTTGGTTGACTGTGATGAGGCCTGTTCTGAGTGGAACCTGTCCTGTTAAACTGCTGTATGGTCTGGGCCACCGTGCTGCAGCTCAGTTTTAGGGTCTTGGCAATCTTCTTATAGCCTAGACCATCTTTATGTAGAGCAACAATTTTTTTTTCAGATTCTCAGAGAGTTCTTTGCCATGAGGTGCCATGTTGAACTTCCAGTGACCAGTATGAGAGAGTGAGAGCGATAACACCAAATTTAACACACCTGCTCCCCCATTCACACCTGAGACCTTGTAACACTAACGAGTTCCAGACACCGGGGAGGGAGAATGGCTAATTGGGCCCAATTTGGAAATTTTCACTTAGGGGTGTACTCACCTTTGTTGCCTGCTGTTTAGACATTAATGGCTGTGTGTTGAGTTATTTTGAGTGAAATTTACAGTTATACAAGCTGTACACTTCACTACTTTACAGGGGAAAAAAACGCGCTAACCCAAATAGACACAAAGGAAAAAATTAATGAGATAAAAAATTAATAAATAATAAGGACTAAACCAGGCTGCAGAATAGTGAGATAAACACAATATATAATGCAAGGAAAGAAAACTGCACCAAGTAAAAAATAACTACTATTAAAATCCGATAAACCGGATAGAAATAGATACCCAATTTGCATTGACAATAGGTGTGTTTCAGGAAGTTTTGACACTGTAATCCAATGTTGACGATGGATACCCAATTTACATTGTCAGTGAAAACACAATATAAAATAAATTAAATTAAATATAAAACTCTAGAGGATAATTAAAGCGGTAGTAAACCCGCTGACATATTTTTTCATTTTTATACACCTGTAAGGGAAAAGGCATAATGAGCTAGTATGCACCGCATACTAGCTCATTATGAAATACTTACCTTAGAACGAGGCGTCGGTAACTCACCTGGTCCACGCCGAGGTCGCTGACATGTTGCCTCGGCGTGTCTTCCGGGTATCGCGGCTCCAGCGCTGTGAGTGGCTGGAGCCGCGATGTCGTCACTCCCGCGCATGCGCACGGGAGACTTCATCCCGGCAGGGTTCGGATTCTGCCGGCCTTTCGGCCGAGAATCCCCCCTGCGCATGCGCCGCTGCAGTCAGCGGCGCATTGCACGGGGAATATCTCCTAAACCGTACAGGTTTAGAAGATATTTTTTTTACCTGCAGGTAAGCCTCATTATAGGCTTACCTGTAGGTGAAAGTGCAAAAATCGACTTTACTTCCACTTTAATACAGGTCAAGATTATCACTAGAAATGTCCACAAGATAAAGTTGCTAATTCAATAAGTCCTCATTCCAGTGAAATAAGATCATATAAGGATAGTGCTTTCACGCCACACCGCTGTGCTCCACATCAAAGAGGGTGCCACCACCAATATATAGGCTCCTTACCAGATGGTAGATAGAAACCGACACTCAAATTGAGCACTAGGCAGAAATCCTGATGCTTAGAGGGGACACACACCTCAAGGGATAATATCCAGGGATTGTCCACTCGGTACCATATACTCCAGGGAAGACACAGCGTGATGAATATAGTAATGGTCACAGCACTCAGCGGTGCATCTGTGTAAGACACTCTATACAAGTTCGTCTTCAACATTTCATACAAAGGACTTGGTTCCTTTACCGAAAAGTTTGTAATGCCTAATAACTTTCCAAGTTCATTGGTGCCACAGTGAACAATGTGCTGCTGCTGCTTGTCATACAGTTGTTTAACCATAATATACTGTCCCAAATAATGCATTACCTGTTTTATGGTAAATGTGTCTCCTTTTGCTCCTGCTGTGTGAAGGAGCTTCAGTAATGCAGGCTGAGGTCGTACCTCATTCCCATCGCTGTCTATCCTGCTATGAGAAGAATGAAGCCCTAGCAACTGCTGCGAAGAGGTAGAAGTTGACATTGTGGCAGTGATAACTGATTGTAACAGTACCCTAAACGTGTCCAACAACATCCCCTAACCACCGCATTGTTACAATGACGCTCGCCTCTTGCCTCAAATATATATTGGTGGTGGCACCCTCTTTGATGTGGAGCACAGCGGTGTGGCGTGAAAGCACTATCCTTATATGATCTTATTTCACTGGAATGAGGACTTATTGAATTAGCAACTTTATCTTGTGGACATTTCTAGTGATAATCTTGACCTGTATAAATTATCCTCTAGAGTTTTATATTTAATTTATTTTATATTGTGTTTTCACTGACAATGTAAATTGGATATCCATCGTCAACATTGGATTACAGAGTCAAAACTTCATGAAACACACCTATTGTCAATGCAAATTGGGTATCTATTTCTATCCGGTTTATCGGATTTTAGTAGTAGTTATTTGGCGCAGTTTTCTTTCCTTACTTCACTACTTTACATTGTAGCAAAGTGTAATTTTTTCAGTGTTGTCACATATAAAGCTATAATAAAATATTTATAAAAATGTGAGGGGTGTAATAACTTTTGTGAGATACTGTATATAATATAACCTCTAGTAAGCCTAATGCCGCATACACACGAAGGGAGTATCCCGCGGGATTGTCCGCTGGACTCGAGTCCGCCGGACAATCCCCTCGTGTATGGGCCTTCGACTGACTTTTTTTTCCCAAAAGTCCGGCGGACTAGGTTTTAAGTTTTGTTTTAAAATTATCCGCTGGACTTGGCAGTCCGGCGGACAATACGGTCGTCTGTAGTATGGTCCGGCGGACCAAAAAGGACGCATGCTCAGTAGCAAGTATTTTTCTAGTCCCGTCGTACGTGCTGTACGTCATCGCGTGAACCGCCGGACTTTTAGCGTGATCGTGTGTGGTCAAGTCCGTCGCTTTCAAGTCCGCCGAAGCCCAGGTGGAAAGTCCGGCGGATTGTCCGCTGGACTAGGTCCGGCGGACAAAGTCCCTTCGTGTGTACGCGGCATTAGTTTACCCTAAGCAACCCATTCTAATTAACTCCTTCTTTCATTTCTCCTGTTAACAAATATTTTCCTACTGATATTTTTTATCATTATTTCCATTTCTAATTATTATTGTTTAAACTTTTTTCATTTTATTTTTATTTTTATTTTTTTTAAAGCCTTTCATTTGTTTGTATATAGCTTTGAAAAGCTTTGTACCAAAAATCAAAATGTTAGTGTTATTTTAATTGGGGAATATGGTAGAAAAAAAATGATACAAAGTAGAAAAAAGCTTTCATTTTAGTTTTGTTATGATTTTTTTTTCTATGGATTGCATAAAAAAATAAAACGAGTTTAGCAAGCACAGAACAATACCGAAAAAAAAAAAAAAAATCAACCAACCACATACAATGGTCCAAGTTATAAGGAGTAATGATCACCCTGTGGCTGCAGTGTCCCTATGGATAGCTTTACAGAGATTTCACAGACATATTTTCTCATTACTGAACAAAATACAATAACTGAAAAGAAAAAAGACTGTGTACAGCACATTATGATAAATTATTAATATTTCAGATTGTTTGTGACAAAATCAATGGAATATGTTACTTCTTTTGAATCATTTAGCAATTGTCACAGTAAATATTTACTTTTAGCCCCCTTGGGGACCTGTGTGTGTTTCTTTAGGACTGGGTTCACACATGAGCATGCATCGGCTCACGGCAGGAGTCCGGTGCGTCCTCGTTCACAGTTTCAGGTCCGATTTCAGCCTGAATGTTTGGCTGAATTTGGACCTAAAAACTGATCAAAAGATGCAAATCGCACCGGAGCCGCCATGGAGCTATGTGAACCGGCTCCATAGAGACCCGGTCACAATCTCCTGCTGTGCGAATTGGATGCGGGGAAAGTGTGAACCCAGCCTTAGCCTGTCATAAAGCTCCTACAGGCTATGATGCAGCTTGTACCAGTAAGATAAGCCAGTTTATGTCCAAAGACTCCAAACCCACAAAAACATTTACATGCACAATCCACAAAAAAGTGAATCATTAGTGTTATCATAGTATGACAGACTGCCGTGCTCCAAACCAGAACTTCCTACACAGTTACATAATTAGTCAGGTTGAGAAAAGACACAAGTCCATTTAAAGCGGAGTTCCACCCTAAAGGTGCCACAATTGGCACCTTTCAGGGGGGAGGGGGGTGCAGATACCTGTATAATACAAGTATCTGCACCCACTTCCGTATAGCTGCCCCGCCCCTATCTGGAGCTGCCCCGTTGTGTCTTGGGAAACACAGTTCCCAGGACACAGCGGGGACCAATAGAGGCGCGCAGCTCGACTCGCGCATGCGCAGTAGGGAACCGGGCAGTGAAGACGTTGCGTCTTCACTTCCTGATTCCCTGACAGAGGATGGCGGGGGGGGCAGCCGAGAGACGAGCGGTCTCTCGTCACATTCTGCCTACACCGCTGGAACCTGGAACAGGTAAGTGTCCATTTATTAAAAGTCAGCAGCTGCACTATTTGTAGCTGCTGACTTTTAATATTTTTTGTGCGGGTGCAGCTCCGCTTTAAGTCAACCAATTTAACGACTTTAAGACCAAGCCTTTTTCTGACATTTGTTGTTTAAAAGTAAAAATCCGTATTTTTTTGCTAGAAAATTACTTGAACCCCAAAACTATATATATATATATATATTAGACATGTGCAATTCGTTTCGTAACAAATTGAAATCCGCCCTAATTTTGCATCTTTCCGACATTCGGATGCATCCGAATGTCCGCATAAAGAATAACAAATTTCTACTAATGCAAAAGAAATGATAGCGAATATAACAAATGAATTAGACATGATTTGGTCATTCGTTAAAGCTCTAATGAATCAAAAGGTCAACTCAAAGTAAATCTTACTCAGCTGATTGATTTTGTGCTGGAGGTTGGATTACTGGCAAAGTGCATTCCTGAGAACTGACTGAGAAGGGTTTTGTATTGTATTTGAGCCGAGGAGAAGAGATATTGTCATTGTGTGTATTAATAGATTCGAAAAACAAACGACTTTCCAAACTACGAATCATTATCACGAATATATATACATACATAAAAATCGAATTTCAACTAATATGAAAGAAATTATATCGGATATAACGAATGAATTCAACATGATTCGAGATTCAGTATAACGAATATCGACACTCTACAGAAATAACGAATTATACGAAAACGAATTAACGTAACGAATATAACAGAATGAAATTATGTATTTTATGAAAGAATGAAACAAAACAAAAACAAAATTTTCCGTTGTGCACAAGTCTAATATATATATATATATATATATATATATATATATATATATATATATACATTTTTTTCTTTAGCAGAGACCCTAGAGAATAAAATGGCGGTCATTGCAATATTTTATGTCACACTGTACGTGTGCAGCGATCTTTTAAACGCAATTTTTTGGGGAAAAAAAAGAAACAGTAAAAGTTAGCCCAATTTTTTTGTATAATGAGAAAGATGATGTTACACCGAGTGAATAGATACCTAACATTTCATGCTTTAAAATTGTGCACGCTCGTGGAATGGCGACATACTACTGTACTTAAAATTTTTACAGGTTACCTGTTTACAGCTACAGAGGAGGTCTTGCACTAGAATTAATATTGCTCTCGTTCCAACGATCACGGCAATATCTCACATGTATGGTTTGAACACTGTTTACATATTGGGACGCGACTTATATATGCGTTTATTCCTGAATGGGAGCTCAGAGAGATGGAACCTCCATATTTTGAATGTAAAATCTTGAAGGACACTATTCCACATTTTCACCGCTCTAAAGCCCCATACACACGGTCGGACTTTTTCATGGATTCTGTCCGATCGGACAATGTTGTTGAAAAATCAGACCGTGTGTATGCACCATCGGACAGTGTACGTCGGATTGTCCGACGGACAAAGTCTTATCTCCTGCTGGAAAGATTTGCCGACAACACGGTCCGATCACACCAAATCCGATCGTGTGTACGGTTGTCCGACCGGACAAAGTGCTACGCATGCTCAGATCACATTACAAGACCAAAGCTATTGGCTACTAGCCTCTACGTAGTCCCGTCGTAGGCAACAAACGTCACCACGTTCAGAATGATCGGATTTTCCGACAACTTTGTCCGACCGTGTGTACGCAAAACCAACATCAGACAAAGTATGACGGACAGGATCCGACCGACCTGGTCCGCGGATTGTCCGACCGTGTGTATGGGGCTTTACTGTTAAGAAGCCTTTCCATATGTGAAGGTAAAAATCTCTTTTTCTCCAGACATAAAGAGTGCCTAATTACAAGTGATTGCATCTTAAAAAGATAAGAATATTTTTGAGACATTCATATTTTAACCACTTGCCAACCGCTGTCGGCACATATACATCGGCAGAATGGCACGGCTGGGCAAAGTAACGTACTGCTAAATTACTAAATTACTTTGAATTTCCCGCCGTGCACGCGCGCAAGCTCCGTGACCGTGCCCGCGGGTCCCGCGGAATCGATCGCCGCGGGGATACCCGCGATAGTGTCACGGAGCTGAAGAACGGGGGAGATGCCAATGTAAACAGCATCTCCTCATTCTGCCTAGTGACAGCGCACTGATCATCTGCTCCCTGTCATCAGGTGTCACACACAGCCACGCCCCCAGACAGTTAGACACATGCCCCTAGGAACACTTAACCCCTCCCCGCCCCTAGTGGTTAACCCCTTCACCACCAGTGACATTTTTACAGTAATCAATGCAATTTTTATAGCATCGATCGCTGTATTAATGCCAATTGTCCCAAAAATGTGTCAAAAGTGTCCGATGTGTCCACCATAATGTCGCAGTCATGATAAAAAAAAGAAAATTACTAGTAAAAAAAAAAAAAAAATTATTAATAAAAATGTCATAAAACTATTCCCTATTTTGTAGACGCTATAACTTTTGCGCAAACCAATCAATAAACGCTTATTGCGATTTATTTTTTTTATATATTTTTTGGGGATATTTATTATAGCAAAAAGTAAAAAATAATGTGCTTTTTTCAAAAATCTTGCTCTTTTTTTGTTTATAGTGCAAAAATAAAAACCGCAGAGGTGATCAAATACCACCAAAAGAAAGCTCTATTTGTGGGTTAAAAAAAAGGACGTCAATTTTGTTTGGGAGCCATGTCTCACGACCGCGCAATTGTCAGTTAATGCGACGCAGTGCAAAAAATGCTCTGGCCAGGAAGGGGGGAAATCCTTCCGGGGCTGAAGTGGTGAAGGGATTATGCTCAATTTACTAAACTATAATGAATGTTATTTTCTATAATGCCTTTTTTTTCCAGCAATGAGCTATCAAATAGATAATATTTTATTATATCTGTCAAATAACAGTCGTGGGGGAGATTTACTAAAACTGGAGAACTCAGAATCTGGTGCAGCTGTTCATGGCAGTCAATCAGCTTCTAATTAAGCTTGTTCCATTGATCTTTGACAATAAAACCTGGAAGCTGATTGGTTTCTGTGCAGAGCTGCCCCAGTTTTAGTAAATCAACCTTATAGTTTTGTGCACCAAGCCAATTGTTAGATTAGAACAGTATTTCTCAACCTTCCTTGGCCCTGAGGAATCCTTGAAATGATTTTCAGGTCTAAGGGAAGCCCTGCTAAGATTAGTCAGTAGGGGGGTCATCATGAAAATTCCCCTTACTTTGGTGGTCAGTTGGAAGAGTGCCACTCTCACAGTGGTGGTTAGAATTCGACCCTTACAGCCAGTAAAAAGATTATTTTTGGTCATACTACTAGCTTTGCCAATAGCGATGGACCGGACTTATGAAGGCACCATCCTGACGAGCCCTAGGTTTCCACGGAATCCTGGTTAAGAATGGTTGGGCTAGAGCAGGGGTGCCCAACCAGTGGCCGTGGAGCCCTCTCATGTGGCCCACCACCTCCTGCTCTGGGATGGCGGGTTGGCAAGCCCGGATCATCAGTGTTGTGAAATCGGAGGTAAAGGAAGCAAGCGGCTGCAGAGCAGAGTTGCATAAGCCGATGCTTCCTGCTCAGGCGGAGTGACACTGAGAGGACCTGTTGGGACCTGACCCCCTCGACTTTACTCCACCTATCAGAAAAATAATTAATCTAGTGTTAAAGCGGTAGTAAACTCTATGAAAAAAAAAGTTTCCCCCTTCAAGGCAATTTCATATGCATACTAGCACTTTATGAAAGACTTACCTTAAAACGAAGCCCTCGAGCGGCATGTTGTCACCACTGCAGAGGCTTCTGTCTTAACCCAGTCTTCCGTCCGGGTTTGGGGACTCCAGCCACCTGATTGGGCGAGCCGCAATGAAGTCTTGGCCATGGCACAAAGCTCTGAAGGAATGGCACAGGTATGCCATTCCTTAAGAGCACATGTACCGGTGAAGTCACCAGCTACTGCTTGCAGGAATATCTCCTTTCTGTTTGGAGATAGTGACAAACTAGTAAAAAGAGCTTTCAGCAATAGTATTGTGGCTAAAATTCAACTTTATTTACAGAATTGCTGTAGAATCCTTTGAATAATATCCCAGAGGCCTCCAAAAAACAGTGATCTAAAGGATATGCCCAAATGCAGTGAACATTTTTTTGTGTTGCTGGTCAACACTAAAAAAATTGTGGCATTATGCAGTAGTCCATGGCAGTGCCAGCTTCCTTGCTGTGGCAAATGCTATTCACTTCTATTAGGCTCCATGCAAACAGGACATCCAAAAGTGTCATTTTGGACGTTGGATTGCTGGCAGGAAACTGTTGCTTTAAAAACGCGCTTTTGACAGTGTTTTTTTTAATCGTGTTTGTGCGCATTTTTGAGCGTTTGTGAGCGTTTTTGGAAGTTTTTGTAAAATTACACCAGCTTACATTCAGCTCTGCAATGGAGAAAATGCTGAATGCTGATAAAAGTGTTTTTATGAACGTTTATGCATGTTTTTCAGCGTTTTTTGTCAGAAGAACTGCTCTTCAATGCGATTTTAGGGCATTCAGACAAACTCCCCTGTTGATAAACTTCAAAAAACATTCATGTGTGCATGGACACATAGGATAACACAGAGGGAAGTTTAAGGGCTGTTTAACCACCCAAACTCACAAACATTTAATTTTATTAGCTGCAGTGTGCATGAGGCCTTAAGTAGCATAAAACTATGACTAAAGAATAGGGAACATTCTCAGTTTTTCAGTATTAGGCTCCATGCACATTAGCTAAAAAAAAATAAAAAAAATAAAAAATAAAAAGAGTGTATTTGTATTAGCATTTAGGAGCATTTTATTTGTCTGCCAGAAAAAGCGCTCTCAAAAAAGGTTCTTTTCTTCTGCCTTTAAATGCTGAGCTTAACAAAAAAGCCTCTAGACTACCTAATGTGCATGGATACATAGGATAACATTAGTTGCTTCAACAGGCAAAACGCTAAACTCCTCTAGGAGCAATGTTTTTTTTAAGTCAGTGTGCAGGAAAGTGAAATCTCTTGAACCAAGGCAATACTGGCAATGGAGACCATGCAGCTGCCATAGGGTGCTCTGGTGCAGAAGGCCCATAGATGCCTCATTAAAGCGGTTGTATACCCCTTTAGCACATAAGGCTTACCTGTAGGTAAAATTAATACCTCCTAAACCTGCATGCACAGTGAAGGTCCAGCAAAGGTCCGGCGTATCGTGCCAGAGCCACAAATCCGAAAGAAGCGTAGAGGAAAAATGGCAGCTCCCTCGGCGCTGACCAGGAGACCGTGTGGGGGCTTCGTTCTAAGGTAAGTATTTCATAATAAGCTGTATGATGTGCATACTAGCTCATTATGCCTTTGCCTAGTTTTTTTTCTTTCTTTTTCTTCTGGGTATACGACTGCTTTAATCCAGGCAGATGTTCTGTCAGAATCGGTGACCCATCAGATTAGATAACGGAAGTGACGCTCCGTCACCTGTGCATGCGTACACTGCTACCAGGTTGCCTAATCTGATTGAAGACCTGTAGTCAGAAGAAGACAGCAGTCATCTTACTACACCCAGCTATGTCTTTAATTTAACAGTAGTTTTAGCAATAAAGTGAGTGTATATTCATTAAAGCGGTGTTTCACCTTAAAATTTTTTTTTAAAAGTCAGCAGCTAAAAAAAAAGTAGCTGCTGACTTTTAATAAGTACACTTAGCCTCCCAGGGCACCCGCGATGTCGGTCGTGGAGGCCAACTGCGCATGCGCGAGTCTAATTTGTGAATGGGGAACGCGATGTGTTGTGGGACACAGTTCCCATAACACCGCGCCCCATTCACTAGAAGACGGAAGGAGAGAAGATCACTGCGGCGCTGGAAGAGGCAGATTAGGACGATCTGCCTAGCAACAGCCATTTCATTTTAAATTGTTATTAACATTTTTTTAAAGTTTTTTTTTTCAGGGTGTCCCACCACTATAGTATATTGACATCTGTGATGCTGTTTGCATGTTTAATTTTGAAAACCTAAAGGTTTAGCGCAGAGCAGTGCGAGGTGTACCAACATGGCCTTCGCCACTTTCCTACTGCTTGCATCCAGCTTCTTTTAAAATTGAACATCAAATCACCATCACAGATGTCAATATACTATATTTATTTACAGTATCTCACAAAAGTGAGTACACCCCTCACATTTTTGTAAATATTTTATTATATCTTTTCATGTGATAACACTGTACACATATGACATTTGTATCATTTTTCACACAAATAGAGCTTTCTTTTGTCAGTGTTTAATCACTTCTGGGTTTTTTGTTTTTTGCTAAACAATAAAAAAAAAAATAGATTTTCACAGTTTGTTATAAAATTTTGCAAACAGGTAGTTTTTCTCCTTCATTGATGGACACTGATAGGCTGCACTGATAGGCACTGATCAGGAGGCACTAATGAGGCTGCACTGATGGGTGGCCCTGATGGGCATTGGTAGGTGGCACTGATGGGCCCTGATCGGTGGCACTGATGGAGACTGACTGGCGGCACTGAGAGGAGGCACTGATAGGCCGCACTAATAGGTGGCATCAATGGGCACTGATAGGTGGCACTGATGGGCACTGATAGGCACTGGTAGGCGGTACTGATTAGAAAAACTGATGATGAAGCACTGATGGGCACTGATGGTAACACCAATGGGCACTGATAGGTGGCACTCGTGGGCACGGATTAGCAGCACTGGTCGTGAATGCAGGGACCAATGTCCCTGTAAGAAAAGCCGGATAATGGCTTTCTTCTTTTCTCGGTTGAGGAAAGAAAAAGCAAATAACAGGCTTCTGTTTACTTCTGTTTACTTCCGTGATCAGCTGTCATTGGCTGACAGTTGATCATGTGGTAAAGGGCCAGCTGTGATTGGCTGGCCTTTTACCCCGATCTGTGATCAGCCGAGTCAGAAGGGCAGGAAGGGGTTGGATGAAAGTTTTTGTGTCTGGAATTCAGCTTTCAAAAAAATTGGTCACTCTGAGAAGAAAATCCCCCCCCCGAAAATGTAATAAGGCAATATAAGCACACACCTCAGATTGCAGGCTGGATAGCGAGGAACTCACATTTACCTGTAATTCGGGTACAGTATCCTCAAACGAAAGGTGGAGGAGCGCAAGGTCTCTAACATCCACCAGCTCTGTGATGTCATCATGGAGGAGTGGAAGAGGACTCCAGTGGCAATCTGTGAAGCTCTGGTGAACTCCATGCCCAAGAGGGCTAAGGCAGTGCTAAAAAATAATGGTGGCCACACAAAATATTGACACTTTGGGCCCAATTTGGACATTTTCACTTAGGGGTGTACTAACTTTTGTTGCCAGCGGTTTAGACATTAATGGCTGTGTGTTGAGTTATTTTGAGGAGACAGAAAATTTACACTTTTATACAAGCTGTACACTCACTACTTTACGTTGTAGCAAAGTGTAATTTCTTCAGTGTTGTCACATGAAAAGATAGAATAAAATATCTACAAAAATGTGAGGGGTGTACTCACTTTTGTACAATACTGTATATATGCTTACTTTATTACTAAAATGACTCTTAAATTGAAGACCTAGCTGGGTGTACTATGTCCGCTGCCACCTTCTTCTAACTACAGTGTTCTGTCAGGTTAGGAAACCTGGTAGCGGTGTATGCGTGCGCAGCTGACGAAACTTCACTTTAGTTACCTAATCTGACGGGTAGCCGGTTCTGACGTAACACATGCAAAAATTTTTGTATAGAAGGTTAAAGTTCATGTGGCAGCTTATTCTAAACACAACTAGTATGGGTTGTAAATGATTATATCACAATAATACAGGTATACAGTGATAAAGGTCAACACTGTGAGATTGCTTTTAAAATGGAGCTCCAAAAACCATTGACCCATTATGTGATTTTTCCTTGAAACCTTGGTTGTTACGTCTCTGCATAACAATGCAACCTGGTCTTTGCCCTAGAGGGCCCAAGGCAAAAAAATTACAGTAATAACAACTTTAGAGGGCCAGAAAAATAATAGCTTAATAGCAAGTACTGGAAATTTCTACTAGACGTATTCTGAAAGAGTTTTCGAATGTAAAATAGAAGCTGTCAAGAACCTTACTGACAATCTCTGATACAAATCCAAAGGGATTCTTTTCCTGCGGTAAGGAGTAATATGACGTTTATATCTGACATATAAAAGTTGATGATCAGAAAGCAAGTATTTCAGAGGTGAGCAAAAAGATTTGCTTCCTTGCAACAAAGGCTTTATTTGCAAGGCTTAAATATTAAATTACCCCTCCAATTACACAGCGTTTTTCAGCTTGTTTCCTTAGGCCTGACTATGCCTGACCCACAGAAAAAAAAAAGTAATGGAATAAAGCGGATGTGCCCAAATTGCACAGAATACACAGCATATAATGTGTACAGCACCAGAATCAGTGGCGGCCCGCCCAAAAGGGGCACAGGCAGGGGCGGACTGACAACTCATGGGGCCCCCAGGCAATAGGAGATTATGGGGCCCCCAGGCAATCAGAGATTATGGGGCCACACAGTATACACACACACACAGTATACAATCACACAGTATACACATACATGTACACACAATATACACAGACATGTTTCTATTGGCTGAGAAGGTACTTAAGAGGTGGGGCAGCTATAATCTCTGGATTTTTAGACCAAAAGGATGTCGGTAAGGGACATTTCAACTGATTTTTACATACTGTCCCTGGTTTTACTGAGGCTGGCAACCCTGATGGGGCCCCCTAGTGGCCCGGGGCCCTCGGGAAGTGCCCGAGTGGCCGAATGGTCAGTCCGCCCCTGGGCACAGGCATAGCTCCCAACTGTCCCTGATTTTGAGGGACTATTCCTGATTTGGAGCAATGTCCCTCTGTCCCTCTTTCCCCCTCATTTTGGTCTGATCTATATAGTTGTATATAAAATGAACTTTTTATCTTTCAAAAAGTGTTTCCCATCGCTAAACCTTCCATCTGATTTCTAAATTGCTGCATTTGTAAATTCCAAAAGTCAATATAAAGGAATAGTTAAAAAAGCACTTGTGGGTTTAACCAATCTTGTTTTTTTTTTATACAATTCTCCTTTCAGTGGGCGTGGCAAGGGGTGTGTCCTATGCCTGCATACTTTTGCAGGTCGGTGTCCCTCATTCCCATCTCAAAAAGTTGAGCGGTATGGGCACAGGGGTTTCCCCCCCCCCCCCCCCCCCCCCTAATCCATGTGTCCGGCCCCTAATCTACATTCAGGGCTCCGGACACATGGATTTATTTTTTGTTTACAAGTTTTATTTGGAAGACGGGAAATTGTACAATTTCAAACAAGTATAGGGTATATACAAATATGGGTTACAGTGCAAGGGGTGTTTATAGGTATAGTACATGATAAAAATTGTAGGGTAAGGTATCATGCAAAATATTTGACACAGATATAACAGATGAAGCATGTGTTTTTTTGGAAGCAAATGATTAGAGTCTGAGGCTCTAATTGGCTTAAAAAAAAGATGTGCTTGGGGCAAAGAACACTGCGCCCTGAGCCCACCCAGTTGTGTGGCAATATCGAATTAATATTCGTTATTGTCTTCCTGGTTCGGCTCCCAGCCAATTAGGAAGCTGGTCCTGAGACCCGATTGGCCAGGGAGTCTTAGGACTCTGAGCCAAATGGGTCTCAGGACCCACTTCCTGTTTGGCCAGGAGAAGAAGCAACGCCTGTTCGGCCGGGAGGAGAAGCCCTGCCTCTTTCCTCGGCTGGAGCGAGTAACAGCAGCCCTCCCCCTCGTCCTCGATCCTCTTAGTCTCCTAAGGTAAGGCCACCCCCCCATCCCTCTCCCGCTGGGAGGGGGGTTGGTGTGGTGGTGGCGGTGCGAGTGAGGGGGAGGTTTGTTTGCCGCCCCCCCCAAATATTGCGCACTAGCCGCCACTGACCAGAACGTGTACTGACCAGCACCCCCATAGTGCTGGTACACGGTGCGTACTGCACCCTTGGAACCCCACTAAGTACGCCATTGGCCTGACTAGGCTCAAAATGCATTTTTTCCAATTGCCCTAGTTCACACTTGTACACTCAGTTGCCCTAATACACAAGCTTATTTTTTAGCATATATGGGTGATTCTGGCCCCATAGACTTCAATAAGAAAGCCTGTAAACACGAATGGGCTTCCCTATGCACGACAAATGCACCACTCGCATTTTTTTTGGGCATTCTTCGTGTGTTCTGCTTGTCACACATAGGGCAGCTCATACATTTGAATTTTCTGTTCTTTGCATGATAAATGTGCCAAAGAAGCTCTCAAACCTTCTTTGGCGTGGAGCATCGACCTTTTTTTTTGAACGCGCGTTTTGGCGCGTTTGTAGCGTATTTGCTGTGCGGCACAGCGCATATCTGCTAACTGCGTCTGGGGGTGCCATTAACAATTAATGGCACCACAAGTAAGACGCATGTTTGCAACACGGTTCTGAAGCACACGGGAAAAACGTGCGTTTCCTATGCATTTAGTCACATGTTCAATAAAAGCGAAGTGTGAATGGTCCTATAGAGATGTTACTACATAAATTCTGCATCTGTATTCATACAGTCTCTTCATACTTTATCATTTATTCATTCTACTCTATGATTAAATGAATATACGTATCATCCTCAATGACAGCCACTCCAGACGTTTGACGTATGCCTATACTTTCACATACGCTGCAAAAATATTTAGCAGATGGTGAATTGAACTATATTGTTTTAAGAAACTTGAGTTATTTTTTTTTTTACTATCTTTTATATACTTTTGTTTCACAATTGGTATGTAGATTCAGATTGCACAAGAAGCCAGCCACTGATTGGTCAGTGTGTTAGGATATTTATTCCTAATTATCAGATTTCCTTCCCAGCAAAGGATTCTGCTGCAGTGCAGAACTATACATTCAATTGGCTTCTTTCCAATAGTAAGGCATGAGTAGAAGAAACAAAGCTGATCCTGAACAGGCATATGGAAAGCTAGAAGACCTGTATATAGCAGCAAGGTGGATCTATACAGGCTGTATAGGAAACAGATAAGTAATGACCCACGACTGCATGGTGTCTTATCTGTGGATGTTAAAGCCGTATTAATCCCCAAACCAAAAATTTTATAAATTGTAGCTTAATTAGATGTGGTGGCTGCATTCATTTTCTTTTTTGGGGGCCTTTTTCCCTCTGGTGTTCTGGCCAGTAACACATCTACATACCTCCATGGGCATCCGCAGGTAGGGGCAAGGGGGGTCAAGTGCGGATCTTAAATTCAGCACAGTTGCGTCGATATCAGGGTGCCGCCAGCCCACACCCGGTGGCACCTGCCAGTGGGGTGACACCATTAAGGTCAGTCCAGCAGAGAACTCGGCAGCGCTGTGACAGGAGAAAGGCGAGCTGCGGGCTATCAGAGGTTTCCCCGATCGCCACCCTATTCTCCTGTCAGGAAGAAGAGATGGTGGCTTTCACCAGGTTCCCCACCCAGCTTCCTGGCCGCTCCGTTCCTTCCCTATTGGCCATAACTGAGGGCCAATCAAAGGAGACTAGGAGAGGAGAGCATCATGGGACATGTAGTCCCAAAGATTGGCGGCCCCATTTTCCACAGGGAGGAGGCTATAGCTCAATCAAGAGAGAGATTGAGAGACTGCAGCCTGGGAAAAAGCTGAGGGAGAGAGTTCTACAGGACAAAGAATGAGGAGTGTGCTGGGCGGAAGCCAGAGAGAGAGCCGTGCTGCCCAGCGCCACCAGAGAGAGAATCACGCTGCCCAGCTCCACCAGAGAGAGCCACGCTGCCCAGCACCACCAGGGAGAGAAAGACTGAGCTACTGCCAGGGTACAGACATGCTACACTACTGACCAGAGTCGCTCCCAGGAAATCCAGAGTGAGCGATTTTCCAGCCGGAGTGATCACTGCTGTAGTTTCGCTGAGTCTGGTAAGAGAGCCTGTTGGCCATTATCCATTACTTATCCTAGGGACTGTACTACGTCTGCAGTCTTTGACCATTAAAATGTGATAATGACATTGTTGAAAAGGGGCAGTGCATGGGTGACCCTAAAATGATGACCTCCAAACTTTCTGAGATGGGAATGAGGGACACCTATTAGCAAAAGTATGCAGGCATAGGACACACCCCTTGCCACACCCCCCTTAAAGGAGAATTGTATAAAAAAAATGATTGGTTAAACTCACAAGTGCTTTTTGCCACTCTATTCCTTTATATTGGCTTTTGGTATTTACAAATGCAGCAATTTAGAAATTGGATTAAAAGTTTACCACTGGGAAACACTTTTTGAAAGATAAATAGTGCATTTTATATACAATATATAGATCAGACCAAAATGAGGGACAAATGAGGAGGAATGAGCAACAGAGGGACTTTGTTCCAAATCAGGGCCAGTCCCTCGAAATCAGGGACACTTGGGAGCTATGCAGTATGTCATTTCCAGCACCTTCCTTTTCTAAATGAACGGAGTTAAAACACTCAACAACTGAACTGTATTTACTATGCTTCCATTTGTGAATGAACAGGAAGCCGCTCAGCACAGAGCACGTCAGAAAATCAGGGACAGTCCCTCGAAATCAGGGACAGTTGGGAGCTATGCATCTGCTGTATTAGAGTGCCCCCACTCTAAATGAATGAAAAACTACTGTGAATGGCCCCAAGGGATAGTGTGGGTAGAGAGAAAAAAGTGTCGGATAAGAGAAAAAACAATGTATCAAAACTAGTATATATATGAAAAGTACAAAAGTTTTATTATTAAATACACAAAATTAATTTTTACACATCTACAAAAAATTAGCACATGAACAAAAAAGCATAATATACCAACTACCAGAGAAAATATTGATTGAAACACACTAATAATCAGACAAAGGTCGAATGTAGGTGTCAGTAACAAAGGATCCATTGGGTTCCATTGTTACTCACACCTACCTCCGACCTTTGTCTGATTATTAGTGTGTTTCAATCCAATATTTTCTCTGGTAGTTGGTATATAATGCTTTTTTGTTTATGTGCTCATTTTTTGTAGATGTGTACAAATTTATTTTGTGTATTTAATAATAAAACTTTTGTACTTTTCATATATATACTAGTTTTGATGCATTGTTTTTCTCTTATCCGACACTTTTTTCTCTCTACCCACACTATCCCTTGGGGCCATTCACAGTAGTTTTTCAAACTTTATCGGGATGTGGTAGAATAGTGTCAGGATTATTTTCTTAGTTTGTTTTTTTCTACTTTCCTAGTTTTTCTGCCACTCTAAATGAATGAGCACCTTAAACAGCAGCACTATCAACTACTGCGACCTAAAAGTCACACGACTTACGGTGCGACTTTGCCAGGCGACTTGATGCGACTTGAGTACTACTTTAGGCCCCTTTCACACGGTCGGACCGTTCAGATCCGCCTGTCAGTTTTGACGGCGGATCTGAACGGGCGCTCCATGTTAGTCTATGGAGCGTCGGATCGGGTGAGATCTGATGAAAACGGACACACTGTCCGTTTTCATCCGATCTCTCCATAGAGATTAGCGGCGCTCGCAAGCCCCTCCCCGCTCAGTGAGCGGAGAGAGGCTTGTCATCCGCCGGTTCAGCGGAGATCAACGGAGAGATCTCCCGCTGAGCCGGCGGACAGAGGCGGGCTCCGTGCAAGCGGAGCCCGCCTCGTGTGAAAGGGGCCTTAATGTGAATTGATGCGACTTTCAGAGAATGCCTTGGTAATCTTCCTGTAAAGTCGGATCCAAATCACATCACTATAGATAAGAATCCGACTTGGAGGCGACTTCCACTTTTGCCGCCAGGTCCGTATGTCATGTAGACCTGACAGCGGATTAAAGCCACCGGGATTGTGTGTCAAACTGACAGACAGACTCCTGCCTGTCAGGTAGGAGCATTCGTGTGGCTCCGCTGTTGCCCGATTGCTCTCACACACCCCTGGTACCGGCGCCACCCTCTGTCGCCGCGCCCCACCATGCTTATTGGGCTCTGCTTGCCCATCAGCAGGCCCGGGAGCTCCATGTCAGGTGTCAGCAGGTGGAGAAGAAGAGCGGACACATGTCTGCTCTCCTCCCCTTCTTCTTGTGACCCGGAAAGCGACGTCTCTGACGTCACTTCCGGGTCAAGCTCTTGGTGTCCCCAGCTAGATCAGCCAGGAAATAATGTTTTGCAATGCGATCTGCCACCATTTTAATTCTCTAGGGTGTCTGCTTTCAAAAAATATATAATATTTGTGGGTTTTGATTAAGCTTCAGGCCTAAAATTATTTTTTTTAAACGTGTGCAAAAAACACAAAAACTGCTCTGGCAGCGAAACAGGAACAAGTCAGATAGAAGTCACCTTGAAGTGGTACAGGAACCTTTTCTAAAGTTGGAGCGACTTCCGTATTGTTAACAGTGGTGGTCTTTCCATTAGGGGCGCCACCCCCCCTATCCCTGCGCCTGGACCCCTAATCTACATGTGGGGTGCCAAACGAATGGATTCCAATTACGTTTTTATTTTTTTTAAGCACGTGATTAGAGCCTGAGGCTCTAATAGGCTTTAAAAAAAGGGTGGGCTCAGGGCGCAAAGCACTGCTTTCTGAGCCCACCCAGTTGTGCCACAATAGCGAATGAATATTCGCTATTGTCACACTGATCCTCCTTCTCAATCAGGAAGTGGGTCCTGAGACCCATTACCCGATTGGCTGAAAGAACAGGCAATCCTTTTGGACGCCAAGGAGGAGGAGATGCACAGCCGAAGCCACCGTGATGCAGAGGAGGAGGAGACAAGATGGAAGCAGCCGCCCGTAGGAGTGCTGCCCGCCCAAGACCTAGATGGGGTAAGTGCAGGGCTAGATGACCGACTGCCCAGACGGGGGATGCGGGTGAACCGACCAAAAAAAAAACACCAGCCACCACTGAGTGTTAATAAGGACAACTCTCATTGACCAACATGAGATTTCACATATGATGTGATTTGGGGACTCAAAAGTCGGATCCCAGTGTGAACCGAGCCTTAGATGTACTAGCAGATTTAGATACACTAAACAAACTGAAGCCAAACTCCAGCACAGACAGCATATTGGGGAAAATGTTTTACTTAAAAAAATAAAAGCAAGCTCATCATTGTAAGCACTGCTACATCTACAGGACAGCTTGTTCTTTTGAGAAACAGCCTTACTGACCAGATCACAAGGTGAACATTAAAAGAAGTCTAAAAAAAGAAAACAAATGCAGCCATCACACAGAAGAATTGGTGAGCTGCAATGTAATAAATGTTTGCTTTTGGGTTTAACACTGCTTTAACCACTTGCTTCCCGCCCATAGTCAAATGACATCCGCAGGAGAGATCTCCCATCCTGGGCGGGCGTCATATGACGTCCTCTGCTTCCAGGCCGTCTAGGGGGGCGTGCGTTCCCGCCACGTCACTCGGGAGCCAATGCGCGTGCCCGGTGGCCACGATGTCCGCCGGGCACCCGCAATTGCCGGTAACAGAGCAGGGACTTGGATCTGTGAGTGTAAACACACAGATCCACGTCCTGTCAGGGGAGAGGAGACAGATCGTGTGTTCCCAGTACAGAGGAACACCGATCGGTCTCCTCCCCTTGTGAGTCCCCTCCCCCTACAGTTAGAACCACTCCCTAGGTAACACATTTAACCCCTTGATCACCCCGCTCGTGTTAACCCCTTCCCTGCAAGTGACATTTATACAGTAATCAGTGCATTTTTATTGCACTGATCGCTGTATAAATGCGAATGGTCCCAAAATAGTGTCAAAAGTGTCCTATATGTCGGCCGCAATGTCACAGTCATGATATAAAAAGCAGATCGCAAACGTAACTAGTAAAAAATAGAAAAAAAATGCCATAAATCTATCCCTTATTTTGTAGACACTATAACTTTTGCGCAAACCAATCTATTGATTGATACACCTATTGCGATTTTTGTTTTTACCTAAAATATGTATAAGAATACATATCGGCCTAAACTGAGGAAAAAAAATATATATATATATATATTTTTTATTGGGATAGTCATTATAGCAGATAGTAAAAACAATTATTTTTTTTCAAAATTGTCGCTCTTTTTTTGTTTATAGCGCAAAAAATAAAAACTGCAGAGGTGATCAAATACCACCAAAAGAAAGCTCTATTTGTGGGGAAAAAAGGACATCAATTTTGTTTGGGTGTAACGTCGCGTGTGTGTAGCAGCCACCCCAGCACCCCCTAATTACTTACCTGAGACCCCTCTCTCTCCAGCGATGTCCACGAATGTCTAAGCCGTCCGGGACACTCGTCCTCATTGGTTGAGACACAGCAGCGGCACCATTGGCTCCTGTAGCTCTCAAAGTCAGTGAGCCATTCAGGGGAGAGAAGGGGAGGGCCGGGTCTGGGCTCTGTGTTTGAATGGACACACAGAGCTGTGACTCGGCTCCAGAGCCCCCATAGGAAGCTGCTTGCTGTGGGGGCACTCGATAGGAAGGAGGGGCCAGGAGCAGAAAAGAGGGACCAGAGAAGAGGAGGATCTGGGCTGCTCTGTGCAAAACCAACTGCACAGAGGAGGTAAGTATAACATGCTTGCAGTGCCGATCCTGACCTCCCTGGGGCCCTAAGCAAAATTCTGCTAAGGGGCCCTCTACTTGACCCGTGATGCCGTGAGCTATGTAAACTATTTGCCATTACCACACAGTCACACCTGACACTTCAGTGCTCCCAAAACAATCCTCCCTCCTTTAAACAAAACAGTCAAAGAATAAGCACAATAATATACAACAGAATGAGGTCCCCAGAGAGCCCCCTTACATCAGGGTCCTCAGAGAGCCCCCCTTACATCAGGGTCCTCAGAGAGCCCCTCCTTACACCTAGGTTCCCAGAGAGCCCCCCTTACACAAGGGTCCCTAGACAGCCCCCCTTAAATCAGTGTCCTCAGAGAGTCTCCCCCTACATCAGGGTCCCCAGAGAGCCTCCCCCTACATTAGGGTCCCCAGAGAGCCTCTCCTTACATCAGGGTCCCTAGAGAGCCTCCCCCTACATTAGGGTCCCCAGAGACCCCCCCCTTACATCAGGGTCCCCAGAGAGCCTCCCCCTACATTAGGGTCCCCAGAGAGCCCCCTTACATCAGGGTCCCCAGAGAGCCTCCCCTACATTAGGGTCCCCAGGGAGCCTCCCCTACATTAGGGTCCCCAGAGAGCCTCCCCTTACATCAGGGTCCCCAGAGAGCCCCCCCTTACATCAGGGTCCCCAGAGAGCCTCCCCCTACATTAGGGTCCCCAGAGAGCCCCCCCTTACATCAGGGTCCCCAGAGAGCCTCCCCCTACATTAGGGTCCCCAGAGAGCCCCCCCCTTACATCAGGGTCCCCAGAGAGCCTCCCCCTACATTAGGTTTCCCAGAGAGCCTCCCCTTACATCAGAGTCCCCAGAGAGCCTCCCCTTACATCAGGGTCCCCAGAAAGCCCCCCTTACATCAGTGTCCTCAGAGAGCCCCTCCTTACATCAGGGTCCCCAGTGAGCCTCCCTACTTACATCAGGGTCCCCAGAGGGTATCCCCTTACATCAGGGTCCCCCGAGAGCCTCCCCTGACACCAGGCTCCCCAGAGAGCCCCTCCTTACATCAGGGTCCTCAGAGAGCCCCTTCTTACATCAGGGTCCCCAGAGAGCCCCCCTTACACCAGGGTTCCCAGAGAGCCCCCCCCCCTTACACCAGGGTCCCCAGAGAGCCCCCCTTACACCAGGGTCCCAAGAGAGCCTCCCCTTACATTAGTGTCCCAAGAGAGCCTTCCCTCCTAAATTAGTGTCCCCAGAGAGCCCCTCCTTACACAGGGTCCCCAGAGAGCCCCCTCCTTACACAGGGTCCCCAAAGAGCCCCCCCTTTGACATTAGTGTCCCCAGGGGCCCCCTCTTACATCAGTGTCCCCAGAGGGCCCCGTCTTTACATCAGTGTCCCCAGAGGGCCCCGTCCTTACATCAGTGTCCCCAGAGTGCCCCATCTTTACATTGGTGTCCCCAGAAAGCCCCCCTCTTACATTTGGGCCCCTAAACAGCTGACTCCCCCCCTTGCAGAGGTTCCCCTGTACCTGGCTGGTGGAGGTGGGAGGCGGCGATCGGCAGCTATATGGTGTCCACAGACAGGGGGGTCTCCCTGGGGCTAGTAGTTCTATCTCCGAATGTATACAGCGGAGAGGGGAGGGGCCTCTGACCGGGCATCAGCAACAGTGTTCAAGCAGAGTGAAAGTGAAACTGATACCTGCCTGGGTCAGAGGCCCCTCCCTTCTCCTCTCCACTGTATACACTGAGAGTACTACAAACCCCAGGGAGATCCCGCCGCCCACTCAGGCACCATAGAGCTGCCGATCGCCGCCTTCCACCTCCTCCCACCTCTCCTCACTGCACTCTAAACGACCAGCCAGAGATGCAGGGGGGGATGCTGGGTCTTGGGGGCCCCCCCACAGCGGCGGGGCCCTAAGCAGCTTGCATAGTGTGCCTATAGGGCCGATCGGCTCTGCATGCTTGTTATTTTATTTTTAAAACTAAACTTTACAATAACTTTGGGTTTGCAGTCACTTTATCCTATTACATATTTATTAAATGAGGCCTAAGTTATCGAATGATGCCATGATTTTATGTCAGCTAAAAGTAGAACAGGATTCATTCGATTATTATCAGTATCTTTGATAGATAATGTACATCTAATCCATGCTATTACTCCGACTAAGACAAAATGCTGCACTACAGCATCCTCTAGAGGCACTACATGGAATGATAAAGATGTATGGTTTGTATCCTGTGGCTTTATTCACTATAGTATTCAGTGGTAAAGTCCAGAAAAACGATCAAAGGGTTTTAATAAAAACAACAGATTATATACTCACAAGTGCATATAGTCTATGAGAAAGAGTGCCCTCATCACACAACAAGTGACAAGGAACGGATGGATGAGCAGCCACAGTGTCTGGGTCGATGTATGGCCAGCTGACAGGTGAAGAGCTGGGCTGGATGCCAGAAATCTCTGCTGCTCCTACTCGGCTCGCTCATTCCCAAGGACAGCTCTCCGTGGACGATCGATCATCTCCTGTAGAAGTGGGGTCACAGGACGAGTTTCAAGGACTCCTCCTCTTCTTCCCCTAACCCCCACAGGCTACCCACTCTACATTTAAATGGACCCCCACAATCTCCAAAGCATGGGGCGGGCGGTTTTCTTTTTTAGGCTTTTTCGCCTTTAGTTTTCCCCCGATGATCTAGCCAGTAAGTCTGTTGTTTTTAAAAAGAAAAAGTTATTCCAATAAATGTATCAATTAGAGTGTTGAGACAAACCATTTAGCCCTAACAGGGGTGCTTACAATGATTGGCTTTTATTTATTCATGTAAATCCCAAATAGAAAGAAACTGTTGCTTGTGTAACTGCAGTGTGAGCTGGAGTGTGGCTTCAATTTATAGTATATCTAAATCTGCTAGTTTATCTAACACTCCCCCCCCCCCCCCTTCCAGACTGACAATGCTACCATCCAAATGTGCACCCTGTGCTCCTTCATCCAGAGTGGGCACTCTCTAATACAGGAGGTGTGTTACTGGCCAGATCACAAGGTGAAATCAGAATAAAAAGATTACAAAGAAAAAAGAAAACAAATACAGTCAACACATACTGTATAATGATCAATAAGCTGCAAATACCGTATTTATCGGCGTATAACACGCACCGGCGTATAACACGCACCCCAAGTTTAGGAGGGCATTTTAAGGAAAAAAAGTTTTATGAGGGAAGTTAAGGGAAAAAAAAAACTTACATTTAAGCGTCATTTGCAGCTTGCCCAGCGTCATTTGCAGCTTGCCCAGTGTCATTTGCAGCTTGCCCAGTGTCATTTGTAGCTTGCCCAGTGTTATTTGCAGCTTGCCCAGTGTCATTTGCAGCTTGCCCAGTGTCATTTGCAGCTTGCCCAGCGTCATTTGCAGCTTGCCCAGCGTCATTTGCAGCCTTGCCCAGCGTCATTTGCAGCTTGCCCAGCGTCATTTGCAGCTTGCCCAGCGTCATTTGCAGCTTGCCAGTGTCATTTGCAGCTTGCCCAGTGTCATTTGTAGCTTGCCCAGTGTTATTTGCAGCTTGCCCAGTGTCATTTGCAGCTTGCCCAGTGTCATTTGCAGCTTGCCCAGCGTCATTTGCAGCTTGCCCAGCGTCATTTGCAGCCTTGCCCAGCGTCATTTGCAGCTTGCCCAGCGTCATTTGCAGCTTGCCCAGCGTCATTTGCAGCTTGCCCAGCGTCATTTGCAGCTTGCCCAGCGTCATTTGCAGCCTTGCCCAGCGTCATTTGCAGCTTGCCCAGTGTCATTTGCAGCTTGCCCAGTGTCATTTGCAGCTTGCCCAGTGTCATTTGCAGCTTGCCCAGTGTCATTTGTAGCTTGCCAGCGTCATTTGCAGCCTTGCCCACGTTTAAATTTCCCGCCCCCGAGACAGACCGCGCGTGCGCCGCCGGAAAAGACCGAAGCGCAGCCGGAAAAGACCGAAGCGCCGCCGGAAAAGACCGAGCCGACTGTTCGGCTCTGCTCTCAGTCCCGCCTCCCTGCTGTTTCGGGAGCGAGCGCAGGGAGGTGGGACTACGAGCGGAGCCGAACAGTCGGCTCGGTCTTTTCCGGAAGCGCTTCGGTCTCGCTATTTTTCGGCGCTGCTCGCTATTTTTGTCACTTTTTTTGGGGGTATCAGCGTATAACACGCACCCACGACTTTCCCCCGATTTTAAGAGGGAAAATGTGCATGTTATATGCTGATAAATACGGTAATAACATTTTTGGTTTTGTGTTTAATGCCACATTAATCATTCACACAAACTCCACGAATCCTCACTGTAATTTTCCTAATAGGTTTATTTCCCAGGATCATCAGCACCATCTTGTGGCAATAATGCAGTATTTTTTCTGTTTGAGGTATTTCAGGAAAAAAAAATGCAATATTCCCACTAGATGGTGCTCACAGTCCTAGGAAACAAATCTATTACTAAAGTGTTGGTATAGATTCATGCAGTTTGTGCGATCATTGGTACATTCGAATGGAAAACATTTTTATGAATAGACCCAAAAGTATATGTCCATGCAAATAACATATTAACCAGTTAAAGTGGTTGTAAACCCTCTTCTATACCCAGCTCAAGGTATACAGATCAGGGTATATAGCTCAGGGTATACAGCTTAGTCTCATAGATCAGGGTATACAGCTTAGCCTCACAGATCTGGGTATACAACTCGGCACAGGACCCCTGGCTCAGACCGCACCCTTGAACCCCCCCCCCCCCACTCACGGGAATCGTGGCTCTGATGACAGCATCCCCCCGTGGGATTTGTGGCTCTGATGATAGCATCCCCCGCAGGATTCGCGGCTCTGGGCTGTGGGCACTGATGCACTGATGACAGCACCCCCTCAGTGGGATTCGCGGCTCTGGTGACAGTATACCCCCCGACTCGTGGCTCTGATGACAGCACCCCACCCCCCTGGGACTTGCGGCTCTGGGCTGGCTCTGATGACAGGCACTTACCGCCAGGCTGTGGGTATCCTCTCCAAGTGCTCCTGTGTCTCCACCAGAGCAGCAGCGGCAGCGGAGGTATCCTTCCTCTAGTCCAGCGCGTGTCTCCTCTGCTCATCTTCCTAAGCGCCAGGCATCCAATAGGAACGCCTGGTGCTTTGGCCAATTGGGAAACAGGTCTGGCGCCCTGCCTCTTGATTGGCGGGGAGGAAAATAGCGAAAATTCATTCGCTATCGTCACACAATTGGGTGGGATCAGCTAAACCCCCCCAAAACCCCGCAGCCTAAAAACGGGCCGGGCGCATGGATGGGGGGGGCAGCGCCCGTGCGCCCCACAATGCATGGGCCGCCTCTGGTGGCAAACTCATTTCAGGAAGGTGCCGCACCACGCCGCTAAACCCCCCCAAAACCCCCGCAGCGAGATTTTTTTAAAACTATTTTTTGAATATTTTCTCACAGTGTTTCTGGACAAGGGGATGGATGGTTGACGATGTCAGTAGTTTTTTATTTTTTACGTATTGATTTTTTTACAATTTAATTTGTTTTACATTTTTTCACAATGATTTTTGGGGTGAGGGGATTGTTGCAGTGGACAGTGTTGGTAGGGCAGGGGGGAGTGGTGTCAGTAGTTTTTTATTATATATTTTTTTGCATTTTTTTTTTATCAGCCTTGTTGGTGGGCTTTGCTGAGATATCAGGGGTCTAAACAGATCCCTGACATCTCCCCTTTGAGACAGAGAAAGAGACTAAGGACACATATTCCCCACTCCTTTTCTCAGCATTGAAGATGAATAGACAGAGGCTCCTGTCCATTCATAAACTAAAGCAGAGCGAGCGCTGCTCACTGTGTCCAATTCAGAAAAGGAAGGGGCCAGTAAATGCAATATTTACCGGTCCCTTCCTCCGCTCTCCATCCCGACAGATCCCCCCAGCAGCCGGCAGGAGAGGAGAGGAGGAAATCCGGCTGCGGGGGACAAGGGGGGGGTGGAGGAGGATAGGGAGCCGGAAGAGAACAGGGGGGGCAGAGAAGGACACGATAGGGGCTGGAAAAGATCAGGGGGCCAGAGGAGCGGCAGGAGGAGGAGGACACAGGGAATAACCAGGAATGATCGGTGTGGCGGGAAGGACAGCTGTGAACACTGATCTCCCTGTATAGCTTTTTAGCTGACAGCAGTGGGAGGGAGAGAAGGAGAAGCGGCTGTCGGCTAAAAAGCTATACATGGAGATCGGTGTTCACAGCTGTCTTTCCCGCCACACCTATCATTCCCTGATGTAAACCAGGGGACCATCCAGGATCTGCCCTGCAGCCAGGATATCGGGAGGCGCTAGCGAGTGTCCGGGAGCCGCAGCAGAAATGCGGGAGACTCCTGCACCTCGCGGGAGACTTGGGCTGTCTGCAAGGGAATAATCTCATAATCACTTTATATATCGCTTCAAAGTTGTCAAGCAGGAAGGAAACCACCTAAATGCTCTCTTCAGAGTTGTCAGTGAGCATGCAAAGATAGAAAACTCTCTACTGCCATACCTGGGGGCTTCCCTCCACTCTTCTCCGTGCTGTTGACACAGAGAGCCCTGAGAGGAAGTTATTTTACATATCGTAACTTCCTCCCAAGGATGGCGTGGAGACGGGTAGGCGGAGAATTAAGCTGCTAAGACCTGCTTCCAGTGCCACACTTACTAGTATTGGCAGCCGCCAGTCTTATTAAGTGTGGACTTAATCCACACTTTCCAAAGTCTGTCCAAATGTCAGGCCAGTCATTGAACGGTTTGATTATACCAGCGTCAGTGAGGCCACTTTAGGGGCACCAGAGTGATTTGCCTCCTGGACCTTGCCCCCCCCCCCTACCAAGTCCACCCCATAAGACTGGCGGCGCTACACTAAAAGTGTAGTGCAAGCCAGCAGGGACCCTTTTCGAGCCAGTGGGGGGGGGGGGGGGGGGCGCTTTTTTGCCACCCCCCTGCAAAGTGCCGGCCTAGGCCTTATCGCAGCATTGCCCAGGGGCACATGCAAGGCACAATCCTGGAAGGACGTCATATGACATCCACCCAGGATGGCAGCTCTCCCGCTCAGCCATCATTTTATTATAGGCCGGGAGGGAGTTGGTTAAAGCTGGCCCTATACTAGTAGAATTCTGTTCAAAAAATGTTATTTTAAGAACTCTCATTCTATTTTCTAGTCATCAGTGGGGCCAAATAGACATTTGTTTTCAACCACAGTGATGAGAAAATTCGAAGAAACAGGAGCAACGACATTTGTGAAGTCACCAGACGTACTGACCGCGCCAACTCAGCCACGTCATATACTGTATTCACAGAGAATTGTGAATGCAAAAACTACCATGGCAGAGCAACTGTAGTTTCCAATGGAGGACAAGTGTAATGACATCACCATATTTGTAGTCCATTAATACTTCCTCCAGCTCTAAAACTGAAGGTACATACCAAGCTGGAGGCATAGTCAGCAGGAGCAAGGACATTGTACCTGCAATCCACTAATTTGAGTTGTAGTGCTCTGCAGGCTCAAATGCAAAAAAAAATTATAAATGCACTTTTTTTCTGCAATATGAGTGCATCTATAAGGCCCCTTTCACACTGGGGCGTTGTTCAGGTGGTACAGCGCTAAAAATAGCGCCTGTACAGCGCCTGAAAAAATCCGGCCCCATTCACTCCAGTGTGAAAGCCGGCGGGCTTTCACACTGGAGCGGTGCGCTAGCAGGACGGCTAGCAGCATCTTTGGAGCGGTATAGGAGCGGTGTATTCACAGCTCCTATACCGCTCCTACCCATTGATTTCAATGGGACACCGCGGGCCTAAGGGAGGATTTTTTCATTTTTATAGAGTTAGGCTTTAAAGAAAAATCCTGCCTTTTGCAACAAAGTAAGGCCCCTTTCACACGTGGGGCGGGAGCCGCGGCGACGGTAAAGCAGCGCTATATTTAGCGCTGCTTTACCGTCGTTTTACCGCGGTATTCGGCCGCTAGTGGTGCGGTTTTAACCCCCGCTAGCGGCCAAAAAAGGGTTCAAATCCCCCGCAAAGCGCCGCCGTAGCGGCGCCTTGCGGCGGTATTGCCGCGGTATTACCGCGGTGTCCCATTGAAATCAATGGGTAGGAGCGGTATAGGAGCGGTGAATACACCGCTCCTATACCGCTCCAAAGATGCTGCTAGCAGGACTTTTTTGACCATCCTGCTAGCGCACCGCTCCAGTGTGAAAGCCCGCCGGCTTTCACACTGGAGTGAATGGGGCCGGATTTTTTCAGGCGCTGTACAGGCGCTATTTTTAGCGCTGTACCGCCTGAAAAACGCCCCAGTGTGAAAGGGGCCTTACAGGGCCCCCTTTCCCCTACCCCCGGGGATGGTTAAATTCCTGTTTAGTTTAGGGGCAGAGGAGTAAGAAGAAAATACTTACAATACACCTTGGTCTAGCTGGCTCCTTCATGCGCGGCTGCAACTGGTTAAAGTGTAACATAGTGCTTGTTCTGCAACCACAGGTGTCAAACTTGTGGCCCTCCAGCTGTTGCAGAACTACAAGTCCCATGAGGCATTGCAAGGCTGACAGTTACTCTCAAAAGCAGAGCCATGATGGGACTTGTAGTTCTGCAACAGCTGGAGGGCCACCAGTTTGGGTAGATTTAATGAGCATTTAATGTAGTGTGCTGGTGGGCCAATGCAAGGCTGGATTTTTTTTTCATTTTCATAGGGTTGGGTTTTACCCATTCCTGCCCGCCCAGGCGTTTGTTTAAAGGGGTTGTAAAGGTAAACGTTTTTTCACCTTAATGCATTCTATGCATTAAGGTAAAAAAACATCTGACAATGCCGGCCTCCCAGCACCCCCGTTTTACTTACCTGACCCCTCGAAATTCCCGCGCTCGCCCCAGACGTCCTATTCACCACTCACCCTGGCCGTTGATTGGCTAGAGTGGAGGATTGAAAGTCAATCACATCCAATGATGCGGCGCACCGGGGGGCGGGTCCGAGTGATACAGTGAGTGGCTATGGCTGCCAGCTGTATCACTGGAGCTCGCCCGCAAGCACTCCACACAATGCGAGGGAGCTTGCATGAAGTTGTGGAGTCCTTGCGGGAGGGAGCCGAGACAGCCGCCGAGGGACCCCAGAAGACCAGGTTCGGGGCCACTTTGTGCAAAATGAACTGCACAGTGGAGGTAAGTATAGCATGTTTGTTATTTAAAAAAAAAAAAATTCCTTTATTGACCCTTTAAGCAGTTCCCATCACCTGGGAGGCGGGAAGGATCAGCAATTATGTGACTACACATTGGTCACATGATCGGAAGCTGGTCCCACCAGTCACATGATCAGAAGCTGGACCGAGAGCCAGTTGCGGCCAATTGCGGCCAGTGCTCAATATTTTGGTGGGTGGTAAACTAACAACATCCCCCCCTCCACGGAAGATGGACGGGAAGGCAGTGATTCTTTTCCCTCCCCCCCATGGGAGACGGACTGGAAGGCAGCGATCAGAGGCCTCACCTTAGGAGGCAGGGGGAAGTAAGAGGCGGGCTGTTGCTTCTCCTCCCGGTTGAACAGGAAGCATGTCCTGGGACCCGATTGGCATGGGAGTCCTAAGACTCCCTGGCCAATCGAATCTCAGGACCCACATCCTGTTTGGCCGGGAGGAGAATCAGGAAGACAATAGCGAATATTAATTCGCTATTGTCACACAACTGGGTGGGCTCAGGGCGTAGTGCTCTGTGCCCCTAACCCACCCTTTTTTGATGCCAATTAGAGCCTCAAGCTCTAATCATGTGCTTCAAAAAAAAAACATTGAAATCCATGCGTCCTGCGCCCTGCATGTAGATTAGGAGCCGAGCACATGGATTAGGGGGGTGGCACCCCTGCGCCCCTTATGGACACACGAGCCACTGCCGAGAGCTGCCTTTGACAGCTCGGTCTTTGTCCTAGGATAGGGTGACCAGACATCTGAACCACCCGAACCAAGTCTGTCCCCGGTTTTGTCCCCGAATTGGATTTGAACAGGGGCTGGGGCAATTTCAAAGACAGTCAGTGCAGAATTGAAAGAAAAATCTGAATTACACCCCCCCCCCCCCTGCCGCTTCTACTAGCTTAGGGGGTGGGGGTGTATTTTTTTCATTATCTGTGGCCCTATCTGATGATCATGTGCTGGTCGGAGCGGAGAGAATATTTCTTCAGTTTCGGGTGCATGCCCGTTCTGCTCCTGCTCGCATGTTCTTCTGCCTTGGCTCAAGTCCCGGCCAGCCACCTGCCCATCTCCTTGCCTTCCCTGGCGGAGTGATCTTCCTCCGCTCCCCACCCAGTAGTAGCCGGGGCCCAGAGAGACTTGACAGGCTGTGAGGCAGGCAGCGGCGGCGACGGGCAGAGAGTCGCTAATTGCCGCCATTACTAGTAAAAAAAAAAATATGTCCCCGGATTTCATTAAAAAAATCTGGTCACCTTATCCTAGGAGTGCGCAGCATGCTCGCTCTCAGCACATAAACATCAGTCGCCCAGTGTGTGGCCGTTAAAAATTAACCCCTTTTCTGCCGCACAAATGTGCTGGGCAGTCTTAAAGAAGTTAAACAATGCAGCAAACACCTCCAGTATGTGAGAAGAAAAACAATGTTATTATGAATGTTTTATAGACGTCAGGGACAGGCACTAGGTAAAGGGCCTTGTCATTGAATCAGCAAGTGTTGTTCTCAGACATTGTTCTCTAGGTCATTCAATGGCGTAGTCTTCATCCTGTTCTGGTACAAAACTTTATTTTTCAGTATATTCTTAGCTTTGAACATGCAGAGCTCTCTGAAAAGGAAGGAAGATAAAATGCAGTATATTGTTAAAGAGACACTGTGGTCAGAAGAGGTAAATCAGTCAAACCTGCTGTTCAAGGCCAGGACAAGATGTGGGCAGGAGGGGGAACTGCCCTGGGCACTGTGGTATCTTGTGAGGTGGGGTGCCAGGAATAGATTGAGGGGGAGGGGATTTGTGTTGGGAGGGGGAATTTGGGGGGCAGCAGGGCATAGGAATTGTTCTAGGAGGAGAAATTTGGAGGATGTGCTAGTGTTTAAGGGGGATTTGTGTTGGGAGGGGGGATGAAGGAAGAGGATTTGGGCTATAATTGGTTATATGGTAAGGGGGGGGGGGGATTGTGCTAGGAGGGAACATTTTTGGGGGGGATTTGTGATGATAGGGATACATGGGGGTTATACAGTGCCTTGAACAAGTATTCATACCCCTTGACATTTTCCACATTTTGTCATGTTACAACCAAAAACATAAATGTATTTTATTGGGATTTTATATAATAGACCAACACAAAGTGGCACATAATTGTGAAGTGGAAGGAAAGTGATAAATGGTTTTCAAAATTTTTGTGTAAATTATTCTCAGTATAAATACAGCTGTTCTGTGAAGCCCTCGGAGGTTTGTTAGAGAACCTTAGTAAACAAACATCATCATGAAGGCCTAGGAACACACCAAAAAGGTCAGGGATAAAGTTGTGAAGAAGTTTAAAGCAGGGTTAGGTTATAAAAAAATATACCAAGCTCTGAACATCTCACGGAGCACTGTTCAATCCATCATCCGAAAATGGAAAGAGTATGGCACAACTGCAAACCTACCGAGACATGGCCGTCCACCTAAACTGACAGGCCAGACAAGGAGAGCATTATTCAGAGGTTCATGGTAACTCTGAAAGGAGCTGCAGAGATCCACAGCTCAGGAGGGAGAATCTGTCCACAGGACAACTATTAGTCGTGCACTCCACAAATCTGCCCTTTATGGAAGAGTGGCAAGAAGAAAGCCATTGTTAAAAGAAAGTCATAAGAAGTCCTGTTTGCAGTTTGCGAGAAGCCATGTGGGGGACACAGCAAACATGTGGAAGAAGGTGCTCTGGTCAGATGAGCCCAAAATTGTACTTTTCAGTATAAAAGTAAAAAGCAATGTGTGGCGGAACTGAACACTGCATATCACCCTGAACACACCATCCTCACCATAAAACATGGTGGCGGCAGCATCATGTTGTGGGAATGCTTTTCTTCAACACAAAGCAATCTCCTGCGCTCGGGTGCCCAGTCAGCTAAGTAAGTGGCGCAGCCAACCCATTTAGCAAAGTCAGTGGAATGTTGCAGGTCTTGCTGCCCTCCTCAGAATAATGGGTATCCTTTATAACTGAAACATACAAAAAGAACAGGGGGGCGCACCGACCTTCTGCATTACCAAAGATAAAATTTATTCATAAAATAACAAGAAATATACTCACAAATGAGCTTTAAAACAAGGCTTATCAGTACTCCAGCAATATCAAGCAGTATCTCTAGATGCCTACAGCCTGGACCAGATATTTGGAGGACCCATCACTATGGTTCTAAGGAAACAACTCCATCAAGTCCAACCTATGAGTGTGATTACATGTCAGTATTACCTTGTATATCTCTGTATGTTGTGGTTGTTCGGGTGCTTATCTAATAGTTTCTTGAAACTATCGATGCTCCCCGCTGAGACCACCACATGTGGAAGGGAATCCCACATCCTTGCTGCTCTTACAGTAAAGAACCCTCTACGTAACTCTTTGTTTAAGGTTAAACCTCTTTTCTTCTAATTTTAATGTGTGGCCACGAGTCTTGTTAAACGAGTCTTGTAGAACCCTCTACGTAACTCTTTGTTTAAGGTTAAACCTCTTTTCTTCTAATTTTAATGAGTGGCCACAAGTCTTGTTAAACTCCCTTCCGCAAAAAAGTTTTATCCCTATTGTGGGGTCTCCAGTACGGTATTTATAAATTGAAATCATGTCCCCTCTCAAGCGTCTCTTCTCCAGAGAGAATAAGTTCAGTGCTCGCAATCTTTCCTCATAACTAATATCCTCCAGACCCTTTATTAGCTTTGTTGCCCTTCTTTGTACTCGCTCCATTTCCAGTACATCCTTCCTGAGAACTGGTGCCCAGAACAGGACAGCATACTCTAGGTGCGGCCGGACCAGAGTCTTGTAGAGTGGGAGAATTATCTTTTTATCTCTGGAATTAATCCCCTTTTTAATGCATGCCAATATTCAGTTTGCTTTGTTAGCAGCAGCTTTGCATTGCATGCCATTGCTGAGCCCATCATCTACTAGGACCCCCAGGTCCTTTTCCATCTGTTGTGCTTTTTAAGGACAGTTTCCCAAGTAATTTTTAACGAAGATATTTTTAAGATACAACATCAATCTATATGACACAGTCTATCTATGTGAAACTTATTCACGGAGACGAGTGATCATACAAAATAGTTACATTTATTGGTTGACAGAAAACAAATATTTACATGAAATTAAAATACAGATTGCATTACTTGAACATTTTGACAATTAATGGAAATACCCTCTGGGCGTAGTAGTACCTTGGACACAATATCACCATGATAACTTCTTCAGTAGAATCAATAACCTTATGATACTTGACAATTTAACAGAATGTCTGTATTTCACACACCCAGCCGTTACTATGCTGCAGGTAAGTAACGTTGAACAATGTGAAATACTTTAGACATTTGTTTGCCTATAGTACTATGCAATAGTAATATCTAATGAAAAATTGAATTTTAGAGAAAAAATCTAAAAGGCGGTTATTAATTCTGGAGAATGATTATCAATAATAGAATATTCAATACATCTATAATTAAGAGAACATACCAGATAAAATCAACATGGCGTATTTACCCATTCCAAAATGGCTATTAGTCTGGATTGGTGGTTACCAGGATTCTTAAGATGTCTGCCTGGTTCAGGAATCTTCTTGAATGTTACAATATATATTCATGCATGGTGCATGGGTGTCAGTCTATCTGGGAGTGTATGTTTTCTCCCAGTGTCCCTTCCCCAGGGTGGGTCCCTGAGCTTCCTTCCAGGGTGAGTCCCTGAGCTCTCGTCCCTAATGGTATCTTTCTTGTCTCTTAAATATCCCTCAAACAATAAGCTAATAAAACTTGTAATATGTTCATAAAAAGTAAAAGTGACTCAGCGCATAGTATATATATAACATCAAGTGTTCATGATGGATCAATCATAAAAATGATAAAAAGCAAAGTGAAAAATTAGTGAATAAATACGTAAAAAACAAAAGGCTAAAATGCACCAAAAAAAATTGTGTCCAAGAAAAATGTGTCCAAGTAAGATAATTAATCCGTGCTAGGAATGCCGGTATAGATAAATGAAATGGGGCTCCGGTGCTTATCTTCTAGTCTCTATTTGTATAACACAGAAGCAGATGAAAGACTGCCACACATATCCTCAAATAGGCTCACAGGCCTCTCACCTCCAGATTTCTTTTCTTATTGCAAATCGCCACTTTCTTTTACTGCTGGTTAAACTGCTCCACGCACTGGACTGCGTCCTTTGGATGCCCCGGTCAAATGGTCCAATCCGCTAAAACCTCATCAAACAGAGAGATAAGGGGGAAGGAGGGCAAAGAGGACTTCCATAGTGTAGTAGTTTAAAAGTAAAGTGTTTATTTAAAAGTAAAAATTGCGCCCTTACATCTAAAATAGTAATAACAGGCAAGGAATCAAAAGAAGCGTTGTTACACGCTATTCTCACTGCACTTCCGGTTGCGTCCGTCCAGACCACTCCCGGAACCGGAAGTGCAGTGAGAATAGCGTGTAACAACGCTTCTTTTGATTCCTTGCCTGTTATTACTATTTTAGATGTAAGGGCGCAATTTTTACTTTTAAATAAACACTTTACTTTTAAACTACTACACTATGGAAGTCCTCTTTGCCCTCCTTCCCCCTTATCTCTCTGTTTGATGAGGTTTTAGCGGATTGGACCATTTGACCGGGGCATCCAAAGGACGCAGTCCAGTGCGTGGAGCAGTTTAACCAGCAGTAAAAGAAAGTGGCGATTTGCAATAAGAAAAGAAATCTGGAGGTGAGAGGCCTGTGAGCCTATTTGAGGATATGTGTGGCAGTCTTTCATCTGCTTCTGTGTTATACAAATAGAGACTAGAAGATAAGCACCGGAGCCCCATTTCATTTATCTATACCGGCATTCCTAGCACGGATTAATTATCTTACTTGGACACATTTTTCTTGGACACATTTTTTTTGGTGCATTTTAGCCTTTTGTTTTTTACGTATTTATTCACTAATTTTTCACTTTGCTTTTTATCATTTTTATGATTGATCCATCATGAACACTTGATGTTATATATATACTATGCGCTGAGTCACTTTTACTTTTTAATTACATTTAAGTGTGTTGGTGCACATGCTAGATTCTGCAGCAGGTAGCAACTTTTATAACACAGGATTGTATTTATTTATTTATGTTTTTTGATATTTATCACAGTATTTTTAAACACCTTTATTGTATTCACTATAATTAGCATTTGCACTTTAGCACTTGTAGTGATCAATTAGTATATGATTATTTAGCGGCGCGAAGGACACATTACACTTTTTTTTTTTTTTGTAATATGTTCAGCCCAAAAGGTATGTGTTCCTTTTCTATTGGCAGGCAAAATGTAATGTTTACCTTTCCCAGGAGTCTAATGATTTTAAGGTAATAGCACCTTCACCCACTAGGTGTCTCACATGTGTTTTGTTGCTTCTCTATAAATTAATATATTTTATTTTGTGTATAGTACCTTAGTGAAAATAATCTATATCTTTAGTATTTGGGAATTCTACTAACCAAATACTATCAAATATGCTTAGCATAATTATTGATTAATCACTTGCATAAAATGGTGATATATATGTATATCATTGTATATCTGTAAAAATTTAGTCCATTTGAAAAGGACACAGGTTATATATATATATTAATCAACATCACATACAATTATTATCTATCTGGATACCTGTATAATTTGGGTATCCAATCAATATTTGTTTATCTAAGCATAGGTTAAATTCTTATACAATTTATAATCACGATTATATGTTTTTCATAATACTAATTTGTTCCTTAAAACACTTCTACTTATAATCACACTTTTATATATCATTTCTTGATTACACAGTTCTTCAACACATCAGATACTAAAATTATAATGTCTCTTTTGTGACCTATATGTAATTTGAACAGCTTAGAAAAGATATGGATGATACTGATATATGAATCTTATAACATCCATTTTAACATTGTGACATAACATTCCAGATACAGGCATTTGTCATTCAACTTTCAGTTTCTGTCTGTTGTCATCCTAGCATATAATTAACTGGAGTCTCTCAGCCATTGTTTTGGGGAACGAGCCTGAGTCAACATCATGGTTTGCCTGGGGAGGCCATATCGTCCTCCGATATAATAAGACATATTTACTTACATTCTCCTTGAGTTAAAGGTTTGGTAGTTGTATTTACCCCCCCCCCCCCCCCACAGATAGGAAACCATCTCCTTTGTTTTCAAAATGGGACCTTATTGTCCTGCAAGTTTCTTTCTCAATACAGGCTTGTAAAACTTACAAGGTGGTTGGTGTATTTAACAGCTTGGGACACATGAGTTTCTATTGTGTCTTAAAGGTCTCCAATAGTTCAATTATTGAGTTATACATCGAACCTCATTTGCAATGTAGTTGCCCACCCCATTAATTTGTTCAGATCTTTTTGCAAGGTTTCCCCATCCTGCGGAGAAGTTATTGCCCTGCTTAGCTTAGTATTGTCCGCAAATACAGAGATTGAACTGTTTACCCCATCCTCCAGGTCATTTATGAACAAATTAAACAGGATTGGTCCCAGCACAGAACCCTGGGGGACCCCACTACCCACCCCTGACCATTCCAAGTACACCCCATTTATCACCACCCTCTGAACTCGCCCTTGTAGCCAGTTTTCAATCCATGTACTCACCCTATGGTCCATGCCAATGGACCTTATTTTGTACAGTAAACGTTTATGGGGAACTGTGTCAAATGCTTTTGCAAAATCCAGATACACCACATCTACGGGCCTTCCTTTATCTAGATGGCAACTCACCTCCTCATAGAAGGTTAATAGATTGGTTTGGTGAGAACGATTCTTCATGAATCCATGCTGATTGCTGCTAATGATACCATTTTCATTACTAAAATCTTGTATATAGTTCCTTATCATCCCCTCCAAGAGTTTACATACTATTTATGTTAGGGTAACTGGTCTGTAATTTCCAGGGATGTATTTTGGGCCCTTTTTAAATATTGGTGCTACATTGTCTTTTCTCCAGTCAGCTGGTACCATTCCAGTCAGTAGACTGTCAGTAAAAAATAGGAACAATGGTCTGGCAATTTCTTGACTGAGTTCCCTAAGTACTCTCGGGTGAAAGCCATCTGGTCCCGGTAATTTATTAATGTTAAGTTTTCCAAGTCTAATTTTAATTCTGTCCTCTGTTAACCATTGAGGTGCTTCCTGTGATGTGTCATAAGGATAAACATTGCAGTTTTGGTTACTGAAGCCCCCCGATTCCCTTGTGAAGACTGAGGAGAAGAATAAATTCAATACCTTCGCCATCTCCCCATTCTTTGTAACCAGATGTCCTTCCTTATTCTTTATGGGGCCAATATGGTCTGTCCTCCCTTTTTTACTGCTTACGTACTTAAAGAATTTCTTGGGATTTTTTCTGCTCTCCTCCACTATGTGTCTTTCATGTTCTATCCTAGCGGTCATTATTGCACCCTTACATTTTTTGTCTGAATGCTGATGATGATCCCTCAACCTTATATTTTTTGAAGGCCTTCTCCTTTGCTTTTATATGCATTTTTACATTGGAGTTAAGCCATCCAGGACTTTTGTTCGCTCTTTTAAATGTATTAACCAATGGGATGCATTGGCTAATGCCCTTATTTAATATGCTCTTAAAGCAAACCCATCTCTCCTCCGTGTTCTTTGTTCCTAAGATTTTATCTCAATTTATGCCTTCTAGCAAGGTTCGTAGTTTAGGGGAAGTTGGCTCTTTTGAAATTCAGTGTCTTTGTATTCCCCTTATGTTTCCTATTTGTGTTATTTATACTGAAGCCAATTGACCTGTGATCGCTGTTACCTAAATTGCCCCGTATTTCCACATCCGTAATCAGGTCTGTATTGTTGGTATTCAGTAGATCCATGTAACGCTTTATTTCTAGTTGGTGCGTCTACCACCTGACCCAAAAATTGTCCTGCAAGACATTTAGGAACTGGCGAGCCTTAGATGAATGCGTGGTTCCCTCCGTCCAGTCTATGTCTGGATAATTAAAATCCCCCATTATGATAAAACTTCCCATCCTTGCTGCTAATCCAATCCAATCCTCCCTAAGGTTGGGGGGCCTAAAGGATACTCCCAGTATTATTTTCCCCTTAGCTTCATCCCTTTGGAACTCTACCCATAAGGATTCCACCTCCTCCCTAGCTCCCTTAGTGATGTCATCTCTCACATTAACTTGTACATTACTCTTGATATATAGGCATACCCCTCCCCCTTTTTTACCCTCTCAATCCTTGCGATAAAGGGTATACCCTGGAATGGTTGCCAGACAATCATGAGAGCTGTTGAACCAGGTCTCTGAAATTCCCACAAAATCCAAATCCTCCTTGTGCAACAGTGTCTCTAGTTCACCCATATTGTCCGCCAGGCTCCTGGCATTCGTGAACGTGCCACGTAGTTTAGGCCGGTCGCATATTATCCTCTTATTGGGTGTTTCGAGAGTGCAACTAGGACTTGCTACTATACTTACCTTTGGTTTATGTGCTCTGGTCAACCTATCACTAATGCCCCCAATACTACCCTCTGGAATATGTTCCGCGCTGACTATCTCTACCTCTGGACCCTCCCCCCGTTGCCTAGTTTAAAAACCCCTCTAACTTTTTGTCCATCTTCATTCCCAGCTGATCTGCACCCTCCTCATTTAGGTGCAGTCCATCCCTTCTATAGTACTGGTTATCGACTGCGAAGTCGACCCAGTCCTCCAGGAACCCAAACCCCTCCTTACTACACCAGCTCTTCAGCCACTTGTTTACTTCCCTAATTTCCCTCTGCCTTTCTGGTGTGGCTCAATGTACCGGTCCCTAAGTCCCTAAAATCGTTCTTTAGGACACTCCATCTGCCTCTGACTTTGTCATTGGTGCCAATATGCACCATGACAGCCAGGTCTTCCCCAGCCCCTCCCAGTAATCTGCCCACAAGATCCGTGATGTGCCGAACCCGAGTGCCCGGTAGACAACATACGATTCGGCGCTTCAGGTCTTTGTTACAGATTGCTCTCTCTGTCCTTCTAAGAATCGAGTCCCCTACCACCAGAATCGGTCTTTCCTTCCCCTTCGCTTCCCCCCCACTCTCACTGGAGGAGTTCTTCCCCTGGCAGCTAGGAAAGTCCCTCAGCTCCAGCAGTGCTGGTCCCTGACTGGTTTTACCAATGTCACTCAATGGAGCATACTTATTGGGATGCTCCAGCCCTGGATCGGCCTCCCTGACACTTCCCCCTCCTCCCTTCCTGACTGTCACCCATCTACTCTTTCCTAGTGACTGCACATCTTTGTCTCCACCCGCCTCTGTGCTGGCCCCTGCAGGCACCTGCCATGTACTATGTTCCTGGCTCTTCTTAATAATCATAAATAAAATGTTCATTTTTAATATTTTGTTGAGAATCCTTTACTGGCAATGACTGTCTGAAGTCTGGAACCCATGGACTTTACCAAAGACTGTGTTTCCTCCTTTCTGATGCTTTGCCAGGATCTAACTGCAGCGGTCCTCAGTTGTTCTTTCTTTGTGGGTCTTTTTGCCTTTAGCTTTACCTTTAGCAAGTGAAATGCATGCTGAATTGGGTTGAGATCCGGTAATTGACTCGGCCATTCCTTCAAAAGCTCATGGGTTGCTTTTTCAGTGTGTTTTGGATCATTGTCCATCTGTACTGTGAAGCGCCGTCTAATCAACTTTGCTGCATTTGGCTTAAACTGGGCTGACAGTATATCTCTAAACACTTCAGAATTCATCCTGCTGCTTCTGTCTTCTGTCACATCATCAATAAACACTAATGACCCAGTGCCACTGGAAGCCATGCATGCCCATGCCATCACGCTGCCTCCACCATGTTTTACAGATGACTTTGTGTGCATTGGATCATGAGCTGTTCCAAGCCTTCTCCACACTTTTTTCTTCCCGTCATCCTGGTACAGAATAATCTTAGTTTCATCCATCCAAAGAATGCTTTTCCAGGACTGGTCTGGTTTTTTAGATGTTTTTTGGCAAAGTCTAACCTGGTTTTTCTATTCTTCAGGCTTATGAATGGTTTGCGCAACAATATTTTTGTATTATTTATGAATGGTTTGCACCTTGTGGTGAACCCTCTGTATTTGCTCTCGTGAAGTCTTCTCTTGATTGTAGACTTTGACAATGATACGCCCACCTCCTAGAGAGTGTCCTTCACTTGTCTGGATGTTGTGAATGGGTTTTTCTTTATAATATAGAGGATCCTGTGATCATCCACAGCTGTTGTCTTCCGTGAACTTCCAGGTCTTTTTATGTTGCTGAGCTCACCAGTGCTTTCTTCTTTCCTCAGAATGTACCAATCTGTTGATTTGGCCACTCCTAATGTTGCTGCCATCTCTCTAATGGATTTGTTTCATTTTTGAAGCCTTACAATGGCCAGTTTCACTTGCATGGACAGCCCCTTTGAACGTATGATGTAGGTTCACAGCAATAGATTCCAAATGCAAATACCACACTTAACTCCAGACCTTTTACCTGCATAATTGATGAAAAAATAACAAAGGAGTAGCCCACACCTGGCCATGAAACAGCTTTTGATTCAATTGTAGGGATGGGCTGAACAGACACCTGTTCGGTTCGCACCAGAACTTTCAAACACCGCAAAAGTTCGGACCCAAATAACGAACCCCATTCAAAGTCAATGGGACCCAAACGTCAAAAATCAAAAGTGCCCATTTTTAAGGGTTATATGCAAGTAATTGGTCATACAATGGTTATAGGGGTCCGGGTTCTCCCCTGGGGGACATGTATCAATTAAAAAAAAAGTAATTTTTAAATGAGCAGTGATGAGCAGTGATTTTTTGATTTTTAAAGTGAAAGCATAAAAATAAAAAATTCCTTCCAATATAGTGCCTGGGGGGGTCCCCTTATGTGGACTATCGTCGTACTAGGTCCGGCGGACCAGAGTCTGGCAGGCAAATCCGCCCGTATGTGTCCGGCGGACAATCCGGAGTGTAGTCCAGGTAGACAGGACTAGCGAAGGAAGCCAATGTCGTCGCCTCTATCGGCAAGATTGACACCTTGCTAGCCCCGTCGCCTGGTATGGATTTAAAGGGGAACCCCTACGCTTAAAAAACGGTGTGGGGGTCCCCCCAAAGTCCATACCAGACCCTTATCTGAGCATGCAGCTCGGCTGATCAGGAAAGGGGGTGGGGACGAGCTAGCGCCCCCCCTCCTGAGCCGTACCAGGCTGCGTGCCCTCAACATGGGGGAGTGCTTTGTCCCCATGTTGACGAGGACAAGGGCCTCCTCCCGACAACCCTGGCCGTTGGTTGTCGAGGTCTGCGGGTGGGGGGCTTATCAGAATCTGGGAGCCACCCTATGGGAATGAGTATGGGGTAAATGGTACCCCTACCCATTCACCTGAGGGAAAAAGTGTTAATAAAAAAAACACACTACACAGGTTTTTAAAGTAGCTTATTAGACAGCTCCGGGGGTCTTCTTCCGACTTCGGGGGTCTTCTTGCCGGGCTCCTCTGCTATCTTCTGCTCTTTTACCGCTCTTTTACTAGCGGAGGAGCCCGGCTTTCTCCTTCGTCGCCGCCTTCCGGGGGTCTTCTTCCGACTTCGGGGGTCTTCTTACGACTTCTCCCGCCAGGCTCCTCCGCTATCTTTTTCCAGCTCTTTTACTAGCGTTGGCCCGGTGTTCTTGTTCGTCGCTATCGCCGCCTTCTTCTTCTTACTTCTTCTTCTTCTGATGTTGACACGACGCTCTCTCTCGCTGTAATGCAGGGGAAGCGTTGCACGGCGACTTATATAGGCATAAGGGGCGGGGTCACAGGGTGATGTCACATGGTGACCCCACCCCTTATGATGTCACAGCCATGGGGATGCCGGGACTGTGACATCATAAGGGGCGGGGTCACCATGTGACATCCCCCGGTGACCCCACCCCTTATGCCTATATAAGTCGCCGCACAACGCGTCCCTGGCATTGCGGCCGGAGAGAGCGTTGTGCCAACATCGGAAGGAAGAAGAGAAGAAGAAGAAGGCGGCGACTCCGACGAACGAGAAGACCGGGACAATGCTAGTAAAAGAGCTCGAAGAAGATAGCGGAGGCCCGGCAGAAGAAACGAAGAACGGAACAAGACCCCCGAAGTCAGAAGAAGACCCCTGGACGGTGGCGATGAAGGAGAAAGCCGGGCTCCTCCGCTAGTAAAAGATCGGTAAAAGAGCAGAAGATAGCGGAGGAGCCCAGCGAGAAGACCCCCGAAGTCGGAAGAAAACCCCCGGAGCTGTCTAATAAACTACTTTAAAAACCTGTGTAGTATGTTTTTTTTATTAACACTTTTTCCCTCAGGTGAATGGGTAGGGGTACCATTTACCCCATACTCATTCACATAGGGTGGGGTGCAAAGATCTGGGGGCCCCTTATTAAAGGGGGCTCCCGGATTCTAATAAGCCCCCCGCCCGCAGATCCCGACAACCAACGGCCAGGTTTGTCGGGAAGAGGCCCTTGTCCTCATCAACATGGGGACAAGGTGCTTTGGGGTGGGGGGGCCGCAGGGCCCCCCTTCCCCAAAGCACCCCCCCATGTTGAGGGCACGCGTTTTTTCGGCGTAGGGGTTCCCCTTTAAATCCATACCAGGTGACGGGGCTAGCAAGGTTGGAGGCGGCGACATTGGCTTCCTTCGCTAGTCCCGTCTACCTGGAGTCACGTTCAAAATTCCGTTCATTTGAAAAGTCCGGCGGACCTCCGCCTAAAGTCAGGCGGATTGTCCGCCAGACCTAGTCCGCTGGAAAAGTCCGGTCGTGTGTGGGCGTGTGTGGGCAAGTCCACTCGTTTGGAAAGTCCGGCGGGCCTCCGATGGAAAGTCAGGCGGATTGTCCACCAGACTAAAGCCCCATACACACGGTCGGATTTTTGCATGGATTCTGTCCGATCGGACAATGTTGTTGAAAAATCAGACCGTGTGTATGCACCATCGGACAGTGTACGTCGGATTGTCCGACGGACAAAGTCCTATCTCCTGCTGGATAGATTTTCCGACAACACGGTCCGATCACACCAAATCCGATCGTGTGTACGGTTGTCCGACGGACAAAGTGCTACGCATGCTCAGAAGAAATTCTGTGACGGAAGCGCTCGGTCAGGTAAAACTACCTTTCCTAATCGACACAGCACATTCGTCACGCTGCAATGTTAAAATTTCTTTAATGCAGCGCATTCTCTTTTTCTTTACAATGCAACAAGAATGACATGTTTTAGCTGCTCCTATTCACCCGCACTTTTCACAAACTTAGTTCTTTATTACTTTTCAGGATTTATACACTACATGTTTATTTTTACTCAGATCGTAAAAGAATCTTTGTTATATTTTTAGCATGATTTGTCTTTTTTTATTTTTTATTTTTGGGAATACATATTTGAAGGAGATGTTTTTTTTTTTTGGAGGTGGGTTGTGTGTCTCAACTTAGCAAAACCACATTATTAACATTTGTATTTGTTGCTTAAATTTACTAGGAGTTTGTTTGTTGTTGGTGCACCTTGTTAATTATACTTTATGATTAGTGAAATGTACCTGCCTACTCAAAGAAAAACTGTCATTGTAGAAAAGTAAAACACAATAGGCAATCATTATTTCAAATCAAAAAAACCTTTATTTAGGTCTCAGCAACAAACCAAAGAGGAACGCAGCCATGGTGAAACTTGTGGAATTTGTAAAGCCTTGGACCCCCACGGCAACCATCAATTTTCCAGCGTAGAAAATTGGGGGCCTGAGGAGTACGTATATTAAGGGGAGTGCAATCTGGTCCTGAAGTCCAAAGCATCCGGAACTGCAGCAGATGCCATCTAGGTCCCCAGGCTCTGGTACTACGAGAGGCTCCATCTTCTCTCAGAACAGACTGAATCTAGGATCGTCACTCTCAGGTCTTCCTTGCACGCTTCCTTGCACGCTGTGGCTGTCGTGCTGGTGGGGTGGCAGAAGGAGGAGGAGGAGGAGGAGCATGGTAACTATGGCAAACATGTGTGAGGGGAGTCATCTCCCCAGCCATCCCCTTATTTAGGACATGGAGGATGAGCCCCTCACACATGTTGCGTTGCCTCACCTCCATACCCATCATCTTCGTGACAACCACGGAGCCAAAGGTCTCCTCGTCGGTGGGTGTGGCATGTAGGGAGGCTGAAGCCTCTCTGATCATCCGGAGCGCTGACTCTCCCGCATCACCCCCCCTTCTCGCCCTTCTGTACGGAAGGCGGAGGGGAGGGATTTGTGAGTCAGTCAGGCTCCGAGGCCTAGCCCCCTCTTGGCTGCCACTACCCACCTCTTGGCTGCCACTAACCCCTTCCTCCTCCTGACTGCCACCTTCCACAGCCACCTCCTGGCTGAGGTCTTCCTGTGTATGAAAAAAGAACATCGTTTCAGTTATTTGTTCATCAAACACACACAATTCTCATCTAGTGACTGGTGCAAAATGTTTACAAATAGAAAACCATACAATTCTCAGCCCTGCAGTTTCGATTCTGGCCCCAAATGTCTCCAACACTACTGTCTGTTGATATGTCAAACACGTTATGAAGTAACCAATTGGGGATCCTGAATTAAGTGAACATCATTCATTATTCACATAAATGGTAACAAAACTACTATACCTGGAACAAGCTGGGCTCCTGCACATCTTCCAGACTGGAAGGCCCAGGTTGCTCCTCGGAAGCCTCATCAGGGGTGGCCTGCGCGCAAGGAAGCATGGAAGGAGGAGTCGAGAGTGGCTCCGTGACATCAGTCTGGTCTTTGAGAAAATGTATACTCTCATAGTACCAGAGCTTGGGGGCATAGACCTCATCTGCTGCAGTTGCAGTTTCTTCCGACTTCCGGACCTTCTTGCGCTCCCTGATATACGCACTCCTCAGGCTGCCAATTTTCTTTCTTATATCATCAACAGTTGCCGCGGGGAACCTTGGCTTGACAAATTCCACAAGTTCCTCCAGGGCTGCGTACCTCTTTGCTTTGATGCTGCAATGGGGGTGTTTAGCCTGCCATAAAATGGGAAATTCCCTGTATTTCTCAATGAAGAGGGGGAGAAAACTCACGTCGTTGAATCCCTTCATAATCTCTGCAAGACACAAGACCACACAAAACACTATAAATTATGTCAGGCTAAACTCTCCTAATCTTCTCCATAAAGAAGCCTCAAGTTCGAATCAGTCTAGGCTAGTTATGTACCAACGTCAAATTGTACCTTCGTTTATAGCGATCGTCTCGTGCGTGAGCTTTCTCTCCCCTCGTCTCCCAGATCGTGGCTACGACACAGGCGTGTGACGTTTTATATCCAGTGCGCATGCGTCAAACTCTGCCCGCCCCTGACGATCTTTCTCTTCTATTCCCCACCCCTTCTCTTTACGGCGCAGTGGGGAGACCACATGGCGGGGACACAGCAGGTGCGCCACAAATATCCCACCAACGAGGAGGAGGACGAGGAAAGTCCGGAGGCAGAAACGTCCCGATCCCGGAGCCTCAAATTCAAGGCCTCCAATATGTCATTTGGAGAAATGTTGGAGATGGTGGACATATTAAAGAGGAGCGACTATGATGGTAAGTATGGGCCTTACCTCAACCCCAATGTCCGCAAGGCCAAGATCATGTCTAAAGTTGTGAGAAGGCTGTACAATAATTTTGGGGTACAACGATCCAAGGAGCAACTGAGGAAACGCTGGTCAGACCTGAAACTGAGGGAGGCCGATCAGTACAGAAAGATCAAGCGAATTCTTCAAAAAAGTAAGTAGTTGTGTTTTGTGTTTGATTTCTTGCTTGCATACTGCTCCATGTGGTTTGATTTTTACAAAGTTGTACATTCCAAAATGGCCACTTTCATGTTCGTCTGTGCATTCGATCGTACTCAGCCTCGATCTTTCTGCCACTGTCATGGTCGTGTGTGTGTGTCCATTCGATCGTACGCAACCTCGATCGTTCGGCCACTTATAATACGAGGTTTGGGGAAGTTTTGATTGAAAGGAAGTTTCTTCTCACTAGAGATGTCATCAAGAACGTAAAGCAAATTTATTCAATGTAAAGGAGAGGTCACTCAGTTGCTGTTTACCCATCTGGACTCTAGAGCACTAGTGCTGGGACACCCAAACCCCCTTTTTATTATGCTTTTCCACACATGTGCTCCAGTGGATACTAGAGGGGGTCTCCATCAGACAAACTTCTACCAAAAAGCTAGTAAGTTTAGCACCTTTACAAAGTGACTACATTCATGTTGTTGGCATTTGTAACTGGCCAAACAAAAATAGTGTTCCTCACTTTCAAGCAATGTTTGTCATTTCCTATTTCTGCCCTCAATAGATTGTGTTGCTAAATCTTCCTTTTGTACATTCTCATAGGGGTGCGAAAACTTGGGCCGTCTGAGGAAACCCCAAAACCAACACCTCCCAAAAAAGGGGAAAGAGCAGAAGCAGAGGAGGAGGAGGAGGAAGGAGAGATCATCGAACTTGGAGAATTTGTCACCACAACAGGTGAGTGTGGGAGAACACAGCTACTGGTAAGCTAATCAATGTATGGCTGCCTCATTTCCAACACCCGATTTTTGTTTGTTTGTGGTTTTTAGGTGACGTGGATGTTGTGGAAGAAAAATCGCACTTTACCACAGAGAGTGCCCACGTACTCATCGGGGAGATAATGGTTTGCAATAGAGATCTAGATTACCTAAAGCAAAACATCAATGATGTTCAACAAAAATTGAAGAACATCATTGATGTTTTAGGTAAAATATGAAAACGCACCCAGTAATTAACACACATTTGTGCCTGCTTCTGAACACATTTGCAACTTAAGAACTGTGTGAAATTTGGAACATGCATACATTGTGTCCACATGTGCTAGCTCCCATCATGGTGGATGAATGACAACGTTTTTTTGGGGGTGCAACCACTTTACGAACTACGAAAGTGGTTGTGGTGAAGGGTTTGCACCCCCAAAAAACGTCCATTCATCCCCATGATGGAAAATGGCACTTTTGAAGCTTCTAGGCATGTGTTTTACCATCTAATGACCATTTTCAGACCCAAATTGTGTGCATGTTCTAAATTTCCACTTTCCAGGGGTGACCCCCCATGTGATGAAGGCAAGATCAAACACACTTTGAACATATAGTCATGTCTGATCTTGTCTTCACTTTAGAAAGTTGAACTTTCCTAGTTCCTAGGTTCTGTTTTGCTCCATGCCTGGTTTGACCAATTGCGGAATGTTTGTAAACAATGTTGTAAATAACCAAGATGTTGTCAGTTTGGGCAAGAAGATTGTAAACGCACTTGTGAATGTTTTCCAAGTAAACTTTTTTACTTTTCTAAATGTGTGGCTTCCTTATTTAAAAAACACAATGCATTATGTATGTCAAATGTAAAGGATATGGGGGGCAATGGGTGTTATTTACTAAAGGCAAGTCCAGTTTGCACTGCAAGTTTCTTTTCCAGGGCACTTTTGCACTGCACTTGTAGAGCATAGTGGATTTGACTTATGTAAATGACACCCACAGTGCTTTGTACGAAAACACGGAGCACAGCATTTTGGAGAATACACACATGTCTGACCTGGTGATGAAAAGGAGTATTTTGGGTGTCAGTTATGCAGTACAAACCTTCTCTAGACCAAAGATTAGGTATCAAACACACAACATGAGAATAATCTTTTTGGGAAGAAGAGACTGTTACCTCCTTTTGCCCAGAAAGTGCATTCCCACTGTCGAAAGCAAAGGGAAAAAATTTCAAGGTAAAATAAGCTAAAAAGAATACGGAAATGACAAGAAATCATAGGTTGGTTGAAAAATAAGATTTATTTAAAAATGCCTCTCACACATCGTCAGGCAGAGCAATGGCCCCCCTACCCACAAAGTAGTCCATATATTGCTCGCGGACCGCGCGGGCATTTAGAGGGGGCAAGCCTGGACGTGCCACTTGAAGGGCTGTGAGGTCAGCATTTGGAGGGCCCTCCACATCTGGGCCAACGGGCACCACATAGTTCCTGTTATGTCTTTTGAGGAAGTTGTGCAATATGCAACAGGCAAGAACTATGTGGTTCAGTTTGTATTCCGCCAAGTTAATTGCCGTCAAGAACAGGCGGAAGCGGCTGGCTAGGATGCCAAAAGTGTTCTCAACAACTCTTCGGGCTCTGGACAGCCTGTAGTTGAAGACCCTCTGGTCTGGGGTGAGGGTCCTCATCGGGAACGGCCTCATCAGATGGGGAGTCAACGCAAACGCTTCATCTGCGACAAAGACGAAGGGGAGTCCTTCTGCATTCTCCTCTGGAGGTGGCAAGCACAGACTGCCACTTTGGAGACGCCAGTAGAACTCCGTGTGCGCAATGGCACCACCATCCGAGATCCGGCCGTTCATCCCCACGTCCACATACATAAATTCATATGTCGCTGACACCACCGCCAACATCACTACACTATTAAACCCTTTATAATTATAATCGTAGGACCCCGAGTTGGGCGGTGGGACGATGCGGACGTGTTTCCCATCAATTGCCCCTCCGCAGTTAGGAAAGTCCCAACGGCTGGCAAAGTGGGAGGCCACAGTCTGCCATTCCTGTGGCGTGGAAGGGAACTGTGGAGTGAAACAAGAAAAAAAAATTTGTCACTTTGCACATAAACATTGCAAGCAGATTAGACAATCAACATCTTGGAACAAGAGCATTGTTTAAAATTGGAGGCTGGAAAGTATTTGCACAGAAAAGTAGAGGCTCCCCTTCACAGATTACTCACCCCCCATCAATCCCCCCACTTCTGATGGGCCATTGGCAATAACTAGGGTTTTGGGGGGGGGGGGGTGTTGGACAGGTAACCCTCTGCACTTCATTGATTGGCAAATGGCTCAATAATGTGTGCTAGTTTGGCCAGACCCTCTGTACTTAACACTATTGGCAGCCCCCAGGAAAGCTAAACTAACATTTCAACCCCCCCCCCCCCCCCCCCAAAAAAAGGAAAGCACATTGTGACATTCTGAAATTACCAAGCAAGCTAATAGGAGGGAAAGAACACAAAAAAATAGGAAATGGAAAGTATGGAGCCAGCCCCTTGCACTACATGCTTTGCTGAATTCATCCCTAAAGATGCCCACTATAAAGAGGTAGGTATATAGTGTGTATTGACCTTGGGAAAGCCAGCAGATAGAGGATTGGTACCATCTGACAGAGCAGTTGGGGGAGGGGGTTCCTAATGGGTTTGCCCCCCCCCCCCCACAAAAAAAAAAAAAAAAAAAAGGGGCTCTACATGAAGTAAACCACACAGCAAACATTAGTGCATATTTTAGGGGGTGTTTGGGGGCAAACAATACTATGCAGCAGACAAAAGACATTGCTTAAGTGACTAGGCCATAGGTGTCTATTGGGGCAGAAGAGCATGCTGGGGAGGTAAGTGAAGGGAAAAATGCATGAAGGAGAAAAGGGGCACAGCATATTAGAGCATATTGCAATCATGGTAATTAGGGAAGGAGGTCAAAAATAGAAGACATTAGCAAACAGAGCATACATAGAAGGGAATAGTAAAGTAGAAATGTTACCTTAATATAGTCCTCCTGCAGGACATCGATGATGGCAGAACAGGTCTCTGGAATAATGATTCCCAGGGCCTGGGGAGAGATACCTGAAGAGAACTTCAAATCCTGAAGACTTCTCCCTGTCGCCAAGTACCTCAACGTAGCAACAAGCCTCTGCTCCGGAGTAATGGCTTGTCTCATGCAGGTATCCTGCCGGCTGATAAAGGGGGTCAGCAAAGCCAAAAGACGGTGAAAATCGGGGTCCGTCATCCGAAGAAAGTTCCTGAAATCATCAGGATTATTCTCCCGGATCTCACGAAGCAAAGGCATGTGCGAGAATTGGTCACGCTGAAGCAACCAATTCTTGGTCCACATACTCCTCGTCACTCTGTTCATGGACGGGTCTTGGGTCAAAGCTAAAAGCCCGACACCAATTCCGCGTACAGCACGAACCCGGCGACGAGTACGCACGGGAAACATCGCTCACAAGGTCACAAAAGGTCGGCTGGTCAGAACAGACAAACAGAAAGCACCGATAAACAGCAAGGCCTGAAAGAACAAAATGAATACCAGAAACGAGCAGACAATAAGCAGTGCAAATCAAAGCGTCCTATATCAAGATATAGGCCGCAATGACCAACAAATGCGAACTGACTACACGCACTAATAAACAGATACGCACGACAAGCACAAACTGAAGAGCAGTAACGATCTGAGTCAGAAAACTGAGAAGCGCAAATCTTAAGTCCCCAAACTTCGACTAACTCGCGATAAACACGGGATCAGCAGAAGGAGCCCAACGGGTGCCTGACGTGGTGCTGAACTTCCCTTTTCTAGTCTCGTGGAAGACGACTTACGTCACGACGTTCTTACAGACCGGATATTCCGACAACGTAGTCCGACCGTGTGTACGCAACACCAACATCGGACAAAGTACGACGGACAGGATCCGACCGACCTGGTCCGCGGATAATCCGACCGTGTGTATGGGGCTTAAGTCCGCCGTATAGTCTGATCGTGTGTACGCGGCATTAGTCTACTTGTAGAGTGGCAGATCTGTACCATGTCAAGAATTTGCTGCAGTAATAATTGCATTTTTAAAGCCAAACAAAAACAAAATTTCCCTGCAAGCTGCCTTTATTTTGCTCAGCAACAGCTGGGGAGCCAGTGTGTATGATGAGGCCACAATGTAGTGCACTGGGAACAAGATTAGAGATTTTTTGGATACATTCTGGTTTCACTTTGACTTTGGATAGAAGTAACGGGTGCGTAACCCTATAGAGGTACTCTTGATGAAAGCAAGAATTGGCCTTGCTGTAAAAAAAATTCAATGATATGAACCTGTCAAACAGGTGCTGAAAAATTGGTCTTTGGGTGTTAATTGTGCCCATGAAACCTATACCAAAAACATTCTTCCAGGTGAATTGATTGAACACCCTCAAAGCTAGGCAGCCTCAAAGTCCTGCAGAGATTCCACATCTCAAAAAGGCTTAATCAGTAACATTGGCATCAGGGGCTTCATAGTTGGTAATCCAGGACTGATTTATTTTTATAAAAGTCAAACGGTCCACGGAGTCTGTGGACAGATGCGTTCTATGATCAGTAACGAAACCTCCTGCAGCACTGAATGCCCATTCTGAAAGCATGCTGGATGCAGGGCAGCCCAACAACGCAATAGCATACTGGGCAAGTTTGGGCCAATGGTCTATTCTCATGACCCAGTAAGTCAGTGGATTGTCACCTGGAAAGCTCTCCATCTCTGTTTTGGCCCCGGGGTAATCGTCCACCATGTGATGCAGACGCTGTCGATGGGATGTGGAAGCTGACACCACTGTCGTAAACCACAGCCACAGCTCTAAACTCCCCTTAGCAATGTCTTGTCAGACAGGCAGCAGGACAGGTCAGGAGAGGGCAGGAGGAGTGAAGGCAGGGCTCTGACATATGAACAACTTAGGCGGCAACTCTGTTGAATGTACTCTGTGTTCTGCTTCTTCGCAGCTTCCCCCCCCCCCCCCCAACATGTGGAAACATTATGCCCGTGGCAGTGGCTAGACATGTGCACTGCCAAAAAATTTGTCCATTTTCGTTTAATTTGGGTTTTTTTTTTTTTCGTTTTTCAGGCCATTCGTTACATTCGGGACATATACAGATGAGAGGGGCAGCTGAGTGCATACAGGTATGATCAGTGAAGGGGGGGTGCCACATATAGGAAAGATCATATCATCTGTCCTGTCCTGTATACAGCTATATACACCCATCTTCCTTCCTGTATTCCTGACTGCAGATATACATAATCTGTCCTGTATATATAGCTGTATACAGGACAGATGATGTATATCTGCAGTCAGTGATGATGGAGGAAGGTCTCTATATACAGGTAGCTGTATATATCCACCTTCCTTACTGTATATAGAGATCTTCCTCCATCATCACTGACTGCAGATATACATTATCTGTCCTGTATACAGCTATATACACCCACCTTCCTTCCTGTATATAATACTAATACCATCCACCCCCTCTATATACACATACTATACACCCTCCGTACTATACAGGCCACATTTGATGGGCACAGTGAGGCTGCATATGATGGGCACATGCCTGCACTTTATGTGATAATAACTAAGCCCCTTCATGACATTGTCAAAAAGGGGCAGAGCATGGATTCCCCCCCCCCTGAAAAAAGTTCTGCGGACACCCATGCATACACGTCCACCAATCCATGGTTGTGGGGAAGAGGCCCTTGTTAAGGATGTGGCAACCGGCTTCATGGCCCACTCCTTAACAACCAGTTATACACTGCTTGTTATGGGTTATAGCAAAATGACAGCCAAAAGGGGCTTTTGTCGAACTAGGTGAACGTCATGTGACTTCTTCCAAGATCGCGCCACAGTGCGACAGTGCACGAGGCACGATCTTGGAGGCATTCACATGATGTCCACCCTGTCAGTCACTAGCTGTGTCCATTGATGACTGATTAGTGTACCTGCCTGCTGTCGGTACCATATGATCCGGCTCTACCTTCAGAAGAACTGTCAGGCAACCATGCAGCTGTAAACCGGTGTTTTTTAGGGTGAAACACTTACTGTCACCACCTTCAGGGTTTCTCTGCACTCTCATCACTTCGGTCTCTGACCAGGTACATGATAAGAAGAGAGACACATCATGCTTACTTTCCTTTGACATTGGAAGATGCCCAGCAGTGCCATCAGAACAGAACTAGTGAAAACCAGTGGGACTCAGGCACACCCATCTACTGTCCAGAGAAGTCTGGCCAGAAGTGGTCTTCATGGAAGAATTATGGACAAGAATCATACCTCCAACTTGGTGACAAGGCTCAACTATGCATGAAAACATAGGAATTGGGGTGCAGAAAAATAGCAGCAGGTGTTCTGGACTGATGAGTCAAATATTTTGCTTGCACTACTTTGATGCAACTTTGATGTTACTTGAGTGCCAGACAGTGCAAAGTCTCATTAAAGTTGCATAAAAGTTGTGCTCCAAAGTCACACTCGAAATTGTGCAGCTAGTGTAATTGGAGCCTTAATGAAGTGTGTCCCATGTTTGTCAGGCTGCTGAATATTGTAGAACACTTACCCTCACTGACATTGGGTAGAGAGGGGTTAAAATCAAACCTAGTAAAAAGCTGTCCCTCGCACCCACCGCTGCCCAATCAATTGTGGCCAGGGCATTCCACACCCTGCATCTACACATTGGGCCGCAAGGAATGGGAATGAAGCTTTAATATCTCATTAAAGAGAACCTGTCTTAAAAATAATATCTCACATAGGAGACTTGTGTCTCCTACGTGACATACTGTAAATAAAGTTTTAGGGAACGTGAAAAAAATAGTTAAAAAATAAAGTTACCCAAGTACTTAAACTTCCCCCAAAAAAATTGTGAGCCTGCCACCCCCCCCCCCCCCGAATTATTGTGCTTGATAAACCAATGTACAAAAAAATGTATCTACTACCATTATGCGCTCCACAGGGTCTCTGCTTTCAGTAAAGATATAATGTTTTGGGGTTTTAACTAATATTCAGGCCTAATTGGTCCCGGGCGGCAGGTTCTGAGGGGCGGCACATTGACACCCAAGAAGACAGTAGTCCTGCCCGATTGGGTTCTGCCCACCCGCTCCTCTCCTTATCTAACTATGTGAATAGCCCGGCGCCGCTGCTATTACAGGTAATGGCAGCGCACTCGCTGCCATACCCGCACAGCTGGCCGCCTGCCCATCCTCTCTGCGGCTCCCCCCCCCCTTTTCTGCTGACAAGAGAAAGTCAGCTGACAGGCTGACAGCCAACAACGTAAAGGGAGAGGAGTTTTCTGCTGAGCAGAGACCACAGGATGAAAGAGGGATCGCTATAGGCGCTGCCGACACTGAGAGAAAGAAAGTGTCACTAATCCCATCTCCACCACCCCTGCCTGTGTCTAACCCCCCCTACCACCCCTGCCTGTGTCTAACCCCCCTACCACCCCTGCCTGTGTCTAACCACCCCTACCACCCCTGCCTGTGTCTAACCCCCTCCCTACCACCCCTGCCTGTGTCTAACCCCCCTACCACACCTGTCTGTTTAACCCCCCTGCTGGGGTCTAACCCCCCTCCCTACAACCCCTGTCTGTGTCTAACCACCCTACCACCCCTGCCTGTGTCTAACCCCCTCCCTACCACCCCTGTCTGGGTCTAACCCCCTACCACCCCTGCCTGTGTCTACCACCCCTGCCAGTGTCTAAAAGAAAACAACCCCTCCCTTCACCACCACCAGTGCCAGCAATGTATGCCCACCACTGCCAGCAATCAGTGCCCACAAGTGACAACAATCAGTGACCACAAGTGCCAGAAATCAGTGCCAACAAGTGACAACAATCAGTGACCACAAGTGCCAGAAATCAGTGCCCACAAGTGCCAGCAATCAGTGGCCATTAGTGATGCCAGTCAGAGCTGGCTATCAGTGCTACCCATCAATGCCCATCATCAGTGCCACCTAATCAGTGCCCATAAGTGCCGCCTCATCAGTGCCCAAAAGTGCCACCTCATCAGTGCCCATCAATGCTGCCTCATCAGCGCCCATCAGTGAAGGAGAAAAATTACTTATTTACAAATTTTACTGACAGAAACTAAGAAAAACTATTTTTTTTCAAAATTTTCTGTCTTTTTTTTTTTTAGGAAAAAAAAAAAAAAATCAGAAGTGATTAAATACCACCAAAAGAAAGCTCTATTTGTGTGAACAAAATGATAACAAATTCATATGGTTACAGTGTAGCACAACCGCACAATTGTCATTCAAAGTGTGACAGCGCTGAAAGCTGAAAATTGTCCTGGGCAGGAAGGGGGGCCGGTATTGAAATGGTTAAACATGTGTGCAAAGCAAAAACGGCTCTAGCGGAGAAAGAGTTAATACAGCTTTAATTGTTTTAAATTACATATACAGACCATACTGATTATATAGCAGCGTTTATTAGCCCATTTTCTGATGACAGTTACAAGTAAAATTCCTGGTCCTGCCTGGTTGGGATAGTATAGGGTGCTGGAACTTATAGTCCCATAGCAGTTGGAAAGCTATGGGTTTAAAAAAAAAAAAAAAAAAGAGTATTGTAAAACTATCTCCAGAATCGTTTTTGATACACTACAAAAGAATGGAATAGAATAAACTACACAAGCTACAATGTTGAAATACAAAAATGATGGAATGAGCCATTAATGTTCTATAACAATAATTGATTGTCATTTGTCATTACAAAGAACTCCACCTATTGAAGCAGCAGCTCCCCCACTGGCAGTCTAGAGAACTGCAGCCCATATGAACAGCATCCTACAGCAGCAGAAACCATTCTTGCCTGTGTTCCTCCCATCCTTGCCTGCTTTCCTTTCTACAGCTGCTGAGCCCATTGAGGTATAGTAAATCTGCATTAACATCTGAACATTGGTTAGGATCATGCATGCCTCTGCTTTAAGGATATTAGAATGCAAGGGTTAAAAAATGCTAGGGTGCACAATCATAGAATCTGGAGTGTTACAATGGCAGGTTTGCTGCGTAATGCTTTCATTCATTCCCCCATTACAAGGGATGCTATGACGTATATCATGTCCTAGGAGTAGCAGATGGCATTAGCAAGGTCTGAGCACCCCAGAACTTCGCATGTCTTGGGGGGGGTGACATCCATGAAACCTCATTGTAGCTTGGTCCTTCTTCTGTAGAGGAGAGCTTCTTTGTTCTCTGCCTAAAGAAGAATGAACTGAGATTTCTGCAAGCATCCTTTGCTCTGCAGTCTCCTGCTGGAGGAGTATCATGTCAACCTTGTTGTGTCTATAATGTTGGATGATGTCACTCTTGTAAAGCCGTATTGTTTATTTACACGTCTGTATTAGCAGTGCACCCCATGCACATCTGTTTACATACGTATGCAGGTCTGATTTGGTTGACACCGAGCAGTTGGGATGTACAAACAAGCAACGACGACATTCAATATAAAGAAAAATAATGTTGTTTAGCAATTGCAATATTGATCTATTGATCAGAAACGTAAAAGAAGAAAAAAAAATATATAAATATATATGTATATACATATATATATATATATATATATATATATATATTAGAAAAAAACATAAATACAATATAAATCAATTTCTATAGGGAGTAGGTGGACAAGGGCTTTGTTCTCTGTAATGATTTAACAGAATTGGTACACAGACTGTGATCACCGGGAAGCATTAAAAAGCAATAAATCATATTCATGGTATGGTTTAATCACATGATGATCAGGAACGAGGTGAACGTTGCATGACAGTAGAAGCATTGAACAAAATGAAGGATCTTAGACATTTTGGTTAGTATGTTAGTAATACATCAGGTCTGTCTATTGGAATAGAGAGTAATGAAGTCTGTTGAAGACAATTGGACCATTCAGTCTAGCCACGAGTCATCTGGGTAGTTCTGAATGCCAATGAACTACAAGACTTAGCATGCCCAGGCAGGTCCTTGGAAGGCCACAAGTTATCCAGCTGTAATGTAGCCCAGTGTTTCTCGACCTTTTCACGCCAGGGGAATAGCTCTCGGGGGCTTATGGAAACCCTCCTAAAATGATCAGACTTACAGCTCATGGTACATTTTAAATAAAAGAATAAAGAATGGGGTTAAGTAATAGTGAAACAAATAGTGAAACACAGACAGGGAAAACTGTAATGGCCCCTTACATTGGGGAGTAGTGTAGAAGTGACCCCTTACATTGGTGGTCAGTGTAGAAGTGACCCCTTACATTGGTGATCAGTGTAGAAGTGACCCCTTATATTGGTAGTCAGTGTAGAAGTGACCCCTTACATTGGTGGTCAGTGTAGAAGTGACCCCTTACATTGGTGGTCAGTGTAGAAGTGACCCCTTACATTGGTGATCAGTGTAGAAGTGACCCCTTACATTGGTAGTCAGTGTAGAAGTGACCCCTTACATTGGTGATCAGTGTAGAAGTGACCCCTTATATTGGTAGTCAGTGTAGAACTGACCCCTTACATTGGTGGTCAGTGTAGAAATGACCCCTTACATTGGTGAGCAGTGTAGAAGTGGTAGAAGTGACCCCTTACATTGGTGGTCAGTGTAGAAGTGACCCCTTACATTGGTGGTCAATGTAGAAATGACCCCTTACATTGGTGGCCAGTGTAGAAGTGACCCCTTACATTGGTAGTCAGTGTAGAAGTGACCCCTTACATTGGTGGTCAGTATAGAAGTGACCCCTTACATTGGTAGTCAGTGTAGAAGTGATCCCTTACATTGGTGGTCAGTGTAGAAGTGACCCCTTACATTGGTGGTCAGTGTAGAAATGACCCCTTACATTGGTGAGCAGTGTAGAAGTGACCCCTTATATTGGTGGTCAGTGTAGAAGTGACCCCTTACATTGGTAGTCAGTGTAGAAGTGACCCCTTACATTGGTGGTCAGTGTAGAAGTGACCCCTTACACTGGTGGTCAGTTTAGAAGTGGCCCCTTACATTGGTGGTCAGTGTAGAAGTGACCCCTTACATTGGTAGTCAGTGTAGAAGTGACCCCTTACATTGGTGGTCAGTGTAGAAGTGACCCCTTACATTGGTGGTCAGTGTAGAAATGACCCCTTGTATTGGTGAGCAGTGTAGAAGTGGTAGAAGTGACCCCCTATATTGGTGGTCAGTGTAGAAGTGACCCCTTACATTGGTAGTCAGTGTAGAAGTGACCCCTTACACTGGTGGTCAGTGTAGCAGTGACCCCCTACATTGGTTGTCAGTGTAGTAGTGACCCCTTACATTGGTGGTCAGTGTAGAAGTGGCCCCTTACATTGGTGGTCAGTGCAGAAGTGACCCCTTTACCTTGGTAATCAGTGTAGAAGTGAACCCTTACATTGATAGTCAGTGTAGAAGTGGACACCTTTGAATTGGTGGTCAGTGTAGAAGTGACCCCTTACACTGGTGGTCAGTGTATAAATTACCCCTTACATTGGTGGTCAGTGTAGAAGTGACCCCTTACATTGGTGATCAGTATAGAATTAACCCCCCTACATTGGTGGTCAGTGTAGAAGTGACCCTTACATTGGTAGTTAGTGTAGAAGTGACCCCTTACATTGGTGGTCAGTGTAGAAGTGACTCTTGCATTGGTGGTCAGTGTAGAAGTGACTCTTGCATTGGTGGTCAGTACAGAATTACCCCTTACATTGGTGGTTAGTGTAGAATTACCCCTTACATTGGTAGTTAGTGTAGAAGTGACCCCTTACATTGGTGGCCATTGTAGAGGTGACCCCTTACATTGGTGGTCATTGTAGAAGTGACCCCTTGCAATGGTGGTCGGTGTAGAAGTAGACATTCGTACATTGATAATCAGTGTAGAAGCAGACACTCTTACATTTGTGGTCAGTATAGAAGTGACCCTCACATTGGTGGTCAGTGTCGAAGGAACATTGGTTGTCAGTACAGAATTAACTCTTTACATTGGTGGTCAGTGTATGCAGGGGATCAATCAAACCACAGAGCAACCTCTTAGGGAACCCCAAGGTCTAATGGAACCCTGTTTGAAAAAGGCTGATCTACGGTAATAAGATATAACAATTCTATTATAATAACAATTCTATAGCACAGTGGTCTCCAAACTGTGGCCCAGGAGCCGGATGCGACCCTTTGCTTGCCTTTATCTGGCCCTTGGGACACTATTCCTCCCACTGACACCAACAACGGGGCATATATTCTGTTTCTTACATCAACAATGGGGCACTAATGCCATAGATGCACTGTTTACCCACTGATGCCAGGACAATTTCTACTCCCAGTGGCTACAGTCTGGTCCCCCTAAATTCTAAGGGAGAGTAAATGTAATGTTTGTAGTTTTTTTCCTCACTTACCAGTAGGTAATACTTTCTAAATTAGCTTTTTCTTGCATACAGTATCTCACAAAAGTGAGTACACCCCTCACATTTTTGTAAATATTTTATTCTATCTTTTCATGTGACAACACAGAAGAAATGACACTTTGCCACAATGTAAAGTAGTGAGTGTACAGCTTGTATAACAGTGTAAATTTGCTGTCCACTCAAAATAACTCACTAATGTCTAAACCGATGGCAACAAAATTAAGTACACCCCTAAGTGAAAATGTCCGAATTGGGACTAAAAACTCAATATTTTGTGTGGCCACCATTATTTTCCAGCACTGCCTTAATCCTCTTGGGCATGGAGTTCACCAGAGCTTCACAGGTTGCCACTGGAGTCCTCTTCCACTCCTCCATGACGACATCACGGAGCTGGTGGACGTTTGAGGATGTCCCACAGATTCTCAATAGGGTTTAGATCTAGAGACATGCTTGGCCAGTCCATCACCTTTACCCTCAACTTTTTTAGCAAGGCGGTGGTCATCTTGGAGGTGTGTTTGGGGTCATTATCATGTTGGAATACTGCCCTGTGACCCAGTCTCAGAAGGGAGGGGATCCTGCTCTGCTTCAGTATGTCACAGTACATGTTGGCATTCATGGTTCCCTCAATGAACTGTAGCTCCCCAGTGCTGGCAGCACTCATGCAGCCCCAGACCATGACACTCCCACCACCATGCTTGACTGTAGGCAAGACACACTTGTCTTTGTACTCCTCACCTGGTTGCCGCCACACATGCTTGACACCATCTGAACTAAATAAGTTTATCTTGGTTTATCAGACCATAGGATACGGTTCCAGTAATCCATGTCCTTAGTCTGCTTGTCTTCAGCAAACTTTTTGTAGGCTTTCTTGTGCATCATCTTTAGAAGAGGCTTCCTTCTGGGATGACAGCCATGCAGACCAATTTGATGCTGAGTGCGGCGTATGGTCTGAGCATTGACAGGCTGACCCCCCCCCCCCACCCCTTCAACCTCTGCATCAATGCTGGCAGCACTCATACGTCTATTTCCCAAAGACAACCTCTGGATATGACGCTGAGGATGTGCACTCAACTGCTTTGGTCGAACATGGCGAGGCCTATTCTGAGTGGAAAAAATACAATGTGTGGCGCTAACAAAATAAACATTGAACAGTGTGAGCCACTGTGAGAAAATTATAAACCAATGGGATATAATACGCAAAATTCCCAAGTGTAGTAAACAGATGAATTTAAACTCGTGATAAAGTCTTTTGAAAGAACTTCTCATGTGGAGTGATGAGGCATCTCTGGAATCACAGGGTATAGTATGTATACAAGGATATATGGAAACCATCCAAGAGTATGAAATGGATACGCTTACCAACAGTGATGGACCCACCTACCGTACGGCAGTGGGTCAATTGCGCTTAAGATAATTCCTGTAGATGGCACTTGGAAAGCCGGCGTGGATCCTTAACTCGAACAACGCACCTCCAAAGCAAAGATAGACTGCCGGGATGATGTTCCGAATCCTCCACAGTAACACAGATGTGCAATCCAAATAGTCCACAATGGCATGTGGCACCTCTCCATGTGTTCAGATTAAGAGGTTATTAAGACACATTAAGATGTGTTCCTCTTAATCTGAACACATGGAGAGGTGCCACATGCCATTGTGGACTATTTGGATTGCACATCTGTGTTACTGTGGAGGATTCGGAACATCATCCCGGCAGTCTATCTTTGCTTTGGAGGTGCGTTGTTCGAGTTAAGGATCCACGCCGGCTTTCCAAGTGCCATCTACAGGAATTATCTTAAGCGCAATTGACCCACTGCCGTACGGTAGGTGGGTCCATCACTGTTGGTAAGCGTATCCATTTCATACTCTTGGATGGTTTCCATATATACTTGTATACATACTATACCCTGTGATTCCAGAGAAGCCTCATCACTCCACATGAGAAATTCTTTCAAAAGACTTTATCACGCGTTTACATTCATCTGTTTACTACACTTGGGACTTTTGCGTATTATATCCCATTGGTTTATAATTTTCTCACAGTGGCTCACACTGTTCACTGTTTATTTTGTTAGCGCCACACATTGTATTTTTTCCATGTTTATTTAACTTTGTTTGTTAGGGTGTTGACTGCTTTCACACACATATATTCTTAATATATTTTGTATTGTTTATCATTATTGCACTTTTTGGTTAGCGCAGTGTTTTCCCCCTTCCCTATTCTGAGTGGAACCTGTCCTGTTAAACCTCTGTATGGTCTTGGCCACCGTGCTGCAGCTCAGTTTCAGGGTCTTGGCAATCTTTCTTATAGCCTAGGCCATCTTTATGTAGAGCAACAATTCTTTTTTTAGATCCTTAGAGAGTTCTTTGCCATGAGGTGCTATGTTGAACTTCCAGTGACCAGTATTAGAGAGTGAGAGCCATAACACACACTTTTTTTCTGTTGGTCACGTGATCCAACATGTCTTCAAGTCACATGAGCCAGAAACAAAACACAATGTGATATGCGTTTTGCCAAGTAGATTAATAATTAGTACAGCCAATTTCATTAAAGGAAATCCTGAAAATCTGGTTCTTTGATCACTGGATTTGAAGGCCACTGATCTAATATAGTCAACAAATATTTCTAAATGACAGTTAAAGCTGAACTTCACTCTCTCAATCAACATTGACTATTTTTAATACTTTAATTTTATTAATTTAATATTTGAATTTGCTTAATTCATTTTATGCTGCTGTCATTAGTAAATAGATAGGAAAGTATGTAATATTTACTTGTTTTAAACTTTTTTTTTTACATTTCTTTAGTTACTTCCTGGTTTCCAGTGTTACATCCCAGGAATCTTCAGGAGGGGAGAAGGTTTTTTCTCAGCTAAGCACACCCCCCTACCTGCATGCCCAAACTAAGGCAGAAGGATGCTAGGAAGTAAATGCTACATAAATCATCTGCCCTTACTCAAAATGGCCACATACAGAAATGCTAGGAGTGTTTTTCAAAGTGATTTCTCAGTAGAATAAAGCATAGAGACATGGATAGGGGAGTTTGCTTTGCATGTTAAAAATTAATTAAAAATCAATTTAGGTTTGTGGTGCTCATATGCAGTGTTGTACCACTCTAATGTCTGATAATCATCTGTATCATCATTAGCTGTGTTTTAGATTCAGATTTAGTTTACAGCTTTGATGCAAGCAATACTGTAGATTAGTGATTAAGATTCAATCAAGGTAGGTTATCTTATATATTTTAGGCATGGTAATAAAAACTAGGGGGGAAAGAAATAGATATGGGCTCTGAATGAACATGCATTAGAAAAGTGACAACTGGTTTGTGATTGGTTGATATAGGCAACATTCTTTTATTGCTTCCAGTTTTTTAAATTTACTACCCGATATTTTCTCTTTACTCTGCTGACAATATGGAAACACAAATATTATCTATATTATTGTTTGTGCGCCACTGCTTCCATAAGAGCCTGTTAGAATTATCTCAGTTGAGTGGTGTTCATCTGCATTGGGGTGCCAAGTGTTGGTGTATCATTTGTGTGGACACCAAAATATAAACTGTGCCATTGTTCCACAACCTCATAAGTTTTAACATACAGTACAGAGTTATTACAAATCTGGTAATCTGGAGACCCAAACTACACATTCTGGGATTCCATTAGGACTCCCAAACCTGCAACTAAGGGCCGCTATGTATATTTTGGAGTAAATTTAGTAGAGTTATTTTCTGAGCATGACCATAAAGGATGCTGAAAGAAGAACTACATCAGTTTAAAGCAGCCTATCTCAACAAGGTTTCCATGGAATTCTAGAGTTCCTCCTGAGGTTCCTTGGATTTCCTTGAGGGCAAGAGGGTAGTGGCAAATTGACCTACTACCTACACTGTCCACCAATTAGGGCCAGATTTAGACCTTTTGGGGGCCTGGGACACTTCAGGTTCTGGGAGCCCTTCATACACAGAGTTGGCTTACATTCTCAATGACAGTCACACATTTTTAAGATGCATGACACAACGTCATTCTAGGTCATTTGTGCACAGACACATGCAAGCAGTCATAGTGCTCTATGTGTGGTTCGCTTGAGATGCCAAAATTCGTTTTTAAAAACAATGCAATATACCAGTCGAGAGTAAAAACTTTTACAGATGATGGCTGACAAAATATTACTTCCCAAGATAGATCTAAAGGAGAAGTACAACCAAAGCACTTTAGGCTGTACTTCTCCTGTGGATCACAGTTCGTTCTGCACTCCTGTGACCCATTGAAGCCTGTTGTCGGCTGAGATCACAAAGATGGTCCAGGTTTGGGCAAACATGCCTGGACAGGCACCCTGCACAGCTTCTCAGTGAGCTGCCCCCTCCACAGCTCAGCACTCCAGTGAGTGGGGGGGGGGGGGGGGGTAGACCAGAGAGCTGCTGACTGACAGTCACCGGCTCTCTGCTCATGGAGCTGTGAGAACCAAGCAATCGGCGGTGTTTTTTTTTTTTTTAAATCAGAAAGGTTTTTATTTAACATTGAACATATTACAACAGTTTCCTTTATGCATAAAGTTTTTCCCAACAAATTGGTGTCATACATTCGTAGCATACACATTACACATTTTGGCATTGCCTATTAGCCTTTTACAGGTTGCTTACGTATACATATGCGGTACAGTTTATGAACATTGCAACAGTCTTGATATGACTAGTTCCCTGGGACTCAAACCTGGGGTGTCGAGCCATTTAGCCCATATATTTTCGAACCTGTTTGGGCTACCTATGTGCTGATATATATATTTCTCCATTCGGAGTGTGTTCCCCATGTGAGCTATCCAGGAGGTGACTGTCGGTGGCAGTATTGACTTCCATCCCATCAATATTAGCTTTCTGGCTTGGAATAATGCTCTAGTTACTGCTATTCTGATTGTTTCCTCTGGGATTATATCCTCAAGGACCCCCAGCAAACAGCACAGGGGGTCCATGGGGATTGTTGTCTGAAACACTCCATTAAGTATGTTCACCACTTCATTCCAGTATCTATGGAGTTTTGGGCATCTCCATAAGAGGTGTATGAGGTCGCCGTTTTGTCTCCTGCATCGGTTACAAAGTGGGTCAGGCAGTCTACCCATTTTATACAATTTGGTCGGGGTATAATGGACTCTTAGTAGAATGTATAGCTGGGAGACTTTCTGCGCTACATTAAGGGAACAACTAGTTACCGACTGCATAGCTTCTATCCACTGATCTCCTGATATTTGACCCAGGTCCCTCTCCCACATGCCCTCCGCTCTGCTCGGGAATGACCTCAAGTGTTGTGTTAATAGCATTTGGTAGCACTGGGAGATAAACCCCTTAGTTTCGGTACTTGCCTTCATCACCTGGAACACTGGAGTGCGTGACTGTATCCACTCCACCGCGTTCCCTTGTGCCCTGACTGCATGCTGTAGTTGTATGTAGTAGTATTGCATATTGACAGGTAAGTTAAATCTCACTCGCAGTTCCTGGAAGGACAGCAATTTACCATTTTCAAATATGTGGGACAGTAGGGACACCCCCCATGCGCGCCATCTGGGTCCCTGTTGAAGCTTAACCAACTCCACATAGGATTTATTATCCCATATTGGGCTGTACTCCGTGAATCCTTGCACCCCCTGAAACTGTCTGCTCTTGTTCCATACCTTTTGTACCAGTGAAAGCGTCGGGGTTTGTTTGTTGGATTTCGAGAACATTTGTGCCTCCAGCCCTGTCGGTATGGTTTCTGCCCCAGTGGCCCTCAGCATCAGTTGCGCCGACGAGCCACCCGGGTTCTGGGACATGGAGCCGATCAAATGTTGTAGCTGGGCCGCTATGTAGTACAGCCAAGGGTTGGGGAGTGCCAGCCCTCCGCTGTCCTTTGGTTGTTGCAGCTGTTCCAGACGTATCATTTTTATTAAATTAGGAAAAAACCGCGCTAATCAATTAGGCTATACAAAAGCTGCCAACAAACAAAACAAACAAAGTCAAAATACGTGTAGATCCAAAATTGTAGCGCTAATGCATGAGCTAGGTGTATATATTCCAACACTCAAAGAACAATATATATATTGAGGTAATAACTCTTAGTGCTGGAGTTGATTCCAGTGAAACAAGAATACTATAAGAATAATATAGTCCATATAGTGATAACATCAAAGTGTAGGTCCTGCTGGTCCACTCAATGAAGGCAAGTTGTAATGTATACTTGACTGATGTAAAATGAGGCGTGGGTACGCTTACCAGAAGTGTTGGATGTGACTACCATACGGCATACACATCAGACAAGCTTAAGGATGGAAGGTCTTGCATCACATGGGAAACCACCACGGACTGGAACTCCAACGATTTCCGGAACTGTATGCTGGATCAGTCAGCGAGATAGATGGGCTCGGCATGCGATTATCCAATGATCCCAAAATGGATGGTGAAGACCGGGGGAGGGAATAAGAAATGGAGACCACTCCAATGGTGCAGGTCAAAAAGCAACAATTTATTCACATATGCATGTGAACATAAAAATAAAGTAAAAATCTCGAGACAAAATATAAAATTCTGGCAATATGAGGGGCGTAGGATAGCTGGCCCGACGCGTTTCGACTAAAGTCTTCCACAGGGGCATATCTCTGACCCCTCCATATTGCCTTCAACTATTTATAGACATACAGCTAAGAATGGAGCCGCCCACTTGGTCTAGGCAGGAAGTGGACGCTTCCAGCCCAACCAAATGCAATAGAGGGGATAGGTTCCAAATTATCTGAACATAATAAGTATATCTTAATGATTATAGACATATTATATATTGAACAGACACATCAATGTACATCCTGGTTGTGAAATGGGTATTCTGAGGGATCTGAGATTGTGAATAATGTTTCATGAATAATTACTGTGATATGAAACCCCCGTTAATGGACCGATCCAAGGCTAAAATCGTAATGGCCAATCCCAGTCCGGGGACAACAAATCCCGCCAAAACGTAGGTATCCAATCACAATCCCATACCAACAGGATATCCGGGTGGCGAATGGCGCCTAAATGGATGTCCAATCATGTTATCTACTGACAGGACATCCGGGTAGACGCACTAAGTATAGCGGGCGGGTCAGTGCGTGATGACGTCACTACGTCGTGACGCAACGAGCGGCGGCGCGCAAAAGGTGCGCGGCGACGCAGATGCGTTCGGCGCGTGAACGTGAGAGCCCGGCCACTTCCGGCCAGGATGACCGGAAGTGAGCGCAACCCGGAAATACGGAACCCAAAGAAGGGCGACCGCATAGATAAACACAAAAAACAAAAACGCCTGTGGATTGGTGCACTCAGTGCACGTGATGGCCTCCCACCCAAACAACCCATACACGGACACAATGCATTAGCCATCAGGCGTCACCAGAGCATGCGGCAACCAAGTGCACGCATACATGGTAAACAGCACGTAAAAAACGTCCCAAAAGACGCGCAAGTGACTGATTATTAACTGCATCATCTGATAGTGACACATGTGAAAATGAATTATTATAAAAATATTATAAAAATGACAACCGATGATCGAAAAAATAGTAGCATGAAAAACCCATGCACAATGTACCCAGGTCCCGGACCATGTTAATGCTAGTAAGCACTTAAATGACAACACCTGGATGGCGTAATGGGGGAAGCAAAGTGACAGTGCATTTAGTGATAGCTTGTAGTGCATGAAATGTCATATCCTCATGAAACACCAAATGATGGCGCGTAACCAAGATGATGGATGAGGCAATAACAATATTAAAGTGATCTAAGGGTGAATAAATAAAATAAAATAAAATAAAATAAAACATGCCAAAAAACACCTCTAAGGGACATGTAGCTATACCCAATGCCATGGTAGGGTAACCAATGAGATTGGATAGTAAGGTTAAGTGTGCACAAAGAAAGTATAGTATCCGCATCGAGACTATCACTCGAGAGGATACATATATGTACGTTAAAAAATGACCACGATCGTCGTAACGACCTACCGTCGTAGGCTCGATTAGAGGATGAGTGATACCATGTAAGGGAATGGAAAATGTGTGAAAAAAGTGATCGAATTAGTGTGTAGGTATATGTTTTTCTGGAAAAGGGATTAACCCTAAATAGCCATCTCACATCCAGTTTGTCCAAAAAGGCATATAGATCTTATGATGTTTAACAGCATATGCAAACAGAACAACCCAAACCGAGAGATAGAAAAGGTGGGTACCCTAACTGGATCCCTATGGAGTGGATAACACGGGTGAAGTGCCACTCACCCTCGGTTAATGAAACAATTTATGTCCCATTCGACGTTCATACCGAAGGGTGAGTAGCACTTCAACTCGTGGATCCAGTAGGTTTCCAATCTCGAGACCCCTCGTAGATTGGACTCACCCCGCCAGTGGGCAACAAATTTGTCAATTATCTGGAACTGTGTCCCTGATGGATCTCTATTGTGGTGTTCCCGGTAGTGGCGGGGGACACTATGTTTGATACATCCTTTACGGATCTTGGCCAAATGTTCATTTACACGTATGGAGAACGCACGAATGGTGCGTCCAACATATTGCAATTTGCACGGGCAGGTGATCAAATAAACTATAAATTTGGTGGCGCATGTGGTGAAATGTTTCATGGTATAAGTACGTGCAGTGACAGTGGAACTGAAAGTATCTGTCATGCGTCTGCCTAATGTGTTGTGCAAACAAACATTGCATTTTTTGCATGGGAAATAACCCTTGCAGTGTTGGAAAAATGAAGTCCTCCTGGGAGGGTCGACAACGTTGGGAGCGATGTCGCCCTGAACAGACCGGGCACCTCTGAAGATGATGCCCGCCCGTTCAGGGAGAGAAGGTCCCAAAATGCGATCGCTACGTAGAACCTTCCAGTGTCTGGCTATAATCTTCTTGACCTCCTTATGTTGGGTGGAATATGAGGTGAAGAAGGACCACCTAAATTTGTTGTCTCTGGGGGTCTTGGGTCGGTCTACCAACAAAGACCTCCTATCCACGGTGGCTACTGATTTTATGTCTGCGTCCAGGGAATCCGGTTGGTAGCCCTTTTCTATAAACCTTTGTCTTAGGGTCTGACATTGTTGGAAGAAGATGGAGTCATTCGTACAGTTCCTCCTCATTCGAAGGAACTGTCCTCTTGGCACTGATTTAAGCCAGCGATCATGGTGGCAGCTCCCGAGAGGAATGTATCCATTCCTGTCGGTGGGCTTAAAATAGGTTTTGAACTCAAAGCCTCGTGTAGTGGACTCTATCTCTAAGTCAAGGAAGTGTATGTTGGTAGAACTGGCCTCATAGCTCAAAACTATCCCCCGATCGTTAAGGTTAAGAGTAGTCATAAACTCGTCCAAGGACGACATATTTCCCTTCCATAGGAGGAGGACGTCGTCTATGTACCTAGTCCATAGGACTAGTTCCGGACGTCGGAAGGCATAGACGACGTCCTCCTCCCACTGGGCCATGAATAAATTGGCCACACTGGGGGCATATTTTGCCCCCATGGCCACTCCCTTAATTTGGGAATAAAAGGTGCCCTGAAACCAAAAGTAATTGTGTTTGGTGGCAAATCGCAGTAGATCTAAAATGAAGTTTTTTTGGATGGAGGAAAGGGTTGAAAGACTCGATAGGTAAAACTCCACAGCGCCTATACCTAAGGAATGAGAGATACAGGTGTATAGCGCGGCGACGTCAGCTGTCACCATGATTAAACCATCATGATGTTCCACGGATTCGAGTAGCCGAATCACATCCTTAGTATCCTTAAGATACGAAGGAATTTGTCTGACTAGTGGCTGCAGATAGAAATCTATGTACCTACCAATCCTCGAGGTCACCGAATCGATGCCACTAACGATGGGGCGACCTGGAGGATTGGTAGGACACTTGTGTACCTTGGGAAGGTAATATATGATGGGGATTCGGGGAGCTAGGGGAACAAGAAATTCCCTCTCCTTACGATTAAGTATGCTGAGGGAGAAACCTTCCTCAATCAATTCGGTCAAGGCCTTTTTGTATTTTACGGTGGGGTCTCCACTGAGAATGATATATGTGGATCGATCATCTAGTTGTCTTAACATCTCTCTATTATAGTCCTCTCGGTCCAGTACCACAATTCCGCCTCCCTTATCAGCGGGGCGGATAATGATATTTTTATTTTTACATAGGGATTTTAATCCCTTGGATATGGCTGGATCTTGATGTACTTTTTTAGTGGGGAGAGTTTCTAGGTCGTTGAGAACCAAGTTTTTGAATACATTAATAGAATGAGACGTGGTATTGGGTGGATTAAAAAGTGATGGGTTGGATAAACCAGAGTGTACACTGGAAGAGGGGATAATACAACCTGACGTAGTAGGGGGAACTGTTAAAAAATGGCGCTGGACATTCAACTTTCTGATGAATTTGTGTACATCAACAAAGGTTGCGAAGCGGTCCAATGACCGTGGTGGAACAAACTTCAAACCTCTGTCGAGCAACTGTGTTTCCGCATCAGAAAGTTGAACTGTGCTCAGATTGTAAATACCTGCACCAATAGGAGTTAGACCCTTTTTCTTTTGCCTCTGGAGGCGTCGCCCCCCTCTGTTACCTCGTTTCGTTTTGGACTTGGAGGATAACTGGGAGGGTCCCTGTAAAAACCCGATGGTTGAGAAGGCCCTCGAGGTTGGGAATTGTGTTGGTATGGGTAAGGGTTGTATGTGGGTTCTCTGCCCTGATTACCATATGGGTGTTGTTCCCCATATCTCCCTTGATTCCCATATTCACGGGAGGGTACATGTCTAGCATGATCTCTAATAGGGGTACTTTGAGGGTACTGGTTTTTATCATCCCTCCAATGGGGGGGTGGTGTACTGTATGGCTCAGCCCGACGGGGACCACCTCTCCCCTTCGATTGGTTATTTCTCCCCCTTGTGGGATGGTTGTTGCCCCTTGAGTTGTGTCTGCCCCTACCATAGTTATTCTGTGCATACGTACTGGGAGCATACTCAACTGGGGCATATACATCATCCCTGAAACCTCTCTGAGAATTAGACGGTGGGGGTTCATAGAATAACCTACGATCGGACTGAAGTATAACCGGTTCAACCATATCAGCAGGAGAGGCATTTTCAGCAGTATCATTGCTGACAACAAGCTTCTTCTGCCAATTAAAAATTAGATTGTTCTTATAATCTGTAAGATCACGGTTATACTTTTTCTGTTTTTTATTTTTCTGATCCTTTTCTTCCTTTTCTAGAAAGTTTTTTAGGTTAGTGGAGAGAGTGACATAATCATGTGAACCATTAAATGGTGTCAGTTTGATTTTAAGATCCTTGATCTCCTGGTCTATGGCCGCAAGCCTCGCTTGTTTACGTTCGACAAGAAAATCATTGAGCTTAATCCCGACATCATTAAAATATCTGGACCAGGACTCGAGGTCGGAGTCTCCCTGTTGTGGAGATACCTCCCATCTCAGACCTCGAGGTACCATACGTTCCTTAGTATACTGTTCTAGGAATGCCATATCCCACTGTAGATGAATTTCAGTGGTCATAACATTCTTAAGTCTGACAAAAAGACCACTTAATTCGGTGTCTGTGTTAGTGGTAACAAAGACACCGTTGGTATTGAGGGACCTGGAGATCCTATACTCAAAAACATCCATAATAGTGTTCACAGAAAAGCAGCAGTAATGAAAAGTGTCAAAATAGAGAGAATGAATTAGGAAAAAACCGCGCTAATCAATTAGGCTATACAAAAGCTGCCAACAAACAAAACAAACAAAGTCAAAATACGTGTAGATCCAAAATTGTAGCGCTAATGCATAAGCTAGGTGTATATATTCCAACACTCAAAAAACAATATATACATTGAGGTAATAACTCTTAGTGCTGGAGTTGATTCCAGTGAAACAAGAATACTATAAGAATAATATAGTCCATATAGTGATAACATCAAAGTGTAGGTCCTGCTGGTCCACTCAATGAAAGCAGGTTGTAATGTATACTTGACTGATGTAAAATAAGGCGTGGGTACGCTTACCAGAAGTGTTGGATGTGACTACCATACGGCATACACATCAGACAAGCTTAAGGATGGAAGGTCTTGCATCACATGGGAAACCACCACGGACTGGAACTCCAACGATTTCCGGAACTGTATGCTGGATCAGTCAGCGAGATAGATGGGCTCGGCATGCGATTATCCAATGATCCCAAAATGGATGGTGAAGACCGGGGGAGGGAATAAGAAATGGAGACCACTCCAATGGTGCAGGTCAAAAAGCAACAATTTATTCACATATGCATGTGAACATAAAAATAAAGTAAAAATCTCGAGACAAAATATAAAATTCTGGCAATATGAGGGGCGTAGGATAGCTGGCCCGACGCGTTTCGACTAAAGTCTTCCACAGGGGCATATCTCTGACCCCTCCATATTGCCTCCAACTATTTATAGACATACAGCTAAGAATGGAGCCGCCCACTTGGTCTAGGCAGGAAGTAGACGCTTCCAGCCCAACCAAATGCAATAAGGGGGATAGGTTCCAAATTATCTGAACATAATAAGTATATCTTAATGATTATAGACATATTATATATTGAACAGACACATCAATGTACATCCTGGTTGTGAAATGGGTATTCTGAGGGATCTGAGATTGTGAATAATGTTTCATGAATAATTACTGTGATATGAAACCCCCGTTAATGGACCGATCCAAGGCTAAAATCGTAATGGCCAATCCCAGTCCGGGGACAACAAATCCCGCCAAAACGTAGGTATCCAATCACAATCCCATACCAACAGGATATCCGGGTGGCGAATGGCGCCTAAATGGATGTCCAATCATGTTATCTACTGACAGGACATCCGGGTAGACGCACTAAGCATAGCGGGCGGGTCAGTGCGTGATGACGTCACTACGTCGTGACGCAACGAGCGGCGGCGCGCAACAGGTGCGCGGCGACGCAGATGCGTTCGGCGCGTGAACGTGAGGGCCCGGCCACTTCCGGCCGAGATGACCGGAAGTGAGCGCAACCCGGAAATACGGAACCCAAGGGAGGGCGACCGCATAGATAAACACAAAAAACAAAAACGCCTGTGGATTGGTGCACTCAGTGCACGTGATGGCCTCCCACCGAGACAACCCATACACGGACACAATGCATTAGCCATCAGGCGTCACCAGGGCATGCGGCAACCAAGTGCACGCATACATGGTAAACAGCACGTAAAAAACGTCCCAAAAGACGCGCGAGTGACTGATTATTAACTGCATCATCTGATAGTGACACATGTGAAAATGAAATATTATAAAAATATTATAAAAATGACAACCGATGATCGAAAGAGTAGTAGCATGAAAAACCCATGCACAATGTACCCAGGTCCCGGACCCTGTTAATGCTAGTAAGCACTTAAATGACAACACCTGGATGGCGTAATGGGGGAAGCAAAGTGACAGTGCATTTGGTGATAGCTTGTAGTGCATGAAATGTCATATCCTCATGAAACACCAAATAATGGCGCGTAACCAAGATGATGGGTGAGGCAATAACAATATTAAAGTGATCTAAGGGTGAATAAATGAAATAAAATAAAATAAAATAAATTAAAACATGCCAAAAAACACCTCTACGGGACATGTAGCTATACCCAATGCCATGGTAGGATAACCAATGAGATTGGATAGTAAGGTTAAATGTGCACAAAGAAAGTATAGTATCCGCATCGAGACTATCACTCGAGAGGATACATATATTTACGTTAAAAAATAACCACGATCGTCTTAACGACCTACCGTCGTAGGCTCGATTAGAGGGTGAGTGATACCATGTAGGGGAATGGAAAATGTGTGAAAAAAGTGATCGAATTAGTGTGTAGGTATATGTTTTTCTGGAAAAGGGATTAACCCTAAATAGCCATCTCACATCCAGTTTGTCCAAAAAGGCATATAGATCTTATGGTGTTTAACAGCATATGCGAACAGAACAACCCAAACCGAGAGATAGAAAAGGTGGGTACCCTAACTGGATCCCTATGAAGTGGATAACACGGGTGAAGTGCCACTTACCCTCGGTTAATGAAACAATTTATGTCCCATTCGACGTTCATACCGAAGGGTGAGTAGCACTTCAACTCGTGGATCCAGTAGGTTTCCAATCTCGAGACCCCTCGTAGATTGGACTCACCCCGCCAGTGGGCAACAAATTTGTCAATTATCTGGAACTGTGTCCCTGATGGATCTCTATTGTGGTGTTCACGGTAGTGGCGGGGGACACTATGTTTGATACATCCTTTACGGATCTTGGCCAAATGTTCATTTACACGTATGGAGAACGCACGAATGGTGCGTCCAACATATTGCAATTTGCACGGGCAGGTGATCAAATAAACTATAAATTTGGTGGCGCATGTGGTGAAATGTTTCATGGTATAAGTACGTGCAGTGACAGTGGAACTGAAAGTATCTGTCATGCGTCTGCCTAATATGTTGTGCAAACAAACATTGCATTTTTTGCATGGGAAATAACCCTTGCAGTGTTGGAAAAATGAAGTCGTCCTGGGAGGGTCGACAACGTTGGGAGCGATGTCGCCCTGAACAGACCGGGCACCTCTGAAGATGATGCCCGCCCGTTCAGGGAGAGAAGGTCCCAAAATGCGATCGCTACGTAGAACCTTCCAGTGTCTGGCTATAATCTTCTTGACCTCCTTATGTTGAGTGGAATATGAGGTGAAGAAGGACCACCTAAATTTGTTGTCTCTGGGGGTCTTGGGTCGGTCTACCAACAAAGACTTCCTATCCACGGTGGCTACTGATTTTATGTCTGCGTCCAGGGAATCCGGTTGGTAGCCCTTTTCTATAAACCTTTGTCTTAAGGTCTGACATTGTTGGAAGAAGATGGAGTCATTCGTACAGTTCCTCCTCATTCGAAGGAACTGTCCTCTTGGCACTGATTTAAGCCAGCGGTCATGGTGGCAGCTCCCGACAGGAATGTATCCATTCCTGTCGGTGGGCGGGTATGGGTTGTCTCGGCGTGTATGGGTTGTCTCGGTGGGAGGCCATCACGTGCACTGAGTGCACCAATCCACAGGCGTTCTTGTTTTTTGTGTTTATCTATGCGGTCGCCCTCCCTTGGGTTCCGTATTTCCGGGTTGCGCTCACTTCCGGTCATCTCGGCCGGAAGTGGCCGGGCCCTCACGTTCACGCGCCGAACGCATCTGCGTCGCCGCGCACCTGTTGCGCGCCGCCGCTCGTTGCGTCACGACGTAGTGACGTCATCACGCACTGACCCGCCCGCTATGCTTAGTGCGTCTACCCGGATGTCCTGTCAGTAGATAACATGATTGGACATCCATTTAGGCGCCATTCGCCACCCGGATATCCTGTTGGTATGGGATTGTGATTGGATACCTCCGTTTTGGCGGGATTTGTTGTCCCCGGACTGGGATTGGCCATTACGATTTTAGCCTTGGATCGGTCCGTTAACGGGGGTTTCATATCACAGTAATTATTCATGAAACATTATTCACAATCTCAGATCCCTCAGAATACCCATTTCACAACCAGGATGTACATTGATGTGTCTGTTCAATATATAATATGTCTATAACCATTAAGATATACTTATTATGTTCAGATAATTTGGAACCTATCCCCCCTATTGCATTTGGTTGGGCTGGAAGCGTCCACTTCCTGCCTAGACCAAGTGGGCGGCTCCATTCTTAGCTGTATGTCTATAAATAGTTGGAGGCAATATGGAGGGGTCAGAGATATGCCCCTGTGGAAGACTTTAGTCGAAACGCGTCGGGCCAGCTATCCTACGCCCCTCATATTGCCAGAATTTTATATTTTGTCTCGAGATTTTTACTTTATTTTTATGTTCACATGCATATGTGAATAAATTGTTGCTTTTTGACCTGCACCATTGGAGTGGTCTCCATTTCTTATTCCCTCCCCCGGTCTTCACCATCCATTTTGGGATCATTGGATAATCGCATGCCGAGCCCATCTATCTCGCTGACTGATCCAGCATACAGTTCCGGAAATCGTTGGAGTTCCAGTCTGTGGTGGTTTCCCATGTGATGCAAGACCTTCCATCCTTAAGCTTGTCTGATGTGTATGCCGTATGGTAGTCACATCCAACACTTCTGGTAAGCGTACCCACGCCTCATTTTACATCAGTCAAGTATACATTACAACTTGCCTTCATTGAGTGGACCAGCAGGATCTACACTTTGATGTTATCACTATATGGACTATATTATTCTTATAGTATTCTTGTTTCACTGGAATCAACTCCAGCACTAAGAGTTATTACCTCAATATATATATTGTTCTTTGAGTGTTGGAATATATACACCTAGCTCATGCATTAGCGCTACAATTTTGGATCTACACATCATTTTTATTAGGTTGGCCTTTCCTGCAAGTGACATTTTAAGGGCATTCCAGGTGTTAATTTTGTCCCTAAATCTGGACAGTAAGGGGTGTATGTTGAGATTGCAGTAGTCCCCAAGCCTGGGCGACACCTGCACTCCCAGGTACTTGAAGCTGCTCACCACCGGGATGGGGCAGGAGTCAGGAAGAGCCACCTCCCCACCCCCGTCCAATACCATCAACGCTGATTTTGACCAGTTTATGGTTAGCCCGGAGAAGTGTCCAAATTTCTTTATGACAGACATGACCCCGGGGAGGGATTGTGAAGGGTTTCCCAGAAAAAGCATCATGTCGTCAGCATATAACATGATTTTTTCCTGTATCGTGCCATATTGGAACCCCTGGATGCAGCTGCTCGCCCGCACCAGGGCTGCCAGTGGCTCCACGGCTATCGCAAACAGCAGTGGGGACAGCGGGCATCCCTGCCGAGTCCCCCTGCCGAGAGCGAAGGCCGGGGACATCCTGTCGGCCATCCTAATAGTCGCTTGCGGCGATGTGTATAGCAGCTTCACCCATGCTATAAATCTCTCTCCAAAGCCAAACTTTCCTAGTGTTGCCCATAGGTACCGCCAGCTGACGCTATCAAATGCTTTATTGGCATCCAGGGACAAGAGAGCCCTGTGACCCCCCTTATCCGCTTGCAATTGCATATTGAGAAACAGTCGTCTCAGGTTCGTGGCTGTAGATTTCTGTGGCATAAAGCCAGCCTGATCTTGGTGGACAATGCTAGTTATTATCCCGTTGACCCTGAGCGCCAGCACTTTGGCTAGTAGTTTTACATCACTCTGTAGCAAGGATATAGGTCTGTACGACCCAGGGTCAACCGGGTCCTTCCCTGGCTTCAGCAGTAATATTATATTAGCTCTAGACATAGAGTCCGGCAACTGCCCGCATTCTAAGGATGCATTGAACACCTTTAATAGTTCTGGCAGTAGCTGTTCTCCATAGTTGGTATATACCTCTATAGGGAGACCATCCTCCCCTGGGGCCTTATGTGTGGGGAAAGAGCTGGCTGCCTCTTGTAGTTCCTCTAAAGTGATAGGGGCATTGATTTGTTCCCTTGCTGTGGCAGGTAGCCTGGGCAGTTCCATATCTGACATATACATTTCTAATTCCTCGTCTGTGTAAGCATCTCTCGACTCATATAGATTTTCGTAAAAAGATGCCAGCTCAGAGATAATGGCCTCGGGTGTGTTGACCACCTTGCCATTGGCGGCTCTAATAGCGCCAATAGCCGGGGAGTGCTGCTGGGACTTTGCTATTTTTGCCAGGAGTCTGCCTGTCTGTTCACCTTCCTCATAGAATGCGAGTTTCGTGAAAAAGCGTTTTTTGTCCGCCGTGGAGGATCTCAGGCGGTCCAGGGAGTCCTGGGCCGCCATCCATGCCTCTCTTGCCTGTTCAGTTGGATTGGTTACGTATGAGAGTTCCAGTTGCCTCACCTGATCCCCCACCTGGTCCATAAGGGCCGAGGAATTGTGCTTAACTACTTGTATTTCTTCTATGAATATCCCCCTAAGGTACGCCTTTAGTGTCTCCCATTTTTGCAGTGGGTCAGTGTGATGTCTGTGCGTTTGAAGAAAGACTGCGATTTTATCATCTACCCTGTCTCGTGAGGTGAACATTTTAAGCCAGAAGGCATTTAACTTCCATGGGGCCCTAGGTAGTGTGCTAACCGGTCTGGTAATTAACCACAATCCTAGTGGGGAGTGGTCTGAGACTCCGCGTGGAAAGTATTCTACCTTGGAAGTGAGATTAACCATATTTGGGGTACCCATACAAAGATCTATGCGAGAGAGGGAGCCGTGGGTTTTGGAGAAACAGGAGAACTGCTTACAGTGCGGGTTACGAACCCGCCATATGTCTACCCATCCAGGGCCGGATTAACATAGGGGCTATTGGAGCTGCAGCTCCAGGCCCCTTTCTCAAGATAGGCCCATTTGCCCCCAAAAAAAAAAAATTTCAAAAAATAAATAAATAAAAAAAAGATCGACTTCGAGGGTTGTAGCTCAGCGATCAGGAGTCACAGAGACCCCACATTTGGGAGGTATGTAGCTAAAGACATACTCCAGCACTGGTTAAAATATGGGGATGCTATAATCTATGGTTCCGGAGATACGGGGCTGCTTGTGCAGCCTGTCAGAAGCTACATACAGAGCGGCCAGTATAAATACAAGCTGGAACACTCTGCAGCTGACTGAGAGGATGAGATCACAGAGCTTATAATAATTATTTGTATATTACTTATGATAATTAATCCCTCACCACCCAGGCCAATTCTGACACTTCTCTCCTACATGTAAAAATCATCATTTTTTTTTGATAGAAAATTACTCAGAAGCCTCAAGCATTTTATATATATATTGTTTTAGCAGACACCCTATGGCAGTGATGGCGAACCTATGGCACGCGTGCCACAGCTGGCACGCAGAGCCATCTCCGTGGGCACACGAGAGGGTCCCGGACAGAGCTAGAGGTCTCTCTCTCCGCTCCCTCTCTTTCAGCCCCCCCCTCTTTATCCGTCCCCCCTCTTTGTGTTCCCTCTCTCTGTCCCCCTTCTCTTTCTCTGTTCCCCCTCTCTCACACACCCCCTCTCTCTCTCTCTCTCTCTCTCTCTCCCCCCTCCCTCCTTCTGTTCCTCCTCGCTCTCAGCTCACCTCTCTCTCAGCATTTGTCTCACACCCCTCTCTCTCAGACCCTCTCCCTCTCTCTGTCCCCCCTCTTTCTCAGCATATCTCTCACACCCCTCTCTCTCTCTCAGCCCCTCACCCTCTCTCTGTTCCCTCTCTCTTTTAGCATATCTCTCATGCCCCTCTCTCTCTGCCCCCCTCTCTCTCACACCCCTCACTCTCGCTGCCCCCTCTCTCTCTCTCCCTCTCTCACACCCCCCTCTCTCTCACACAACCCCTCTCTTTCGCTCAGCCCTCCTCTCTCGCGAATTGCAATGTTGGCACTTTGCAACACAAAACTAAATGTATTTATTTCAGTTTGGGCACTCAGACTCAAAAAGGTTCGCCATCACTGCCCTATGGAATAAAATGGTGGTCTTTGCAACTTTTTATGTTACACGATATTTGCGCAGCAATTTTTAAACGTTTTTTTTGCAAAGTGTTTCATTCATAAAAAAAAAACACTAAATTTAGCACGATTTTTTTTTTTTGTGTACTAAGCAATTTTACAGGTTACATGTTTAGAGTTACAGAGGAGGTCTAAGGCTAGAATTATTGTTCTCACTCTAACGATCGCGGCGTATGTAACCTGTGTGTATTTGGCTCTGATACTAACCAGTGCCTAACCAGGGACTGACTAGTATCTCTCCCCAGCCTGTCCCCACACACCCTCTCACCTGCTGACCTGTGGATGGGGGAATCACCCCCACAGTGTTATTGTGTTCTGCCAGTGAATACAATGATTAGTGTTGCTAACTATAGCTGGCAGCACTGATTGTTTTGGGGAAAACCTGACAGGCTGGTTGTACTCGAGTCGGTTATTAGGTTGACTGGTGTAAAACCAGCTAGCCCATACATAGATCGACTATACCCTCTATACCCTACCCTCCACACTCCTCTCTTGTACATACTGCCCACCGTCATACCCTCCACACTCCTTTCCTGTACATACTGCTCACTGTCATACTCTCCACACTCCTCTCCTATACATAATGCCCACCGTCATACCCTCCACACTCCTTTCCTGTACATAGTGCCCGCTGTCATACCCTCCACACTCCTCTGCTGTGCATACTGCCCACTGTCATACCCTCCGCACTCCTCTCATGTACATAGTGCCCACTGTTAGACTCTCCACATTCCTCTCCCTCACCTGCACATACTTCCCACTTTTATACCATCCATACTCCTCCCCTATGCCTCTTACCCACAAAAACAGTTCTTTAAAATTATACTGAATATCCTCAATGTTACCAGCTCTATAATGGGCACACCTTTGTTAGTTCAACTAAAGGAAATCTCAGTCCTCGTATTTGTTCTGCCCCATTATTAGTACTTATTTAATTTTGTAATTACTATTGTGATGTATAGATGAACATAGAGGATGTCAGCTACTCTAAATATAGCACTTGTAACAAAAAGTGTCCCTGAAAATATTTTTGAAATGTTGGCAACTATGCGGGTCAGTAGGGGGCCCCATGAGAGGCTCCTGGGTTCCAATGATATTAAAGCGGTAGTAAACTTTTCTAACATTACTATTTTTTAGAGGCTCTGAGGTAGGTTATGCCATAATGTACAAGTATGCACAGCATATTAGCACATTAGGGTACACTTAAATTGTCAGACTGAGCCCTCCAGTGCTGTGCTGTGATCAATCCGGCGGGGCCCGGGCGCTTCCATCTTCCTTCTGGGTTCTGTGCCTTCGGTCACTTGCCTTGGCCGGGCTGCGTTGATGTTATTCCCACGCATGCTCATGTGCATCCTCTTTCTCTCATCCCCCCTTTCTCTCTCATCCTCTTTCCCTTACCTCTAACACCTCTTTCATCCCCTTTCTCTCTCGTTCTCCCTCTCTCTCTTTAATTGAATTTGTTATAACAAAAAATTGTTTGCATTTTTATTTATTGTTTATAAAAGGCCCCACCAATATCCTCAGCACCAGGCCCATGATGTTCTTAATCTGGCCCTGTACCCATCCAATTTCTTCTGCCAGTCTGCTCAGAGCAGTTCCCCTGTTTCCCCTAGGGGGCATTACCGGAGGGTGTCTGTCCAGTTTGGGGTCTAAATAGCAGTTGTAGTCCCCCATTATCAGTATTGGAATGTCTGGTTTATTCCCTAGGTAGGATATCAACACTTGTAGCACCTCTCTGGAGAATGGTGGAGGTATATAAATAAACGCTATAATCATGGTTATGGTATACAGTTTACAGTAGAGAAATATAAACCTCCCGTCAATGTCAATGAGGGAATCAAGTTCCTGATATACTAGCGTTTTGTGGATCAGTACACTCACGCCACGCGAGTAGGCGGTGTGAGTGGAATGATACGCCTTCCCTACCCATGCATACTGCAGGTATCCAACAGTGTCCCTGGTTAAATGAGTTTCTTGTAGCCCCACAATGGCTGGGTGAAATTTACGTAGCCCTGCTGAGATCATGGATCTTTTCAGTGGGTCATTTACCCCCCGGACGTTCCAGGATATTAAGGGCGTAGAGGCCATCTTTTGTGTTTGAACATCATCCTGCACGTGCGGGGGGTGGTCCCACCCCTGGATAACACTCTATCATCAGTACCTTTATGCATCAACAATTCTACCTTTCTAAGCAGCAAAAATAAAAATGACATAACATATAGCAAAGTCAGGCAGCGCCATGTTTGTTGGCGTAGTTTGTGGAAACTGGGGAAATCCAAACAGCGCAACTGCGCCGTACGATTAGCTTTAAAACAAATAACTGATTGGTCAGTAAGTGGTGGGCATTGGTGCGCCAACGTGGCGTGTCTCTGGGTCACCCACCTGATAAGGAAGTCATAGCCTGTTACTTTCTTTGTGCCAACAGGGCACAACCACTGAAGCCATGTAAACCATGGCAGCAGGTAGCCTTCCAGGGGCATACCAAAACTTGCTTTGTCCAAGCACATGTGTCCGCAAAGTGAAAACACTGCTTCTTGCGGAAACCCAGCTGCTGATAGCAAAAAAAAACGTATAAAGGCCCTCTGATGTTATCAATGAGAAGTATAATTAGTCGCCATTATTCCTTGTGTGATAGTTTAACAGGTTATAGTCACCCTTCGTTGTCTTCCCTGGATCTTCTGCGTAGGCCTTGCTCGTTGCGATCCAGCCATTCCACAGCATCTTGTGCGTTTTCAAAAAAGTGGTTTTGGTCCCTGGCAGTGATGCGGAGCTTTGCCGGGTACAGCATGGCATAAGGCAGTTGGATTTTCTGAAGTCGCTTCTTGACATCTCCGAATTTGGATCTCCTGCGTTGTACCTCTGCCGAGAAATCGGGGTAGAAGGAGATTCTGGTACCATTGTAGTGCACGGCCCCTTTTTCCCTGGCCATCTTGAGGATCACTTCTCGGTCCCTGTAGTTCAGGAGCCTGGCCAGCATCGATCTCGGCGGGCCACCTGGAGGTAGGGGACGCGGCGGCACCCTGTGTGCCCTTTCCACCGTGTATTGGGGGGAGAAGGCGTCTTTGCCGAATGTTTCCTGCAGCCAGCCTTCCACAAAGGAAGTGGGGTCCCTACCCTCCGCCTTTTCTGGGAGCCCCACTATCTGGACGTTGTTTCGCCTTAGGCGGTTCTCGATTTCGTCTTGTCTGTCAAAGGCATGGCGCGAATGCTGGGCCACCATTCTCACTTCCCTGTTTATATGGGGCATCTGGTCTTCTATGTCGCTCACCCTGCCCTCCACAGCCGTGGTGCGTTCTCTGATTTTCTGTATGTCATTTCTGAGAAATGATACCTTTTCCTCCAGTCCCCCAAATCTTTCTTTCAGTGCATCCACTGAGGCTGTGCATTTGTGTACTGCATACAGAATCTCGCTGAGCGTGGGTTCTGGGGTGTCTGCTGACTGTCTGTCGTACAGGGCTGGCAAGGGGTCAGGTACAGACTCCATGGGCTCATGATCCATATCATGCACATCATTATTGTCCCCCTCAGACTGTGCTCTGGGTGCTGCGTGCCTCTGTGTGTCTATTTGTAAAGGGTCATCAGGGCCAGGGAGCTTTCTGGTGTAATATAGCATGTCCCTGGGCTGCTCTTTAGCTTTGGGAGTCTTAGGTGGCTTACCCTGCTCCGGTTTCTTCTCCTGGCCTCGTGGGGCTTTGGGAGGATGAGACATCCAGGCGCCATCTTGTGAGTCCTGTGAGGCCGCAGCAGCGGCGTCTCCCTTGTTTCCTCTGGTCATCATGCCCTGCTCGGTCGGTACAAATAGGTCCAGGCGGCTTAGGGAACGATCCGGTGTCCGTTTTGGGTGGTTTCAGGCGAATGGCACTGTGAGGGAAGGATCGTATGAGGGATCAACGGCGGGAGCTCCGTGGAACAGGTCTGTTCACATGCCGCGCTAGGCCACGCCCCCAATCGGCGGTGTTTGATCACTTGGTTCTCAGTGTTAGAGCCAGTGGGGGACATATACAGCATCGCACCGATGCTGCATCACCTAGGTAAGTATGATTAAAAAATATATATATTCCCATACCTCTCTTTCTTTTAATAAAATAAAGTAATTTCCTGGTGCCTCCATGGCAGCATACCAATGGTTAATGGCTCCGCCCCGATTAACCCACAGGACCACGTAACTCTATAAAAGAAAGAGTTGCTCCCCTCCTCAGGTATTCTTTTTCCTGTCCTCATTCCTGCAGGATCACAGTCCAGCCCTACCTCACCGTCATATGGTGCGACCATTGCAGGTTCATGCTCTCCTGCAGTATGGAGTCCCATTACTTGGGTTGCTAAATGCACCAGATAAGTATGGGAGCCCGTTTTTCTGTGGATCTTTTTGGGGTGCAGAGACTCAGGAGCATATCCTCTCCTCAATCTCCTGGCTGCCTATCCCAGAGCCTCCTGTCTGGATCCTTTAGTGCATACCTGTTTCTGCTCCAGCCAGACTGACATGCTGTGATTCCCTCCTCATGCTGGCTCCCAGGGATGGCCAGCAGCCGCAGTCTCTTCCTGCTTCCCCCCCCCCCCCCGGCGTGTCCGGACGCTTCGCGCGCGTCCCTGTGCACAATTTTGTCTTCTCGGGGGACAGGGGTACAGCGGAATGCACATGTGCAGTAGCACTTTGAAGCCAAACGGCGGCCATCTTGGTACACCCAAACCGAGACTTCCTATTTAAACAGCCTGCAAAATAATTTTAATCAGGCTGTCATTTGGAAAACACCTGCTAGTGTCTTCTCCACCCTCTGCCTCTCTCTCTCTCTAGTATGGAGCCTGACCAAGGTAGAGCTCTGAGGGGGTAATGTGTGTGTGTATGTGTATATATATATATATATATATTTATTTATTTTTATTTTCCCATCCTTAGCTGCCCCAGAGGTCATTATGCCGCATAATAAAAAAGATCCTCAAACACTCCACTAGGTAAGGGCTGCAACAAAGGTAAGTTTTAAAAAGAGCTTTCTCTGGGCTTTTGGAAATATCTCTGTGCTTTTATTTCCACAGCCCGCACCGAGAATTATCTCGAAGATCTTCCCACAGAGACTCTGCCGATAGGTTAAGAGGTCACTCACACTCATCCTCTGCGCATGCTTCCCGCAGCAGTCAGAGATCACCCCAACATGTTTCAAAGGTACAGCTGAGGAAAACTCATCAGTATTTGATTTTGCCTTTGTGAATCCATTTATTACCGCAGTAAAAGATGCGATTCAGTGGGAGGAAGACCCGGAGCCTCCCTCCAAAACCAAAAAAAAATAAAAATATTTTCCTCACCTGACCAAAAAGGTTGCAAATTTCCCTCTGATGGATGAAATTAAGGAAGTGGTGACAGATGAGTGGTGGAAGGTGGACAAGAGACCCGTCGCCTACAACCGCCTTCTCAAGCTTTATCCGCTGGCAGAGGCAGACGCCCAACTCTTTGACTCCGTACCAACTGCGGACGCATTCGTCATGCGTTTAGCCAGGAACACAACGCTGCCGTTAGAGGATGCAGTCTCTTTCAGGGACCCCCTGTATCGCAGGATCGACTCAGATCTTAAAAAAGTGACAGGGGGAGCATGCAAACCAGCAGTGGCACTATCCTTGGTCTCCAGAGCCACTAAAATAGGAATGAATGAATGACTTGTATAGCGCTACCTATGCAAACTGAATCACCTCAGGGCGGACAATATCGAGACGGCCCTCAGGCGGGGCCTAGATCCAGACAGATTTATCAAAGCACTAGATGAATTAAAACTGGCCTCTGATTTTATGGCGGAAGCGGCCATCGATATTCTGAGGTGCTCCTCCAGGGATATGCTTTACTCCATCACAGCCAGAAGAGCATTATGGCTAAAGCCATGGTCAGCAGACCTATCTTCAAAGCAGTCATGGTGTCGCATCCCATACGATAGTAAGGCCCTGTTCGGCGAAAAGATGGACACTGCCATTACTCGGGTCACAAGTGGCCTTATCCCTCAGGATAGGAGGAGGAAAAGGAGATTCACTTCGCGACCAGCCACTCAGCAAAGTTCTAGGGATGCCAGATCATACCGTCCCGGTAAGGAGTACAGAAGGGGCTGGAGGACTCACAAGCCACTTTCCTTAAATTGGGAAAACCTAAGGCCTCAACTTTAACGGTTGAGCGCCAGAAGTCTTCTTGACTCCTTTCCCACCCAAACCGTTCCAGTAGGAGCAAGACTCAGGTATTTTGCCCAGGTTTGGGTGGAAAGTCGCACGGACCCATGGGTAACCTCCACGGTCCACCAAGGACACTTCTGGAGATACACCTTTTTTTCTTTCCAGCCCACTAAGAATCTGACCTCCCGAGAAAAGAGACAGGTCCTCTTTCAGTATATCCAAATACTCCTTCACCAACGGGCAGTTCTGCCAGTTCCCAACTCGGAAAGTCACTCTGGGTTCTATTCCCCAATCTTTTTAGTCCCCAAGAAATGAGGAGGTTGGAGGCCTGTACTGGACCTGAAGAGGCTAAACCGTTACATACAGGTAGAGCATTTCAAGATGGAATCCCTGAGCACAGTAGATCTGTCAGTACAGCCAGGGGATTGGATGGTCTCTATAGACCTTCAGGATGCGTACCTTCAAATCCCCATCCACCATCATTTTCAGCCTTTTCTCCGGTTCAAAGTGGGCAGTCTGCGCCTCCCAGTTCCAATGTCTCCCATTTGGAATTTCATCAGCTCCCAGGACTTTCACCAAGGTTTTAGTGTCCATCCTGGCCCCCCTCCGGGACAAAGGGGTCAGGGTCCTGCATTACCTGGACGACATCCTAATCACATGCCTGACGAAGGGGCCCTGCGCGGCTCCGAAACGTTGCACTATTCCCATATTGTGATCATGCAATAAACCACTCCTTTTGGACGCTATTTGTGTCGCTCCATGGTGTGCTGGCAAACATCTTTCTACTGTGATTTGAATCAGTATCCAGCTGGTTGTTGCTACAGAACCCAAAACTGTGAGCATTTCCAGGAACGTGTGCGATTGGAAAATGAAGTACGACATCCTAATCCTGTCTCAACACAGAGAAACTCTGGAGGCACAGGTGCAGCTAGTCCTGAACACTTTGTCCAGTTTCGGGTGGCTTATCAACTATGCAAAGAGTCAGTTGAGGCCTACCCAGAAGATGACATACCTGGGATCTCTATTCAATACCCCAGAGAAGGCTGTGTCTCTTCCACCAGAAAAGATCCCGATTTTGATCCAGAAGGTGAAGCAGGCGTAAGGAAGTCACTCTATGTCAGCATCAGATTGTCTGAGCCTCCTAGGGTCCCTTTCATCCTGTATACCAATGGTGAAGTGGGCCAGGTGGCACCTGCGAGACTTCCAGGCGGGGTTTCTGGCGCAGTGGAGAAGGAAGCACCTGGGACAATTAATATTCATCACCTTTTCAATGAAGTCCAGCCCCTGGTGGTGGACAAGACCACCCAACCTTCTTGTTCACCGTTCCCTGGGGCCCATCTCATGGTCCGTCCTTACTTCGGATGCAAGTCAGCTAGGATGGGGGGCACACTTCCAAGACCTGCTAGTGCAAGAGAGGTGGCGATTCAATGCAGAAGGGATGATTTCCAACATCCTAGAGTTAAGGGCAGCATGGATGGCAATCTTACATCTGGCCCCACTGCTCAGGGGCAGGTCCATATTGCTCCAAATGGAAAACAGAGCGGCAGTGGCGTATGTTCTGAACCCAGGGGGAATGCGCAGGTTCCTAGCCAGCGAGGTAGCCCCAATTATATCCTGGGCCGAGAACAACTTGATCGATTTCCGGGCCGCTTACATCCCAGCCCCCGAGAATCAGCTAGCCGATCGCCTCTTAAGGTCCTTCAACAACAACTTCGGTTGGTCACTGAATCCGCAAGTCTTCCGCTGGATATGCCAACAGTGGGCTACTCCCTAGATAGATCTTTTCACCTCCCTGCTTAACGGCAAGACTCCTCTGTTTTTTACGAGGTTCCCATCTCCAAGGTCAGCAGGGGTGGATGCCCTGATCCAGCCCTGGAACTTCCAGAAGGGGTATGCATTTCTTCCGGTTCCCCTGATACTGAGGTTCCTCCAGCGGCTGACATTAGAAAAAGTCACTATCCTGGCGGTCATCCCATACTGGCCGAGGAGACCATGGTTTCCACTTCTAATCAAGATGACTTTGCGCAATCCACTCCCGCTTCTCCACTCAGACAACCTCCTATCTCAAGGCGACTTCTTCCACCCGCATCCGGAGATCCTGGACTTGAGCAGAAGAGACTGGGCAGCCTAGGATGCTCACATAAAGTTGTACAGACCTTATTGCAAGCCAGGAAGTCATCTACCAATGCCACCTACTACAGGGTATGGAAGAAATTCACCCAGCTTGCTGAATCCAGCCAGTTCAATCCGCTGGATCCTGGAGTTCACAATATTCTACTCTTCTTGCAGTCGGGCCTGGACCTAGGCTTAGGTCTTAACACGCTGAAAGTTCAGGTTTCGGCCTTATCAGTCTTAACAGACACACGCTGGGCACTGGAGCCCCTAGTAGACCGTTCCCTAAAAGCAATGCTAAAGTTACGTCCTTCCAGGAGAACTCTTTACCCCAAGTGGGATCTGACAGTTGTCCTCAACGTCTTAGCCAGTCCACCCTTTGCACCCACTGAAGAATGTGCATTGGAGGATATTGCCTGGAAAACGACTTTTTGATCGCCATCACATCAGGATGCAGAGTATCAGAAATTCAAGCACTGGGAGCTAGAGAACCTTACGTCACGTTTTGCCAGACGGGTGGTTCTGAAGCCTATTCACCAGTTTGTCCCGAAGGTACCATCAGTTTAACATCTTAATCAAGAATGGGTTCTCCCGGCCTTCGGAGAAGATCCAACCTCTTCTAAACTACATGAGTCCCTGAGGCGTTATTTGGAGTTGACACAGCATTTACGCAAGGATCAACGTCTGTTCGTTATTCCCAAGGGGGCAAGGAAAGGAATGGCCAGCTGGATCGTGAATCTAATTCAGAGGGCTTATCGGGCTAGTGGTCTCCCAGTCCCAGTTGCGGTGAATGCTCACTCGACGCGGGGAATGGCTTCTTCCTGGGCAGCTTTGGCGCGGGTCTCCCCTGAGACAATTTGTTGGTCATCCTTCAACACCTTCATGTCGCACTATAGCCTAGATCCAGCAGTCCTCACCTCCCGAGACTTTGGGAGAAAGACCTTAAAAATATCAACTCTGTAAAGTCTTTAAAAAAAATTATTATTGCAGTACCCTCCCTGTAAGCGAGTTATTTACCATTGGTATGCTGCCATGGAGGCACCAGGAAAACGGAAAATTGAATACTCACCTTTCCGTAATTTTCCTTTCCTGGTGCCTACCCATGGCAGCATACACCCTCCCTTCAATAATCCTTAATGTTCTGAAGACTAGTTACAAGAATACCTGAGGAGGGGAGCAACTCTTTCTTTTATAGAGTTACGTGGTCCTGTGGGTTAATCGGGGCGGAGCCATTAACCATTGGTATGCTGCCATGGGTAGGCACCAGGAAAGGAAAATTACGGAAAGGTGAGTATTCAATTTTCTACCTTAATGACCAGGCCATTTTTTTTGCGATTCGGCACTGCGTCGCTTTAACTGACAATTGCGCGGTCGTGCGTCGTTACACCCAAACAAAATTGATGTCCTTTTTTCCCCACAAATAGAGCTTTCTTTTGGTGGTATTTGATCACCTCTGCGTTTTTATTTTTTGCGCTATAAACAAAAAAAGAGCGACAATTTTGAAAAAAAAAAGAAAATAGTTTTTACTATCTGCTATAATGACTATCCCAATAATAAAAAAAAATATATATATATATTTTTTTCCTCAGTTTAGGCCGATATGTATTCTTATACATATTTTAGGTAAAAACAAAAATCGCAATATTTGTATATTGATTGGTTTGCACAAAAGTTATAGTGTCTACAAAATAGGGGAAAGATTTATGGCATTTTTTTTCTATTTTTATTTTTTTACTAGTAACGTTTGCGATCTGCTTTTTATATCGTGACTGTGACATTGCGGCCGACATATAGGACACTTTTGACACTATTTTGGGACCATTCGCATTTATACAGCGATCAGTGCTATAAAAATGCACTGATTACTGTATAAATGTCACTGGCAGGGAAGGGGTTAACACTAGGAGGTGATCAAGGGGTTAAATGTGTTACCTAGGGAGTGATTCTAACTGTAGGGGGAGGGGACTTACAAGGGGAGGAGTCCGATCGGTGTTCCTCTGTACTGGGAACACACGATCGGTCTCCTCTCCCCTGACAGGACGTGGATCTGTGTGTTTACACTCACAGATCCAAGTCCCTGCTCTGTTACCGGCAATTGCGGGTGCCCGGCGGACATCGTGGCCACCGGGCACGCGCATTGGCTCCAGAGTGACGTGGCGGGAATGCACGCCCCCTAGACGGCCGGGAAGCAGAGGACGTCATATGACGCCCGCCCAGGATGGGAGATCTCTCCTGCGGATGTCATTTGACTATGGGCGGGAAGCAAGTGGTTAAAGCAGTGTTAAACCCAAAAGCAAACATTTTTTACATTGCAGCTCACCAATTCTTCGGTGTGATGGCTGCATTTGTTTTCTTTTTTTGGGCTTCTTTTAATGTTCACCTTGTGATTTGGTCAGTAAGGCTGTTGTTTCTCAAAAGAACAAGCTGTCCTGTAGATGTAGCAGTGCTTACAATGATGAGCTTGCTTTTATTTTTTTAAGTAAAACATTTTTCCCAATATGCTGTCTGTGCTGGAGTTTGGCTTCAGTTTGTTTAGTGTATCTAAATCTGCTAGTACATCTAAGGCTCGGTTCACACTGGGATCCGACTTGTGAGTCCCCAAATCACATGATATGTGAAATCTCATGTTGGTCAATGAGAGTTGTCCTTATTAACACTCAGTGGAGGCTGGTGTTTTTTTTTGGGGGGGGGGGGCAGCCTGTCGGTCGGTTCACCCACATCCCCCCTCTGGGCAGTCGGTCATCTAGCCCTGCACTTACCCCATCTAGGTCTTGGGCGGGCAGCGCTCCTACGGGCGGCTGCTTCCATCTCGTCTCCTCCTCCTCTGCATCACGGCGGCTTCGGCTGTGCATCTCCTCCTCCTGGGCCTCCAATAGGATTGCCTGTTCTTTCAGCCAATTGGGTAATGGGTCTCAGGACCCACTTCCTGATTGAGAAGGAGGAGCAGTGTGAAAATAGCGAATATTCATTCGCTATTGTAGCACAACTGGGTGGGCTCAGAAAGCAGTGCTCTGCACCCTGAGCCCACCATTTTTAAAGCCTATTAGAGCCTCAGGCTCTAATCACATGCTTAAAAAAAAAACGTAATTGTAATACATGCGTCTGGCGCCCCGCATGTAGATTAGGGGTCCAGGCGCAGGGATAGGGGGGTGGCGCCCCTTATGGACGGACCACCACTGTTAACAATATGGAAGTCGCTCCAACTTTAGAAAAGGTTTCTGTACCACTTCAAGGCGACTTCTATCTGACTTGTTCCTGTTTCGCTGCTAGAGCAGTTTTTGTGTTTTTTGCACACGTTTAAAAAATAATTTTAGGCCTGAAGCTTAATCAAAACCCACAAATATTATATATTTTCAGAAAGCAGACACCCTAGAGAATTAAAATGGTGGCAGGTCGCATTGCAAAACATTATTTCCTGGCTGATCTAGCTGGGGACACCAGAGACGTCGCTTTCCGGGTCACAAGAAGAAGGGGTGGAGAGCAGACATGTGTCCGCTCTTCTTCTCCACCTGCTGACACCTGACATGGAGCTCCCCGAGCCTGCTGATGGGCAAGCAGAGCTCAATAAGCATGGTGGGGCACGGCGACGGAGGGTGGCGCCGGTACCAGGGGTGTGTGAGAGCAATCGGGCAACAGCGGAGCCACACGAATGCTCCTACCTGACAGGCAGGAGTCTGTCTGTCAGTTTGACACACAATCCCGGTGGCTGCAATCTGCTGGGAGGTCTACATGACATACGGACCTGGCGGCAAAAGTGGAAGTCGCCTCCAAGTCGGATTCTTATCTATAGTGATGTGAATTGGATCCGACTTTATAGGAAGATTACCAAGGCATTCTCTGAAAGTCGCATCAATTCACATTAAAGTAGTACTCAAGTCGCATCAAGTCACCTGGCGAAGTCGCACCGCAAGTCGCGTGACTTTCAGGTCGCAGTAGTTGACAGTGCTGCTGTTCAAGGTGCTCATTCATCCAGAGTGGGGCACTCTAATACAGCAGATGCATAGCTCTCAACTGTCCCTGATTTCGAGGGACTGTCCCTGATTTTCTGACGTGCGCTGTGCTGAGCGGCTTCCTGTTCATTCACAAACTGAAGCATAGTAAATACAGTTCACTGTGCTTCAGTTGTTGAGTGTTTTAACTCTGTTCATTTAGAAAAGGAAGGTGCTGGAAATGACATACTGCATAGCTCCCAACTGTCCCTGATTTCGAGGGACTGTCCCTGATTTGAAACAAAGTCCCTCTGTTGCTCATTCCTCCTCATTTGTCCCTCATTTTGGTCTGATCTATATATTGTATATAAAATGCACTATTTATCTTTCAAAAAGTGTTTCCCAGTGGTAAACTTTTAATCCAATTTCTAAATTGCTGCATTTGTAAATACCAAAAGCCAATATAAAGGAATAGTAGTGGCAAAAAGCACTTGTGAGTTTAACCAATCATTTTTTTTTATACAATTCTCCTTTTAAGGGGGGTGTGGCAAGGGGTGTGTCCTATGCCTGCATACTTTTGCTAATAGGTGTCCTCATTCCCATCTCAGAAAGTTGGGAGGTCATCATTTTAGGGTCACCCATGCACTGCCCCTTTTCAACAATGTCATTATCACATTTTAATGGTCAAAGACTGCAGACGTAGTACAGTCCCTAGGATAAGTAATGGATAATGGCCAACAGGCCCTCTTACCAGACTCAGCGAAACTACAGCAGTGATCACTCCGGCTGGAAAATCGCTCACTCTGGATTTCCTGGGAGCGACTCTGGTCAGTAGTGTAGCATGTCTGTACCCTGGCAGTAGCTCAGTCTTTCTCTCCCTGGTGGTGCTGGGCAGCGTGGCTCTCTCTGGTGGAGCTGGGCAGCGTGATTCTCTCTCTGGTGGCACTGGGCAGCGCGGCTCTCTCTCTGGCTTCCGCCCAGCACACTCCTCATTCTTTGTCCTGTAGAACTCTCTCCCTCAGCTTTTTCCCAGGCTGCAGTCTCTCAATCTCTCTCTTGATTGAGCTATAGCCTCCTCCCTGTGGAAAATGGGGCCGCCAATCTTTGGGACTACATGTCCCATGATGCTCTCCTCTCCTAGTCTCCTTTGATTGGCCCTCAGTTATGGCCAATAGGGAAGGAACGGAGCGGCCAGGAAGCTGGGTGGGGAACCTGGTGAAAGCCACCATCTCTTCTTCCTGACAGGAGAATAGGGTGGCGATCGGGGAAACCTCTGATAGCCCGCAGCTCGCCTTTCTCCTGTCACAGCGCTGCCGAGTTCTCTGCTGGACTGACCTTAATGGTGTCACCCCACTGGCAGGTGCCACCGGGTGTGGGCTGGCGGCACCCTGATATCGACGCAACTGTGCTGAATTTAAGATCCGCACTTGACCCCCCTTGCCCCTACCTGCGGATGCCCATGGAGGTATGTAGATGTGTTACTGGCCAGAACACCAGAGGGAAAAAGGCCCCCAAAAAAGAAAATGAATGCAGCCACCGCATCTAATTAAGCTACAATTTATAAAATTTTTGGTTTGGGGATTAATACGGCTTTAACATCCACAGATAAGACACCATGCAGTCCTAGGGTCATTACTTATCTGTTTCCTATACAGCCTGTATAGATCCACCTTGCTGCTATATACAGGTCTTCTAGCTTTCCATATGCCTGTTCAGGATCAGCTTTGTTTCTTCTACTCATGCCTTACTATTGGAAAGAAGCCAATTGAATGTATAGTTCTGCACTGCAGCAGAATCCTTTGCTGGGAAGGAAATCTGATAATTAGGAATAAATATCCTAACACACTGACCAATCAGTGGCTGGCTTCTTGTGCAATCTGAATCTACATACCAATTGTGAAACAAAAGTATATAAAAGATAGTAAAAAAAAAAATAACTCAAGTTTCTTAAAACAATATAGTTCAATTCACCATCTGCTAAATATTTTTGCAGCGTATGTGAAAGTATAGGCATGCGTCAAACGTCTGGAGTGGCTGTCATTGAGGATGATACGTATATTCATTTAATCATAGAGTAGAATGAATAAATGATAAAGTATGAAGAGACTGTATGAATACAGATGCAGAATTTATGTAGTAACATCTCTATAGGACCATTCACACTTCGCTTTTATTGAACATGTGACTAAATGCATAGGAAACTCACGTTTTTCCCGTGTGCTTCAGAACCGTGTCGCAAACATGCGTCTTACTTGTGGTGCCATGAATTGTTAATGGCACCCCAGATGCAGTTAGCAGATGTGCGCTGTGCCGCACAGAAAATACGCTACAAACGTGCCAAAACGCGCGTTAAAAAAAAAAGGCTGATGCTCCATGCCCAAGAAGGTTTGAGAGCTTCTTTGGCACATTTATCGTGCATAGGACAGAACATTCAAATGTATGAGCTGCCCTATGTGTGACAAGCAGAACACACGAAGAATGCCCAAAAAAATGCGAGTGGTGCATTTGTCGTGCATAGGGAAGCCCATTCGTGTTTACAGGCTTTCTTATTGAAGTCTATGGGGCCAGAATCACCCATATATGCTAAAAAATAAGCTTGTGTATTAGGGCAACTGAGTGTACAAGTGTGAACTAGGGCAATTGGAAAAAATGCATTTTGAGCCTAGTCAGGCCAATGGCGTACTTAGTGGGGTTCCAAGGGTGCAGTACGCACCGTGTACCAACACTATGGGGGTGCTGGTCAGTGCACGTTCTGGTCAGTGACGGCTGATGCTCAATATTTGGGAGGGGGGGTGGCAAACAAACCTCCCCCCTCACTTGCACCGCCACCACCACACCAACCCCTCTCCCCGCGGGAGAGGGATGGGAGGGTGGCCTTACCTTATGAGATTAAGAGGATCGAGGACGAGGGGTAGGGCTGCTGTTACTCGCTCCAGCTGAGGAAAGAGGCAGGGCTTCTCCTCCTGGCCGAACAGGCGTTGCTTCTTCTCCTGGCCAAACAGGAAGTGGGTCCTGAGACCCATTTGGCCCGGAGTCCTAAGACTCCCTAGCCAATCGGGTCTCAGGGCTAGCTTCCTAATTGGCTGGGAGCCGAACCAGGAAGACAATAACGAATATTAATTCGCTATTGTCACACAACTGGGTGGGCGCAGTGCTCTTCGCCTCAAGCACATCTTTTTTTTAAGCCAATTAGAGCCTCAGACTCTAATCATTTGCTTCCAAAAAAACACATGCTTCATCTGTTATATCTGTGTCAAATATTTTGTATGATACCTTACCCTACAATTTTTATCATGTACTATACCTATACACACCCCTTGCACTGTAACCCATATTTGTATATACCCTATACTTGTTTGAAATTGTACAATTTCCTGTCTTCCAAATAAAACTTGTAAACAAAAAATAAATCCATGTGTCCGGAGCCCTGAATGTAGATTAGGGGCCGGACACATGGATTAGGGGGGGGGGGGGCAACACCCCTGTGCCCATACCTCCCAACTTTTTGAGATGGGAATGAGGGACACCTACCTGCAAAAGTATGCAGGCATAGGACACACCCCTTGCCACGCCCACTGAAAGGAGAATTGTATAAAAAAAAACAAGATTGGTTAAACCCACAAGTGCTTTTTTAACTATTCCTTTATATTGACTTTTGGAATTTACATATGCAGCAATTTAGAAATCAGATGAAAGGTTTAGCGCTGGAAAACACTTTTTGAAAGATAAAAAGTTCATTTTATATACAACTATATAGATCAGACCAAAATGAGGGGGAAAGAGGGACAGAGGGACATTGCTCCAAATCAGGAATAGTCCCTCAAAATCAGGGACAGTTGGGAGCTATGCCTGGGCCCAGGGGCGGACTGACCATTCGGCCACTCGGGCACTTCCCGAGGGCCCCGGGCCACTAGGGGGCCCCATCAGGGTTGCCAGCCTCAGTAAAACCAGGGACAGTATGTAAAAATCTGTTGAAATGTCCCTTACCGACATCCTTTTGGTCTAAATATCCCGAGATTATAGCTGCCCCACCTCTTAAGTACCTTCTCAGCCAATAGAAACATGTCTGTGTATATTGTGTGTACATGTATGTGTATACTGTGTGATTGTATACTGTGTGTGTGTGTGTGTGTATACTATGTGGCCCCATAATCTCTGATTGCCTGGGGGCCCCATAATCTCCTATTGCCCGGGGGCCCCATGAGTTGTCAGTCCGCCCCTGCCTGTGCCCCTTTTGGGCGGACCACCACTGATTCTGGTGCTGTACACATTATATGCTGTGTATTCTGTGCAATTTGGGCACATCCGCTTTATTCCATTACTTTTTTTTTCTGTGGGTCAGGCATAGTCAGGCCTAAGGAAACAAGCTGAAAAACGCTGTGTAATTGGAGGGGTAATTTAACATTTAAGCCTTGCAAATAAAGCCTTTGTTGCAAGGAAGCAAATCTTTTTGCTCACCTCTGAAATACATGCTTTCTGATCATCAACTTTTATATGTCAGATATAAAGTCATATTACTCCTTACCACAGGAAAAGAATCCCTTTGGATTTGTATCAGAGATTGTCAGTAAGGTTCTTAACAGCTTCTATTTTACATTCGAAAACTCTTTCAGAATACGTCTAGTAGAAATTTCCAGTACTTGCTATTAAGCTATTATTTTTCTGGCCCTCTAAAGTTGTTATTACTGTAATTTTTTTGCCTTGGGCCCTCTAGGGCAAAGACCAGGGTGCAGAGATGTAACAACCAAGGTTTCAAGGAAAAATCACATAATGGGTCAGTGGTTTTTGGAGCTCCATTTTAAAAGCAATCTCACAGTGTTGACCTTTATCACTGTATACCTGTATTATTGTGATATATTAATTTACAACCCATAATAGTTGTATTTAGAATAAGCTTCCACATGAACTTTAACCTTCTATACAAAAATGTTTGCCTGTGTTATGTCAGAACCGGCTACCCGTCAGATTAGGTAACTAAAGTGACGTTTCGTCAGCTGCACACGCGTACACCGCTACCAGGTTTCCTAACCTGACAGAACACTGTAGTTAGAAGAAGGTGGCAGCGGACATAGTACACCCAGCTAGGTCTTCAATTTAAGAGTCATTTTAGTAATAAAGTGAGCGTATATACAGTATCTCACAAAAGTGAGTACACTCCTCACATTTTTGTAGATATTTTATTATATCTTTTCATGTGACAACACTGAAGAAATTACACTTTGCTACAAATGTAAAGTAGTGAGTGTACAGCTTGTATAACATAGGGTTGCCACCTGTCCAGGATTCACCCGGACAGTTCGGGTTTGGAAACATGCGTCCGGGTTTCGGACTGCCTGAAACCCGGACACATTATTTAGACTGGACTATGGCTTGCGGGCAGGGTTGCTGGCTGCAGTTGTCTAAGCTGAGAGTGTCTGTTACACTCTTTTTCACACTGCCCAAAGCCAGCACTAACAACCCCCCCCCCAAACACATACAGACAGGAGAGGAGAGAGGGCTCGATCTGTACCTCTTCCCCCAACCCCTACCACTCTGTCTGCCCACACTCCAATCCCCGGCGCAAGGAAAGTGGGGGCTGGAAATTTGAAGTCCAGCAGCCTCAGATACATCTGGATGAGAGCTGCTGACTGCCAAGGGGTGCACCATCCACCCCTGTCTGTGACTGAAGTCTCCCCCCTTCTCTCTCCTGCCTCTGAGTACACTAAGGCAAATCAGGGTTCTCAGAGTACCCCTTACATCAGAGTTCCCCTTTATACCAGAGGCCGCAGTGTTTCCCCTTACATCAGAGTCTTCTCTGTACATCAGAGTTCTCAGTGTTTCCCCTTACATCAGAGTCTTCTCTGTACGTCAGAGTTCTCAGTGTTTCCCCTTACATCAGAGTCCCCTCCTTACATCAGAGTTCTCAGTGTTCCCCTTACATTAGAGTACCCTTCCTTACATCAGAGTTCTCAGTGTTCCCATTTAAATCATGGTTCCCAGAGCGTCCCTTATGTTAGAGTCCCCAGAGTTCTCCCTTACATCAGAGTCTGCAGAGTCCCCCCTTACAGTAAAAGGGAACTCAGCGAGTTCATATGTAAAAGGGGAACTCTGTGGACTCTAATGTAAAGGGGGACTCTTGTTATTAACTTCATATGATTAGAAATGTTATTTAATAGCAAAGTATATGTATAGTTTATACTATAGAAAAGAAATTGCTGTGCGCCGCTAAAGTGTTCGGGTTTGACTTGAAGAAAAGGTGGCAACCCTAGTATAACAGTGTAAATTTTCTGTCTCCTCAAAATAACTTAACACAGTCATTAATGTCTAAACTGCTGGCAACAAAAGTTAGTACACCCCTAAGTGAAAATGTCCAAATTGGGCCTAAAGTGTCAATATTTTGTGTGGCCACCATTATTTTTCAGCACTGCCTTAACCCTCTTGGGCATGGAGTTCACCAGAGCTTCACAGATTGCCACTGGAGTCCTCTTCCACTCCTCCATGACAACATCACAGAGCTGGTGGATGTTAGAGACCTTACGCTCCTCCACCTCCCGTTTGAGGATACTGTACCCGAATTACAGGTAAATGTGAGTTCCTCGCTATCCAGCCTGCCATCTGAGGTGTGTGCTTATGTTGCCTTATTTATTTTGGGGGGGGGGGGGTTTCTTCTCAGAGTGACCAATTTTTTTGAAAACTGAATTACAGACACAAAAACTTTCATCCAACCCCTTCCTTCCTCGGCTGATCACAGATCGGGGTAAAGGGCCAGCCAATCACAGCGGGCCCTTTACCACATGATCAACTGTCAGCTAATGACAGCTGATCACGGAAGTAAACAGAAGCCTGTTATTGGCTTTTTCTTTCCTCACCGAGAAAAGAAGAAAGCCATTATCTGGCTTTTGTTACAGGGACACTGCATTCACAACCAGTGCTGCTAATCCGTGCCCACGAGTGCCACCTATCAGTGCCCATTGGTGTTACCATCAGTGCCTATCAGTGCTTCATCATCAGTTTTTCTTATTAGTACCGCCTACCAGTGCCTATCAGTGCCCATCAGTGCCACCTATCAGTGCCCATTGATGCCACCTATTAGTGCGGCCTATCAGTGCCACCTCTCAGTGCCTCCAGTCAGTCTCCATCAGTGAATAAGCACAAGTAACTGTGCTGCTAAATGTGTGAATTAACATACCAAAAATTAAGGTGTTATATGTGTGAACATATATAGAAACACCAAAAATAAATCTTAAATAAGTAGAGAGTGTACAAGTGATTCATACATTAGGAGAGATATAACCTGGGGAAAGCTGGTGAACATTAAGTTGACAACAAGCAATAGAACATATTATTCCTCCAAAGGTCACTCAAGAAAAAGAATTAAGATTATAATAAACAGTGGGATGATGTGAACACGCCATTGTGAATCAATTCCATATTCATATAATGTCCATAAAGGAGCATCAAAAAGTTCCGCTGGTGACAACACTCGTATTACACCCAAAAAGAAAGGTGACCAGATAGAGGAACCTCCACCGTCAAATAGTACTGCCTCTTACCAGATGGCAAGATCTCCTATTACAGAGATCCTGAAAGCCTTTAGCTTGTTTCCCCAGCCACGGGTCTCTGGGGGGGGGGGGGGGGTTGAGATGATTTCCACTGGATTCTGAACAGACTCTCTCAATAGCCACAAACAGGTACCATGCAGGAAAAAAAGTAAAAAAAACTCCATAGTGTATCACTTAAAAACGTTTAATGAAGAAAAACAAAGATTGCACTTACAGGAACGTAGTTGTAAAAAGCGTGTAAATAGTAAAGCCGGCCGGCTCGTGTATAGCTGCCCGTTGCTTTCGGGTCTAGCGCGGTAATGTGGTGACGTCAGCACGCCGCTCCTCCCTACGCCGTTTCGTCACAGATGACGTCTTCCAGGGGCACGGGCGGCGTGCTGACTCACCACCTTAAATAACAAACATTCACAGGAAACGCCCGACTCTGAGGTAATGACGCCGCCACGTCTCCACCATTTTGGACCAGGGCAAATAGCCCTCAGATCAAAGACATGGATAGTATTAAACAAGAAAACCAAGAATTGATCAGCACTTTAGATGCAATAATCAAAAAAGACCTAACGCTATCAGGGGCAACCATCAATTACAGCAGTCACATAATAGCTGGAAGGAAATATTAACTTGGATTAAAAATGGAGTTAGGATAAAAAATATAAAAATATATATAAATGGAAGTAAATTATTCAAAAATTACCTCATAAGCAAAAATAAGATGCTGTATTTATAGGAGACAGGCAGACTAATGATAGTTTAAGCTAATCAGTCCTCCAAATACTATAGATTGGAACATATATTGCTATCCCACATAATCGGGAAAAGGAAAAAAGCCTATCAGTCGGGTAGTTCTGAGAAGCCATACAGGTCCAAAAAACGCATTGTCACTATGTTTCCAGGGACCTATATAGTACTCCAAGCAAATAAAAGAGAGATTAGTCCCACTATTAGTGTCATTTTTTTCAAATAGACAAAAAATATGTGGGTAGCATATAAAACCAGAAAAAAACAAAACTATGTAGTCAGAAAAAAGAGGAAAAGAGGGTCTTATATCGGTCTCCATCTGCTTGGTCAAATAGAGTAGTGTAAGGGACCTAATTATCATAACATCCCCAAGTACAAAAAAATGTAGGCACCAGGAACTCAGAGTAGGTTCACATTAAGTGTATCAAAGACAGAAAATTGTTAGCTGTTATCGATGAAAGCGTTAACATCGGTGTCTACATTTAGGCCATAAGGAGTATAACAACGGACCCTATATATCCAAGACATTTCAAGCTTAGATAGTTCCCTTACCAAAGAGCCTCCCCTCCAGTGGGAACTATATTTATCTATACCAAGGAATAATGTGTTGGCTGGATTGCGATCATGATGGATCGCATAATGTTTGGACACTGAGTGGAATCTAAAACCATTTTTAATATTGGTGATATGTTCCCCCAAGCGTACCTGCATAGAGCGCTTGGTCCTCCCGATGTACTGGTGCCCACATGGACATTGAAGTAAGTACACTACACCAGTAGAACTACAGGTAATAAAAGAGTCAATTTTGTGAACAGTAGATGTACTACTAGAGACAAAAGTCTCAGTTTTCCTTTGTTTGCTTTTATTAAGAGTGCAAATCTGGCATCTACGGCAATGATGATATCCAGTCAAATTTTGAAAGAAGGACACTTTTTTCGCTGGGGGGTCAATTGCATTAGGAGCAATCCTGTCCCGAAGAGATGGAGCTCCTTTAAAAATCAACCCAAAAGGTGCCAATGTTTCCGTAAAATCTTTTTGAGAATGTAATGTTGGGTCGAAAAAGTAGTAATGAGTGGTAAGACAGGCCTCTTTCGAATTTTCTTAGGACCATCAACAAGAAGTTGCGATCTATCTAGAGCTGCCACCTCATCCAATGTTTCTCTAAGTGAATCATTATCATAACCCTTTTCTTGAAGTCTGTCCCTAAGGATACCTGCTTGAGCCCTGTAGTCCTCAATAGAAGTGCAGTTTCTCCTCATCCTGATAAACTGGCTCTTAGGAATTGACCTAAGCCAGGTATCATGATCAGTTGTGTAATAATAAGGATCTGGTAATCCGCCCTGCGGATAAGGGGGGGGGGGAATTGTCATACTTGATCGCATCAATTACCTTCAAGAAATGCGCAATATAGTGAATGATAAAGATACTTATGTGAGGTTGGCAGGCAACCCTATCTTTCAGTATAAAAAGTCTTTACAACTATTGGTTGAAAGGGGTTTTCAAAACAATATTTTGAATGAGAAGGAAAAACTTTTTTTGGTCCCAAAAGCCCCACGGGCTCCGGTACTTTATATCCTGCCCAAAATCCAGAGTTTAACTTGCCCCCCGGGATGTCCGATTGTAAGTGGTATAGATTCCATCACGTCCCGGGTGGGCAAGTATATTGACCATTTTTTACAACCATTGGTGAGAGACATGCCCTCTTACATAAAAGACACCAAGCATGTGATCAATTTATTGTCGAGCTTTAAACCTAATGCACATACCTTGATGGTGACGACTGACGTGACATTGTTATATACAGTTATACCCCATGACCTGGGGATAGCAGCAGTCGAATATTATCTTAACACTTCTTCGACTCTCCCAGCTCAACAGCAAGCGTTTATCATTGATCTCCTTGAATATGCAGCTAACCACAATTATTTTTGGTTTGACCAATTTTTTTTCCGTCAAATACGTGGGGTTGCCATGGGAGCGAAATACGCCCCAAGCTTGGCAAATTTGTTTATGGCCTAATGGGAGGAGGACGTCATCTATCATGACCGAAACCCACAGCTACTGTTCTGGGCTAGGTATATTGATGACGTCCTCCTCTAGGATGGGTCAATCTCAGAACTAAACAATTTTTTTTCAATTATCAATGACAACGAAAGAGGGATCAGATTTGTTCATGAAGCTAGTAGTACCCAGATTAATTTTTTGGATATCACCATCACAAAAGAGGGAGAGGGCTTTAAAACCATCTCATTCTTCAAAAAGACTGACCGCAATGCCTATATCCCCCAGGGAAGTTGCCATCATGATACCTGGCTTAGGTCAATTCCTAAGAGCCAGTTTATCAGGATGAGGAGAAACTGCACTTCTATTGAGGACTACAGGGCTCAAGCAGGTATCCTTAGGGACAGACTTCAAGAAAAGGGTTATGATAATGATTCACTTAGAGAAACATTGGATGAGGTGGCAGCTCTAGATAGATCGCAACTTCTTTTTGATGGTGATAAGAAAATTCGAAAGAGGCCTGTCTTACCACTCATTACTACTTTTTCGACCCAACATTACATTCTCAAAAAGATTTTACGGAAACATTGGCACCTTTTGGGTAATGACAATATCATTAAAACTTTTTTACCCCCCCCATCCTGAGTTGATATTTAAAGGAGCTCCATCTCTTCGGGACAGGATTGCTCCTAATGCAATTGACCCCCCAGCGAAAAAAGTGTCCTTCTTTCAAAATTTGACTGGATATCATCAGTGCTGTAGATGCCAGATTTGCACTCTTAATAAAAGCAAACAAAGGAAAACTGAGACTTTTGTCTCTAGTAGTACATCTACTGTTCACAAAATTGACTCTTTTATTACCTGTAGTTCTACTGGTGTAGTGTACTTACTTCAATGTCCATGTGGGCACCAGTATATCGGGAGGACCAAGCGCTCTATGCAGGTACGCTTGGGGGAACATATCACCAATATTAAAAATGGTTTTAGATTCCACTCAGTGTCCAAACATTATGCGATCCATCATGATCGCAATCCAGCCAACACATTATTCCTTGGTATAGATAAATATAGTTCCCACTGGAGGGGAGGCTCTTTGGTAAGGGAACTATCTAAGCTTGAAATGTCTTGGATATATAGGGTCCGTTGTTATACTCCTTATGGCCTAAATGTAGACACCGATGTTAACGCTTTCATCGATAACAGCTAACAATTTTCTGTCTTTGATACACTTAATGTGAACCTACTCTGAGTTCCTGGTGCCTACATTTTTTTGTACTTGGGGATGTTATGATAATTAGGTCCCTTACACTACTCTATTTGACCAAGCAGATGGAGACCGATATAAGACCCTTTTTTCCTCTTTTTTCTGACTACATAGTTTTGTTTTTTTCTGGTTTTATATGCTACCCACATATTTTTTGTCTATTTGAAAAAAATGACACTAATAGTGGGACTAATCTCTCTTTTATTTGCTTGGAGTACTCTATAGGTCCCTGGAAACGTAGTGACAATGCGTTTTTTGGACCTGTATGGCTTCTCAGAACTACCCGACTGATAGGCTTTTTTCCTTTTCCCTATTATGTGGGATAGCAATATATGTTCCAATCTATAGTATTTGGAGGACTGACTAGCTTAAACTATCATTAGTCTGCCTGTCTCCTATAAATACAGCATCTCATTTTTGCTTATGAGGTAATTTTTGAATAATTTACTTCCATTTATATATATTTTTATATTTTTTATCCTAACTCCATTTAGGAATATTTCCTTCCAGCTATTATGTGACTGCTGTAATTGATGGTTGCCCCTGATAGCGTTAGGTCTTTTTTGATTATTGCATCTAAAGTGCTGATCAATTCTTGGTTTTCTTGTTTAATACTATCCATGTCTTTGATCTGAGGGCTATTTGCCCTGGTCCAAAATGGTGGAGACGTGGCGGCGCCAGTACCTCAGAGTCGGGCGTTTCCTGTGAATGTTTGTTATTTAAGGTGGTGAGTCAGCACGCCGCCCGTGCCCCTGGAAGACGTCATCTGTGACGAAACGGCGTAGGGAGAAGCGGCGTGCTGACGTCACCACATTACCGCGCTAGACCAGGAAGCAACGGGCAGCTATACACGAGCCGGCTGGCTTTACTATTTACACGCTTTTTACAACTACGTTCCTGTAAGTGCAATCTTTGTTTTTCTTCATTAAACGTTTTTAAGTGATACACTATGGAGTTTTTTTACTTTTATTCCTGCATGGTACCTGTTTGTGGCTATTGAGAGAGTCTGTTCAGAATCCAGTGGAAATCATCTCAACCCCCCCCCCCCCCCAGAGACCCGTGGCTGGGGAAACAAGCTAAAGGCTTTCAGGATCTCTGTAATAGGAGATCTTGCCATCTGGTAAGAGGCAGTACTATTTGACGGTGGAGGTTCCTCTATCTGGTCACCTTTCTTTTTGGGTGTAATACGAGTGTTGTCACCAGCGGAACTTTTTGAGGCTCCTTTATGGACATTATATGAATATGGAATTGATTCACAATGGCGTGTTCACATCATCCCACTGTTTATTATAATCTTAATTCTTTTTCTTGAGTGACCTTTGGAGGAATAATATGTTCTATTGATTGTTGTCAACTTAATGTTCACCAGCTTTCCCCAGGTTATATCTCTCCTAATGTATGAATCACTTGTACACTCTCTACTTATTTAAGATTTATTTTTGGTGTTTCTATATATGTTCACACATATAACACCTTAATATTTGGTATGTTAATTCACACATTTAGCAGCACAATTACTTGTGCCTATTCACAGTTTGCAGCGCAGTCATTTTTTTCTTGTTTGTCGTTTTAGTGTGGGTATCTCACATATATGATTGCAGCAGCTTTAGGTTTATTAATTTTTCTTTGTGACACATCATCTTATTCATTTTTGACAGCGCAGTAATACACACTTTTCCAGTCTCCATCAGTGCCACCGATCAGGGCCCATCAGTGCCACCTACCAATGCCCATCAGGGCCACCCATTAGTGCAGCCTCATTAGTGCCTCCTGATCGGTGCCCATCAGTGCAGCCTATCACTGTCCATCAATGAAGGAAAAAAACTACCTGTTTGCAAAATTGTATAACAAACTGTGAAAAAAACTATTTTTTTTTCAAGATCTTTTTTTTTATTGTTTAGCAAAAAACAAAAAACCCAGAAGTGATTAAACACTGCCAAAATAAAGCTCTATTTGTGTGAAAAATTATACAAATGTCATATGTGTACAGTGTTGTCACATGAAAAGATATAATAAAATATTTACAAAAATGTGAGGGGTGTACTCACTTTTGTGAGATACTGTAAATAAATATAGTATATTGACATCTGTGATGGTGATTTGATGTTCAATTTTAAAAGAAGCTGGATGCAAGCAGTAGGATAGTGGCGAAGGCCATGTTGGTATACCTCGCACTGCTCTGCGCTAAACCTTTAGGTTTTCAAAATTAAACATGCAAACAGCATCACAGATGTCAATATACTATATTAATGAATATACACTCACTTTATTGCTAAAACTACTATTAAATTAAAGACGTAGCTGGGTGTAGTAAGATGTCTGCTGTCTTCTTCTGACTACAGGTCTTCAATCAGATTAGGCAACCTGGTAGCAGTGTACGCATGCACAGGTGACGGAGCGTCCCTTCCGTTACCTAATCTGATGGGTCACCGATTCTGACAGAACATCTGCCTGGATTAAAGCGGTCATATACCCAGAAGAAAAAGAAAAACTATAAGGCAAAGGCATAATGAGCTAGTATGCACATCATACAGCTTATTATGAAATACTTACCTTAGAACGAAGCCCCCGCACGGTCTCCTGGTCAGCGCCGAGATAGCTGCCATTTTGCCTCTACGTTTCTTCCGAATTCGTGGCTCTGGCATTGTGAGTGGCCGGAGCCGCGATGACGTCACTCCCGCGCATGCGCACGGGAACCTTCCATTCCGTTAAGTTCCGGCACGATACGCCGGACCTTTGCTGGACCTTCACTGTGCATGCAGGTTTAGAAGATATTAGTTTTACCTACAGGTAAGCCTTATTATAGGCTTACCTGTAGGTAAAAATGTGCTAAAGGGGTATACAACCGCTTTAACCACTTCATTACCCGCGTATAGTCATATGACACCCACAAGGTGGATCTCCCATCCTGGGTGGGCGTCATATGATGTCCTACCATTCCCGACCGCCTAGGGGGCGCGCGCGCGCCCGCGGCGTCGCTCGGGACCCGGTGCGCGTGCCCGGCGGCCGCAATGTCCCCTGGGCACCCGCGATTGCCCGTGAAAACAGCGGGACCGTGCGGGAAACACACAGCTCCACGTCCTGTCAGTGGAGAGGAGACCGATCATGTGTTCCCAGTACGGAGGAACACCGATCGGTCTCCTCCCCCTTGTGAGTCCCCTCCCCCCACAGTTAGAATCACTACCTTAGGGAACATATTAACCCCTGCAGCGCCCCCTAGTGTTAACCCCTTCCCTGCCAGTCACATTTACACAGTAATCACTGCAATTTTATAGCAACGATCGCTGTGTAAATGTGAATGGTCCCAAAAATGTGTCAAAAGTGTCCGAAGTGTCCGCTGCAATGTCGCAGTCACGAAAAAAAAATCGCAGATCGCCGCCATTACTAGTAAAAAAAAAAATGCAATAAATCTATCCCCTATTTTGTAGATGCTATAACTTTTGCGCAAACTGATCTATATACGCTTATTGCGATTTTTTTTTACCAAAAATATGTAGAAGAATGCGTATCGGCCTAAACTGAGTAAAAAATGTTTTTTTTTTTTTAAAAATGGGATATTTATTATAGCAAAAAGTAAAAAATATTGGGTTTTTTTCAAAATTGTCGCTCTTCTTTTGGTTATAGCGCAAAAAATAAAAACCGCAGAGGTGATCAAATACCACCAAAAGAAAGCTCTATTTGTGGGGAAAAAAAGGACATCAATTTTTTTTTTTTTTTTTTGGGTGCAACGTTGCACGACCGCGCAATTGTTAGTTAAAGCGACACAGTGCCGAATCGCAAAAAGTGCTCTGGTAAGGAAGGGGGTAAAATCGCCCGGTGTTGAAGTGGTTAATGAGGCATCTATGGGCCTTCTGCACCAGAGCACCCTATGGCAGATGCATGGTCTCCATTGCCAGTATTGCCTTGGTTCAAGAGATTTTTAGCTTCATGCACACTCACTTAAAAAAAACATTGCTCCTAAAGGAGTTTAGCGTTTTGCCTGTTGAAGCAACTAATGTTATCCTATGTATCCATGCACATTAGGTAGTCTAGAGGCTTTTTTGTTAAGCTCAGCATTTAAAGGCAGAAGAAAATAACCTTTTGTGAGAGTGTTTTTCTGGCAGACAAATAAAATGCTCCTAAATGCTAATACAAATACACTCTTTTTTTTTTAAGCTAATGTGCATGGAGCCTAATACTGAAAAACTGAGAGTGTTCCCTACTCTTTAGTCATAGTTTTATGCTACTTAAGGCCTCATGCACACCGTGGCTAATAAAATAAAATTTTTGTGAGTTTGGGTGGTTAAACAGCCCTTAAACTTCCCTCTGTGTTATCCTATGTGTCCATGCACACATGAATGTTTTTTGAAGTTTATCAACAGGGGAGTTTGTCTGAATGCCCTAAAATTGCATTGAAGAGCAGTTCTTCTGACAAAAAACACTGAACCCTGAAAAACACGCATAAACGTTCATAAAAACACTTTTATCAGCATTCAGCATTTTCTACATTGCAGAGCTGAATGTAAGCTGGTGTAATTTTACAAAAACTTCCAAAAACGCTCACAAACGCTCAAAAATGCGCATAAACACGATTAAAAAAAACACTGTGAAAAGCGTGTTTTTAAAGCAGCAGTTTCCTGCCAGCAATCCAACGTCCAAAATGACACTTTTGGATGTCCTGTTTGCATGGAGCCTAATAGAAGTGAATTGCATTTGCCACAGAAAGGAAGCTGGCACTGCCATGGACTACTGCATAATGCCACAAATTTTTTGTGTTGACCAGGAACACAAAAAAATGTTCACTGCATTTGGGCATATCCTTTAGATCACTGTTTTTTGGAGGCCCCTGGGATATTATTCAAAGGATTCTACAGCAATTCTGTAAAATAAAGTTGAATTTTACAAATAGCCACAATGCTATTGCTGAAAGCTCTTTTTACTAGTTTGTCACTATCTCCAAACAGAAAACTTAAAGCGTTAGTAAACTCTCATATATTTTTGCCTACTGTTACGCTTATAATAAAGATGGTGGTAAAATGAATATCGTCTAACTGTGCACTGTTTAGGAGATATTCCTGCAAGCAGTAGCTGGTGACTTCACCGGCACATGTGCTCTTAAGGAATGGCATACCTGTGCCATTCCTTCAGAGCTTTGTGCCATGGCCAAGACTTCATTGCGGCTCGCCCAGTCAGGTGACTGGAGTCCCCAAACCCGGACGGAAGACTGGGTTAAGACGGAAGCCTCTGCAGTGGTGACAACGTGCCGCTCGAGGGCTTCGTTTTAAGGTAAGTCTTTCATAAAGTGCTAGTATGCATATGAAATTGCCTTGAAGGGGGAAACTTTTTTTTTCATAGAGTTTACTACCGCTTTAACACTAGATGAATTATTTTTCTGATAGGTGCAGTATAGTCGAGGGGTCAGGTCCCAACAGGTCCTCTCAGTGTCACTCCGCCTGAGCAGGAAGCATCGGCTTATGCGACTCTGCTCTGCAGCCGCTTGCTTCCTTTACCTCCGATTTCACAACACTGATGATCTGGGCTTGCCAACCCACCATCCCAGAGCAGGAGGTGGTGGGCCACATCAGTGGGCTCCACGGGCCACTGGTTGGGCACCCCTGCTCTAGCCCAACCATTCTTAACCAGGATTCCGTGGAAACCTAGGGCTCGTCAGGATGGTGCCTTCATAAGTCCGGTCCATCGCTATTGGCAAAGCTAGTAGTATGACCAAAATAATCTTTTTACTGGCTGTAAGGGTCGAATTCTAACCACCACTGTGAGAGTGGCACTCTTCCAACTGACCACCAAAGTAAGGGGAATTTTCATGAATTTTCCGCTTGCACGGAGCCCGCCTCTGTCCGCCGGCTCAGCGGGAGATCTCTCCGTTGATCTCCGCTGAACCGGCGGATGACAAGCCTCTCTTCGCTCACTGAGCGGGGAGGGGCTTGCGAGCGCCGCTGATCTCTATGGAGAGATCGGATGAAAACGGACAGTGTGTCCGTTTTCATCAGATCTCACCCGATCCGATCCGCCAGCGACGGATCTGGACGTATAGCCATACGTCTGCTTTTGGCGGATCGGACCGGGTCGGATGTCAGCGGAGATGTCTCCGCTGACATCCGACGCTCCATAGACTAACATGGAGCGCCCGTTCAGATCCGCCGTCAAAACTGACGGTCCGACCATGTGAAAGGGGCCTAATAATTTCAAGGATTCCTCAGGGCCAAGGAAGGTTGAGAAATACTGTTCTAATCTAACAATTGGCTTGGTGCACAAAACTATAAGGTTGATTTACTAAAACTGGAGCAATGAAAATCTGGGGCAGCTCTGCACAGAAACCAATCAGCTTCCAGGTTTTATTGTCAAAGATCAATGGAACAAGCTTAATTAGAAGCTGATGGACTGCCATGAACAGCTGCACCAGATTCTGAGTTCTCCAGTTTTAGTAAATCTCCCCCACGACTGTTATTTGACAGATATAATAAAATATTATCTATTTGAGAGCTCATTGCTGGAAAAAAAAAAGTAATTATAGAAAATAACATTCATTATAGTTTAGTAAATTGAGCATAATCCCTTAACCACTTCAGCCCCGGAAGGATTTCCCCCCTTCCTGGCCAGAGCGTTTTTTGCGATTCGGCACTGCGTCGCATTAACGGACAATTGCGCGCTCGTGAGACGTGGCTCCCAAACAAAATTGACGTCCTTTTTTTCCCCACAAATAGAGCTTTCTTTTGGTGGTATTTGATCACCTCTGCGGTTTTTATTTTTGCACTAAAAACAAAAAAAGAGCAACATTTTTGAAAAAAGCACATTATTTTTTACTTTTTGCTATAATAAATATCCCCAAAAAATATATTAAAAAAATAAATCGCAATAAGCGTTTATTGATTGGTTTGCGCAAAAGTTATAGCGTCTACAAAATAGGGAATATTTTTTTTTTTTTTTACTAGTAATTTTCTTTTTTTTATCGTGACTGCGACATTATGGTGGACACAACGGACAATTTTTGACACATTTTTGGGACAATTGGCATTAATACAGCGATCGATGTTATAAAATTGCATTGATTACTGTAAAAATGTCACTGGCGGTGAAGGGGTTAACCACTAGGGGCGGGGAGGGGTTAAGTGTTCCTAGGGGCATGTGTCTAACTGTCTGGGGGCGTGGCTGTGTGTGACACCCGATGACAGGGAGCAGATGATCAGTGCGCTGTCACTAGGCAGAATGGGGAGATGCTGTTTACATTGGCATCTCCCCCATTCTTCAGCTCCGTGACACGATCGCGGGTATCCCCGCGGCACAAGATTCCACGGGACGGTGGAATCCACGGCACGGAGCTCGCGCGCGTGCACGGCGGGAAATTCAAAGTAAGGTACGGGTACGATACTTTGCCCAGCCATGCCATTCTGCCGATGTATATGTGCCGACAGCGGTCCGCAAGTGGTTAAAATATGAATGTCTCAAAAATATTCTTATCTTTTTAAGATGCAATCACTTGTAATTAGGCACTCTTTATGTCTGGAGAAAAAGAGATTTTTACCTTCACATATGGAAAGGCTTCTTAACAGTAAGAGCGGTGAAAATGTGGAATAGTCTCCTTCAAGATTTTACATTCAAAATATGGAGGTTCCATCTCTCTGAGCTCCCATTCAGGAATGAACGCATGCATAAGTCGCGTCCCAATATGTAAAGAGTGTTCAAACCATACATGTGAGATATTGCCGTGATCGTTGGAACAAGAGCAATATTAATTCTAGCGCAAGACCTCCTCTGTAGCTCTAAACAGGTAACCTGTAAAAATGTTAAGTACCGTAGTATGTCGCCAATTCCACGAGCGTGCACAATTTTAAAGCATGAAATGTTAGGTATCTATTCACTCGGTGTAACATCATCTTTCTCAATATACAAAAAAAAATGGACTAACTTTACCGTTTCTTTTTTTTTTTTTTATTCATTAAAGTGTATTTTTTCCCCAAAAAATTGCGTTTGAAAGATCGCTGCACAAGTACAGTGTGACATAAAATATTGCAATGACCGCCATTTTATTCTCTAGGGTCTCTGCTAAAGAAAAAAATTATATATATATATATATATATATATATATATATATATATATATATATATATATATATATATATATATATATATATATATATATATATATTAGACTTGTGCACAATGGAAAATGTTGTTTTGTTTTGTTCTTTCATAAAATACATAATTTCATTCTGTTATATTCGTTACGTTAATTAGTTTTCGTATAATTCCTTATTTCTGTAGTGTCGATATTCGTTATACTGAATCTCGAATCATGTTGAATTCATTCGTTATATCCGATATAATTTCTTTCGTATTAGTTGAAATTCGATATTTATGTATGTATATATATTCGTGATAATGATTCGTAGTTTGGAAAGTTGTTTGTTTATTAAATCTATTAACACAGTGGTCCCCAACCTTTTTGGCACCGGGGACCGGCTGTGTGCTAGAAAATTGGGCCAAGGCCCGCGCGAGGGGGTAAGCGATTTTTCGCGGGCAATTTTTCAGGGCAATGGCTGGTTTTAGAGCTTCAATCATCCCCGCACCATGGTTGTTATGGTGTCAGCATGATTGAAACACATTATTTCTATCATTACATTGTAATTTAAAATGAAATAGTTCAACTCACCATAATGCAGAATCAGTGGGAGCCTTGAGCGTGTCACTTGCCACCATTGATTGTCACTTGCCACTATGCCTGCCAGAGGGGGATCTTGCCACCAGATGGGGATCTCACTTGCCACTATGCCTGCCACTAGATGGGGATCTCCCTTGCCACCATGCCTGCCACAAAATGGAGCTGTCCCTTGCCACGCTGCCTGCTACCAGATGGGGATGTCACTTTCCACGCTAACTGCCACCAGATGGAGATGTCACTTGCCACTGTGCCTGCCACTAGATAGAGATGTCACTTGCCACTATGCATGCCATCAAATGGGGATGTCACTTGCCACACTGCCTGCTACCAGATGGGAATGTCACTTGCCATGCTGCCTGCTAGGATCATGGGGATTGCCACAGTTATCTGGCTGCCACCCAAAAAATAGCAGTTTGCCATGAATTAATTTACATGTAAAATCAATCCCCCCCCCGCAGCATTGCAGAGTACTTGCAGCCAGGTACAACGCTGTCAGACTCTCCTCAGTGCGGGTACATTAGCTGCAGGTTAAATACAGGGACATGCGATTGTGAGTGAGAGATGAGTGAAGGAGGGCGGGCGGGCGGTGAGAAATGACGTCATTCTCTCTGTTCTGGGTCTGGGTCACGGCTGCAGCTCTGTAGAGCAGCCTTCGCTGTGTAGAGCAGCCTGTATGTAAGGGCGGAACAGCGGTGCGGGCAATGAGAGATGATGTCATCTCTCTCCCCCGCCGCCGCACCGCTGACATTACTTGTCTCCTCCGCGGCCCGGCACCAGAAGCGCCACGGCCCGGTGTTGGGCCGCGGCCCACAGGTTGGAGACCTCTGTATTAACACACACAATGACAATATCTCTTCTCCTCTGCTCAAATACAATACAACACCGTTCTCACTCAGTTCTCAGGAATGCACTTTGCCAGTAATCCAACCTCCAGCACAAAATCAATCAGCTGATTGGACTGTAAGATTTACTTTGAGTTGACCTTTTGATTCATTAGAGCTTTAACGAATTACCAAATCATGTCTAATTCATTTGTTATATCCGCTATCATTTCTTTTGCATTAGTAGAAATTAGCTATTCTATATTCGGACATTCGGATGCATCCGAATGTCTAAAAGATGCAAAATTCGGGCGAATTTCAATTTGTTACGAAACGAATTGCACATGTCTAATATATATATATATATATATATATATATATATATATATATATATATATATATAGTTTTGGGGTTCAAGTATTTTTCGAGCAAAAAAATACGGATTTTTACTTTTAAACAACAAATGTCAGAAAAAGGCTTGGTCTTAAAGTCGTTAAATTGGTTGACTTAAATGGACTTGTGTCTTTTCTCAACCTGACTAATTATGTAACTGTGTAGGAAGTTCTGGTTTGGAGCACGGCAGTCAGTCATACTATGATAACGATAATGATTCCTTTTTGTGGATTGTGCATGTAAATGTTTTTGTGGGTTTGGACATAAACTGGCTTATGTTACTGGTACAAGCTGCATCATAGCCTGTAGGAGCTTTATGACAGGCTAAGGCTGGGTTCACACTTTCCCCGCATCCAATTCGCACAGCAGGAGATTGTGACCGGGTCTCCATGGAGCCGGTTCACATATCTCCGCGGCGGCTCCGGTGCGATTTGCACAGGAGCCCGGTGCATCTTTTGATCCGTTTTCAGGTCCGAATTCAGCCAAACATTCGGGCTGAAATTGGAGCTGAAACTGTGAACGAGGTGCACCGGACTCCTGCCGTGAGCCACTGCGTGCTCATGTGTGAACCCAGTCCTAAAGAAACACACACAGGTCCCCAAGGGGGCTAAAAGTAAATATTTACTGTGACAATTGCTAAATGATTCAAAAGAAGTAACATATTCCATTGATTTTGTCACAAACAATCTGAAATATTAATAATTTATCATAATGTGCTGTACACAGTCTTTTTTCTTTTCAGTTATTGTATTTTGTTCAGTAATGAGAAAATATGTCTGTGAAATCTCTGTAAAGCTATCCATTGGGACACTGCAGCCACAGGGTGATCATTACTCCTTATAACTTGGACCATTGCTTGTGGTTGGTTGATTTTTTTTATTTTTTTTTCTGTATTGTTCTGTGCTTGCTAAACTTGTTTTATTTTTTTATGCAATTCATAGAAAAAAAAATCATAACAAAACTAAAATGAAAGCTTTTTTCTACTTTGTATCATTTTTTTTTCTACCATATTCCCCAATTAAAATAACACTAACATTTTGATTTTGGTACAAAGCTTTTCAAAGCTATATACAAACAAATGAAAGGCTTTAAAAAAAAAAAAAAAAAAATAAAATGAAAAAAGTTTAAATAATAATAGTTAGAAATAGAAATAATGATAAAAAAATATCAGTAGGAAAAAATTTGTTAACAGGAGAAACGAAAGAAGGAGTTAATTAGGGTGGGTTGCTTAGGGTACACTAAAGCCTCATATACACGATCGGACCGTGGACCAACTTTCCCGTGGATCTTTATATGTGACAACACTGAAGAAATGACACTTTGCTATAATGTAAAGTAGTGAAGTGTACAGCTTGTATAACAGTGTAAATTTCACTCAAAATAACTCAACACACAGCCATTAATTTCTAAACAGCTGGCAACAAAAGTGAGTACACCCCTAAGTGAAAATTTCCAAATTGGGCCCAATTAGCCATTCTCCCTCCCCGGTGTCTGGAACTCGTTATTGTTACAAGGTCTCAGGTGTGTTAAATTTGGTGTTATAACGCTCAATCTCTCATACTGGTCACTGGAAGTTCAACATGGCACCTCATGTCAACTCTCTGAGAATATGAAAAAAAGAATTGTTGCTCTACATAAATATGGTCTAGGCTATAAGAAGATTGCCAAGACCCTGAAACTGAGCTGCAGCACGGTGGCCAAGACCATACAGCAGTTTAACAGGACAGGTTCCACTCAGAACAGGCCTCGTCACAGTCGACCAAAGAAGTTGAGTGCATGTGCTCAATGTCATATCCAGAGGTTATGTTTGGGAAATAGACATATGAGAGCTGCCAGCATTTCTGCAGAGGTTAAAGGGTGGGGGTCAGCCTGTCAGTGCTCAGACCATACGCCACACACTGCATAAAATTGGTCTGCATGGCTGTCCCAGAAGGAAGTCTCTTCTAAAGATGATGCACAAGTGTTGGAAGGCAACATGTTTTATTTCATAAATACAAGAGGTTTTGAAATATGAACTATGGCTATACAAAACCTTTGCATTCTTGGGGGCTGTCTGGAATGTAACAAGTTGCACAGAAAAGCTTTGTAGCTTATAAGAATATTCATCTGAAAGAAGCATGGCTGAACAAAAGCTTGGCTCCTGACCGGCTCATGTGATAACGCTCTGCAAGCAAGCTTCAAAAAGGACCATGGCTGACAAGATGATTGATGAATGTCCTGCTACACAAGATCAAAGCTAAGAACTTCCCCTGGAGGCCAATACAGCAGGACGGACAGAAATATAATATATTAAAAGGAATACCTCTTGGCAATATCTCATTGAACAGGAGGGTAGTGGGGTGTGGTTACGAGTGGGTCTGAATGAATGTGTAAAAAGTGCACACAGAAGGGAAATCGTCCCTCTTTTCTGCTCTTGGCTCGTGCCTGATGGTTCTCTGAGCTTCATGGCTCTCTTTTACCATTTTTGAACCCAGCTGACAAGACAATATCTAGAGGACAGCCTTGCAACAAGTATATTTGATGTTCTTTTGTTATATGCTCTATAATATTTATTTTAGAATTTATTTCAATTGGCACCCCAGAAGGCGTGTGGAATTTATTTCTGCACAGAACCCAAACCCCAATGTATTTTTGTCTTGAGTCCCTATAAAGCTAATGAGTCTTCAACTATACCCAGAACTGAAAGCCTTCTCTACTGTGGACAAGATTCACGCTGGTTCGTGAATTCTGAAGCCCTGCGTGAGTGGTCCTGAAAGTTATATGAAATATTTCATCAGTGAGCAGACCGCAAAACCTGGTGAGATTTTTGGCTGGTATATGTGTATGTGTTAACGTTTATTGTATTGCTATTGCAAATTGTTTTAGGCCTGTGTATCTGGTCAAGTGTGCTGGCGAGTGAGGGGCTGATCACCCTTGGTTATCTGATGTAGCCTGCAGATTGACAGGATAAACCAGACATCTTTGAGGAGAAAATAGGAGAAATAGAGATTTTTTTATTTTTATTCGTTTATTCATTTATTTTTTTCTTCACATGAGAGTGAAATAGCTCTCTATTCGAATAGAAGTTCAACGTGGCCTGCGTTCTGAGATAATAGGGCTAAAGTCAGTGGTAATAGTAGAGCATTGATTAAGAGTGTGCTCTGCCTTGTGACAAGTAAAGGTTAGCTTTTAACCGGTTCCCGACCGGCGCACAACAATATATATGTCGGCAGAATGGCACGGACAGGCAGGAGGGCGTATATATAAGTCCCTCCTTAATGCCGTCCATGCCATCGGGAGCGCGCCGGTCGGGACCCCCGTGAGGCCGGTCGCGGGTCCCGCGGACTCGATCGCTGCGCGGACACCCGCGATCGTCTCACGGGAAGGCAGAATGGGGAGATGCGGAAATACACAGCATCTCCCCGTTCTGCCTAGCAACTAGTGACGCCGATCTCTGCTCCCTGTGATTGGAGCAGAGATCAGCATTCACTAGCTGACAGCCACGCCCCCCCCACAGTAAAAAACACACCCCTAGGCATACTTAACCCCTACACTGCCACCCCCTGGTTAACTCCTTCACTGCCAGTGTCATTTATACAGAAATCAATGCATTAAAATAGCATTGATTGCTGTATAAATGACAATGGTCCCAAAAATGTGTCAAAAATGTCTGATGTGTCCGCCATAATGTCGCAGTCACAATAAAAATCGCTGATCGCCGACATTACTAAAAAAAAAATTATTAATAAAAATGCTATAAAACTATCCCCTATCTTGTAAACGCTATAACTTCTGCGCAAACCAATCAATAATCGCTTATTGCGATTTTTTTTACCAAAAATATGTAGAAGAATACGTATCGGCCTAAACTGAGGAAAAATATTTTTTTTTATATATTTTTGGGGATATTTATTATAGCAAAAAATAATGCGTTTTTTTTTTTTTCAAAATTTTCGTTCTTTTTTTTGTTTATAGCGCAAAAAATACCACCAAAAGAAAGCTCTATTTGTGGGAAAAAAAGGACGTCAATTTTTTTTGGGAGCCACGTTGCACGACCGCGCAATTGTCAGTTAAAGCGACGCAGTGCCGAATCGCAAAAAGGGGCCTGGTCCTTTGGCTGCAAATTGTTCCGGTCTGAAAGGGGTTAAACAGCTTTTTATCTGTGTTCTGTCTGTGTGCATTGTGTAAGCAACTGTTGTATAGACTGGTTAAACAAGATTCAGTGTGAACTTAGCATATCCAATGGAGGTCATTGAAGATTTTCTTAAGAGACATGCCTGTGTTCATTTCAGCACTGTGGCAAAAAACGCTTTAACGCACCAATTTAATGAGTTATTGAGACAATGTATTATTCATAATGATCAGATAAAACATAAAAGTCTTTGAAAAAAGGCAGGAAAGAAAAGATGGCCAATGTTGTATGCATGTTATTGAAAATGAAAGACATTGCTATAGCAAAAGAATGCCAATGATATGCTGAGAGAAAGCAATTTTTGGAGCAGGTACAAAGTGTAACTAAGAATATATTACCAATGGTTGCAAAGGCAGATGCAAATGTTTGTGATCACATTGATCAATTAGTGACTGAGAAATGTGTATTGAAACAGAAAATGAATGAAATAGAGGAAACATGTAAACAAAGAGAAAATTGCATTGCCTCTTTGAATCAGAGAGAGGCTGAGAATGAGCGTATTATAATACTGCTTAGGAAGGAATTACATGAAGCCCAGTCTGCCATGGAGTTCTCCTCCACACACGCTCAGTGCTTAGCAAAGATAGAGGCTCTGGAACAACATGTAGAAAAGCCAAATGCAAGTGTTGCTGCAAGTGATGTTGCTATGGTAGGAATCAATGTTGGCGCTCTAAATGAAGAATATTTAAATAAAAGTGCGGTAACTGGGGCCCCTTACATGTGTATGGGCTGTACCCCCCTGATAGCGGCCCTGTCTGCAGGACAGCTTGCTCTTTTGATAAACAACAGACTCACTGGCCAGGTCAATATATGAATATAAAGGAAAGAAACCAATACAGCCATCATATCTAATAATTAGCGCTGCAATATATTGCAATTTTGCTTTTGGGTTTATTACTGCATTAAGCTGTATGTGGTGTTATGAAACAGTATGATTTTCACAGACAGCATCAGTGACACCGTATTCTGACAGTATTCTGGTATTACACATTTTGTAGGTGTAATTGCTTTTCTTCTTTTACATTAGTGCTTGACTTTAATATAACAGCACTACTATTTAGTTTTAGATGAAGGAGGAAATTGGCACCACATCCCAATATTGAATAGAGAAAAAAAAAGAGAATTTGGGGGACTTTAAAGGTGCGAGTAAACACAAAATATGTTTAAAAAGTTTCTGAATATTTATTATACATCATTAAAATTTATTTAGTAAAATTTTTGGGTTTCAACATACACATATATCACATTTCATGTGACAATTGATGCTTCCACTTGACATGTTTCGCCAAATTTGTTACACAGCTTCTTCAGGAGCATATGCATCAAGCTAAAAAGCAGTTAAAAATTCATAATTAATGTAATAAATTAACTTCAGGGCAGTCACACTCTGCTGGATGCAACAATGTAATGATATAATTTGTTTATAATTGATCTTTGTATACAATAATTAAATAATTATGTATGTATTGTTTTACAAAAAAAAGTTTAATTATGTAAAATCAGTACAAATTTCTTATGAATTTTTACTGGTTTTTAGATTGATGTATATTCTCCTGAAGAAGCTGAGTAACAAGTTCAGCAAAACATGTCAAGTGGAAGAATCAATTGTCACATGAAATGTAATATATGTGTTTGTTGAAACCCATAAATGTTACTAAAATAATTTTAATGATGTATAATAAATATTCATGCTTATAGAATGAAACATATATTTATTAGTACTTTCAATAAAATCAAATGTAAACAATAATAAAACATGCCATTAATCAAAGGCTAATGCTGGTCATACTCTATACGAAAAATCGTTCAAATTAAATTAAAAAAAAACGAACACTCAGCCATCAGAGCAAATGATAGTGCCCTCATTTAATGACCGATAAATTGTTCAATGGGCATAAAGTAATCTGTTTTTTGTTTGTTTTTTCACATATACCTAGTGCAAACAGTTTGGACGAGAAACACATAAACCTTTCAACTTATTCGAAAATTTCCAAACTTGTCCTTTGTTCTTTTTGGCTCAAAAACTTCACAACCGATTACCAATTTCTGCCCTTTAACTGGCCGAAAAATGAACGAACTGTCCAAATGAACGAGTTTCGGACGATTTTTTGTATAGTGTATGGCCAGCATTATCAACACAAAGGGCACAGTACAAAGGGGGCAGGCAGATGAGCTCAGTACAGGAGCGGGGGAATCAGAAGGGCACGGTACTGGAATCAGGATGGCACAGTACAGGTTCAAGGGCACTGCCTGACAGCATAGAAAAAAATGTGACTGTCCCAGGAAATCCAGGAAATCCAGGATAGTTGGCAAATATGATGTAATGCAAAATTATCATGCATTAAAGTAGATGTAAACCCTCTCTTATACCCAGTGAAGTGAAGTGAAGTGAACAACCTCAGATGATACACAGAGATTAAACAAATTTCCCTACATAAGTTTTACATGTATATCTGCAGTCTTCCCCTTTCTACATTCTTTAGAAAGTGCAGATCCTGTTAGAAATCTTTCTTCCTTTTCCACCAGTGGGAGGGGAGTCTGGGCTTACACTGTGTGTGAGCTGATTGGAGGAAAGGCACACGCCCCCACACCACATAAGCAGAGGAATGAAGAAACATGTAGAGCTGTGCTGTGAATAGACAAGCTCTCTGCTTATCTACCTCTAAGCTCCCTCCTCAACACAAATTTTCAGCTGCTGTTATCTTATGTGTCAGCAAACTTATCAGAAGTGACTCTGCTGATTATGGGGCCATCATAAAAAAAAAAAAAAAATACAGAATTATGTTTATGAAATTTTTTTTTTTACAGAATTCTGAGTTTGAAAGTCAGAATTCTGAGTTTGAAAGTCAGAATTCTGAGAATAAAAGTCAGAATTCTGAGATTTAAAGTCAGAATTCTGAGTTTCAAAATCAGAATTCTGAGATTTAAAGTCAGAATTCTGAGATTAAAAGTCAGAATTCTGAGATTCAAAGTCAGAATTCTGAGATTAAAAAGTCAGAATTCTGAGATTTAAAGTCAGAATTCTGAGATTCAAAGTCAGAATTCTGAGATTCAAAGTCAGAATTCTGAGTTTCAAAGTCAGAATTCTGAGATTTAAAGTCAGAATTCTGAGATTCAAAGTCAGAATTCTGAGATTAAAAGTCAGAATTTTGAGATTCAAAGTCTGAATTCTGAGTTTCAAAGTCTGAATTCTGAGTTTCAAACTCAGAATTCTGAGATTCAAAGTCAGAATTCTGAGATTCAAAGTCAGAATTCTGAGATTTAAAAGTCAGAATTCTGAGTTTATAAATATAGTAGTCTCTCTATTAGGAAGATTTTAGGGCCAATGAGCAATAGTGTAGTAACACCCACAGACCATCATTCTGCAGACATATATGTCTTCTGCTCTGTATATGGATATGTAAATCTATCTTAGTTACAGCACACAGTATAGGGAAGCAGGCAGTGCTGGGTTCTCTGGTTCCTCTACTGTATTAATAGTTCCTTGGTTTGCTGTCTTATCCTCCTTTTCTGTCATCTGCTCCAACATAAAGAGCCATTCTGAAAATGTGTGTATTGTGTGTGAGTGGGGGGGACACAGCTTCCATAGATAACAGAACACAATGGCCAGCACAGCTCTGCACCCCAACTTGTAGTAAACATTGCACTATTGCCCGTACATGAGGGAATTGTGAAGGGCTAGAAGGCAGCAGGACAATGTGTTTTATGGTCATAACAAATTGATCATAGAAATTACTTATCTGGACTAATAGAGTTGTTTCGCAATATTAAACATAAAAGCAAGCTAAAACAACTAATGTGAGTTAGTATAGTGGTTAGGGTAGTAGGCTTACATAGGTGAAGTTGTGGGTTCTAATCCAGGTGAGAGTGCATTTTTATATATATATATATTTTTTAAAATATGAGATAGTGAGGGCTTAAATTGTATTTTATCAATATATCCAAATTGATTTCAAGGTATATTTACAAAGACACACTGATATATTCAGCACACAAAGTTGTGGTATATGCCGGCTAAATCCGAAAAATAGCGGCGTTTTACCGCCGGCGCTATGGGCGGTGTGGTGTGAAAGGGGTCTTAGGGTGTCATCTTCAGTTTGACCGAGGAAGGTTCACAATTTCAGGAGACTGGTCATAATGGATCAATCATAGCAATTACTTGTCTGGACTAGTACAGTTGTTTCACAGAGAATTAATCTTATATTAAACATAAATCTCAGAATTCTGACTTTTAATCTCAGAATTCTGACTTTAAATGTCAGAATTCTGACTTTGAAACTCAGAATTCTGACTTTGAATCTCAGAATTCTGACTTTTAATCTCAGAATTCTGTAGATTTTTTTTTTTTTTTAAAACTTACAATTCTTACTTTGAATCTCAGAATTCTGATTTTTAATCTCAAAAGTCTGACTTTCAAACTCAGAATTCTGTAAAATTCTGTAAAAACTTTTTTATGATGGCCCCAGGGCTCTTCCATAGCTGATAACAGAAGAACAGAGCAACAGAAAGTCATGGCACTGATATTTGGAGAGAGATAAGTAAACACTACAGATACAGTATCTCACAAAAGTGAGTACACTCCTCGCATTTTTGTAAATATTTTATTCTATCTTTTCATGTGACAACACTGAAGACACTGCTACAATGTAATAATTGTAGCAGTGTAGTACTAAAAAGTAGTGAGTGTACAGCTTGTATAACAGTGTAAGTTTGTTGTCCCCTCAAAATAACTCAACACACAGCCATTAATGTCTAAGTCGCTGGCAACAAAAGTGAGTACACCCCTAAGTGAAATTGTCAAAATTGGGCCCAAAGTGTCAATATTTTGTGTGGCCACCATCATTTTCCAGCACTGCCTTAACCCTCTTGGGCATGGAGTTCACCAGAGCTTCACAAGTTGTCACTGGAGTCATCTTCCACTCCTCCATGATGACATCACAGAGCTGGTGGATGTTAGAGACCTTGTGCTCCTCCACCTTCCGTTTCAGGATGCCCCACAGATGCTCAATAGGGTTTAGGTCTGGAGACATGCTTGGTCAGTCCATCACCTTTACCCTCAGCTTCTTTAGCAAGGCAGTGGTCGTCTTGGAGGTGTGTTTGGGGTCGTTATCATGTTGGAAAACTACCCTGCGGCCCAGTCTCCGAAGGGAGGGGATCGTGCTCTGCTTCAGTATGTCACAGTACATGTTGGCATTCATGGTTCCCTCAATGAACTGTAGCTCCCCAGTGTCGGCAGAACTTATGCAGCCCCAGACCATGACACTCCCCCCACCACCATGCTTGACTGTGGGCAAGACACACTTGTCTTTGTAATCCTCACCTGGTTGTGGTCATACACGCTTCACACCATATCAACCAAATACGTTTATCTTGGTCTCATCAGACCACAGGACATGGTTCCAGTAATCCATGTCCTTAGTCTGCTTGTCTTCAGCAAACTGTTTGCAGGCTTTCTTGTGCATCATCTTTAGAAGAGGCTTTCTTCTGGGACGACAGCCATGCAGACCAATTTGATGCAGTGTGCAGCGTATGGTCTGAGCACTGACAGGCTGACCCCCCACCCCTTCAACCTCTGCAGCAATGTTGGCAGCACTCATACATCTATTTCACAAAGACAACCTCTGGATATGACGCTGAGCACGTGCACTCAACTTTATTGGTCGACCATGGCAAGGCCTGTTCTGAGCAGAACCTGTCCTGTTAAACCGCTGTATGGTCTTGGCCACCGTGCTGCAACTCAGTTTGAGGGTCTTGGCAAACTTCTTATAGCCTAGGCCACCTTTATGTAGAGCGACAGTTCTTTTTTTCAGATCCTCAGAGAGTTCTTTGCCATGAGGTGCCATGTTGAACTTCCAGTGACCAGTATGAGAGAGTGAGAGCGATAACACCAAATTTAACACACCTGCTCCCCATTCACACCTGAGACCTTGTAATACTAATGAGTCACATGACACCGGAGAGGGAAAATGGCTAATTGGGCCCAATTTGGGCATTTTTTTTTGTACTAACTTTTGTTGCCAGCAGTTTAGACATTAATGGATGTGTGTTGAGTTATTTTGAAGGGGACAGCAAATTTACACTGTTACACAAGCTGTACACTCACTACTTTACATTGTAGCAAAGTGTCATTTCTTCAGTGTTGTCACATGAAAAGATATAATAAAATATCTACAAAAATGTGAGGGGTGTACTCACTTTTGTGAGATACTGTATATGTGCCCAGGTCATTTTTTCATTAATGGGGTTTACAACCACTTTAAGATGGCCCTGGTGTGAGCCACTAAGGAGAGAGACCCAGGAGAGCCGCTGCCCTCTGATTGGAAAAATCCCAATATGTTGCTAAGAGACCCCTAGCTGTTTGCTGCTCACTTGGGATGAGCCGAACACCCCCGGTTCGGTTCGGTTCGCAGCAGAACATGCAAACAGGCAAAAAATTAGTTCGAACACTGTTAAAGTCTATGGGACCCGAACTTGAAAAAATCAAAAGTGCTAATTTTAAAGGCTTAAAAGCAAGTGATTGCCATAAAAAGTGTTTGGGGACCCGGGTCCTGCCCCAGGGGATATGTATCAATGCAATAATGCTTAAAGTGAAACAATAAAAATTAGATATTAGTTTAAATATCGTGCCTGGGGGGTGTCCTTAGTCTGTAAAGTAGCGCATATTTCCCATGTTTAGAACAATACCACAGCAAAATGACATTTCTAAAGGAAAAAAAAATTTAATTCAAAACTACTCGCGGATGTAATGTATTGTCTGGTCCCGGCAATATAGATGAAAATAATTGAAAAAAATGGCATGGGTCCCCCCCAGTCCATTACCTTTGGGTCTGATATGGATATTTAGGGGAACTTAATTTAAAAAAAATGGTGTGGGGGTCCCCCAGGCACTATATACACTGAACAGTAGTATATATACACTATACGGCCGTCCCTATATACTCTGCGTAAAATTGGCCTTAGGTGTTGGTGGTACCAAAACACTGTAACCCCACACAGATACTCTTGGTGGGTGCAGGAATGGGCCCTGCTGTGAAATATTATATCAAAAATTGTAATTACATGCCCCTGTTAAACAGGGGCAGAAAAATTGGCCCTTAGGCAGTGGTGGTGACCTAAACCAAAAATATTGTTGGAAGCTAGCATCATCAAGTTTGAGGAGGAATAGGATAGTCAGCATAGGCAGTCTTCAGGGGATTCCCACATCCATAGCAAATTCAACCAGTTACATTGACATCAGGTGATTGATAGCTGCTGATCCAAGACTGATTCATTTTTATGAATGAGCGATGAATGGGACGTGCTCTGTGCTGAGCAGCTTCCTGTTCATTCACAAACTGAAGCATAGTAAATACATAGTTAGTCAGGTTGAAAAAAGACACAAGTCCATCTAGTTCAACCATAAATAAATAAAAAAATAAAAAAATAAAAATAATATCATACAATCCCATATTCCCCATTCTATACCCACAGTTGATCCAGAGGAAGGTGAAAACCCCCAGCAGAGCATTCTCCAATTTGCTACAGCAGGGGAAAAAATTCCTTCCTGATCCCCCGAGAGGCAATCGGATTTTCCCTGGATCAACTTTACCTATAAATGTCAGTACCCAGTTATATTATGTACATTTAGGAAAGTATCCAGGCCTTTCTTAAAGCAATCTACTGAGCTGGCCAGAACCACCTCTGCAGGGAGTTTATTCCACATTTTCACAGCTCTTAATGTGAAGAAACCTTTCCGTATTTGGAGATGAAATCTCTTTTCCTCTAGACGTAAAAAGAGTGCCCCCTTGTCCTCTGGGTTGACTGTAAAGTGAATAACTCAACACCAAGTTCACTATATGGATCCCCCTTATATAATTTCCAAACTTGTCCTTCGTTTTTTCGGCTCAAAAATGTCCAAATGCTTATCGATTTTGTGTCAATTAACTGGCCGAAAAAACGAACGAACGGTCTAATGACCAAATTTTTCCTATAGTGTATGGCCAGCTTAATTCTCCTCTTATCAAGAGTGAATAAATTCAGTTCCTCTAATCTTTCCTCATAGCTGAGCTCCTCCATTCCTCTTATCAGTTTGGTTGCCCTTCTCTGCACTTTCTCCAGTTCCCCAATATCCTTTTTGAGAACTGGTGCCCAAAACTGAACTTCATATTCCAGATGAGGCCTTACTAATGATTTGAACAGGGGCAAAATGATATCTCTCTCTCTGGAGTCTATACCGCTCTTAATACAAGAAAGGATTTTGCTCTTGTAAATACAGTTTACTATGCTTCAGTTGTGAATGAACACAGTAAGTGAGTGCATTAACTACGTTCATTTAGGAAAGGAAGGTGCTGGAAATGACATATTGCATAGCTCCCAACTGCCCCTGATTTGGAGGGACTGCCCCTGATTTGGAGCAATGTCCCTCTGTCCCTCATTCCTCTTCATTTGTCCCTCATTTTGGTCTGATCTATATAGTTGTATATAAAACGCACTTTTTATCTATCAAAAAGTGTTTCCCAGCGCTAAACCTTTCATCCGATTTCTAAATTGCTGCATTTGTAAATTCCAAAAGCCAATATAAAGGAATAGTAGTGGTAAAAAAGGCACTTGTGGGTTTAACCAATCTTGTTTTTTTTTTTGTACAATTCTCCTTTAAGGGGGCGTGACAAGGGGTGTGTCCTGTGCCTGCATACTTTTGCTGATAGGTGTCCCTCGTTCCCATCTCAAAAAGTTGGGAGGTATGTATATTGAATAGCCCCTTCCCCCGCTCTCCATTCTGAAACATCCCTTGCAGCAGCTAGGGGGAAGGGAGAGAAGCCAGTAGCATACCTCCCAACTTTTTGAGATGGGAATGAGGGACACCTATCAGCAAAAGTATGCAGGCATAGGACCCACCCTTTGTCACACCCCCTTAAAGGAGAATTGTACCCAAAACAAGATTGGTTAAGCCCACAAGTGTTTTTTTTTTTTACTACTACTATTCCTTTATATTGGCTTCTGGAATTTACAAATGCAGCAATTTAGAAATCAGATGAAAGGTTTAGCACTGGGAAACACTTTTTCATAGATAAAAAGTGCATTTTATATACAACTATAGAGATCAGACCAAAATGAGGGACAAATGAGGGGGAATGAGGGACAGAGGGACATTGCTCCAAATCAGGGACAGTCCCTCGAAATCAGGGACAGTTGGGAGCTGTGCAGCAGCAATGCGGTGGGGGCAACACAGGGGGAAGTCCGGGCAGTAGGTGGAATCAGCCCCGCAGGTAGTGATTACGGTGTGCCCAGGCACACCTGGCACACCCTCCATGCACTCCTATGATATTAACTCTAACCTCTATGCAGTGTTTTGATTTATGTGACTTTTTTGTGACTTTTATGACATCAGAAAACCACAATTTAGTGTTGAAGTAAATCCTCTGAGGAACACCATGACTGCAGAAATTACACTGCAAAAAAATTGTCCTCGGCACCTCAGAGGTTAACACTGGCAACTTCCCTCCCATGAAGGATGGCTAAGCTTTCCCTCATCAGCCAATAAGAGCTAAGCTTTCTCTTTTAGCCACGCCCCGTTTTCCAGCGTCGGCCCTGGTGAGGCCGTCTCGACCAATCAGCGGCGCCCAAGCCTTCTTTTAAGAACCCGAGCGCGCTCCCTCCCTTCCCTTTTCAGCCTCCCGGACGTTTCCATGGAGACCGAGGCGGGCTGTGCGGAGGCCTTCGGCGTTGCTATGGAGACGGGCGCAGCAGGCTCGGCGCTGGAGGTTCAGCACCACGGAGAGCGGCGCTCGGCCTCTGCTGCAGCCTCGGCCGCCAGGTGGGATCCTCAGAGACATTACCTGCTCATCGTCATCGGGGACATCGCCACCGAGAGCCAGCTGCAGGCGGTGAGGGATCACCTGGAGCACGGTGAGCGGCCGGCCTCTGGGGGTGATTGGATGAAGGGGGGTGTGTGGCTGTGTGCGATGGCTGGAGCCATACACTGTGCGATCTATGAGCCAGGCTGCATCTAATAGTGGCCATGTATGCTGTGATTGTATAATTCCAACCATGTGCACGATCCAATCCCAACTTACCTTTCCGATCGGATCTGATCACACTGACTCGATCGGCCAGGGCGGAATATTATTGATTGTTAAGCATTGATGGGCAGTACTGAGATACTCTGTTCAAGAAAACAATCGACTTTCAGATTATGAAATTGCATGATGATGATGACGATACGATCGATAACTCGCAAATTGTGTCCTAAGATCATAACTAGTGATCACAATGTGCTCCCCGGTTGTGTCGTATCGATTGAATGGGCTGTCATTTATCGATCAACTGTTCCTATTGCGGCAGATCGATCAGAAAGGAAATCTAAAGCATCTCTGACCCCCATACATCAGATTGTATAATGTATGGACACCTTACAATGTGTGTGGGGGGGGGGGGTCTGCAGGAGATCGGCGGCCAATCCTATGAGCAGATAACGTGTCCGGGGCTCATTCACTGAAGACAGACGGGCTGATCACTGAACTGTCCCTTCTCTTGGTGAAGCTCTGCTGTCTTCTATCATCCAATCACATGCAAGGAAAAAAAATACCGTTTTTTTTCTTGCATGTGATTGGATGATTTTTGCAAAGTAAATTTGAACACATTTACTAAACTAAAGGAACCCACAGCCAAACTTTATGGGGGTCACACACTGTACAATCTGCTTTATGGGGGCCACACACTATACAATCTCTAATTGTACAATCTGCTTTAAGATTTATTAAACCCCCCCCCCCATGGCATCTTCCTCTCCCTTCTATCTTCATTCCTCGTTCTTCCCTGTGTGCCCCCCCCCATGTATCCCCTGTAATCATCGGGGAATGATGTCTTTGCTGGGTGTGTATGAGAATCAGAGACGGTGTTCTCCTCTCCTGTATATTACACTGCAGTATTGTTCATCATTGTGTCACCCGACTCCCCCGACTGTATGCAGAGCTCTGCAGTCATGTCACATCGGGGGCACCGATAAAGTCTGATAGTTGCTATAAAACTCCTATAGACCCCCCCCAGTGATATACAGAGAACTGATATCATCCCATATAGAAGTCCTATAGACCCCCCCAGTAATATCATATAGAGAACTGATATCTATCCCATATAAAACTCCTATAGACCCCCCCCAGTAATATCATATAGAGAACTGATATCTATCCCATATAAAACTCCTATAGACCCCCCCCAGTGATATACAGAGAACTGATATCATCCCATATAGAAGTCCTATAGACCCCCCCCCAGTAATATCATTTAGAGAACTGATATCTATCCCATATAAAACTCCTATAGACCCCCCCCCCCCAGTAATATCCTGTAGAGAACTGATATCATCCCATATAAAACTCCTATAGACCCCCCCCCCCCCCCCCCAGTAGACCCCCCCCCCCCCCCCTCCCCCCCCCCCCCCCCCCCCCCCCCCCCCCCCCCCAGTGCCCCCACCCCCCCCCAGTAATTGATATTATCCCATATAAAACTCCCCATATAAAACTCCTATAGACCCCCCCCCCCCCCCCCCCCAGTAATTGATATTATCCCATATAAAACTCCTATAGACCCCCCCCCCAGTAATTGATATTATCCCATATAAAACTCCTATAGACCCCCCCCCCCAGTAATTGATATTATCCCATATAAAACTCCTATAGACCCCCCCCCCAGTAATTGATATTATCCCATATAAAACTCCTATAGACCCCCCCCCCCCCCAGTAATATCCTGTAGAGAACTGATATCATCCCATATAAAACTCCAATAGACCCCCCCCCCCCCCAGTAATTGATATTATCCCATATAAAACACCTATAGACCCCCCCCCCCCCCATATATGTCTTTAACAAGGATAAGGATGTTTATTCCCAGTAGGATGTGGAAACGACAGTCCCATGTCTGTCAATGGAGAATGCGGATCTGGTCCTCGGTGGCCCCCAGACTGTGTAGGAGGAAAGTTACAATATATTTCCCTATGAAGCTGATTAGTAACTATCGGGTTCATCCTTCTACACATCACTGGAGTGAGAAGATCGCACTGTGCCCACTGCCCATGTCATTACATTTTCCTGCATTGCAGTTCTCCTAAGCTGGCCGTATACATTGTACAATCTCCTTTACATGTACCATTAACACTATAATGTAAAGTCCTGTGTGATTGGATGGGAATTCATTGCATTGGGGTTGATTTACTAAAACCGGAGAGAGCAAACTCTGGTGCAGCTGTGCATGACAGCCAATCAGCTCTTACCTTCAGCTTGTTCAATTAACGTAGAATTATAGGCAAAAGTTTTTTTTTTTAGGGCTCATACACGCTGCATCACAAACGACTCCTACAGACTTCTGAGCTTTACTGAGCTCTCATTTTTTGCTTGAAAACACCCCTACGTGTTATCCAATGTGTCCATGCACACTATGGCGCGTTCAGGATTTACCAGGCATATGTTCTTACAGGTAGAATAAAAACCTCACCAAACTCACGTTTTTGAGGGGAGTTTTTAAGCACAAAAAGTTGACAAAGATGTGCGAAAAAGCGTGAAAAAGCTCAAAGAAGCTTAAAAACACAAAAAAATAGGAAAAATTAGCCGAGGGGAGGGTTTGTGAAAAAAAAAAATGCTTATGCCTCGTACACACGATCGGAATTCTCGTCGGAAAAAACTCTGACGGAATTCCGCTCAAGCTGTGTTGCCTACACACGATCACACCAAATTCCGACGGTCAATAACACCACGACATAAAACACGTTCGACAGCACTATAAAAGGGAAGTTTAATGCTTCAGAGCATGCATCGAATTGTTTCCAAGCATGCGTTGGAATTTTGCGTGTCGGAATTGCATACACACGATCGGAAAATCCAATAGAAAGGTTTTCCGTCGGAAAAATTGAGAACAGGTTCTCAATCCAAAGTCCGTCGGAAAAAGACCGTTGGGCATACACACGGTCGGAAAATCCGATGAAAAGCTCCCATTGGACTGTTTCCATCGGAAATTCCGACCGTGTGTACGCCGCATTAGGCTTAAAAAAGCTCAAAGAAGCTTAAAGGAGCTCAAAGAAGCTCAATAAAAACATGCAAAGAAACACAAAAAAGCACAAGTTTCTTCAAGCTGAAATAAAAGCTCAAATACCTGCAAAGCAGCTTTTTTTTTGAGCTGCAGTGTGCATGAGCCCTAAGGCCCCTTTCACACTGGGGCGGTGAGCCGCGGTGACGGTAAAGCAGCGCTATATTTAGCGCTGCTTTACCGTCGTTTTTACCGCGGTTTTCGGCCGCTCGCGGTGCGGTTTTACCCCCCGCGAGCGGCCGAAAAAGGGTTAAACAACCCCCGCAGAGCGACGCCGTAGCGGCGCTTTGCGGCGGTATTGCCGCGGTTTTACCGCGGTCTCCCATTCTTTTCAATGGGAAGGAGCGGTATAGGAGCGGTGAACACACGGCTCCTATACCGCTCCAAAGATGCTGCTAGCAGGACTTTTTTTTTTCATCCTGCTAGCGCACCGCTCCAGTGTGAAAGCCCGCCGGCTTTCACACTGGAGTTAAAGGGGCAGGATTTTTTCATGCGGTGAACAGGCGCTATTTTTAGCGCTGCACCGCATGAAAAACGCCCCAGTGTGAAAGGGGCCTTATGGAGGGTTATAACTGCTGTCAGACTTTTTCACCATCTGTGTCCCATTGCAGAGATTTCCCCTCACTTCCTCTCCCACAGCCCAACAGGAAGTGACAGGAAATCCCTCCAAATGAAGGGAGTTTTTTGGGGACCCCCAGGTCACCGGAACTAGTGTCCCCATTGGAAGATTATCCCTCTATTTCTTTTCTGGGGACAACCCACAATTTGGGTAACTTCTCTTTCATTTTCAATGATAATGGTAGACAAGACAAATAGAGGGGATGCATCTCCTTAACAGGGGCACAGACAGCAATACAAACTTACAGGGGTTCCAATCCATCTCCACTCTATACAATACTAAAACATTTTTTGCCTTTAGTTATACTTTAGGCTTTGGCAATAAATCCTGGAAGCTGATTGGTTACTGTGCAGAACACCAGGTTTTACTCTCTAGTTTTAGAACAATAGGCTTTTATTGGGTGTAGACAGTACAGACACTCTCTAGTTTTAGTAAATCTCCCCCCTTGTATAGGGTTGGCCCCATATTACACAGCTTTGTTAAATTTAAATGAGGAGCAGCCCCTTTCATTTGAAGGGGTCACACTTGGGAGGCGCTACTCACACCGAAAGCAACGGCGGTATAATTCCTACCAAGCCGCAAAGCAAAGCATCTCGGCCACAGCTTGCTTTCACCCCTGGCTGTTACCTCTGCAGCTAAAAGGGGTAGTGGTTGGGGGCAGTGGCGGCTGGTGCTCAATATTTTGGGGGGCAAACAAACCTGCCCCCCACCACGGTAGATAGACAGCAGCGATCAGTGCCCCCCCTCCCCACGGGAGATGGATTGCAGCGATCAGTGTCCCCCCCACAGGAGACGGTTGGCGGTGATCAGTGCACCCCTACATGAGATGGATGGCGGTGATCAGTGCCCCCCCACATGAGACAGATGGCGGTGATCAGTGCCCCCCCACATGAGACGGATGGCGGTGATCAGTGCCCCCCCACATGAGACGGATGGCGGTGATCAGTGCCCCCCCACAGGAGATGGATGGCGGTGATCAGTGCCCCCCCCCCCACAGGAGATGGATGGCGGTGATCAGTGCCCCCCCCCACAAGAGACGGATGGCTGTGATCAGTGCCCCCCCCACAAGAGACGGATGGCGGTGATCAGTGCCCCCCCCACAGGAGACGGATGGCGGTGATCAGTGCCCCCCCCCCACAGGAGACGGTTGGCGGCGATCAATGGCCTTACCTTAGGAGGCCGATGCTGCGCCTCGCTCCAGCTTGCCGAGGGAAGATCCGGGGCCGTTGCGTCTCCTCCCATCCTAAGACTCCCTGGCCAATTGGGTCTCAGGACCCCCTTCCTGATTGGCCAGGAGGAGAAGCAGGAAGACAATAGCGAATATCAATTCGCTATTGTCACACAACTGGGTTGGCTCAGGGCGCAGTGCTCTGCACCCTGAGCCCACCCTTTTTTTCTAATCATGTGCTAAAAAAAAAAAAAAAAAGGTAAAAGCACAGCTTAATCATAGGATTTGACCACCCCCCCAACCTCATGTGTGAACAAGCCCTTAGGCTGAACAATATATTACCTGATTGTAAAATCTTCGTACAATCTACTTTAGGTTTACCAAAACAATGTAATATGAGGACCTTCTTAAAGTGGTTGTAAAGGCAGAAGGTTTTATATCTTAATGCATTCTATACAGTAAGATAAAGAACCTTTTTGTGTATAGCAGCCGCCCCTCAGTCCTCCTAATACATACTTGGGCACCTTCTCTCTCCAGCAATTGCACTAGAGACTCGGCTGTCCAGGATTCGCCCTCCTCATTGGCTGAGACAGCAGCAAAGCCCCATTGGCTCCTGCTGCTGTCAAAGTCAGTGAGCCAATGAGGAGAGAGAGGGGTGGGTCCATGCCGGGCTCTGTGTTTGATTGGACACAGGGAGCTGCGGCTCGGGTGCCCCCATAGCAAGCTGCTTGCTGTGGAGGCACTCGACAGGAGGGAGGAGCCAGGAGAGCTGAAGTGGGATCCGAAAAGAGGAGGACCTGGGATTCCCTGTGCAAAACCACTGCAACAGAGCAGGTAAGTATAAGATGTTTGTTATGTTTACTTAAAAAAAAAAAGAGACTTTAGTATCACTTTAAAGTGGCTCTAAAGGCTGAAACCTTCCGTGAGAGCAGCCCCCCCCCCCAAATCTTACCAGAGCTCCCTCTGATCCAGTGATGTTCACGATAGCCTCAGCTGTCCCAGAACTCTCCCTCCTCCTATTGGCTTCCACTTCTGTCAATCACAGCCAGTGAGTCAATGAGGAGAGAGCAGGGGGCGGGGCCGAGGCACGTCTCTATGTGTCTTATGAATGCATAGAGCAGCGACTCTGGAGTGTGCACGCAGCGTCTTTCTCTGGGGGCACTGCTGGGGGACCCGTGAAGAAGAGGATCAGAGTTGCTCTGTGCGAAACCCCTGCACATAGCAGGTATGTATGACATGTTTGTTATTTTAATTAAACAGTTTTAATACCACTTTAACTATACAATCAATCTGTAGCTAGTCAGGCAGGCTCTTGCACTACATAGTTGTTGGTAGATTTAAAATAGATTGTACAATCAGATTGTAACATTTGTGCTGAGCTTTAAATTTATTAAAACTATGTAATATGAGGACCCTCCTTAACGTGATTATAAAGGAAGATGTTTTTTTTTATCTTAATGCATTAAGATAACAAGCCTTCTGTGTGCAGCAGCCCCCCTCAGCCCCTCTAATACTTACCTGAGGCCTACCTAGATCCAGCCATGTTGTAGGAGTGTCTGCCCGGGACTCCCCTCATTGGCTGAGACAGCAGCGTGGCTCCATTGGCTCCCACTGCTGTCAATCAAAGGTCAGTCAGCCAATGAGGCTAGAAAGGGGACGGGGCCAGACCACAGCTCTGTGTCTGAATGGACACAGGGATCTGTGGCTTGGCTCGGGTGCCACCATAGCAAGCTGCTTGCTGTGGGGGCACCCAACAGGAGGGAGGGGCCAGGAGCACAGAAGAGGGACCCGAGAAGAGGAGTATCGGGGCTGCTCTGTGCAAATCCATTACACCGAGCAGGTAAGTATAACATGTTTGTTATTTTTATAGAAAAAAAAAGAGACTTTACAATCACTTTAACTAGCCAATCTGTCTATATCTGATCGGACAGACCCTTATATTACATACTTATTGGTAGATTTAAGGCGGTTGTACAATCAGTTGTAACGTGTAAAGAGCTTTAAGTGACCTACAATATAGTCCAGGGCAAAGATGCAGAACTGCACCCCTCCCCCACTGTTAACGCATGCCATAGAATGGGTTTTTACTGCCCTGTGTCTGTTCTCTGCCCTCCTTGCTCTAGCTGCCCCCAGGGCCGTCTTTAATATTGACTGGACCCCGGGCAAACATTTTCTTGGGCCCCCTCTTTCATGTAATTTCGCTCTCCACATGCTTTGAGACATACAATAAATAGCAGCTAGACTCAAAATCAGTTTACTGAATCAGATCAGGCAGCGATTGGTTGCCAGAGGTTACAGTGTATCATTACCGCTGACTGACTGGCTGCTAGAGGTTACAGCACACATTATGGCTCACTGTTATCTTCTAGAGGTTACAGCACATGACTTCTGCTTGTTGATTGGTTGCTAGAGATTACTGTACATCAATACGGCTCACTGATTGATTGCTAGAGGTTACAGAACATTTATACCACTCACTAATTTGTTGTTAGAGGTTACGGCACATTATTACTGCTCACTGATTGTTTGCTAAAGGTTACAGCACATCTCCTCACTGCCTGCCTGCGTATTCACATGAACCAATAATTCAGGGTGCTGTGACCACAGTTGTAGGCAGGACTTTCAAGCATGCTCCTTTACCTCCGCTGTGGGCAGCATTCAGCAGAAGTGATGGTGGATGTGACATCAGAGGGACATGATATACATATGAATGCTGCCTCTATTTACATATCAATGCCACGGTCAATTTACATATTATTGCCACCAGTATTTACATATCAATGCAGGTTATTTACATGTAAACACAGGGTCTGCAGGTGAGTCATCTGAACGTGGCAATAGGGCAGAGCTGGGCAGCAGCAACAGAAGTTTACATTGAGATATCGGGACACAGCACGGGACTAAAACTTCAAGGGAATTTAAACTGGCATAGTTGGCAAGTATGAGGCAGCTGCTTTGGGCCCCACTACAATGATGGGGCCCAGGGCAGCTGCCCCTTTTGCCCTGCCTTAAAAATGGTCCTGCCTGTCCCTCCTGTCCACCCCTTGTCCTGGCCCTGCTACCAGCAAGTACAAGGGCCTGCCTTTGAATTTGGTAGTAATTGAATAGATTTTTCATATTGTCCTCTTATTACGCAGTTTTTGGTAAATCTAAAGTATAGTGTGGGGCCAGGCTTAAGATGACCATACATCAGGGATCCTCAAACTACGGCCCTCCAGCTGTTGCAGAACTACACATCCCATGAGGCATTGTAAAGCTCTGACATTCACAGACATGACTAGGCATGATGGGAATTGTAGTTCCTGAACAACTGGAGGGCCGTAGTTTGAAGACCCCTGCCATACATTATACAATCTTCTTTAGATTTACCAACAGCTATGTAATGCAAGGACCCGATTGATTGCATACAGATTAGATTGTTTAGGTGGGTCCTCATAAAAATATGCATCAGGAGGTTAAACCTAAACATTTAATTCAAGTAATATCCAATCAGGCAGGGCCTTGCACTACATAGTTGATGACAGATGTAAAGGAATGATTGCACAATCAGATTGCACAGTGTATGGACGACCTTAAATCTACCATGAACTATAGTATTAGTATTAGTATTAAATCAGACAGGCCCTTGGCCTATATAGGCCAAGGGCCTGTCTGATTTAATACTAATAGAATGGGCTGTTTAGGTTTGTCCCCATATTATAAAGTTTTGGTAAAACTAAATAATTGTACAATCAGATTGTATGGTGTATGGCCAGCTCTAAGTTAAAAAGTCAAAAGTAAGAACTGAAGCAAACATTTATTTGCAGCTGATGTTTACCGTTGTCTTGTCTGTATGTCTGATAGTCTAGGTGACCTCCTATGCTCCCCACCCATATAGTTTGTTCTGCAGGGAATGTGTGATGGAATATTAGGAGCTCATTAGATTTACAGGGAGACGTGACGCATTGCTGTTGTACTTCTGGAATCACTGAGTCACCGGCCTGCACTGGGGAGATTATTGGCTACGACACGGCTTACATTACTTCTAATGCAGATCCCAGCTCAGCGTGCAGACTGTATACTGCTCCCCCGTCTGTCTATAATCTCACCGATAGATTATGATGATTCCAGCTAAAGCGGAAAACGGGAGCCCATAAAACTTTCTCTATTGAAGTGCGTTTTACTGCATCTGCTTGTACTGAGGCTTCGTGCTTCTCTGTATTGCAGTGCCATCATTGGCACAGATTGCTTGTATCATCTATATTGTGATTGAAGTAGATGGAAAGCCTAGCTCACCGTTTCTTAACCAGGGTGCCGTCTGGGTACCCCCGAGGTGCCGCAAGCACGTAACTCAGTTTGCCCTGGATCAGCAACATGAGTTGCCATGGTGTGGGCAGACCGGCCATCAGCACCATAACAACCAATGACGCTCTACGGCCAGGATGGCAGGGGACAATTATTGCAATCGTGATGGCCGCCAGTGACGGTCAGCGGCTAGGAGGCACAGCGTCATTTATTCCTGTGGTGATGGTGGCCAAGGACACTCTACGGCCAGGACGTATGACCTATTGGTTTGCTGATGGCGTCCAACTTGGCTGCACCATGGCAACGCAGGACTCTGATCCAGAGCAGGAGGCATTCAGTGCCTCCCACAGCATCCAGGAGAAGGCAAAGGTCCACCTTCTCCAGATCTCCTCCACCTCTGGCCCTCTGATGTTCTGCTGGAGCCAATGATGTAAAGAGGAGACTGTGTGACTGGGGGACTCTGTGCGGATGGGAGGACTCATTTATAGGGGGGCTTTGATGTAAAGAGGTAATGCTGAAGTAGTGGGGGCCTCTGATGTGAAGGAGTGATTCTGACATTATGGGGGGACTTCTGATGTGAAGGAGTGATTCTGACATGACAGGGGACCTCCAATGTGAAGGGGGAATTCTGACATTATTGGGGGGACTTCTGATGTGAAGGGGATTGTGATGTAAAGGGGGACTCTGATGTAATTGTAGGACTCTAATGTTAAGTTCAATCCATCAAGGCAGATAAATTGTCCCAGGCTTGCATTGATTTATGTTTTTTTACATTTTAGACTGGGGGACCTCAAGAATTTGCATATTTTTAGAGTACTGCTACTGAAAAAAGTTCTAGAATCGCTACCCTAACTGAAAGACCATTTTTTAAAAAGCTTAAAGTGGTTATAACCCTAAGAAAATCCTGTTCTTTTAAAGCAGGATAGTTCTTGTGCTGTGCCATTTGTCCCTCTCTATTATGTAAATTACCTGGTTGATTCTGCCTGTTCCTTAGTGTGCTGACCACTGTAATCATGGTTGCTGATCCATGATTACCATGGTCAGTTTATGTGCCTTCGTCATCCGCAGCTCTCCTCTCTCCCCCTCCCTCCCTGCCTGTCAGCTTGGGAGTCTGTGTGTGTAAGTCCTCTCCTCCCCGCTCCTCCCCTCCTGCCGCTATTCCGCTGTGGCTGTAAAATCACGAATCACAAATCATGAAAGCCCCTCTATTACAAGAAGATATACTGTGCAGTGTCTGTTTTAAAAAAAAATATGCAATACCTTATTTCAGAGCACCGCTGTGTGCTCACGTGACCTCCTGCGGCTCTCCTCCTCTCCTCCCGGCTGACATCAGAGGGGAATCTCAGCCCCTCCTACTGTAGTCCTCGGATTGGGGAAGGAGAGCATCGGGAGGTCACGTGACTGCACATCGGTGCTGTAAAATAAGGTATTTCGCAGAATAATTTTTAAAAAACACATACACTGCATAGTATATCCTCCTGTAAAAGAGGGAATGTCAGGATTTGTGATTAGTGACTTTACAGCCACTTTAAGTCCTTGCTGTTGATTTTTTTTCCCCCTCTTACCCCGACAACCAAATTGCCCTTAAAAAAACATATTCAGAGATTGTCCGGCATGTGTGCAGGGCGGCAGAGATTTAGGCCCCATTCACACCTGAGCGTATTCAAAATGTGCCAAAAACACGCTGAAATGCACAATGTGTACTTGGATGCCATTAAAGTGGTTGTGAAGGCTGAAGGTTTTTTACCTTCTTACATTCTATGCATGAAGGTAAAAAACCTTCTTTGTGCAGGGCTCCCCCCCAGGATCCCTAATCCTTACCTGACCCCCTCTGATCCAGCGATGTTCATGATAGCCTCGGCTGTATGGGGACTCTTCCTCCTTATTGGCTGAGTAAGCAGCGGGAGCTCATTGACAGCAGTGGGAGCCAATCACAGCAAGTGAGCCAATAAGGAGCGAGCTGGGAGGGGGGACCGAACCGCGGCACTGTGTCTTATGGATGCATAGAGCAGCGTCTCAGGAGCAAGCACGCAGCAGTGCACCCAGGGCAAGTGGCTTTCTCTGGGGGGGGGGGGGGGGGGCATTGGCTCCCACTGCTGTCAATCACAGCAAGTGAGCCAATAAGGAGAGAGCTGGGAGGGGGGACCGAACCGCGGCACTATGTGTCTTATGGATGCATAGAGCAGCAGCTCAGGAGCAAGCATGCATCAGTGCCCTCAGGGCAAGCAGGGGGCACTGCTCCAGGGGGAGGAGCCAGGTGCACCGCCGGGGGACTTGAAAAAAAGAGAATCGGAGCTGCTTTGTGCAAAACCACTGCACAAAGCAGGTATATATGACATGTTTGCTATTAAAAAAAAAAAAAAAAAAACACGCTAAGTTTAATATCACTTTAATTCTTAGTGGAACCTGAAACATGCATAGAAAGCCGGCTTTTTGTTGTGCAACAAAATGCACGAACATGCAAAAACGTGCCAAAGTCGTAAAAAAAAAAGAAAAAAAAGGTACAGGAGCTACTTTGACATGTTTTGACAGTGAAGGGCAGCTTATTCAATGGTACCTCTCCAAAAAAAACATGCAAAAAAAATGTGCCCTCACCCGATGCCTCCTGGTGTTGGTGATGCCAGTTTCCCAGAAGGCAGGACCCCTGAAAAGGTACATATTACCCCACCTAAAAAAGGAGGGGGGCCAGGAAGAAAATCATGTACGTCCTCTTTGAAAAGCCTAGAGGATTACATATATGAAAATGAAATGGCTTTTTGGCTGAAAGTTTCTTCCTCCACAACCCTAATAGAGCGTCAGTTACAGTTATTAGCCTTCATCTCAGGCAGGGGACAGGTCCACCTCCATAGAGGCCCACAGACACAGCACTGACATCCTTGCTCCTACGCAGAGAATACAAGTAACAGTACACATACCTATCCCTGAGGGAGGGGTAAGGCTGCAATGGTACAACAAAAATGTCACTCTTACAATTGCCTATTCCTGAATCTTTGTTAACCACTTCAGCCCCTTCAGGACCAGGCCATTTTTTGCGATGCTATTTTAACTGACTATTGCGCGGTCGTGTGACGCTGTGCCCAAATAAAATTGATGTCCCTTTTTCCCACAGATAGAGCTTTCTATTGGTGATGATTGATCACCTCTGCGGTTTTTATTTTTTGTGCTATAAACAAAACGCTGTTCTGCCTGTGTCCCGAACAATTGGCGGGCCCTGGCAGATATCACGTCCGCTGGACCCTCTGATTGGCTCCTGTATTTCGGTATAATTTTTTTAGTTGCCTGCAGTTGGGCCTGGGAGGACAGAAATGCAAATATTCTGATAGGTAAGACTACTCAGGTGCTGTATATGCATTTCATTTGTGTATTTACCGTAGTTGTTAGTGCGGAGTTCCGATTTTTTTACACTTGCTTATTAACCACTTCCCGACCGGCGCACGACGATGTACGTTGGCAGAATGGCATGGACAGGCAAAAGGGCGTACAGGTACGTCCCTTTAAGATTGCCGCCGGCTGGTGGGTCGTGGGTCCCGCGGACTCAATCGCTGCGGGGATAACCTTGATCGTCTCACGGGAAGGCTGAACGAGGAGATGCGGAAGTAAACAGCATCTCCCGTTCTGCCTAGCAACTAGTGACACCGATCTCTGCTCCCTGTGATTGGAGCAGAGATCAGTGTTCACTAAAACACAGCCACGCCCCCCACAGTTAGTAACACGCCCCTAGGAACACTTAACCCCTACACTGCCACCCCCTGGTTAACCCCTTCACTGCCAGTGTCATTTACACAGGAATCAGTGCATTTAAATAGTACTGATTTCTGTATAAATAACAATGGTCCCTAAAATGTGACAAAAATGTCCGATGTGTCCGCCATAATGTCGCAGTCACAATAAAAACCGCTGGTACTAGTAAAAAAAAAAAATTATTATTAAAAATGCTATAAAACTATCCCCTTTTTTTACCAAACATATGTAGAAGAATACGTATCGGCCTAAACTGAGGAAAAAAAATAGTTTTTTTATATATTTTTGGGGATATTTATTATAGCAAAAAGTAAAAAATAATGTGTTTTTTTCAAATTTGTCGCTCTTTTTTTGTTTATAGAGCAAAAAATAAAAACCGCAGGGGCGATCAAATACCACCAAAAGAAAGCTCTATTTGTGGGAAAAAAAGGACGCCAATTTTGTTTGGGAGCCACGTCGCATGATTGTCAGTTAAAGCGACGCAGTGCCGAATCGCAAAAAGTGGTCTGGTCTTAAGCCAACAAAATGGTCCGGTCTGAAAGTGGTTAAAAGTATTCTCTAATTATAGAACATACAGAGTCAGTTCACAACAGTTTCATTTAATCATTTATAACTAGTATATTTTCTTGGCACTTGGCTTGCCACGGAAGCTGCAAATATACCAGGCTAATCAATGTATTTTATAATTACAATTTGCTCTATAAATATTGATGATGTAAAACTTCTGGAAGGACCAAGGTTGGCATAATCTATGTGGTTATTGTACTTTTTATATTAAAGTGGAACTTCACCCATAAGGAGACGTTTTCTGCCTCTCATCCTTCTCTACAACTTTAGGCACGTTCAAAATTTTTTTTGGGGGGGGGGGGGCAGGTACCTTGGTTTGATAGGTACCTGCTCCCTCTTCTACTCTAACGACCCAAGCAGACGTTCACTCCCCTGCCCACAGCCTCTTGGGACACACTTTACAGGTCACAGAAGGCTGCACCCTTGCGGAGTGGGAAGCCGGCTGTTGTGAAGCCGCAAGGAGTCACAGCCAGCTTCCCACACCAGAAATGGCAGTGCTGAGGGCAGTAAGACCAGTGAAGAACTGGCCCCGGGTGAGGACTGCGCTGAATCCTTGGACAGGTAAATGTCCCTTTGTTAAAAGTCAGCAGCTACAGTATTTGTAGCTGCTGACTTTAATTTTTTTGTTCCTAGGGTGAAGATCCTCTTTAAAGTAGGACTTCACTCTCCTCATCAGCATATGGGTGGCACAGTGGTGTAGTGGGTAGCACTCTTGCCTAGCAGTGTTGGGATTCGGACCCCAACCACAAATCCCAACCACGGCACTACCTGCCTGGAGTTTGTATGTTCTCCCTGCAGAAATGTGAATATAGGCATGTGCTAACTTCAAGTGAAATGACAAAAAGCAGCTACAAAAAAATGTGACAAACATATAAAGCATAGATGGTGAATGAAAAATATATAAAGCTGCGCCAACTAAATTAAACTAAATAAACCTATGTGTCAAATAAAGGTCTGATTTATGGCCATGGAGGAGCACATAATGAGATATAATTATAATGACAAGATCTAAAGAGTCCAAATAGTGATATTCACTAAAGTAGGTAGAGTCCCTTATGCAATTAAATTAAATATGCTTGGAAATAGCAGATGTAGGCATTCAAATCCAAATCCAAACGTAGCAGAGGAAATACACCGCGGTGACTTTACTTATGAAATATGGTGAAAATATGAGTGCCCGACCACCAGATGAATTTTGCGCTTACCAGATGGTCGAGCAAATTAGGCACATATGATACCCCTTGGCAGCCTCAAATGCCTGGATCTCCTAGTCCCCTGGATGGATGGATGGATGGCACTCATCCGATAAAGTGATCCCCAAACTCCACACACTTCAATAAGTTAGTCCCACTGGTGCTCAAACATAAAAAAAAGCCGCCTGTAGCGTAACACTGATACAACGATTTTATTGTATAAAAAGGTTAAAAAAACGTACAAGCATAAGTCTTATCACGATCGTGTAAAAAAAAAACTGCCGGCCGGCCAGTTTAGAAAGCCTGTCCTCCCTCCGAACGACGTGGTGGGTTCACTGCGTGCCTTACTCAGACGCGTTTCGTCATATATGACGTTATCAATGGTGAATGTTGTAGCGCTAATACATGTACACATCAATATTCAAATAAAACTGTGCAAATGTTCAAGTAACAAGTATGGAAGGACAAACATGAAAAAAGTTAACTAAATCTGTTATAAATGGCCTATATATCATCTGCAGAAAGGTGGTGACACACTGACATCCAGATGGTACTTTGTCAATAGAAGGAAGAGGCATATATACTCTTACTGGAACTGGTGGACTCAAGTGTCAGTGACAGAGTCATATAGGCATAGGTGCTGGAATCGGTGGTCACGCGGAACTCCGAGGGATCCAAAGCCTCCACCGACGTTAGGGAGGGCCACCAAACGAACCTCCGATGGGAAGAACACCAAGAATAGATCCAGAAAGTTGGAAACCCGACTGGACAGCAGGGCAATCTCTAATCCGGGTAGTAGGAAAAAAAAGGAATGCTTCCAATAGTGTAGATCAAAAATTTTTATTTTTTTTTATTATTTATAAAAAACCATACAGCAATAAAAAACTGATCACAAGTTAAACGTTTTGAGCAATGTGAAGAGCGATAAGCCTGGCCCAACGTGTTTCGACCAAAAAGGCCTTCAACTCGGGCATACATGTCCCAGTTGAAGGCCTTTTTGGTCAAAACGCGTCGGTCCAGGCTTATTGCTCTTCACATTACTCCACCCCAAACTCGCTCATGTCTTTATGGACCTTGCTTTGTGCACTGGTCCAAATCATTTGGTGGAGGGGGGATTATGGTGTGGGGTTGTTTTTCAGGGGTTGGGCTTGGCCCATTAGTTCCAGTAAAGGGAACACTTAAGGCATCAGCATACCAAGGCATTTTGGACAATTTCATGCTCCCAACTTTGTGGGAACAGTTTGGGGGGGATGGCCCCTTCCTGTTCCAACATGACTGCGCACCTGAGCACAAAAGAGGTCCATCAAGACAGGGATGAGCGAGTTTGGGGTGGAGGAACTTGACTGGCCTGCACAGAGTCCTGACCTCAACCCAACAGAACACCTTTGGGATGAATTAGAATGCAGACTGCGAGCCAGGCCTTCTCATCCACATCAGTGCCTGACCTCACAAATGCGCTTCTGGAGGAATGACCCAACATTCTCATAGACACACTCCTAAACCTTGTGGACAGCCTTCCCAGAAGAGTTAAAGCTCTTATAGCTGCAAAGGGTGGGCCAACTCAATATTGAACCCTATGGACTAAGACCGGGTGCCATTAATGGTCATGTGGGTGTAAAGGTAGGCGTCCCAATACCCAAGACTCCACTATAGTCTTTGAGTTTCTGAAGCAACTTAACGCACTCACCCATGCATTCTGGCTTTATTTATTTATTTATTTATTCACATAAAAAAGAATTGCTAAATACACCTGCAAAATGCACATACTTTTCAAGACTCCACTATAGTATTTGAGTTTCTGAAGAAATTTAACGCACTCACCCATGCATTCTGGCTTATTTATTTTTTCACATAAAAAAGAATTGCAAAATGCACCTGCAAAATGCACATACTTTTCAAGACTCCACTATAGTCTTTTGAGTTTTTGAAGCAATTTAACGCACTCACCCATGCATTCTGGCTCTTTTATTTATTTATTCACATAAAAAAGAATTGCAAAATGCACATACCTTTCAAGACTCCACTATAGTATTTGAGTTTCTGAAGCAATTCAACGCACTCACCCATGCATTCTGGCTTATTTATTTATTCACATAAAAAAGAATTGTGGTTTATTTATTTACACAAAATAGAATTGTTTCATACGATATTTCAAATTTCCCGGTTTCTTCACTATAAGTTTTTAATTTGCTTGTCTTTTTAATTGGTTATACTCGGTCTCATGGTCCATTTCAGCTGCACATCTTGAAATCCAATCAACATCAGACTCTGCTTGTTTGCCACAGCTTTTTTCGATCATGTAATTATGTGACCTATACGTTGTAACCATATATATTTGATGTCCATTTGAGAGTATATCAGCTATGAGTAAGCACTGAAATACAGTGCGAAACGCGTCAGCTCTGTACCCCCCTTTTTGCCGTGTTTGGATTGTAGTGTCTTTTTGCTTTTAAATAAACCCTTTGGATTTTATTTTCCCGGTGTGCGGCTGTCCGGAGTTCTTCCTTTTGATTTCTAATCACCGTCCCAATACTTTTGATATAGTGTATGGATACACAGGTTTCCATAGAGGTGCTTTTACATTCATTCAGTGCCTGTAAAAGCGACATTTTTGTAAGCCTAGTGTGCGTCAGAAACTAGAACGAACGTAGTTGATTTTTTTCTTTGGCTTTACTAGCAATAAGAATGGGAATATTACATCCATCCTTCAATATCTGCTTTTCCCAGTCGTGATGACGACACTCCATGATGGTGTAAAGTATAGGTAGCTTTGTATTGTATAATTATACTTTGCTACATAGCAGCAGTTTTATTTTCTGTATTCTATTTTATTGCGAGTGCCTACAAATCTCATTTGCCTTTCTTGGTGTCTCAGTGAACAGGAATCAATGTATCTAGTCGATGCAAAGGAAGTGACTCAGCAAGAAATGATTGAATTGCAGCAAACGGTAACTCTAAAGTGTAAATGTTCTAACATTGTGTTTGCTGGTGCTAACAAAGGTGTTTAGGTGCTGAAATATTTCTTTTGCACTAAGCAAAAAAAATAATAAAGATGGAAAAAAAAAAGTTGCATTTTCTCATGTATTAAGCAAAACTCTAGTGCAATATACAGTGCATCCGGAAAGTATTCACATCGCTTCAATTTTTCCACATTTTGTTATGTTACAACCTTATTCCAAAAATGTATTAAATTCATTATTTTCTTTAAAATTCTACAATCAATACCCCATAATGACAATGTGAAAAAGAAGTTTGTTTGAAATCTTTGCAAATTTATTAAAAATAAAAAACGAAAAAAAAATGTACATAAATATTCACAGCCTTTGCCATGGCACTGAAAATGGAGCTCAGGTGCCTCCTATTTCCACTGATCATCCTTGAGATGTTTCTACAACTCGATTGGAGTCCATTTGTGGTAAATTCAGTTGATTGGACATGATTTGGAAAGACACAAACTTGTCTATATAAGGCCTCACAGTTAACCGTGCATGTCAGAGCACAAACCAAGCCATGAACTCCAAGGAATTGTCTGTAGACAGGGGTGGACTGACCATTCGGGCACTCGGGCACTGCCCAAGGGCCCCATGCCACTAAGGGGCCCCATCAGGTTTGCCAGCCTCAATAAAACCAAGGTCAGTATGTAAAAATCTGTGTTTTTTTTCTCCAGTACCTTTTCAGTGTGTGTGTGTATTCTGTGTGTGTATTCTGTGTGTGTATTCTGTGTGTGTATTCTGTGTGTGTATTCTGTGTGTGTATTCTGTGTGTGTATTCTGTGTGTGTATATTGTGTGTGTATATTGTGTGTCTGTGTGTATACTGTATGTGTGTGTGTGTGTGTGTGTGTGTGTGTATACTGTGTGGCCCCATAATCTATTGCCTGGGGGCCCCATAATAATCTCCTATTGCCCGGGGGCCCCATAATCTCCTATTGCCCGGGGGCCCCATAATCTCCTATTGCCCGGGGGCCCCATAATCTCCTATTGCCCGGGGGCCAGTGCCGGACTGGCCTACCGGGATACCGGGAAATTTCCCGGTAGGCCGCCTGCTCTCAGTGCCTTGGGGCCGCTTTTGTCAGTGTCAGCGCAGGAAAAAAAAAACACTTGCAGCGGCCGCCGCCGCTCTTTGCAATGATGCCTGGCTCTGGGGCTGGGCTATGTGTGCGGCGCGCTTGCTTGTATCTCCGCGCCGCCCACACTGATAACATATGCCTGTCTGAGGGGAGGAGCATGAAAAGGCTGATTTCTCTGCATTCGGCCCGTGCGGCGCCACGCACGGCAGCGCAGCACCGCTGATTTCTCCTCCCATCGGCCCGCCCACTAGTCTGCACGGCCACGAGGAGAATTGGAGAAGTGGACGGCCGCTCATGGAGAAAGAAGAATTAAGGTGCCTGCCCTCTCTCCCCCTCTCTCTCTCCCCCTCTCTCTCTCTCTCGCTCTCGCTCTGTCTCTCTCTTCCCCCTCCCTCTCTCTCTCTCTCTCCCCCCCCTCTCTCTCTCTCTCTCTCTCTCTCTTCCCCCTCTCTCCCTCTCTCTTCCCCCCTCTCTCTCCCCCCTCTCTCCCTCTCTCTTCACCCTCTCTCTCTCTTCCTCTCTCTCTCTCTCAAAAAATAGTGCATTTTTTGTAGAGCGTTGCAGTTTGTTGGGGGGGCGCTCTCAAATGCAGCCACTGTGCCCTCAAACGCAGCCACTGTGCCCTCAAACGCAGCCACTGTGCCCTCAAACGCAGCTACTGTGCCCTCAAACGCAGCCACTGTTCCCTCAAGCGCAGCCACTGTTCCCTCAAACGCAGCCACTGTTCCCTCAAACGCAGCCACTGTTCCCTCAAACGCAGCCACTGTTCCCTCAAACGCAGCCACTGTTCCCTCAAACGCAGCCACTGTGCCCTCAAACGCATGCCACTGTGCCCTCAAACGCATGCCACTGCGCCCTCAAACGCAGCCACTGCTCCCTCAAACGCAGCCACTGCTCCCTCAAACGCAGCCACTGCTCCCTCAAACGCAGCCACTGCTCCCTCAAACGCAGCCACTGCTCCCTCAAACGCAGCCACTGCTCCCTCAAACGCAGCCACTGCGCCCTCAAACGCATGCCACTGTGCCCTCAAACGCATGCCACTGTGCCCTCAAACGCAGCTACTGTGCCCTCAAACGCATGCCACTGTGCCTTCAAACGCATGCCACTGTGCCCTCAAACGCATGCCACTGTGCCCTCAAACGCAGCTACTGTGCCCTCAAACGCAGCCACTGTGCCCTCAAACGCAGCCACTGTGCCCTCAAACGCAGCCACTGTGCCCTCAAACGCAGCCACTGTGCCCTCAAACGCAGCCACTGTTCCCTCAAACGCAGCCACTGTTCCCTCAAACGCAGCCACTGTGCCCTCAAACTCAGCCACTGTGCCCTCAAACGCAGCCACTGTGCCCTCAAACGCAGCCACTGTGCCCTCAAACGCAGCCACTGTGCCCTCAAACGCAGCCACTGTTCCCTCAAGCGCAGCCACTGTTCCCTCAAGCGCAGCCACGGTTCCCTCAAGCGCAGCCACTGTTCCCTCAAGCGCAGCCACTGTTCCCTCAAACGCAGCCACTGTGCCCTCAAACGCATGCCACTGTGCCCTCAAACGCAGCTACTGTGCCCTCAAACGCATGCCACTGTGCCCTCAAACGCAGCCACTGCTCCCTCAAACGCAGCCACTGCTCCCTCAAACGCAGCCACTGCTCCCTCAAACGCAGCCACTGCTCCCTCAAACGCATGCCACTGTGCCCTCAAACGCAGCTACTGTGCCCTCAAACGCATGCCACTGTGCCCTCAAAAGCAGCCACTGTGCCCTCAAACGCAGCCACTGTGCCCTCAAACGCAGCCACTGTGCCCTCAAGCGCAGCCACTGTTCCCTCAAGCGCAGCCACTGTTCCCTCAAACGCAGCCACTGTTCCCTCAAACGCAGCCACTGTTCCCTCAAACGCATGCCACTGTGCCCTCAAACGCAGCCACTGCTCCCTCAAACGCATGCCACTGCGCCCTCAAACGCAGCCACTGTGCCCTCAAACGCAGCCACTGTGCCCTCAAACGCAGCCACTGTGCCCTCAAGCGCAGCCACTGTGCCCTCAAGCGCAGCCACTGTGCCCTCAAGCGCAGCCACTGTTCCCTCAAACGCAGCCACTGTTCCCTCAAATGCAGCCACTGTGCCCTCAAACGCATGCCACTGTGCCCTCAAACGCAGCTACTGTGCCCTCAAACGCAGCCACTGCTCCCTCAAACGCAGCCACTGCTCCCTCAAACGCAGCCACTGCTCCCTCAAACGCAGCCACTGCTCCCTCAAACGCAGCCACTGCGCCCTCAAACGCAGCTACTGTGCCCTCAAACGCATGCCACTGTGCCCTCAAACGCATGCCACTGTGCCCTCAAACGCAGCTACTGTTCCCTCAAACGCATGCCACTGTGCCCTCAAACGCAGCCACTGTGCCCTCAAACGCAGCTACTGTGCCCTCAAACGCATGCCACTGTGCCCTCAAACGCATGCCACTGTGCCCTCAAACGCATGCCACTGTGCCCTCAAACGCATGCCACTGTGCCCTCAAACGCAGCTATAAAAATATAGTGCATTTTTTGTAGAGCGTTGCAGTTTGTTGGGGGGGGGGCGCTCTCAAATGCAGCCACTGTTCCCTCAAACGCAGCTACTGTGCCCTCAAACGCAGCTACTGTGCCCTCAAACGCAGCTACTGTGCCCTCAAACGCAGCCACTGTGCCCTCAAACGCATGCCACTGTGCCCTCAAACGCATGCCACTGTGCCCTCAAACGCATGCCACTGTGCCCTCAAACGCATGCCACTGTGCCCTCAAACGCATGCCACTGTGCCGATAATTTGCCACCAATGTGCCCATGAAACGCAGCCACTGTGCCATCAAACGCAGCCACTGTGCCCATAAATTGCCACCACTGTGCCCATTAAACGCAGCCACTGTGCCATCAAACGCAGCAACTGTGTCATCAAACGCAGCCACTGTGCCCATTAAACGCAGCCACTGTGCCCTGAAACGCAGACACTGTGCCCTGAAACGCAGACACTGTGCCCTGAAACGCAGACACTGTGCCCTGAAACGCAGACACTGTGCCCTCAAACGCAGCCACTGTGCCCATAATTTGCCACCACTGTGCCCATCAAACGCAGCAACTGTGCCATCAAACGCAGCCACTGCGCCCATAAATTGCCACCACTGTGCCCATCAAACGCAGCCATTGTGCCCATCAAACGCAGCCATTGTGCCCATCAAACGCAGCCATTGTGCCCATCAAACGCAGCCATTGTGCCCATCAAACGCAGCCACTGTGCCATTAAACGCAGCCACTGTGCCCATAAATTACCACCACTGTGCCCATTAAACGCTGCCACTGTGCCATCAAACACAGCCACTGTACCCATAAATTGCCACACTGTGGCCATCAAACGCAGCCACTGTGCCCATCAAACGCAGCCACTGTGCCCATCAAACGCAGCCACTGTGCCCATCAAACGCATTCCACTGTGCCCATAATTTGCCACCACTGTGCCCATCAAACGCAGGAACTGTGCCCATTAAACGCAGCCACTGTGCCCTCAAACGCAGCCACTGTGCCCTCAAACTCATTCCACTGTGCCCATAATTTGCCACCACTGTGCCATCAAACGCAGCCACTGTGCCATCAAACGCAGCCACTGTGCCATCAAACGCAGCTATTGTGCCCATCAAACGCAGCCAATGTGCCCATAAATTGCCACCACTGTGCCCATAAATTGCCACCACTGTGCCCATTAAACACTGCCACTGTGCCATCAAATGCAGCCACTGTGCCCATCAAATGCAGCCACTGTGCCCATCAAATGCAGCCACTGTGCCCATCAAACGCAGCCACTGTGCCCATCAAACGCAGCCACTGTGCCCATAAATTGCCACCACTGTGCCCATTAAACGCTGCCACTGTGCCATCAAACGCAGCCACTGTACCCATAAATTGCCACACTGTGCCCATCAAATGCAGCCACTGTGCCCATCAAATGCAGCCACTGTGCCCTCAAACGCATTCCACTGTGCCCATATTTTGCCACCACTGTGCCCATCAAACGCAGGAACTGTGCCATCAAACGCAGCCACTGTGCCCATAAATTGCCACCACTGTGCCATCAAACGCAGCCACTGTGCCATCAAACGCAGCCACTGTGCCATCAAACGCAGCAACTGTGCCATCAAACGCAGCAACTGTGCCCATAAATTGCCACCACTGTGCCCATTAAACGCATGCCACTGTGCCCTCAAACGCATGCCACTGTGCCCTCAAACGCAGCCACTGTGCCCTCAAACGCATTCCACTGTGCCCATAATTTGCCACCACTGTGCCCAAACGCAGCAACTGTGCCATCAAACGCAGCCACTGTGCCCATAATTTGCCACCACTGTGCCATCAAACGCAGCCACTGTGCCATCAAACGCAGCCACTGTGCCATCAAACGCAGCTATTGTGCTCATCAAACACAGCCACTGTGCCCATAAATTGCCACCACTGTGCCCATTAAACACTGCCACTGTGCCCATCATACGCAGCCACTGTGCCCATCAAACGCAGCCACTGTGCCCATCAAACGCAGCCACTGTGCCCATCAAACGCAGCCACTGTGCCCATCAAACGCAGCCACTGTGCCCATCAAACGCAGCCATTGTGCCCATCAAACGCAGCCAATGTACCCATCAAACGCAGCCACTGTGCCCATAAATTGCCACCACTGTGCCCATTAAACACTGCCACTGTGCCCATCAAACGCAGCCACTGTGCCCATCAAACGCAGCCACTGTGCCCATCAAACGCAGCCACTGTGCCCATCAAACACAGCCACTGTGCCCATAAATTGCCACCACTGTGCCTATCAAATGCAGCCACTGTGCCCATCAAACATAGCAGCTGTACCATCAAACGCAGCCACTGTACCCATAAATTGCCACCACTGTGCCCATCAAGCGCAGCCACTGCCATCAAACGCAGCCACTGTAACCATCAATTGTCGCCTGCTTGCCCCATCAGATGCTCCCAGTGTCCCCCCCGCCCGGCACTTACCTGTCTCGGGTCAGCGCATTCCTCCACGCTTCCTCCAAGTCCTTAATGTCTTCTCCCGTCCTCTTCTGCTATGATTGGACGCCCGATCGGCATCCAATCACAGCGCCTGTCGCTTCAGCCAATCAGGTGACAGGTAACCAGACCCGGTGCACCTGATTGGCTGAGAGGTGGGTCAGTGTTAGGGAATCAAATAAATTGCTTCCCTAACACAGCACTGTGTAAGCAGCGAACGCACAGCAGTGCGCCGGCTGTTTACCCATTTGGAAGCCTATTAGAGCCCATGGCTCTAATCAGGACACCTATTAGAGCTGACGGCTCTAATCAGGCACTTCCAAAAACACCCCCTGTAATTTAGATGCCCGGTGCCTGGCAAGGGCCCGGACACCTGAATAGGGGGCGGCAGCGGCGACAATAGATAGATTCATGCAATGCATGAATCTATCTATTGAAGATTGACGGGTGCAGGAAAGAGGGGGCAGCGCTCCTGCACCCTCTATGGATGCACCGCCACTGCCCGGTTGTATTTCTCCTAGGTGGGGAAATACCACCATGTTTTACATTTACATGTGTGCCCTATAAAAAGGAGGTTGGCATTTACGGACAGAGTAAAAAACTCCTAAATTTTGATGTACCATACATGTGTAAAGGGCAATGGTGTGCAGACAGTTTTTTTTTTTTTTTGTGTTCATTACTGGGCACTTTCACCCCCTTCCTTCCCAGGCCAATTTTCAGCTTTCAGCGCTGTCGCACTTTCAATGACAATTGCGCGGTCATGCAATGCTGTTCACACAAATAGAGCTTTCTTTTGGTGGTATTTATTCATGACTCCGTTTTTTTTTTTTTGTGATATAAGCGGGAAAAAAGCAGAAATTTGGAAAAAAAAGCAATATTTTCTTCTTTCTATTTTAAAAGAAATCCAATAAAATCAAATTTTGTCATAAATATTAGCCAAAATGTATTCCGCTACATGTCTTTGGTAAAAAAAAATCCTGTTAAGTGTATAATAGTTGGTTTGTGTGATCCCTGACAGATGTGTGCAGATCATCATTGGGACATGTGATTTTACTGTTACATATGTGGGGGATAGATGTTTTTACTGTGTAGGGACATGAGTGTGGGGACATTATTTTGGGGACTTTGTGTGTTTACATTGTGTGGGGACACTAGGCTGGTGATCAGTGTGTAAAAAGCTGTAAAAAAAACAGCTCATACTCACTGATCACTGGCTGGCTGCAGAGATCCGCTCTCCTCTCCTCACTGAGAACTTCCGTGTGAGGAGAGGAGAACCGATCGCCTAGCAAGCGGCTCTCTATTTACAACCCATGACGGCTGTGATTGTCGAGGTGACACAAGCGCATTGGGATCACGCCGCTGCGTGGGCACGCATGCGTGTGATCCCCCTCCTTCTGAGGGACGTTCCTGAACGTCCATTTAGAAGGCGGAATCGCCCACCCGGCCGTATATGTGCAGTGGCTGGTTGGGATGTTGTTAAAGAGCAACTGTCCTCTCTGTCCTGCAGCGGCTCCTCTGACCTGCTGTTGACTCACCGACAGTCCCATTCACTTTAATGGGACGGCTGGTGATGTGACGGTGACACAACAAGGTGAGGGATGCAGTGGCAGCAGGTAAGTAGATGCCCACTAACAGGTGCTGCCATGATGGCTCTAAAATGACAGGTGCTCTTTAAATGTAAGGACTTATTCTCACTGGTAGTTAGAATCTTTAATATTTGCAAACAAAATGAAGGTTTCCTATTTATAATAATAAGCTGTCAGGTGAGTAAAACAGTGAATACAGCAAATACAGTTTGTAGTGTACATTTGCAAAACAATGGGATAAGTAATATTCCTGAACTTTGTTCATGGTTACTGTGACACCAATGCAGTGCATGTTATCTCAACCTGCAGAGTTTGGATTCATTGAATGAGTTTACCAAAAATGAAAATATTGCAGAATATACAGCTTCATGCTACATAACTAAGCTTGATTTCATGCTGAATAAACCAAATAATGAATGCATCTTAAATAGAAAACTATCTTTTAGATTTTTACTCCAAAAGCATTTTATTAAAATAAATTTGATAAAAATCAAACAAAAATATTTTTTTTAAATCATTGATTTTTATCCACTCTGATAACCAGGGACTTACAGTAAGACTGTACAGGTGTAGTGAAGTGATGGAGGATAAACTGGGCTGGAGTGTGTTCCAGGGAGTAGGTGGAGATTTGTGTCGTTATTTTGTGAACCTGTGACCAGAAAGGTTGTATTAGTGAACATGACCACCAAATATGTGGTAGTGATCCAGGTTCCCTGGAGCATCTCCAGCAAGTGTTGGGGGTGTCTGGGTGGTATTTATTAAGCATAACAGGTGTATGATAACATCTAGTGAGGGTCTTATAGTTATTCTCCTGGATCGAGACATTTAGTGATGCCTTTGTGGGCAATAGTGAAAATGTACTCCCACTGATCCTCTGTTAGCTCCAGTTGCAATTCCCTTTCCCCTTCCCAGGCCTGGCATGCTTTCCCAGATATGTGGGAGGAGTACGCGTAAAGCATATTATGAATATTTGATAGTACGTGCTGCTGGTGTGAGGATTGGGAGCACAGGGTTTCAAAAGCGGAGAGTGCGCGGGAAACCGTTGAATCTCGGTTACTGTCATGTAGAAAGTGGCGGATTTGGAAATATGTCCAGTTAGGGAATGAGTGAAAATAATGATGTTATGCTGTTGGGCTGGTATAATAATGCTATGGGGCTGGTATGAATTTTTTTCCAGGGCTGGATTTTATTCCCAGTCCGGCCCTGCCGGCGGCCCCATAATCTCCTATTGCCCGGGGGCCCATAATCTTCTCCTATTGCCCAGGGGCCCCATAATCTTCTCCTATTGCCCGGGGGCCCCATAATCTTCTCCTATTGCCCGGGGGCCCCATAATCTTCTCCTATTGCCCAGGGGCCCTATGAGTTGTCAGTCTGCCCCTGTCTGTAGACCTCCGAGACAGGATTGTATTGAGGCACAGATCTGGGGAAGGGTACAGAAAAGTTTCTGCAGCGTTGAAGTTCCCAATGATCACAGGGGTCTCTCTATCATCTGTAAATGGAAGAAGTTTGGAACCAACAGGACTCTTCCTACAGTGGGCTGCCTGGTCAAACTGAACGATCGGGGGAGAAGGGCCTTAGTCAGGGAGGTGACCAAGAACCCGATGGTCACTCTGACAGAGCTCCAGCATTTCTCTATGGAGAGAGGAGAACCCTCCAGAACAATTATGTCTGCAGCACTCCACCAATCAGGCCTGTATAGTGGAGTGGCCAGGTGGAAGCCACTCCTCAGTAAAAGGCACATGACAACCCACCTGGAGATGGCCAAAAGGCACCTAAAGGACTCTCAGACCACGAGAAACAAAATTCTCTGGTCTGATGAAACAAAGATTGAACTCTTTGGCCTGAATGGCAAGCCTCATGTCTGGAGGAAACCAGGCACCGCTCAACACCTGGCCAGTAGCATTCCTACAATGAAGCATGGTGGTGGCAGCATCATGCTCTGGGGATGTCTTTCAGCAGCAGGAACTGGGAGACTAGTCCGGATCGAAGGGAAAGATGAATGCAGCAATGTACAGAGACACCCTTGATGAAAACCTGCTCCAGAGTGCTCTGGACCTCAGACTGGGGCAAAGGTTTATCTTCCAACAGGACACCGACCCTAAGCACACAGCCAAGATAACAAAGGAGTGGCTACGGGGCAACTCTGTGAATGTCCTTGAGTGGCCCAGCCAGAGCCCAGACTTGAATCCGATTGAACATCTCCGGATAGATCTGAAAACGGTTGTGCACCGACACTCCCCATCCAACCTGATGGAGCTTGAGAGGTCCTGCAAAGAAGAATAGGAGAAACTGCCCAACATTTGGTGTGCCAAGCTTGTAGCATCATACTCAAAAAGACTTGAGGCTGTAATTCGTGCCAAAGGTGTCATTTATACAGTGACAGTGCATTTTTTTTTTAGCACTGTTTGATGTATTAGTGTCACTGGTCCCTAAAAAGTGTCACTTGGTGTCAGATTTGTTCGCTGCAATGTTGCAGTCCCACTAAAAATTGCTGATTGCCGCCATTACTAGTAAAAACAATAACAAAAATAAAAAGTCCATAAAGCTATCCCATAGTTTGTAGATGCTATATTACCAAAAACATGTAGCAGAATACATGTTGGCCTAAATTGATAAAAAAAAAATTTTAATTTTTTATTGGATATGTTTTATAGCAGAAAGTAAAAAATGTTTTTTTTTTTTTTGGTTTATAGCGCAAAAAATAAAAACCACAGAGGTGATCAAATACCACCAAAAGTAAGCTCTATTTTGGGGAAAAAAAGGACATTCATTTTATTTGGGAACATCGTTGCATAACTGCGCAATTGTCAGTTAAAGCAATGCAGTGCCATATCGCAAAAAAATGGCCTGGTCAGGAAGTGGCTAAAACCTTCCAGAACTGAAGTGGTTAAGTTATAAAAAGTACATTAATACAACTTGTAAGCGTACAAGGCAAAAAGGATTCCAGCAGACTGTTGGCTCACAGACGTGGAAAGCCGCAAGTTTCGGCACAACGTACGTGATGTTGTCAGTATCAGTCCAATCCAGGCAACCTGCACAAAAATGCACACTTTGCGGCACATTTTGAAAATGTACGGCAACATGCATCACACTTGTGTTACAATTTGTTCCCATCTGCGTGTTTCAGAATGCATGAAAACGCACGCTTTGGTAAACATTTCAAATGCGCATTGCAACGTGCGGCCCGCTTGCATTACCATTTGTTTGCATCTGTGCGTTTCCTGAAGGTATGGCATCCCACAAGAAAATGCACACCATGCCATGCTTTTCAATGCGCGTTGTGTTTGTGTTACCATTCGTTTGCATCTGCGCAGTTCTGAATGCACAGAAACCTGCAAGAAAATGTATGCTTTTCTGTGCACGTAAACGTGCGGCAATGCGCAGTGCGCTTGCATTAGCATTCGTTCGTATCTCTGCATTTCCTTGTGCACAGCAAGCCGCAAAGAAAACACATGCTTTGCCATGTGTTTGAAAATGTGTAGCAGTGGGTTACCGTTTAGGCTGCATTTGCATCGGTGCATTTCCAAACGAGCGACAACCTGCACAGAAAACGTGTGCTTTGCTGTACATATCATAAAAAAATGTAAAAAAAAATAATTGGAAATTTTTTTTTTTACTCACCTCTAAATGGCTGTTGCTAGGGGGTCCCTCGTAGCACTGACATCACCTCCCCTCGGCGCAGTAAGTCATCTGGGACACGTGACAGGTCCCAGATGACTGCGTGGTGTATCACGGCGCGCAGCGCCGCTCGCGCATGTGCAGTGGGAGCCCGACTGTGAAGCCACAGCCAGGTGCCCACAGTAAGAATACCGGCGCCGCGAGCGGAGCGGGGAACGAGGGGGGGCTTCGTTCACCCGCATCGCTGGTCCCTGGGACAGGTAAGTGTCTGATTATTAAAAGTCAGCAGCTGCAGTATTTGTAGCTGCTGACTTTTACATTTTTATTTTTTAGGGAGCACCCCACTTTAAGTAGGCAGGACTGACGAGCAGGATATCATCAACAGGTGAGTCACTGTGGAGAGATAGGAGCTGGCAGATAGCCGACAGCTGAGCAGCCAGCTTTGAGAAGGAAGGGTGAAAACCTTTTGTGCCGCAGAGCCCCCCCCCCCTTTTCTTACCTGAACCCGACCGTTCCAGTGATGAGAAGGAGCTCCAGCCACTGTCTCGGGTCCTCATTGGATAGATTGATAGCAGCGGGAGCCATTGGCTCCCGCTGCTGTCAATCAAATCCGGTGACATGGGAGCCGAGTCCTGCTGTCTGTCAATGGATGCAGCAGCACTCAGGAGCCAGCCCCGCACGAGTGCCCCCATGGAAAGCTGCTCTCCGTGGGGGCACCCGATGAAGAGGAGAAGCCAGGAGCGCCGCTGGGGGACCCCAGAAAAGGAATATCAGGGCCGCTCTGTGCAAAACACTTGCACAGAGGAGGTAAGTATAACATGTTTGTTAATAAAAAAATAAAAAAACCTGTACAATCACTTTAACATGAGCTTGGCTCATGCAGAAAATGTGTACCATTTCTACAGTTTATGTCAAGTAATAGATTATTAGTACAAAGAATGGATTGGGTAACCAGAAACATTAGTCTTTTTCCACCCAGCTTTATGTATAAAATGTAACTTTCCTATGTACCACACAATCTTTTGCTTCAAAATAGGTTGCAGGTAAAATCTGATGGTGTAAGTTGTTTGTGCTGATGTAATAGATGTGTTCTTTTTATCACCTTGGACTGATTGTACTAATCTAAACTCCTGCAGCTACATGCCAGCCACTTTAATGTAAACCTTTGTGTGTTTCTTAGTACAAAAAAATAAATAAAATAAAATTGTACTGCAATCTAGACATGTGCACTGCCAAAAAATTTGTTCATTTTCGCTTTCGTTTCATTCGTTTTTTTGGGGTTTTTTTTTCGGGTCATTCGTTATGATCGCAATTCGTAAATTCGTACATTCATATATTCGTACATTCATAAATTCATAAATTAGAAAATTCGTATTCGTAAATTCGTACATTCGTACATTCGTAAATTCGAAAATTCGTAGATTTGGAAATTAGAAAATCCGAAAATCTGAAAATAGGTATTGTAATTTCCTTTTAAATTTGGCTGTTAGTGAACCTAACAAATACAAATTTATCCAAAGTTACGACTTATCCAAAATAACGAATGCCACATCTAAACAAATGGAAGGGAACAAATTAATAACAAATAATAAAAAGTTTTTATTATTATTATTATTATTGTTTGTTATTTATTATTATTATTCATTACGTTCCATTCGTTTAGATACGGCATTCGTTATTTCGGATAATTCGTAACTTGGGATAAATTTGTATTTGTTATGTTCACTAACAGACAAATTTGAAAGGAAATTACAATACCTATAATTTAATAGTTAAGTTATTAGATAATTATTATTTCAGATTTACGAATTACAGAATTAACGAGTTAATGAATGTACAAATTTCCGAATGTACAAATGTAAGAATTTACGAATGTGATAATGTAGTAATTTACTAATTTTTTTCTATTCTAATTTACGAATATTCGGACAAATTCGTTAAACGGGTTTTCGTTAATTCGGATATTTCCGAATTAATGAATTTGTCGAAATTCGTTAAACTAATTCGGAACGAAACGAATTGCACATGTCTACTGCAATCTGAGGTCTTCACAGATCCGGTACTGTAGAAACTGAATTATTTTCTATGCCCTTCTATGTCATGCAAAAAAACTGTAATGGTTGTAGATCTGTTTTTTTTTCATTAAAAGGATTAAAGTGATGTTAAAGTCTTGATTTTTTTTTTTTTGTTAAAAAATAACAAACATGTTATACCTGTTCTATTCAGGGGTTTTGCACAGAACAGCCCAGATCCTCCTCTTCTCGGGTCCCACATCAGCACTGCTGAGTGCCCCCACAGCAAGCAGCTTGCTACGTGGGCACCCGAGCTATGCCGCTGCTCTGTGTCTATTCAGACACAGAGCCGCTGATCGGCCACACCCCCTCTCTCTCATTGGCTCACTGACTTTGATTGACAGCAGCAGGAGCCAATGGCGCCTGCTGCTGTGTCGCAGCCAATCAGGAGGGAGAGTTTCGGACAGCCAATGCTCTCATGCAACATCGCTGGATCGAGATGGGGCTCAGGTAAGTATTAGGGGGGCTGAGGGGAGCTGCTGCACACAGAAACCTTCTGCCTTTAGAACCACTTTAAATGATTCCTATATGACTGTTCCTATAGGTAGAGCACAACATTTTTGATATTTACCTGACGGTATATATATTTTTTAGTATATAAATAATAGTAATATAAAACCAGTACATATTCCCTTAAAACATGGCTAGCCAGCTGCCTCGGTAGAGGTAGCACACAGACTTTAGGGATCTGTGCGTGTTCACGAGAGAAAATATTTATAAAAATGTAAGGGGTGTACTCACTTTTGTGAGATACTGTATATAGGTAATATGGAACCTTTATTTCTTTCTTACATTGGATGCTGTTTGATCCATACTGGCTGAGACTATCGATGTTAAGTTACATCCAGTCTCCCTGGCATACCTTAAGCGCTAATAGACCTCATAATCTAGGGGGCTAATTAGCTGGTAAGCGGCAGTGTGTTCATAAGTGGCGGTGCACATTGAAGAACCACATTGCATATCTGTGTGATACATGTTTTTTAGGTTAAAGCAGAACTTTGCCTAAAAACGAAAACTTTGCTTTAACCCCTCCTCTACCAGCTAGTTTTGAATGGTACCCACTCCCATTTTCTTTTGGATCGCCCAGACAATCCGAGTAGAAATTTACCCCCCACCCGCTACCTCCTGGGACATGTTACAGGTTCCAGGAGACTGCGGGTCCATTCACAAAGTGCAGCGCGACTCGCATTTGCGCAGTGGGAACCCAGCTAGGAAGCCACACAAGCAATATGGTGGCGCTGGGGACCCCCAAAAGAAAAAAAGCAACGAAAGAGCCTGGGTGAAGATAGTGCTGGATCCCTAGACTGATAAGTGTGTTTATTATAAAGTCATCAGGTACAGTATTTTTAGATGCTGACTTTAAATTATTTAGAAACGACTGTATCTCCTCTTTAAATCATAGATTTTCATAGACTTTGAGTTTGTTTTTTGCATATTGGTTGTCAACACACAAATAATTTCACGTGTGAAATGTTTATGGTCACATATTTATTAATGTTTATGTTTTTTTTTACTTATAATATTATTTTGTGTTGCATATTTGTGCATTTTTTAGTTTTTTAGTTTTTGTTCATAAAGGGGACAACGCAACACATTTTTGTTTTTTGTTTGTTTTTATAGGTTTAAATTTGTTAGCTCCAGTTTGTAGTGTCATGGCTGATCGATTCCGCTATGTTCATGTATTTATTCACCTAGCTTGTCCCTATTCGTTAAAGGGACAGGTTGTGTGTTCATTACCAACGCGGGAGTGCTAATGTTATGATACACTACATGGCAATCTCTCTGTTAACTGCTCTGCCTGCTTTGGCTGTGTCAGACGATATAACTATTTAGCTCCTATCTGCACCAGCACTAGAGAACCAAGGATTATGAGATATCTGTAGTTTCTTCACAAAAAGTGTCAGTTCTTGGACTATTGACAGAGGTCATGCATTAACCTGTGCAGTGCCATGCCACATACCTCATGTTTGAACAAAAACAGAAACTGCTGATAAAGTAATGTGAAGGTTTACTTAACTATAGGCTGTGCATACCGAAGCAGTCCATATACCGTATTTATCGGTGTATAACACGTGCCGGGGTATAACACGCACCCCAAGTTTAGGAGGAAATTTTAAGGAAAAAAACTTACATTTAAATGCCCATCAATGCAGCCTTGCACAGCATCCATCTGCATGCTTATCAGTGTCATTTGCAGCCTTGCAGCCTTCTCAGTGTCATTTGCAGCCTTGCCCATGCTGCAGTTAAACTGCAGTGACATATCAGTGTCACTGCAGTTTGAAAATTGGCGCCATTGGCCGTTCTCGGCCGGCTTCGGCCTTTCTTGGCCGCTTTCGACGGCCGAGAACGGACGAAATCTGCCGAGAAAGGCCGAAGGTGGCCGAGAACGGCCGAAAGTTGCCGAGAAGGGCCGAAGGCGGCTATCGAAAGCCGCCAAGAAGGGCTGAAGGTGGCTGAAAGCTGCCCGGAGCCTCACAACGGCGGGGGATCGGTGGGAGATCGGCGTATAACACGCACCCCTGATTTTCCCCTGATTTTAAAGCGGTTGTATACCAGTTTTTGGCGTTTTTATTTTTTTATACTACCTGCAAGACAAAGTCATAATGAGCTAGTATGATTAGCATACTAGCTCATTATGCATCACTTACCTTAGATCGGGGCCCCCGACGCCGTCCTGTTCTCCCCCCTCCAGCGCAGCCATCTCTCCAGATACCCTTCCGGTTATCGGCGCTCCGGCCAATCACAGCGCGCTGTGATTGGCCAGAGCAGCGAAGACGTCGCTCCGCGCATGCGCGCGGGATACTTCAACTGCGGTAAACCGTAGTTGTGAATGGGGATTAACCCTGTAAATGCACCGTTGTCTACGGCGCGCATGTGCCGTAGACAACGTTGTAAAACGTTCTTTGCAAATATCTCCTAAACCGTGCAGGTTTAGGAGATATTTCTTGTACCTACAGGTAAGCCTTATGCCTCGTACACACGTAGGGACTTTTGCCGGCGGACCTAGTCCAGCGGACAATCCCGCGGGACTTTCCGGCTAGGTCCGCTGGACTTTCCGAGGGTGTGGACTTGCCCACACACGCACGGACTTCTCCAGCGGATAATCCGCCGGCCAAAAGTCCGCGGGACTTTTGAAAATGAACGGACTTGCCCACACACGGAGCAGTCCGTTCATTTCGAACGTAACTTCAGGTTACGTAGCTAGCGTAGGCAGTAAATGCCGCCGCGCTAGCTCCGCAAGCTGGCATGGATTTAAAGGGAATCCCCACGCCGAAAAAACGGCGTGGGGGTTCCCCCCAAATCCATGTCAGACCCTCATCCGAGCACGCAGCCTGGCAGGCCAGGAAAGGGGTGGGGACGAACGAGCGCCCCCCCCCCTCCTGAGCCGTACCAGGCCGCGTGCCCTCAACATGGGGGGTGCCCTGGGGAAAGGGGGGGCCGTGCGGCCCCCCCACCCCAAAGCACCTTGTCCCCATGTTGATGAGGACAAGGGCCTCTTCCCGACAACCCTGGCCGTTGGTTGTCGGGGTCTGCGGGCGGGGGCTTATCGGAATCTGGGAGCCCCCTTTAATAAGGGGGCCCCCAGATACCGGCCCCCCACCCTATGTGAATGAGTATGGGGTACGATGTACCCCTACCCATTCACCTAAGGTGTAAAATGTAAAGTACAAAAACACACACACTTTTGAAAAAATATTTTATTGCTCTGCTCCGGGGGTCTTCTTCCGTCTTGGGGGTCTTCTCGCCGGACTCCTCCGCTCTCTTCTGCTCTTTTACCTAGCTCTTTCACGAGGGGAGGAGTCCGGCTACCTTCTTCGTCGTCGCCGCCGTCGTCTGGGGGTCTCGATCCGCCTTCGGGGGTCTTCCGGGGGTCTCTTCTGTTCTTGCGGCGGTCGTCGTCTTCCGCGCCGCCGCCGGCGCCTTCTTCTTCTTGTCCTTCTTCTTGTCCTTCTTGTTCTTCTTCTTCTTCCGATGTTGACCCGACGCTCTCTCTGCCCGGAATGCCTGTGCCGCTCTGCGCTCGGACTTATATAGGGACATGGGCGACAGGGTCACATGTTCATGTCACATGGTGACCCCGCCCCCTTGCGATGTCACAGTCCCAGCATCCTCCGGGACTGTGACAACACAAGGGGGCGGGGTCACCATGTGACATGTGCATGTGACCCTGTCGCCCATGTCCCTATATAAGTCCGAGCGCAGAGCGGCACAGGCATTCCGGGCAGAGAGAGCGTCGGGTCAACATCGGAAGAAGAAGAAGAACAAGAAGGACAAGAAGAAGGACAAGAAGAAGAAGGCGCCGGCGGCGCGGAAGACGACGACCGCCGCAAGAACAGAAGAGACCCCCGGAAGACCCCCGAAGGCGGATCGAGACCCCCAGACGACGGCGGCGACGACGAAGAAGGTAGCCGGACTCCTCCCCTCGTGAAAGAGCTAGGTAAAAGAGCAGAAGAGAGCGGAGGAGTCCGGCGAGAAGACCCCCAAGACGGAAGAAGACCCCCGAAGGCGGATCGAGACCCCCAGACGGCGGCGACGACGAAGAAGGTAGCCGAACTTCCCCCGCTCGGTAAAAGAGCTTGGTAAATGGCGGGGGAGTCCGGCGAGAAGACCCCCAAGACGGAAGAAGACCCCCGGAGCAGTGCAATAAACTATTTTTTCAAAAGTGTGGGTGTTTTTTTTTTACTTTACATTTTACACCTTAGGTGAATGGGTAGGGGTACATCGTACCCCATACTCATTCACATAGGGTGGGGGGCCGGGATCTGGGGGCCCCCTTATTAAAGGGGGTTCCCAGATTCCGATAAGCCCCCGCCCGCAGACCCCGACAACCAACGGCCAGGGTTGTCGGGAAGAGGCCCTTGTCCTCATCAACATGGGGACAAGGTGCTTTGGGGTGGGGGGGCCGCACGGCCCCCCTTTCCCCAGGGCACCCCCCATGTTGAGGGCACGCGGCCTGGTACGGCTCAGGAGGGGGGGGGCGCTCGTTCGTCCCCACCCCTTTCCTGGCCTGCCAGGCTGCGTGCTCGGATGAGGGTCTGACATGGATTTGGGGGGAACCCCCACGCCGTTTTTACGGCGTGGGGAGTCCCTTTAAATCCATGCCAGGTCACGGAGCTAGCGCGGCGGCAGTAACTGCCTACGCTAGCTACGTAACCTGAAGTCACGTGCTAAATGAACGGACTTGCCGATGAGCGGCAAGTCCCTTCATTTCAAAAGTCCCGCGGACTTGCCCACTAACGGCGGGATTGTCCGCTGGACTTCCAAGTCCAGCGGATAATTTGAAAACAAAACTTCAAACTTTAGTCCGCCGTACTTTGGCGCCAAAAAGTCCGCCGGCGCCCACACACGAGGGGATTATCCGCTGGACTTCAGTCCAGAGGATAATCCCGCGGGATTGTCCCTTCGTGTGTACGCGGCATTACTCTAGGCTTACCTGTAGGTGCAAGTTGTAACTGAGGGTATACAACCGATTTAAGGGGAAAAAGGTGCGTGTTATACGCGGATAAATACGGTAACATGGTTTCCTATGGGACACATTCTGTAGTGCAAATCTGCAAAATGAAAAAAGCACTAAAAATGCATTAGGTGTGAATCCAGGCGAAGTCACATGGGGAAGTACAACGCAAAGTGTGCTTTTCTAAATGTGTATATTAAATCATTGTCATATTGTACTCTTTCTTTCTCTGCTGATCTATTACATTTATTCATCTACTTACTCATTTAATAGAGCATTTTTTGTTAGGAGTGTTAAATCCATTTAGGGAAATAAATGATCAAAGACAGTTTTAAGATGGCTTTGATGCAAATGTGAATGTTTGATTTTCAATTATACATCAAATACCCAGCTTTAAAATGAAGCAGGAACTCCAAAAACCCTCTGAGAATAATAAGGAATTTTAAGCTAAGAAAAATAGACCACGATTAAATTATTTATTCAGAATAGACAAATTACCATTTTTACCTTATTACTTTAGTGTGATCTCATTCTACAGAACATAGGCAATTATAACAGGCCCAGTGAATATTATACTGGCAATTGTATAAGTGATCCGATTTAGTTGAATTGCAATTATATTAAACAAAGTAGAATACGACATGCGGAGTGGTGAGAGTTTGTCTTTTTGGTGATAAACGGCTTAAAAGCTTGCAATAACCGATGAACCAATACATTCTCTCATATTAGAATTCTACGTTGCTGGAATATAGGAAATTGCTCTATAGTATTTGCCTAATGGTGACCAGCTGCCACCACAGATAGAATATACAAATGAATGTGGTCAGGAACCTCATCTGTGACTTCACCAAATTAGCTATGCCTATTCTTGGTGCATTTGCTGAATGTGTGCATACTGTATAAATCACTTTGTCCTATTTAAATCAGCAAGACAAAAATATCTCATTCTGTAGTAGTAATAGTATAATAACAGATACAATTATTAAAACACATTCACGACCCCTCCCCCCTTCTTCCACGCCCAAGAAGTATTACAGTAAACGGTATGTGACCATTTAGAGCCCTGGTACCTTACCTGCTGCCCTTTTGGCATTTTTTGAGTAGCGCTGGGGCCCTGCAGACACTAATTTGTGTTTCCTTATTACCCTGCTATAGCAATGATTTCTACCAGTCTATTATAGAATGTCTCGAGTCTATGCCAGTCTCCCCAAATCTCCAAGAACTCCTATAGTATGTTCACAGTATCTGAAAGTCTCCTGCAGCATGTCTGCAGTCTGTGATCATCTGATGTATCATGTCTGCAGTCTGACCATCTCTTGTATCTTGTTCACAGTCTCTGACCATCTCTTGTATCATGTCCTCAGTCTCTGACCATCTGGTGCATCACGTCTGCAGTCTCTGGCCATCTCTTGTATCATGTCTGCAGTCTCTGACCTTCTCTTGTATCATGTCTGCAGTCTCTGACCATCTGGTGTATCATGTCAGCAGTCTCTGACCTTCTCTTGTATCATGTCTGCAGTCTCTGACCATCTGGTGTATCATGCCAGCAGTCTCTGACCATTTCTTGTATCATGTCTGCAGTCTCTGACTATCTTGTGTATAATGTCTGGAGTCTCTGGCTATCTCTTGCATCATGTCTGTGGCCTCTGACATCTCCTGTATTATGTTCTCAGTCTCTGATCATCTGGTGTATCATGTCTGCAGTATCTCACCATCTCTTGTATCTTGTCCATAGTCTCTGACCATTTCCTGTATTATGTTTCTGACCATCTCCTATATTTTCCTGTATTATTTCATCAGTCTCTGACCATCTCTTTTATCATGTCTGAAGTCTCTTACCATCTATTGTATCACGTCTGCATTATGTCTACGGTCTCTGACCATCTCCTGTATTATATCCTCAGTCTCTGACTATCTCTTGTATCTTTTTCAATCTATGAACTTCTCCTGTATTAGGTCCTCAGTCTCTGATCATCTCTTGTATCATGTCCTCTGTCTCTGACCATCTTTTGTATGATGTCTGCAGTCTCTGACCATCTCTTATAACATGTCCTCAGTCTCTTACCATCTCTTGTAACATGTCCTCAGCCTCTTACCATCTCTTGTATCATGTCCTCCGTCTCTGACCATCTTTTGTATGATGTCTGCAGTCTCTGACCATCTCTTGTAACATGTCCTCAGTCTCTTACCATCTCTTGTAACATGTCCTCAGCCTCTTACCATCTCTTGTATCATGTCCTCCATCTCTGACCATCTTTTGTATGATGTCTGCAGTCTCTGACCATCTCCTGTAACATGTCCTCAGTCTCTTACCATCTCTTGTATCGTGCCCTCCGTCTCTGACCATCTTTTGTATGATGTCTGTAGTCTCTGACCATCTCTTGTATCATGTCCTCAGTCTCTTACCATCTCTTGTGTCATGCCCATAGTCTTTGTATACTGTTGTGTGTCTGCTGTCTCTGACACTTCCCTGAATTTTATGTGCATCCCTTTGGTTATGTCAGGGGCTGCACTTGAGGCCCCCCATATCAAGAAATTTGACCACCATTGATTTAGTCTGATACATGGTAAGGGGTACCTAAAGTGGCCAAGATAGGCCTTTAGAAAACACAGAGCGAATGATCTGTGCCTTTATTGTACCAAACCGACACATCAATATGCTATTGTCAGAAACCATAAGTATACATTATACATTGTAAATCGCTGCGTAAACTGTTGGCGCTATATAAGTAGTGTATAATAATAATAATAAATCAGTACAGTTAAATCTCACTTGTTTGATAATAATTAAAAAAAGGTACACAGAATAAACGTAGTCAAAACATAGCCAGAGTTCAGGAACCGGAACAGATAGGCCTCATGTAAACTGCTGCTGGTAAACGGATGTCTAGGAGCAGTTGGGCTTTTTTTTCAACTGCTCCTGAACTCTCCTCTATGTTATCTTATCAGTACATGTACACAGGGTCAGTTATAGTCGTTTATAGGCAGTTGAGTTTAGAGGCTTTTTTTTGGAACCCCAAAAAAATGCGTTCAGAAGCTGTGTTTAGAGGCATTTCAAGAGCCAAACGCGGCTACTCGCGTTTAGGCACATAAACATTTTATGTATTATTTTTGAGCCTGGAAAATGCTAAAAACACACCAAAAACTCAATTATCACTGCCTGCAATCTTGATATACCATGTGATATTCCCCTGATCAGCCAATTATGCTGTACAATACACGACTTGCATCACTTGACGCTGAAGTTAAGAGTATGGATCCTCAGCAAAAGCAACATCAGGAGCATTTCCTCACACATGCTCATCATGGGATCCATATTAACAAACCAACCAAAAAATAACAGCTACAGTGCCTTGCGAAAGTATTCGGCCCCTTGAACTTTTCAACCTTTTGCCACATTTCAGGCTTCAAACATAAAGATATAAAATTTTATTTTTTTGTGAAGAATCACCAACAAGTGGGTCACAATCGTGAAGTGGAACGAAATCTATTGGATATTTTAAACTTTTTTAGCAAATAAAAAACTGAAAAGTGGTGCGTGCAAAATTATTCGGCCCCTTTACTTTCAGTGCAGCAAACTCACTCCAGAAGTTCAGCGAGGATCTCTGAATGAATGAAGACCAAGGAACACACCAGGCAGGTCCGTAATACTGTTGTGGAGAAGTTTAAAGCTGGATTTGGATACAAAAAGATTTCCCAAGCTTTAAACATCCCAAGGAGCACTGTGCAAGCGATCATTTTGAAATGGAAGGAGTATCAGACCACTGCAAATATACCAAGACCTGGCTGTCCCTCTAAACTTTCAGCTCAGACAAGGAGAAGACTGATCAGAGATGCAGCCAAGAGGCCCATGATCACTCTGGATGAACTGCAGAGAACTACAGCTGAGGTGGGAGAGTCTGTCCATAGGACAACAATCAGTCGTACACTGCACAAATCTGGCCTTTATGGAAGAGTGGCAAGAAGAAAGCCATTTCTCAAAGATATCCATAAAAAGTCTCGTCTAAAGTTTGCCACAAGCCACCTGGGAGACACACCAAACATGTGGAAGAAGGTGCTCTGGTCCGATGAAACCAAAATTGAACTTTTTGGCCACAATGCAAAACGATATGTTTGGCGTAAAAGCAACACAGCTCATCACCCTCAACACACCATCCCCACTGTCAAACATGGTGGTGGCAGCATCATGGTTTGGGCCTGCTTTTCTTCAGCAGGGACAGGGAAGATGGTTAAAATTGAGGGGAAGATGGATGCAGCCAAATACAGGACCATTCTGGATGAAAACCTGTTGGAGTCTGCAAAAGACCTGAAAGTGGGACGGAGATTTATCTTCCAACAAGACAATGATCCTAAACATACAGCAAAATCTACAAAGGAATGGTTCACAAATAAACGTATACAGGTGTTAGAATGGCCAAGTCAAAGTCCAGACCTGAATCCAATCGAGAATCTGTGGAAAGAGCTGAAAACTGCTGTTCACAAATGCTCTCCATCCAACCTCACTGAGCTCGAGCTGTTTTGCAAGGAAGAATGGGCAAAAATTTCAGTCTCTCGATGTGCAAAACTGATAGAGACATACCCCCAAGCGACTTGCAGCTGTAATCGCAGCAAAAGGTGGCTCTACAAAGTATTAACGCAAGGGGGCCGAATAATTTTGCACGCCCCACTTTTCATTTTTTTATTAGTTAAAAAAGTTTCAAAAATCCAATAGATTTCGTTCCACTTCACAATTGTGTCCCACTTGTTGGTGATTCTTCACAAAAAATGTAAAGTTTATATCTTTATGTTTGAAGCCTGAAATGTGGCAAAAGGTTGAAAAGTTCAAGGGGGCCGAATACTTTCGCAAGGCACTGTAGCTACAAGCACACTGCTTTCTCAGCTGCTACTCACACTGTTCTCTCACAGAATGGCTAAAATAGTTAAAGTGGAAGTAAACCCTCCTATCGTTTTCAGCCAAGGAAGCTGCCATCTTGGCCTCTGTTTAATCTTTAACTGCCATGAAGCTGCACATGTGATCAGTTATGACACCAACCATTGGATGGTTTGACAGTTTGATTGAGACCACAACCAATGCGTCAGTTACAATTTCCGGCATGCCGGGAATGTAACAGTTTTTTCAAACTGTTAGATCGATGGGTTTACTTCCGCTTTAATAAATACTTATTTTTAGTGCTTTCTAATCATTTGGGAGGGTCTCCTGAGGTTATCTTTAGTAAACGCTTCTGAACGCAAACGCGGCTTGTAAACGCTGCTACACACGTTTTTAAACGTGGATTACTAGCTGTGACGTTCCAGTGTTCAGGAGAGGTTGAGAAATGTCCTGTGTACATGAAGCCATAGTCAGACAAGCCAAAACGTCGAGCCAGAGATGAGCGTAGTAGAACAGCAAGCAGGATCTGGAGCCAGAAGGAATGTTAGCCAAGCAAGTCTTTAACAAGAACACAGGAGAGTGTCTCTAAAGATGTGACCAAGGCGAAGACAGAGATCATCTGGGCTGGACAGCTTAAGTAGGCAGGACTGACGAGCAGGATATCATCAACAGGTGAGTCACTGTGGAGAGATAGGAGCTGGCAATTGGCTCAGAGAAGGAAGGGCTGAGCCCAGCCCTGACAGCTATCCAGTTTCATATATTAAAGGATGGCAGTGGTATAGACATACATTGTAGAGGCTGCAGATAGGACCCGGCTTACTATGTGACTCCTCCTTCACTCTCTCTACATAATGAGGTCAGAGTTCCTTGCCTTTTTTTTGCATTTGGATCTGAGCCTTTGCCATGAGATAATTACACACGATGATGCAATTATGTGCATGGAGGATGACATACCAGTCAGCGTGACAAGTGTCATGTCAATATTGAGTGCAGTATTCTGGTGCTTTACCTTAACATAGATTAACCACATCCATGCAGAAATGTTTATATAGCATTTAGGGCAGTAGAAGTATTGGATGGTGATAGGGTTTTCAGAGGTGTCATTTGTGTCTCTTTATTAGACTACTAAAATAATATCCAGTTAGCTAGTAGATATTGTTCCCACTTCATCTTTGTGCCATGTTATTACATTAAAAGAGGGATAAAATAAGACATATATAAGCAATAACTACCCAAAGCTCTTGTATACAATTAGGATGCAGCTCTTTCTCTCCACTGTATTGTCACTGTGTTTTCTGATGAGAAGTCTGTGTCTCATTGGGGACATGGGCTGCCCTTGGCAAAAAAGTCGTCTCTTGATAATAAGAATTCAGACTTAGAATTCTAATCAACAGTTCACATCAGCCCTGCAGAGCTATTATCCAAAGCTCTCTTACCGTTGGGATTTAAAGTATAACCATATAAACGTATGAAATTACAAGAGGCAAAGTCTCAAGGACAGGCATCTCTCAGTGTCCTTCAGTATACGGCCTTCTGGAATACTTCTGTTTTCACATCTACGTACGTATTAAACAAAAAAAGATGCTGTGTAATTGCCATTAAAATAGATGCTAATTGGTTAAATTTAAAGAACTATCTTCCGCTTTTTTATTATGTATAATTATATTTAAAATGAAAATTTTCCGGTTAGGGGTTTCTTATAATCCTGCACTGCCAGAGCTGTTTTTGCATTTTTTGCACATTTAAAAATGAATACAAGGCCTGAAGCTTATGTAAATCCGCCAAATCAATATATATTTTCTGAAAGCAGACACCATAGGGAATGGCGGTTGTACAGCCACCAGATTGATTCCAACTGACAGCCAATGGTCAGCTTGTCTGATTTACACACACTTCAGGCGGCTGGCAGTAAAAGATCAAAGTGTCGGGACACGCCCTCCCCGTGGTCTGAGGTCCTGTTGGCATACTGTGGTGCAAGCCAGGGTTGCCAACTGCCAGTAAATTTACTGACAGTTTGTAAAAATCTGCAATTTTTTTTACAACTGCCAGTAAATGTCAGGGGCTGATAATTTCATGCAGTGTTGACTTTTTAAGTGTAAATCAAGCAAATTACTTTGTTATAGCTATTGTCAGAGTTTCCATATCATGTTTATACTGTTCAAATATTCACTGTGTTTGTTTTCAATAGGAGTTCTGTAATTTCTCAGGTTGCCAGTAAAAAAATGTGCTTTGCCAGTAATTTTCCCATGTTTTGTCAGTAAAAAATGCTGCAAGAGGTTGGCAACCCTGGTGCATGCTGGTGTGTGCGTCTAGCAAGGCTCCCACCATGCCTTTGCTATGAGGATGCCAAGGATTGTGTGGGTCAGCAGTCTTCAGCCTGCCAACATATTCAGCATGGATGCCTTGTTTATGGCCCATCACATGGGATACCTTGCCCCTTTCACACAGGGCAGACTGCGGCTGCGATTCATTTAGGGATCTCTCCGATGATCCCTGCTGAGCAGGCAGATGACAGGTCCCTGTCTGGTCTGCTCATGCAGAGCAGACATGGACCCAGACCACTCTCCTTTATGGGCCGCTGGAAGTAAACAACCCGCCTGTCCTTTTAAACCTGACTGCCATCCAACTGATTCACCGGTCGGATGGTGAACGTAACCTTGTCTGTCTGTTTTTGACAGATCGGGTTGGATTGGATGTAGGCAGGTGTAAACGGACACATGTCCATATAAATCCGCCGCTCCATAGAGAAGAATGTAATTTCAGATCAGATACTGACAGGCGAACCTGAATGGAACATCCTTGTGAAAGGGGCCTTATCCTCTCCGGATTGAACAGAGTTGTGAGATGAACTTCAGCACATTTACACCTGTGTGCACAACCACTGCTTGCATTGCATTAGCCTCTTACCAAGCCAAAGAGGATTGACTTTCACACAAGTGGACATTGCTGTGTAGACCAGGAAGCCATTAATTATCGAGGCATTTTATGTGTATGCGCCCTATGTATAGCTCAGAGCAGGGCTGGAGAACAGCATTTTGCCTCATATACCTGATGTCACTACAGATTGGCTGGGTGTGGCTTGCATACCATTATAACAGCAGTGGGAGCCACTGAATGGACAGTCAAAGCAGAGGCTTGGGAGCGAGCCTGCTCGGATGCCCCCTTAGCAAGCTGTTTGCTTTGGAGGCACTCAGCAGGAGGAAAGGGTCAGAAGAGACAGCGGGGACCCGAGAAGATGAGGATCAGGGCTGCTTTGTGCAAAACCATTACACTGAGCAGGTAAGTATGACATGTTTGTTATTAAAAAAAAAAACAGCCTTTAATATTACTTTAATAGGAAGCCTGAGGGGATATCTAAACATCGATTTATTCTCTTGACCCATGTTCTCACCACCTTTAACCAGGCAATAGTGAAAGCTTGGTATTAAAACATTGTCAGGGCTGTGCTCAGCCCTTCATTCTGAGCTGGCCACTCAGCTGTCAGCTAATTGCCAGCTCCTATCTCTCCACAGTTACTCGGCTGTTGATGGTATCCTGCTCGTCAGTCCTGCCTACTTAAGCCGTTCAGCCCAGTGGATCTCTGCATTTGCCTTGGTCAACATCAGATACTATTTCCTGCGTTCCTGATCAAAGACTTGTTTTGCTGACATCCCTTCTGGCTCCAGATCCTGCTTGCTGTTCCACTATATTAATCCCTGACTTCTGGCTTGGCTGACTATCCGTTCCTGTTGCTGAACTCTGGCTAAGTTTTGACTACGTTTGTTCTTTTTCCTTTTATTATTAAACAAGTATGATTTAACTGTACTTCTGTCTCTGTATGATTTCATGGTTTCTGACACATATATAAGTGTCTGAAATTAAAATGGTTTTCTCAGACATCCAGTGAGTGTGGGAAAGGTGTAGGAGGGCTGACCCATGGACCAAAACCCTCTTAATACAATCAACAAAAAGGTATCAGGAGAACATTGAGTGCAGCCTGGTGAAACAAGGTTGAATCAAGCTTTAAATTCAGAACTAACATAACAAAATAAATAACAAAGAAACATGAACTGTGTTATCAGCATCCTGAGTCAGGTGTGGAAATGTATTACCAAGTGATGACTGGCAGTTTCTGGCTTTATTGGCATCTGTGGTGTTGTCATCCTTATCCCTGGAGTGAATTCTGGATTGTGAATCGCTGTTTCAAAGGCCAAGGGCTGAGGGGTCCCACAGGCCTCTGTCCATTGGTAGGTGCCAGCCAGAGACAAAGATCTTCTTGCAACTAGAGAACTGAAACAGTGAAAGAAGCTGGGAGGGTGAGTAGAAGGTGAAGAATCATTGTTGGCAATCCTTATTGGCATCTGTGGTGTTGTCATCCTTATCCCTGGAGTGAATTTTGGATTGTGAATCGCTGTTTCTAAGGCCAAGGGCAGAGGGGGTCCCACAGGCCTCTGTCCATTGGTAGGTACCAGCCAGAGACAAAGATTTTCTTGCAACTAGAGAACTGAAACAGTGAAAGAGGCTGGGACGGTGAGTAGAGGGTGAAGAAGAATCCTTGTTTGCAGATTATCAGATGGAATGGATGTCTCCACTTGTAGGTGACTCCAGTGCTTTGGATCCATTCTAGATGGGATTTTAGCAGCTGATAAGTATTTTGGCACCTGCAAAAGAGATGTGACCTTATTGCCATGCCCTTTGAAGGATTTCTTCTTTTACTACATAAAAATGTACCCTTTACAGGACTGGTAAGGTGAGGGGTTTCTCACCCTTGCTGTACCGTTTACCCAATCAAGTTCAAGGGGTTCTGATGGTAGGTTCCTCCGGAACTTATCAATCACCAGGAATTGTGTAAACTGTTGCTGGTAGGTATTGCACAGGGCTTCTACGGCATTAAAGTCTTCCTTTGTAGTTGTTTGGATTCCCTCAAGAGTTGATAGCTTGTGATCTTTTTAGTATGAAAGTGAAATGATGAGTAAGAATGAGTAGGTCGGTTTCTGCTCAGGCTTGTGTGGGCAATCAGTCTCCCATTGAGCCAGGGGAGACATGGAGGATGTTGGGGATCCAGGTTGAGCATGCTAATTTTTGCAATTTTTGGAAGCGTTAGAGTAGGTCACCATTTCCCCTAACCTTAGAGTCCTGTTTTGGCATGTTGGCCTCTGCATGTGGTGGCGGGATATGCTGAGAGGTAAGAAGGTTTTGGATGTCTGGGAACCATGTTGACCTGGACTGTCCTCCTATCCTCCTCTTTCTAGTCATGATCAAGGGGTAGCTTGGGTGAGAGTTAACTTGCGTCTTTGCTCCTACATTGGCAAGCCACATCCCCAGTTTTCAGTAATTTTTAAACATGAGTACTGAAAATATAGAAATAGTAGAGATATTCTGTATATGTACAGCCCTGGCCAAAAGTATTGAGAATGACACAAATATAATTTTCACAAAGTCTGCTGCTTCAGTGTTTTTAGAACTTTTTGTCAGATGTTACTATAGTGTACTGAAGTATAATTACAAGCATTTCATAAGGGTTAAAGGCTTTTATTGGAAAAAAACATTACTTTTATGCAAAGAGTCAAAATTTGCAGTGTTGACCCTTCTTTTTAAAGACCTCTGCAATTCGCCCTGGCATGCTGTCATTCAACTTTTGGGCCACATCCTGACTGATGGCAGCCCATTCTTGCATAATCAATGCTTGGAGTTTGTCAGAATTTTTGGAATCCCCACCTCTTGAGGATTGACCACAGGTTGTTCTCAATGGGATTAGGGTCTGGGGAGTTTCCTGTCAATGGACCCAAAGGGGTTGATTTACTAAAAGCAAATCCACTCTGTACTACAAGTGCACTTGAAAGTGTAGTGTAGATTTTAGGGGAAGATCTGAAATCAGGGGAAGCTCTGCTGATTTTATCATCCAATCATGTACAAGCAAAAATACAGTTTTTTATTTTCTTTGCATGTCCCCCTCGTATCTACAGAGACGGCACTTCCAAATGCACTTCCAAGTGCACTTACAGTGCAAAGTGGATTTGCTATTAGTAAATAAACCCCAAAGTTTCAAAGTTTTGTTCCCCAAGCCACGTAGTTATCACTTTTGCCTTATGGCAAAGTGCTCCATCATGCTGGAAAAGGCAGTTTGGCTCATCACCAAACTGTTCTTGGATGGTTGGGAGAAGTTGTTCTCGGAGGATGTTTTTGTACCGTTCTTTATTCATGGCTGTGTTCTTAGGCAAAATTGTGAGTTAGCCCACTACCTTAGCTGAGAAGCAACCCCACACATGAATGGTCTCAGGATGCTTTACTGTTGGCATGACACAAGACTGATGGTAGCGCTCACCTTTTCCTCTCTGGACAAGTTTTTTTCCAGGTGCCCCAATTAATCGGAAAGGGGATTCAGAGAAAATTACTTTACCCCAGTCATCAGCAATCCAATCCCTGTACCTTTTGCAGAATATCAGGCTGTCCCTGATGTTTTTTCCTGGCGAGAAGTGGCTTCTTTGTTGCCCCTCTTGACACCAGGCCTTCCTTCACCTCACTGTGCGTGCAGATGCACTCACAACTGCCTGCTGCAATTCCTGAACTGCACTGGTGGTGCCCCGATCCTGCAGCTGAATCACCTGTAGGAGGCGGTCCTTGCACTTACTGGACTTTCTTGGGCGCCCTAAAGCCTTCTTCACAACAATTAAACCTCTCCCCTTGAAGTTCTTGATGATCCCATAAATGGTTGATTTAGGTGCAATCTTGGTAGCAGCAATATCCTTGCCTGTGAATTTCTATTTGTGCAAAGCAATGATGACTGCATGTGTTTCCTTGCAGGAAACCATTGTTAACAGAGGAAGAACAATGATTTCAAGCGCCCCCTTCTTTTAAAGCTTCCAGTCTGTTATTCTAACTCAATTAGCATTACAGAGTGATTTCCAGCCTTGTCCTCGTCAACACTGACATTTGTGTTAATGAGAGAATCACTGACATGATGTCAGCGGGTCCTTTTTTGGCTGAGATGTGCAGTACAATGTTTTTTTGGGATTAAAGCAGAGTTCCACCCATTTAAAAGTCAGCAGCTACAAAAAATGTAGCTGCTGACTTTTAATAAACAGACACTCACCTGTCCCACCGCCCAGCGATGCGGCCGCCCGAAGCCTCGCCTTATTCCCCTCCTCTGCGGCGCCGCCATTGCAAGTGTGGGCGCCCGGCTGTGGCTTCACAGCGTGACGCGCGTTGTGAATGGCTGGGCAATCTTCTGGGACCTGTGACGTGTCACAGAAGATTGCAGGGGGGGGGGTGAACGTCTGCTCGGCGCCGCAGCACCAGAAACGGAAGTGGGAGCTGGGTACCTGTGAAAAATGTGGCATGTCAGGGGGTCACAAGTACTTAAAGCGTAAGTTCCATTTCTGGGTGGAACTCCATTTTAAGTTAATTTTCATGGCAAAGAGGGACTTTGCAATTGATTGCAATTCATCTGATCACTCTTCATAACATTGTGGAGTATATGCAAATTGCTATAATAAAAACAGAGGCAGCAGTCTGTTATGTGTCATTCTCAAAACTTTTGGCCAGAGCTGTATAGTTCCATAACCCTAAGTTATGGTAGTCAATGTCTATCAATTCTGTCTAGGGTCATTTCATTCTCTTATATTCTAATATGATTATAATGACATAAAACTGAACTCAGAAACAATCAATGATCATTTGTACACTTCTTAAATCATTTGCATTGACATAAACAGAAGAAAGTGCACCACTTTCTATAAGGTATTTGCAAAACCTTTTTATTAAATTTTTGAAACCACTGTAGGAGACAATTAATATTTCATATGTTAGAGATTAATTTCTAAATACAAACAATGTAACACACATATGTATTTTTTATATATTTTAATGGCTGTTTGTGTGAAATTATTTAATTATAAAAATAAAAACCTGTATAAAATGTATTGTCTGTCTGGATTATTGTACTTACATTTTTTTTATTTCCCATATGTTTTCTATTAAAAACCATGACACACTAGATATCAGTGGCAGCCCATCAAATAGGTGCGTATGGGCGCCGCCCCACCCTATCCATGCGTCCAACCCCCTAATCTACATGCAGGGCACCGGACGCATGTATTTCCATGGGTTTTTGTTTTTTTTGTGATTAGAGCCTGAGGCTCTAATTGGCTTCAAAAAGGGTGGGCCCCACTTGTGTGACAATAGCAAACTATTATTCGCTATTGTCTTCCTGATTGCCCTCCTGGCCAATCAGGAAGTAGTTCCTGAGACCCAAATGGCCAGGGAGTCTTAGGACTCCCGGCCAGTCGGGTCTCAGTCAGGACCCACTTCCTGTTTGGCCTGGAGGAGAAGCAATGGCCCCGGAGTGAGGAACTGCAACCCGGATCTATGTCTGCCTGAACTGCCTCCTTCCTAAGGTAAGGAGGCCTCTGATTGCTGCCGCATTCCTGTCCATCTCCCGCAAGCGGGGGGGGGGTTGGCGTTGGTTTGCTGCACCCCCCAAAAAATATTGAGCACCAGCCGCCACTGCTAGAGATCCAGTTACTGGTAACAACTCATCAGTAACAGGACAGATAATCTAAATAGTGAGGGAGCTTAGTGATCCTTTTCCTGGCAAGTTGCCTCCAGCAGCAGGATTGCTAGCGTGCCATGGCCCCAAGCGTGATGAGTCGTGCGAAATACTGACCAGAGTAACTTACCAATGATTGCAACATGACCCACTCCAGTAGGTATAGATACCTCTGCTCCTGATCAAGTCTCTGCCCTACTGATTATACTCACCTGACACATAAAGAAACTCTTCACACGAGTTAAGTACGGTAATTAAGTTTACGGGAGTGTAATCACAATGGTAAAGAGATTAAAGTGTTCTGTATTTTCTAGCCACTTGCTTACTGGGCACTACACCCTTCCTGCCCAGACCAATTTTCAGCTTTCGGTGCTCTCACACTTTGAATGACAATTACTCAGTCATGCAACACTGAACCCAAATTATTTTTTTGTCCTTTTTTTCCCACAAATAGAGCTTTCTTTTGGTGGTATTTGATCACCTCTGGGTTTTTTTTATTTTTTGCGCTATAAATGAAAAAAGACCGAAAATTTTGAAAAAAAACAATTTTTTTTTTGTTTCTGTGATAAAATTTAGCAAGTTATAAATTTTTCTTCATAAATTTTGGCCACAATTTATACTGCTACATATCTTTGGTAAAAATAACCCAAATTAGTGGATATTATTTGGTCTTTGTGAAAGTTAGACTCTACAAACTGTGGTGCGAATTATACAAAGTTGATCACATCTAATGCACTGGTGACCTCATCTCATTTCTTGTGACCCGAACATGCCAGGAAAGTACAAATACCCCCCAAATGACCCCTTTTTTGAAAGTAGACATTCCAAGGTATTAAGTAAGAGGCATGGTGAGCTTTTTGATGTTGTCATTTTTTTCCCACAATTCTTTGCAAAATGAATAATTTTTTTATTTTTTTCCACAAAATTGTCATTGTAATAGGTTATTTCTCTCACATGGCATGTGTATACCACAAATGACACTCCTAATCCTCCTGAGTATTACGATACCACATATGTGGGACTTTTCCACAGCCTGGCCACTTAGAGAGGCCCAAAATGCAGGGAGCGCCATCGCGTGTTCTAGGAGCATGAATTACACATCTAAATTGTTGACTACCTATTACACTTTTATAGGCCCTGGAGCACCAGGACAATGACACGTGACACTGACGTGGCACTGATGACAGGTGGCACTAATACGGGGCACTGATGACACGTGACACTGATGACAGATGGCACTAATACGTGGGCACTGATGACACGTGACACTGACAGATGGCACTAATATGTGGCACTGCTGACAGATGGCACTTATACGTGGCACTGATATCATGTGGCACTAATACGTGGCACTGATGAGAGATTGCACTAATACGTGGCACTGATGACAGATGGCACCGATACGTGGCACTGATGACACGTGACACTGATGACAGATGGCACTGATACGTGGCACCTGCCACTGATAACAGATGGCACGTGACACTGACAGGTGGCACTTTTGACAGGTGGCACTGATACGTGGCACTGATGACACATGGCACTGATGACACGTGGCACTGATGACAGAAGGCACTGATGACAGGTGGCACTGGGGACAGGTGGCACTGGCAGATGGCACGGATGGCACTGGGGACAGGTGGCACTGGCAGATGGCACGGATGGCACTCTGGGGACAGGTGGTACTGATGACAGGTGGCAGCATGGCAGCGGGGACAGATCACTTTATTTTTATTTTTATTTATTTTTTAACTTACTGCGCACCGGCGCCGTTCATCTCTCCCTCCTCACACGCTGTCTGTGTGAGGAGGCAGAGCGGCGCTGATGAATGATCTCATATGTTTGCATATGCAAACATATGAGATCATCTCTCATTGGACAGCCCGATCTCGCTGTAAACGGCCGCTGTGATTGGGCGTTTACAGCGATCTGTGACCGGCTGTGTCCGACGGACACGGCCAGCACAGAACTTCCCCGATGCGCGCTCTCAGGAGCGTGCATTAGGGAAGTAAACAGGAGGACGTCCTCCCGGCAGGGAGCGTCCGCGCTGCAGCCGTCTTTCGTCTATAGCGCGGGCGCGTAGTGGCTAGGATGTGTCACGAAAAGCACTCTAAAACAAGCTCTTCATCTCTGTGTGGCACCGCTGACAGATGCACTTATACGTGGCACTGATATCATGTGGCACTAATACGTGGCACTGATGAGAGATTGCACTAATACGTGGCACTGATGACAGATGGCACCGATACGTGGCACTGATGACACGTGACACTGATGACAGATGGCACTGATACGTGGCACCTGCCACTGATAACAGATGGCACGTGACACTGACAGGTGGCACTTTTGACAGGTGGCACTGATACGTGGCACTGATGACAGATGGCACTGACGTGGCACTGATGACACATGGCACTGATGACACGTGGCACTGATGACACGTGGCACTGATGACAGATGGCACTGGGGACAGGTGGCACTGGGGACAGGTGGCACTGGCAGATGGCACGGATGGCACTGGGGACAGGTGGCACTGGCAGATGGCACGGATGGCACTCTGGGGACAGGTGGTACTGATGACAGGTGACAGCGGGGACAGGTGGTACTGGTGACAGGTGGCAGCATGGCAGCGGGGACAGATCACTTTATTTTTATTTATTTTTTAACTTACTGCGCACCGGCGCCGTTCATCTCTCCCTCCTCACACGCTGTCTGTGTGAGGAGGCAGAGCGGCGCTGATGAATGATCTCATATGTTTGCATATGCAAACATATGAGATCATCTCTCATTGGACAGCCCGATCTCGCTGTAAACGGCCGCTGTGATTGGCCGTTTACAGCGATCTGTGACCGGCTGTGTCCGACGGACACGGCCAGCACAGAACTGCCCCGATGCGCGCTCTCAGGAGCGTGCATTAGGGAAGTAAACAGGAGGACGTCCTCCCGGCAGGGAGCGTCCACGCTGCAGCCGTCTTTCGTCTATAGCGCGGGCACATAGTGGCTAGGATGTGTCACGAAAAGCACTCTAAAACAAGCTCTTCATCTCTGTGTGGCACTGCTGACAGATGCACTTATACGTGGCACTGATATCATGTGGCACTAATACGTGGCACTGATGAGAGATTGCACTAATACGTGGCACTGATGACAGATGGCACCGATACGTGGCACTGATGACACGTGACACTGATGACAGATGGCACTGATACGTGGCACCTGCCACTGATAACAGATGGCACGTGACACTGACAGGTGGCACTTTTGACAGGTGGCACTGATACGTGGCACTGATGACAGATGGCACTGACGTGGCACTGATGACACGTGGCACTGATGACACGTGGCACTGATGACACGTGGCACTGATGACAGATGGCACTGGGGACAGGTGGCACTGGGGACAGGTGGCACTGGCAGATGGCACGGATGGCACTGGGGACAGGTGGCACTGGCAGATGGCACGGATGGCACTCTGGGGACAGGTGGTACTGATGACAGGTGACAGCGGGGACAGGTGGTACTGGTGACAGGTGGCAGCATGGCAGCGGGGACAGATTACTTTATTTTTATTTATTTTTTAACTTACTGCGCACCGGCGCCGTTCATCTCTCCCTCCTCACACGCTGTCTGTGTGAGGAGGCAGAGCGGCGCTGATGAATGATCTCATATGTTTGCATATGCAAACATATGAGATCATCTCTCATTGGACAGCCCGATCTCGCTGTAAACGGCCGCTGTGATTGGCCGTTTACAGCGATCTGTGACCGGCTGTGTCCGACGGACACGGCCAGCACAGAACTTCCCCGATGCGCGCTCTCAGGAGCGTGCATTAGGGAAGTAAACAGGAGGACGTCCAGGGACGTCCTCCCGGCAGGGAGCGTCCGCGCTGCAGCCGTCTTTCGTCTATAGCGCGGGCGCGTAGTGGCTAGGATGTGTCACGAAAAGCACTCTAAAACAAGCTCTTCATCTCTGTAGGCATTGTGGAGAAATTAATTTTCAAAGTTCACAACAGATGCAATGAAATCTCATCTATTTTCTATGGAGAGTAAATGTTGACCACCTGCCAGCCTTCTAATGTCAACCACCTGAATTCCAAGCCGTTCTTGTACATGCAAGTATAGAGGCCGGTAGAGAGGCCAGAGGGGCTTGTTTTTAAGCACTTTTACTGCTCTTCAAGGATAATATACTGTAAAGACCAACTCAAAAAAAACAAAAAAAGTTTTCTCGTGCAGTAAGGCTGTGATTGCTTGGCACGGGTTAACTGCTCATTTTGTCAAAGAGAGAGAGAGCTGTATACTCACCTGATCCTCCGCTCCACTGGAAAATTGCGCTCCCCATGTTCCAGTGGTGGACTGTTCCTGATGTCCTCACATCCAGAGCAGGTCTAATGGCGTAATTACATCAGGAACAGTCAACTGCACAAAAACGCTAGTCTGCTGGGGGGGGCGGGGGATTCTAGAGGAACCGATCTTGTGTGGGAAGAATTGGAGGAGTAGGTTCTCCAATCCCCTAGACAAAGACGAGCAGTTAACCCATGCAGTGCGGGCACAAACCCATTGCATGGGAAAACTTTTATTTTTGCCTGGAATTGGGCTTTAATGTTCATACTTTTTGCACTTTAGGATTTTTTTTTTTTCAAATCTAGAAAATGAGGGATTATCTCAGCAGTGGAGTCACAAACAGAAAAGTTATAATTAAAGTGATTGTAAAGTTTTTTTACATTTAAAAAAAAAAAAATAACAACAAATATGTCATACCTGCTCTGCACAATGGTTTTGCACAGAGCAGCCACAATACTCCTATTCTGAGGTCCTGCGCCAGTGCTCCTGGCTCCTCCTGCCTTCTGAGTACCCCCTAGCAAGCCGCTTGCTGGAAGAGTACTCGCTCAGGCTCGATCCCCGGCTGCGCTGCGTGTGTCTATTGACATACACAATGAGGCTCGGCCCTGCTCCCTCGTCACTGGATTTGATTGACAGCAGGAGCCAATGACTCCCCCCGCTCTCATTGAGTCCAGTGAGGGAGAGAGAGCAGCGCCACTGCCCTGGGACACAGTGCTGGATTGAGATTGGGCTCAGATATGTATTTAGGAGGGGGCGGTGTGTGTGTGTGCTGCATAAATATATAAGTACCTGAAATAAATAATAAAAGTTTTTTTTACCTTAATGCAGAGAATGCATTAAGGTAAAAAAACCTTTAGCCTTTACACCCACTTTAACCACACATTTAAAATCCCCTATATTTTGGTTATTGCCACCTATATGGCCCATTCACACCAAAATGAATTACACCAAGCTGGGCAGCCTTGACAAAAACAGCTCACTCCATAAACTGGGCAATTTACCTTGTGTACTATGGGGATTATTTACTAAAACTGGAGAGTGCAAAATTTGGTGCAGCTTTTTATGGTAGCCAATCGGCTTCTAACTTTAATTTGTTCAATTAACCTTTGATCAAAAAACTTGTAAGCTGATTGGTTCCTATGCAGAGCTGCAGCAGATTTTGTACTCTTCAGTTTTAGTAAATTAAGCCTATGTGTTCTATACACATGACATAACATGTACTTATTTTTTTCACTTGGGCTCGTCACAGCATTTTGCAATGACTATACCGCATCACAACACACTGCAGTGCATAAAGATGAATGAAATATAATTTTCACACATTAAAAAGTTATAAAAAAAGGGTAACCAGTGTAATTGGCACTGCTTACTTCGTAGCATAAATCATGCTGAGAAAGGAGCCTAAAGCCTCGTACACATGATCTGATTGCTGGCAGGGGATTGTGTGATGACAGACTGTTGGCCTAAAAGGGATTGTGTGATGACAGACTGTTGGCCTAAAAGGGATTGTGTGATGACAGACTGTTGGCCTAAATTCTGACCGTTTAGCCGCGTACACACGATCGGACTTTCCGACAGGAAATGCTCGATAACAGGCTGTTGGCGGTAAATCCGACCGTGTGTACGCTCCATCGGACAATTGTTGTCTAACTTTCTGCCAACAAATGTTGGATCGCAGGTTTTCAAATTTTCCACGGACAAATGTGTGTTGTCGGATTTTCTGAGCGTGTGTACACAAGTCCGTCGGACAAAAGTCCAAAGTACAAACATGCATGCTCGGAAGCAAGGATGAGACTGAAGCGGTCGGTCTTGTAAAGTAGCGTTCGTAATGGAGAATTAACATTCGTGACATGGCAAATTATGAAATCTCGAAATGCAGCGCACAATTCTCTTCTTTAATTGGATAATAATGAAGCTGCTTTGCTGGTGATACTGATGGAGTTATTGCAAACGTATCAAGAAGAATATTATTATGCTTTTTTTATTTATTTTTATTTGGGCAAGTTGTCACAACACCATTATCCCGTAGTTTTTAAGATCAAATATACAACTATGTTGGTGTCCCTTGTCAATTTTACATTATATTTTTTTTAATGAAAAAAAAACAAATACAATTAGACAAGCTATCAGCCAATAGAACTTAACCAAAAAGTGCATTCTATGCATCCAAAAATATAGACAATATACCAAATCAAATCATTATTCAACCAAAAAAATAATGTCAAAGCAATAACTCCAGGGCCAATAATAAATAACACGTTATCTCCTCCGATTCCGCAACATGGCTGGTTGACCTAACGGCCGTTCAGAAACGAACTGAAAAGCGCGAAATGAAAAGTGCGAATCAACACTCACCAAACTTCTACTAACACGAAATTAACAGAAGGAGCCCAGAGGGTGGCGCTAAAGAGCTGAAAAACAACGTAGTACGTCACTACGTTCGTATTTGTTGGCCAACAGTTGTGTGGCCATGTGTATGCAAGACAAGTTTGGGCCAACGCCCTTCGGACAAAAGTCCACGGTTTTGTTGGCCAACAATCTGATCGTGTGTACCAGGCTTTAGTATGCTCCTTCAGACAATTGTCCAACTTTGGGCCAACAAATGTTGGATGGCAGGCTAGTAAATTTTCGTCAGACAATGGTCTGTTGTCAGATTTTCGTATAGTCTGTACACAAATCCATCCAAAGTACAAAAAGGCATACTCGGAATCAATGCTTACCAAACAGGACATTAGCAGAAGGTGCCCAAAGGGTGACGCTCAAGAGCTGAAATTCCACGTATTACGTCACTACGTTTGTGTTTGTTGGCTGACAATTGTGTGCCGTTAGTATGCAAGACAAGTTCCAGGCACACGCCCTTTTGACAAAAGTCTGACGCTCTGTTGGCCAACAATCCGATCGTGGTTACAAGGCTTAAGGATTCACATTTTAGATCTGCTTTATTTTATACTTTTATTTTATTTTTGATCTGCTTTAGGTTTTGCTGAGATACAGAACTGATACATTTTCTTTGGGCTTACCCTTTAAGGAGTCTTATACTACCATTTGATCTTCAGCAGAGAAGTATTTCATGATCTATTTTTAAGCATCTAGAAATAGACTGAAAAAGAATCAATACTGGTCGCATTTCTGAAAACTGATAAGAGCATGACTAGTGTAGCCCAGATATGACCCACTTAGCTGGAACCATCTTACTCCATATATTTTCTTACTTAATAAATAAGAGACCACACCAGTTATGGAGTTAAATGGCCATAACAGCTAATTTATTAAAAATCCAAGATACCAAATAAGAACTCCAATTTTCTTATTAAAATAAATAAAACATAAATAACATAAATAACACCAATAACATTAACCCTTTCAGACCCCTGCTGAAAATAAAACAAAACAGGTTAAAACCCCCATATTTATTGGTCAGTGACGGAGCAAACGGTGCTTAAAGCACAAACCTGATATCACTGATATCAACAACAGGGGGCACTGCGGGAGATAAAGAAACCCTTGGGTCTCAACCGTACCACCCTGATAACCAACATTCCCGCAGTGCACGATAACCATAAACATCAACAACGTTTGATGTAACAAGGAGGGGCCATCTATTGATGAGCCCCCCACACACTTACCACCTCTATAACAGCTGCCGTCACTGACCAACAAAATAAACAACGCCAACCCCTTTAAGCTGTCATGACGAAAACAAAACTCTTCCCGTGACCTGAAACGACAATAAAAAACATTAACACATCCAATAACGTAATACCTAAGAAAACAAGGGAAGGGTGGGTGGGAAAAACCTGCCTCCTCGTGTCTCGACGCTCCCGCACTGCCTGGCTAGCTCCGCCCCTCCCTTTTATAAGGCCGCTCCCCCCTTGTACATTACAGGGCCCTCCCCTGCCCTGTTAACTGTTTACTGTCCGGAGTGTGTCTTACTTGACACACTGTCATGGACGGCCCTCCATTAAGTTCCCTTTCTGTACACTGCACTACGGTCCTTTCTTGACTAGTGTAGCCCAGATATGACCCACTTAGCTGGAACCATCTTACTCCATATATTTTCTTACTTAATAAATAAGAGACCACACCAGTTATGGAGTTAAATGGCCATAACAGCTAATTTATTAAAAATCCAAGATACCAAATAAGAACTCCAATTTTCTTATTAAAATAAATAAAACATAAATAACATAAATAACACCAATAACATTAACCCTTTCAGACCCCTGCTGAAAATAAAACAAAACAGGTTAAAACCCCCATATTTATTGGTCAGTGACGGAGCAAACGGTGCTTAAAGCACAAACCTGATATCACTGATATCAACAACAGGGGGCACTGCGGGAGATAAAGAAACCCTTGGGTCTCAACCGTACCACCCTGATAACCAACATTCCCGCAGTGCACGATAACCATAAACATCAACAACGTTTGATGTAACAAGGAGGGGCCATCTATTGATGAGCCCCCCACACACTTACCACCTCTATAACAGCTGCCGTCACTGACCAACAAAATAAACAACGCCACAGCCTGAAAAGGGAGACCCCTCACCCTTGATGGCACCTCCACACCCGCAGGGCCGCCTGGATTCCCTCCTGCAATCCCAATGACCATAGGTCTATCCCCACATCTGTCAGATGTACACCATCCCGTCTCAAATACATCCCCACGTTAACCTCCAACTCCCGGTGGCGAATTACCAGGCCACCTTGCCATGCTAGAAACCGTCCCACCACTTTATTAATCCTGATCCGGGCTTTGTTCAGCCTGTACACGGATCTGGCCATGCGCCACGACGTCCTTGCCACCATATCGGACCATATCAACATGGTCCCAGGGAAAGTGGCGCGGAGGAACATAATGTCTGCCTTAATATCCGCTATTAAGTCCCTCACCGTCCTCACCCCCAAATCATTGCCGCCGGCATGAATGACCAGCACATCCGGTGGTCGATCCAACCAGGCGTATCTCTCCACCTCCGGCACCACCCTGCCCCACATCATGCCAGGCCTACCTAACCACCGGATAACTGCCTCCCTCCTGGAGATACCCAGCTGTCTCCCACCTGGTCTCACGTCCCCCCTCCTGGCACCCCAGCACACGTACGAATGCCCGAGGATCCATACGAGGAGCTGTCGCCCCGCATCTGTAATAACAAGCACAGCATTACCAACACAACCCACACAATAATTCAACTTTATGCTGCACCCCCCGAACTGCCCCCGCCTCACCCCAAACTTAAACATTTTTTTTTTTTTTTTTTTTTTTTTTTATTCATACACCAACTGTGGCCGAATATAACTGCGGAACCGCTGCGATTCCCATCTCCCCAACTTTTGCACATCCACCTCATCCAACCCGTACCTGGCAGCTTCTGTAGCTGCCCCAATACGGAAGGAGTGTGAGGCGTAGGCGTGACTGTCCAAACCCAACCCCCCCAAACACTTTCGCAGCACTGCTACGAATTGAAATCTGGATAAGTACTGTCCATCCTCATGTAATAACAATGGCCCTTCCCCCCCCGGTCTTTTTGTCATAAACTTTGTCACCGTCAGCACCGGGCAAACTCCACAACCTTGTATTGCGTACAAACTCACCTGCGTCCCTTTTCCACCTTGGTCCGTTTTTGATCTTCTCAACCTGACATTGATCCTATCGTCCCTCAATTCCACATCCTGAACCAACAAACCACCCGCCACCTTTTTTGAGGGACTGACCAACTCCCCAATCCTAAATGCCCCAAAGAATGCTAAAGCAAACGCTGCTAAAAACAAGCACACCTCGTATCCCGATTGGCACACCCCCATAAGCTGCCCCCTTATGTCCACCAAGTTATTAAATGTGATAGGGCGCCGCTTATCCTTACTCTTATGCGATTTCCTATACCCCTTAATGGCCTGCTTCACCCAGAAGTCCTTTGTCACGTCTTCCTTTCTCCTCAATTTGAACCAAAACGCGAGCCCCGCCATTCTCTTTTCAATCGCAGATACTGACTTTCCACCTTCCATGTCCCTTGCCCCCAGATCAAGTAATAACAACCTGTCCCCCGGATCCTCCCCCCCGGACTTTGCTACGGACTGCAGATCAGTCCATTCCCTCCACACCTTGGAGTATGCAGACCATGTTGACTCACTTACAGACCTCCGGATCCAATCCGCCGTGGTTCCAATGCTAACTCCCACATCCAGCCCGGGCATGGAACACCCTCCGCTCGTGCTGCCGGTGCCAGCTCCCTGAACTTGTCCCACTGAAAGCGAGACAAGGCATCAGCCAACGTGTTCTCTCTACCCGGAATATGAACAGCATACAGAAAGATGTTCAACCGCATGCACCGCAGCACCAGCTGCCGCATCAACCGTATGACCGGCGGTGAAGCTGCCGACATGTTGTTGATCACCTGTACCACCCCCATATTGTCGCAGTTCAACCTCAACTTGAGGTTCCTGCAAGATTCGCCCCACAACTCTAACGCCAGAACCACCGGGAACAGTTCCAGGAGTACCAGGTTTTTCTGAAAACCTAGCTCCACCCACGACTGCGGCCATGGTTCCGCGCTCCATTGTCCCTGAAAGAAAGCCCCATAGCCTGTAGATCCCGCGGCGTCTGTCACCAACTCCACCTCGAAGTTACTTACCGGTCCTGACATCCAAACAGCCCTACCGTTGTACCCTTCTAGGAACTGATCCCATATCCGTAGATCCTCTTTATGCTCCTTGTTCAACCTAATGAAATGCGTGGGCGCCCTCACACCCCTAGTCGCTGCCGACAACCGTCTACAAAATATCCTCCCCATAGGAATAATTCTACACGCGAAATTTAACTTCCCCAACAAGGATTGTAGCGTGCGCAACTGAACCTTTTTACACCCATAGGTTTTTTCCACCAAATTCCTCAGATCCACTACCTTTTCTTCCGGCAACCTACATTCCATGGCCATGGAATCTATCACTATGCCTAAAAAACTCAACTCTGTACGTGGGCCCTCCGTTTTATCGGCTGCCAACGGCACCCGAAATTTGTCCGCAATGTGCTGCAACGTAGACAACAATATCGCACACACATTGGAAGCCGGAGGACCCACGCACAAAAAATCATCCAAGTAGTGGATGACGGAATCAATCCCTGTAACATCCCTCACTACCCATTCCAAAAAGGAACTAAACGCCTCGAACATGGCGCAAGAAATGGAACACCCCATCGGTAAACACCGATCTACGTAAAACTTTCCCTCCCAACAACATCCCAACAACCGAAAACTCTCCGGATGCACTGGTAAGAGCCGAAATGCTGCTTCCACGTCAGATTTCGCCATAAGCGCCCCCCTTCCATACCTCCTCACCCAACGTACCGCGGCATCAAATGACGTGTACGATACCGTGCACGCTTCCGGGTCTATAAAATCATTGACCGAACCCCCTTTGGGAAACGATAAATGATGAATGAGCCTAAACTTATTCAGCTCTTTCTTGGGTACCACCCCTAACGGGGACACTACCAAATCTTCCAACGGCTTGACCTCAAATGGTCCCGCCATCCTGCCCAACCCCACTTCTTTAGCCAGTTTCTCAGCCACTACTTCAGGGTGTTGCAAGGCAGATTTCAAGTTTCTGGCCAGCGGTGGAACCGCTGACAATGAGCATGGTATCTTGAAACCTTCCTTGAACCCCTTGCTCAACAATAACGCCGCCGCTCTATCCGGGTACCTATTTAGGAAAGGCTGCATCCTTTCCCAAATCACCGGCGTCGTCCCTCTTATGCCCAAAGTCTCCAGCCCGCTTGCCCTTTTTAAAACATCTGGCGAGTGTGTGGCCCCCCCCGCAACCTGAGCATTCATGTTTAAATTTACATGTTCCCCCAAATTTACAGGCCCCCTCATTGTACTGCCAACACACTCCCCACTTCTTTCCGGCCGGAGATCCCGAGGAATGGCTACCTCCGGCCCCCCCTTGAAATGTCTGTGCCGGCGTCTTGGCAGACGCCATCAGCCTCATCCAAAGGCTGATATCTTTGTGGTCCCACCGTAATGCCGGCCGGACCGCCCTGCGCTGTCGGAACTGCTCATCGTACCTTAACCACGCCGTTCCCCCGTAAACCCGATATGCTTCCCCGATGGCGTCCATGTAACAGAACAACGCCGAACAATGTTCGGGGTTCTTCTCACCAATCACCCCCGCCAATATAGCGAACGCCTGTAGCCAATTGGCGAAAGTCCGGGGAATCAGCCTATACCTCCTCTTTTCTTCATCGTCTTTTTTACTGCTATCCGGTTTAACCCTATCAAGGTTGAATTTTTCCAGGGGCAGCAAGGAGAAAATCTCCACGTACTCCCCCTTCCAAATCTTCTCCCTGACCTCCTGTTTTAAGTGAGCCCCCAGGGGGCCCTCGAAACAGACGTATACCTCGCATTTTGCTGCATCCGCCATGCGCACAATATCGTCCCTCGCCGTCAGTTCTTTCGTCCCCTTTTCCGTCTCACTTACCTTTTCCGTTCCCCCTTCCACCGAGGCAGTCTGACCGTCTGACGTAGCGTCAACTACCACCCCACACCCGGCGGCCGCCCCCGCCTCTGTTCCACCAGCTCTCGAATTTACCCCACCTTCTGGTGCCTCACCCCTACTACCAAAACGGCCTATCAACACCCGCAAACCTTCTAGCAATTCCTGTATTTGCCCCGACCCACTCTCTGCCCTCCCACTCACCGCTCGCGGTTGGTCCGTTACTGCCAACGACGGCGCGGGAGATGGCCCTGAGCTCTCCCCACTAGTACCTGCACCCATCAATGACTGTAAAACTTTAACAAAAGCACTGTTGTCAGTGGACTTACCGGGCTGACCGGGCGGGGGTCCCACAGCCGCTGCACGAGCCTCCACCGGCGGGATAGGGCGACCGAGCTCCTCCTCCTCCTCTTCGGACAATTCTCCTTCCGACCGAGATTCTTCCTCCTGCGCACAAGACAAGGAACGCTCCCTCGGAGAGGGGCTCCGGTAAGTAGCATGTCTCCTTTCACCCGCACCACTGTCTCGCTGCACTCCGCTTCCCCTCTGAGCCGCATTCCCCCGTGCAGGTGGGCCGGTACGGGCTCCGCTCCTGCTGCCCTGATTCGCTGCTCCGCTGGCTGATGGTGCCCCGCCATCCCTCCCGCCCGCTGCCATGTGAGACCCCCTCCCCCCTCTCGCCGGTGCTCCTCTGGCCCTTCTGTCCTCTCCCCCCGACTCGTGCAGAGCCGCCGGGGGATTCGCTGTAAAGGCACGTCTGGGGGCCGATGCCCCCCTCCTGGCCGTTGCCCGAGTGGCCTGTAAATCCACACCCCCCTGCTCGTGCAGAGCAGCTGGGGGGGACGCGTTCCTTGAAGAGCCTGTCGACTCGGCCATCTTCTTTCCTTTTCCAGCCCTCCCCCCACCCCCCCTCCCCCCAGTGTTCCTACTTCCCCCCATCTTGTGTGGCGATGCTGGGGCAGTTGAGGCTGTTGCAGCACTGCTTCCTGGGGATCCTCTCCTTGGTGGGCCCCCCTCCCCCCCCCCCGCCCCAGGCCTGCTGCCTGTCTGTCTGCTGGCCTGTCCTGTATCCTCCCTCTGTAACCGTTTTGCTGGAGGGGTGGATCGGTCCCCCCTGGGGCTCCTTACCATGCTTGAAGGTCCTGCTGTGGCCCCAGGGGAGTACCGCTTCGGCGGCCTGGACACGCGGCCGCGTGGCGCCGCGCCGCCATCTTGGATTTCTTCAGCTGCATTCCTGTCTTCTGTGGAGCTCCCTGCTCCATCCAGCAGCGCTTCAATCTGTTTCCTGACCCACTCGGGTCCTTGTTCCGCCGCCGCCGCCCGCACAAGAGACGCAAACCCGTCGGCCATGATAGCTGTGAAGTGAGGAGCAGAGTAAAAACCTGCCTCCTCGTGTCTCGACGCTCCCGCACTGCCTGGCTAGCTCCGCCCCTCCCTTTTATAAGGCCGCTCCCCCCTTGTACATTACAGGGCCCTCCCCTGCCCTGTTAACTGTTTACTGTCCGGAGTGTGTCTTACTTGACACACTGTCATGGACGGCCCTCCATTAAGTTCCCTTTCTGTACACTGCACTACGGTCCTTTCTGACTTTATTACAAGTCCTGCCATTAAATCTAACATTTGAGCAGGTATTATAGCTTATAGTGCAGTAAACACTGTAATACATGATGGCATGGAAAATATTCATAAATACTTGTTTTATTTTCACTCTAATGACTCAATATTTTCCTGGAGAAGTCATTTAGATGATGTTGATCTGAACAGTAAAATTAAAAGGAAAGTAATAGCAGATACAATGGTGACAAGCAAGATAAAAGAAAGAGAATTGTGTTCTCATCAAACACTTTTGTGTGACGCATTTCTTGCAATTATAAAAACCAATAAATATTAAATATAAACGTTCAATCTTTTTTTTTTTGCATTTGCATGTTTGTGATATACTTTGTATATTACCATAAAGAAAGTGGGAGAAACAAAGCAAGAATATTACATGCTAGCAAAATATTGCCTGTTTTCTTTTAACGTTGGTTCTCTGTTAAGTGTAAATCTATACAAAATTATATATTTCTTCATTGTAATGAGGCATGTTGTGATCCCTGCTCCCTGCTTCATTTTGGTCAGTGACCACATCAAAGATATCTGTCACCATTACCAGCCTTGCTGTGACAGCCAGAGCTTGAATGTTTGATGGATTTCTCTTTAGAGTATATTCTCTATAGTTTCATAGTTTCATAGTTAGTAAGGTTGAATAAAGACATCAGTCCATCCAGTTCAACCTGAGTGTCTACAATTGTCCCTATCCCTGTACATTGCACACTCACATCGGTCCCTACCCTCAAGGAGCCCACAATCCAATGTCCCCATTCATATACTAGGGCCAATTTATTTATTTTTTTCTTGGACAGAAGCCAATTAACCTACCTGCATGTCTTTGGATTGTGGGAGGAAACTGGAGTACCCGGAGAAAACCCACGCAGGCACAGGGAGAACATGCAAACTCCAGGCAGGTAGTGTCGTGGTTGGGATTTGAACCAGCGACCCTTCTTACTGCTAGGTGAGAGTGCTAACCACTACACCACTGTGCCGCCCAATATAGAATAACAAGAGAAAATGGGACTTGGACTTTTTAGGCACAGTCAACTAGTATTTAATACAAAAAGTATAAACATAAAAAATACATAATCTCTAAAATATTGTACAGTAATTGTAATAATGACTAAAAAGAACTATGAACAAATGGTTATGAATATATTATGTAATAAAGACTGGTATAGACGTATCAATGTCACCCATATTGCCAGGTTTAAAATGGAATTTGTATCCATCATTGGCTCTGCCTATCAAAAAGGCCTTATTGATCAAGATTTGTATAACTATCTAAATATACGTAATCCTAGGGAAGCAACACTCTACGCCCTACCCAAAATACATAAACACCCGCTATTACCTCCAGGCAGACCTATAGTCTCGGGTATTGGGTCTCTCACCGAGAATGCCAGTCGGCTAGTTGACTCCATCCTTATGCCCCATGTTTTGGGACACCAGAGACACACTTGACCTTTTGAAGACAATTGAAGGTATGGTCATCCCTCACGATGCCCTGCGTGTGACATTGGATGTTGAGGCTTAATACTCTAGCATTCCTTACGAGCAGGGTATCGGGACGGTTCGTACCTTTCTATGTGGACAGGACAGGACCATTATCGATGGGACTACTGCAAGTTCATTTTGGAACTATTGCGTTTTCATCTTGACTCGTAATTGCTTTTGTTTTAAGGAGTCCCACTTCTTCAGGTACAGGGCGTGGCCATGGGCACATGTTGTGCATCGGCCTACGCCAACTTGTACCTGGGGGGGTTGGAACAAAACATTTTTCCGATGAGTCCTTGTCAATATATACCAACCATGAGATTTGCTGGTTGCGCTATATTGATGACTTATTCATCGTGTGGACAGGCACTGCAGCCCTTCTTAATACCTTTGTTGCCAAACTGAATCAGAATCAGTTTAACCTAACATTTACAGTTGCTAGTGATTTACAAAAAAATCACATTCTTGGATTTAACGATTTTCAAAGATGAAGATAAGTGTCTTGCTTCTACACATTTTAGAAAGGAAACAGCAGGGAATACTTTATTACGCTTGAGAGCAAGAGGTCACAGTAAATCATTACCACGTGGTGCTTTTAATAAAGCACTACGTCAATCACGCAACTCCTTACTGTATAAAACAAAGACGGTTAAGAATAAACAAACAGTTAAATATATCACTAGATACTCTCAACATCATCAAGAATTACGCAGTATTTTGGCTAATCATTGGCAATTATTTCAAGCTGATCCTGTTCTTACCAAATATGTCAGCGTACAACCCGAAATCGTTTTCAGAAGGTCAAGATTTCTGCAAGATAAGTTAACATCTAGTTATTACTCTGGTGACTCCATATCTAGGCGTCCCCAGAATGGCATTACTAGATGTGGTAAATGTGCTTTTTGTTCCTGGATCACTACAGGTACTAGATTTATGCTCCCCAATGGCGAGCTGTTTGTTCCTGCATTTCATTAAAACTGTGACACTCAAGGTATTATTTACTTGATGTCATGTCAATGTAACGCCTTTTATATTGGCAAAACTGCTAGACAATTTCGTTCTAGAATAAAGGACCATATTTATTATTCAATGAATGGTAAAATGGTTACTGCCATCAGTAGACACCTCGATTTATATCACAAGTTTGATGTCTCGTTGGTCTCATTCATCGCCTTAGCCAAAAGACCCACGAGGTGGTGAATGGGTCAAACAAATACTCCGCAAGGAGATGGTTTGGATTGAGCGTCTAAATGCTATTCATGCCCCTGGTATTAATGAGGTTCAAACATATAAACCCTTCTTATAATTAAGGTCATTCTGGGAATATGCTAAATATGTTTTTTTTGTGGGGGTTCATTGCACTTCTATCTGTTTATTCCTTCTTGCCCATCCATTTCCTTAGCCTTCTCATTGATAGAATATTGTCAATTGTTCCCATAGAAAATGGTGCTGACATTTTTTACAAATACATTACCAATATGAATCTATCTGCTTCCAAGGTTTTTCTATGCCTTTTGGTTAGCCGCTAGCTTTATTAATGTTTCATGAATGTTGGATACCAATAATGAGTATTACGTGTGTTTAATATTTATTTTTGTTACTTTGAGTAACTTACTTTGTTAATTGTGTGCTGTATATCAGCCCCTCGGTGTTGCCTCTTTCCTTGCGTCTGGCTGGCAGAATGGAGACCTTTTTTCGAAACTTTGCGGCCGCCCAGCGGCGCGTCCTGGCACTATATATGCAGGGCGTGACGTAGGGAGGATCATTTGAAGGTTTGCCTCCTCCCGGTCCCCGTACATCACTCGCAGCATTCTCTTTCCCCGCGCCGAGCGTCACCTTTTTCATCTTTAGTATGCAGGCGCGTCTTTGGTGTTGAGCGCGTGCGCAGTGAGTACTAGCGGCCGGTCCGGATATTGTCACGTCGGCGCCGCCGACTGTTGACTACGGGTGGGGTGTGTGTATAAAAGCATGTTTATTTAGTGCTTTACTGAGCTATCAGACATAACGGTGACCAGCTATACGGTGGTTGTGGTCTTTGTTGTGTCCTTTCTACGGAAGTATGCACTTTAGATTCTATCTGGGACATGTCAATGTTATATTTTTCAGAATATTTTTCTTTAGGCATGTTGTGATTCCTTATTTCTTACATTGCTATAGGTCTTATCATTTAGGAAGACCTCTGGGGGATGAACAGTGCTCGGTTTGGTTCTTTGTATGTCATCTACCATTATATGGGGCTATATTGAGACACTAGTCCATCATTGTTTTGGATATTTATGGTAATCCTAAGTGATCTTTTCATCATTATAATTGTCTCTTGGCCCACGTTTGGCTTCCAACACCTATTATTATTATCTTTGCCAATCCTTCCAGCCTGGTGAGCGCCATTATTATTATTTTATTTATGAATTTATTTACTTAATTTTTCATTATATTAAGGAGTTTTTGGAGAGTTGGCTAATCACCCTCTTATTATATATTCCATTCTAGGCAAACCTTATTTTTGCTATTTCTTTCCTATGTTGAATAGGACTATATTTCCGCAACCACTCTATTTTGCGGTCTGTTGTATTTCCGTTTTTGCAATACCGTTTTGGTTTTATAACCATACCTGATCATTCATTCACCATACCCAGTAAGTATATTTTTGGTTATGATTACCATTCAAATTAGATATATTTTGATACTTAGCTTATGTGAACACACACAGTCCAAATCTAGTTATTATGCCTTGACCTTTATCATCATTGCTATCTATCTATTGTTATACTATATTACACACGCCCCCATAGTAATTTGGTTTGTCTCTCTTTTGCCCACAACAGAGACATTTGGTTAATGGCCGCCTTGGTCACAAATATTTTAGCTCATTATTTATATATTTGTTATTGATTCATTTTGCAGTATTATGTATTATATTTATATAATTTTCTCTTTTTCCATCTGTTAGTTGATGTAAATTCTCCTGAAGAAGCGCAATTGAGTGCACAACATGTAGAGCAGAGCAAATTGTACTTTATTGAACACCAATACACCGTCTACCTGTTTTTGAACCACACTCTTGGACTTATCTGAATTTTGGAATGACTGTGATTCATTTATTTGTCTCCCTGTAGTTATTATTGGCTCTTTACAGTAGTGGTATTGTATAATATTTATTGCACTACCAATGTGGGTTTTTAGAGATTATGTATTTTTTATGTTTATATTAAAATAAAATACTTTTTGTATTAAATACTCGTTGACTGTGCCTAAAAAGTCCAGTCTCTTTTTATTCAAAATGTATAGGGCGCGGCACTTCATATGGTCACTGTATCCACAGGACCACTCTGTGGTTTGATATAGCTAATTATTTCACATTCTCTATATAGTCCTTTGCAGAAACCAGAAGGGGTCTCTAAACTACAGCCCGCTGCAAGATTTTACCCAGCCCTCTGATATAAGAGGGGACTCTGATAGGAACCCTAATGTAAGGGGGGAACTCTGATGGGAACCATGATGTAAGGGGGGAGCTCTGATGGGAACCCTGATGTGAGGGGGAACTCTGACAGGAACCCTGATGTAAGGGGGAACACTGACGGGAACCAGTAGCGGCTGGTGTTTTTTTATTTTTGGGGGGGGGGGGGCGGGAAACAACCACCTCCCCGGATCGATCCACGGACCTAGGTTGTGGATGGGCAACAGGCAAAGGGGGGTGGCTTGCGGCTTCCATCAGGTCTTCACCTCCTCTGCATCATGGTGGGTTCCACCGTGCGTCTCCTCCCTCCTAGGCGTCCAATCCGATCGCCTGTCCTTTCAGCTAATCGGGTGACGGGTCTCAGAACCCATTTCCTGATTGCCTGGGGGAGGAGCAGTGTTTCAATAGCGATTATTCATTCGCTATTGTAACACACCTGGGTAGGCTCAGTTCGCAGTGCTCTGCGCCCCGAGCCCACCCTATTTCAAAGCCTATTAGAGCCTCTGGCTCTAATCACATGCTTCAAAACCCCCCCCCCATTGTAATCCATGCATCCGGTGTCCTGCTCCCGTGCTCCGTTACTGGACGGGCCGCCCCTGATGGGAACCTTGATGTAAGGGGGGAACTCTGATGGGAACCCTGATGTAAGGGGGGAACTCTGATGGGAACCCTGATGTAAGGGGGGAACTCTGATGGGAACCCTGATGTAAGGGGGGAACTCTGATGGGAACCCTGATGTAAGGGGGAACTCTGATGGGAACCCTGATGTAAGGGGGAACTCTGATGGGAACCCTGATGGGAGGGGGAACACTGATGGGAAACAGTAGCGGCTGGTGTTTTTTTATTTTTGGGGGGGTGGCAAACAACCACCTCCTCCGGATCGATCCCCCGGACCTCATCTAGGTTGTGGACGGATAACAGGCAAAGGGTGGTGGCTTGCGGCTTCCATCGTGTCTTCTCCTCCTCTGCATCACGGTGGGTTCCACCATGCGTCACCTCCCTCCTCCTCCTAGGCGTCCTATCCAATCGCCTGTCCTTTCAGATAATCGTGTGACGGGTCTCAGGACCCGCTTCCTGATTGGCTGGGAGGAGGTACAGTGTTTCAATAGCGAGTATTCATTCACTATTGTAACACACCTGGGTAGGCTCAGTTCGCAGTGCTCTGCGCCCGAGCCTCTTGCTCTAATCACGTGCTTCAAAAAAACACCCCCTATTGTAATCCATGCATCCGGTGTCCTGCGCGGCGCCCGTGCTCCCTTACTGGATGGGCCGCCCCTTATGGGAACCTTGATGTAAGGGGGGAACTCTGATGGGAACCCTGATGTAAGGGGGAACTCTGATAGGGACTCTGATGTAAGGGAGTGTCTCTGATGGGGACCCTGATGTAAGGGTGTGGACAGGCCCACTCTCCCTGCAATTGGGGGGTACCTTTCGCCATGAACGCCCTCATCAGTGTCCGGGACCTGGCGGGGACTGCTTTCATGTGAGAATCAAACATTAAGGCATTTCCCAGATTTAGAGATGAGCCGTGTCACTTTGTGCAGTAATAAAGTATAGTGTTTCTCTAAAAAGTACTATACCGTGTCATTACTCACTGTTGCCTGATGTATGTTGCATTTAGGAGGCATGTGCTGAGCCTGTGCTCTCTCGAACCAGTGCAGCGTACCTCTGTAACAGAATGTGGTCCCACCATGCACATAGTGCGAACCTAATGCGTGCACTTAACTTAACTTAAAGTGGTGTTGCTTCCAAAAAAAAAAAATGAGTTAAAAAATCAGAAAAAATAAATAAATAATTGGAAAAAAAAAATTAATTTTACTCACCTAAATGCCTGTTGCTAGGGGGTCCCTCGTAGTCTGCCACTTTCAGTGCCCGGGCTAAACGTCACTTCCCCTCGGCGCCGCACAGTCATCTGGGACCTGTCACGTGTCCCAGATGACCACCTACCCCCTCACTACCAGAGAACCCCTCACCTGTTTCAGGTACCATGCTTTGTGACTGGCTGCAACGTACCTTGTACTAGTCCTTAGTTACCCACAGCAACTGCATTCCTTCTCCTTGTCTTGCCAAGTTAATCTTTGTAGTAGTGTTGCTTCATACCCCAGGTGTGCTTTACTGACCTAGGTTCTTCTGATATGTGGTATCTACCATACATCCCTTGAATAACTTCAGATCAGGCTTAGAATGTTTGAAGACTTTACTGTCTGCTTCTCATGACAAAGTCCACAACAGTACATGTTGAGTGCAATACGTCTCATACGTGTCTAAGCTAATGCTGCCCAGGCATACCCCAACAAGGTTGAAAGTCCAGTTTTGGCATTCTCCTTAGCTTGGCAGTCCTCCGATCTTCCGGTGCCTTCTTGACGGACTACTGGGTGCAGCAGCCTTAGTTTAGTGTCCCATGTTGGAAGTAGCAAGTATGAGAGCAGGCAATCAGGCCTTCCCCCTATTTATATATGACAGGGAGGACAGGCAGGGCCCAGAAAATTCAGAAAAGGAGCCTAGAACCCCCTCCCTGCCTGGGCAGATTAACGCACTAACAAGACCTTCACCTGCCTACAGGGGGGGGGGGGGGGGGGGGGGACTCTGATGGGAACCCTGATGTAAGGGGGAAAGTTTGATAGGAACCCTGATGTAAGGGGAACTCCAATGTAAAGAGAACTTTTCCAGACAAGTTGGGGCCTATGCCCCTCGAGCACCTTTGTTCCCAAGGTGGCTTCTGTTTTCATCTTACAAAGTGGCGGTTCCAGGGACAGTACCTAACCTACACTGGATGTACCAAGTGTCTAAAATGCCCACCTACAAGAAGCTTCCTAGTTAAAATGCTCCGGAGGGTTTCCATCAGGCAAATTCGGAGAAGGAACCTACAGCAAAACCTTGTCATCTTGGAGAGTCAAGGTCATCCAGAAAACGTAGTGTGGCCAGGCAAGAGCCTCCAGAAGTGATACAGGCTCATTCAGCGAGGTCCATTTTTACATCTTTAAATTCAGGCATTTTCCTATGGAGACATTTTCAAAGCAGCAGGCTTGTTGGCGCAGTGCACCTGCCTCAGGCGCTACAGGGAAGATCCAGGGGTCGGTACATCAATGGACTTCAATGGAATGACAGTCCAGACTTCCATGTCTATTGTAATAATGTTTTATTATACATTTTAGCCCTCCCTATTTAGTTCGTTATTTATCATATGCATGATGCCAAGTTGGCGTCAGGAAAACAGAAAGTTGTATTAAATACTTACCATAATTTTTCTTTCCTGGTGCCTCCATGGCAGCATACCAATGGTTAATGGCTCCGCCCCGATTAACCCACAGGACCACGTAACTCTATAAAAGAAAGAGTTACTCCCCTCCTCAGGTATTCTTTTTCCTGTCCTCATCCCTGCAGGATCACAGTCCAGCCCTACCTCACCGTCATATGGTGCGACCATTGCAGGTTCATGCTCTCCTGCAGTATGGAGTCCCATTACTTGGGTTGCTAAATGCACCAGATAAGTATGGGAGCCCGTTTTTCTGTGGATCTTTTTGGGGTGCAGAGACTCAGGAGCATATCCTCTCCTCAGTCTCCTGGCTGCCTATCCCAGAGCCTCCTGTCTGGATCCTTTAGTGCATACCTGTTTCTGCTCCAGCCAGACTGACATGCTGTGATTCCCTCCTCATGCTGGCTCCCAGGGATGGCCAGCAGCCGCACAGTCTCTTCCTGCTTCCCCCCCCCCCCCCCCGGCGTGTCCGGATGCTTCGTCCCTGTGCACAATTTTGTCTTCTCGGGGGACAGGGGTACAGCGGGATGCACATGTGCAGTAGCACTTTGAAGCCAAACGGCGGCCATCTTGGTACACCCAAACCGAGACTTCCTATTTAAACAGCCTGCAAAATAATTTTAATCAGGCTGTCATTTGGAAAACACCTGCTAGTGTCTTCTCCACCCTCTGCCTCTCTCTCTCTAGTATGGAGCCTGACCAAGGTAGAGCTCTGAGGGGGTAGTATGTGTGTGTATATATATATATATATATATTTATTTATTTTTATTTTCCCATCCTTAGCTGCCCCAGAGGTCATTATGCCGCATAATAAAAAAGATCCTCAACACTCCACTAGGTAAGGGCTGCAACAAAGGTAAGTTTTAAAAAGAGCTTTCTCTGGGCTTTTGGAAATATCTCTGTGCTTTTATTTCCACAGCCCGCACCGAGAATTATCTCGAAGATCTTCCCACAGAGACTCTGCCGATAGGTCAAGAGGTCACTCGCACTCATCCTCTGCACATGCTTCCCGCAGCAGTCAGAGATCACCCCAACATGTTTCAAAGGTACAGCTGAGGAAAACTCATCAGTATTTGATTTTGCCTTTGTGAATCCATTTATTACCGCAGTAAAAGATGCGATTCAGTGGGAGGAAGACCTGGAGCCTCCCTCCAAAACCAAAAAAAAATAAAATATTTTCCTCACCTGACCAAAAAGGTTGCAAATTTCCCTCTGATGGATGAAATTAAGGAAGTGGTGACAGATGAGTGGTGGAAGGTGGACAAGAGACCCGTCGCCTACAACCGGCTTCTCAAGCTTTATCCGCTGGCAGAGGCAGACGCCCAACTCTTTGACTCCGTACCAACTGCGGACGCATTCGTCATGCGTTTAGCCAGGAACACAACGCTGCCGTTAGAGGATGCAGTCTCTTTCAGGGACCCCCTGTATCGCAGGATCGACTCAGATTTTAAAAAAGCGACAGGGGGAGCATGCAAACCAGCAGTGGCACTATCCTTGGTCTCCAGAGCCACTAAAATATGAATGAATGAATGACTTGTATAGCGCTACCTATGCGAACTGAATCACCTCAGGGCGGACAATATCGAGACGGCCCTCAGGCGGGGCCTAGATCCAGACAGAATCATCAAAGCACTAGATGAATTAAAGCTGGCCTCTGATTTTATAGCGGAAGCGGCCATCGATATTCTGAGGTGCTCCTCCAGGGATATGCTTTACTCCATCACAGCCAGAAGAGCATTATGGCTAAAGCCATGGTCAGCAGACCCATCTTCAAAGCAGTCATGGTGTTGCATCCCATACGATAGTAAGGCCCTGTTCGGCGAAAAGATGGACACTGCCATTACTCGGGTCACAAGTGGCCTTATCCCTCAGGATAGGAGTAGGAAAAGGAGATTCACTTCGCGACCAGCCACTCAGCAAAGTTCTAGGGATGCCAGATCCTACCGTCCCGGTAAGGAGTACAGAAGGGGCTGGAGGGCTCACAAGCCACTTTCCTTAAATTGGGAAAACCTAAGGCCTCAACTTTAACGTTAGAGCGCCAGAAGTCTTCTTGACTCCTTTCCCACCCAAACCGTTCCAGTAGGAGCAAGACTCAGGTATTTTGCCCAGGTTTGGGTGGAAAGTCGCACGGACCCATGGGCAACCTCCACGGTCCAGCAAGGACACTTCGGGAGATCCACCTTTTTTTCTTTCCAGCCCACTAAGAATCTGACCTCCCGAGAAAAGAGACAGGTCCTCTTTCAGTATATCCAAATACTCCTTCACCAACGGGCAGTTCTGCCAGTTCCCGACTCGGAAAGTCACTCTGGGTTCTATTCCCCAATCTTTTTAGTCCCCAAGAAATGAGGAGGTTGGAGGCCTGTTCTGGACCTGAAGAGGCTAAACCGTTACATACAGGTAGAGCATTTCAAGATGGAATCCCTGAGCACAGTAGATCTGTCAGTACAGCCAGGGGATTGGATGGTCTCTATAGACCTTCAGGATGCGTACCTTCACATCCCCATCCACCATCATTTTCAGCCTTTTCTCCGGTTCAAAGTGGGCAGTCTGCGCCTCCAGTTCCAATGTCTCCCATTTGGAATTTCATCAGCTCCCAGGACTTTCACCAAGGTTTTAGTGTCCATCCTGGCCCCCCTCCGGGACAAAGGGGTCAGGGTCCTGCATTACCTGGACGACATCCTAATCCTGTCTCAACACAGAGAAACTCTGGAGGCACAGGTGCAGCTAGTCCTGAACACTTTGTCCAGTTTCGGGTGGCTTATCAACTATGCAAAGAGTCAGTTGAGGCCTACCCAGAAGATGACATACCTGGGATCTCTATTCAATACCCCAGAGAAGGCTGTGTCTCTTCCACCAGAAAAGATCCCGATTTTGATCCAGAAGGTGAAGCAGGCGTAAGGAAGTCACTCTATGTCAGCATCAGATTGTCTGAGCCTTCTAGGGTCCCTTTCATCCTGTATACCAATGGTGAAGTGGGCCAGGTGGCACCTGCGAGACTTCCAGGCGGGGTTTCTGGCGCAGTGGAGAAGGAAGCACCTGGGACAATTAATATTCATCACCTTTTCAATGAAGTCCAGCCCCTGGTGGTGGACAAGACCACCCAACCTTCTTGTTCACCGTTCCCTGGGGCCCATCTCATGGTCCGTCCTTACTTCGGATGCAAGTCAGCTAGGATGGGGGGCACACTTCCAAGACCAGCTAGTGCAAGAGAGGTGGCGATTCAATGCAGAAGGGATGATTTCCAACATCCTAGAGTTAAGGGCAGCATGGATGGCAATCTTACATCTGGCCCCACTGCTCAGGGGCAGGTCCATATCGCTCCAGATGGAAAACAGAGCGGCAGTGGCCTATGTTCTGAACCCAGGGGGAATGCGCAGGTTCCTAGCCAGCGAGGTAGCCCCAATTATATCCTGGGCCGAGAACAACTTGATCGATTTCCGGGCCGCTTACATCCCAGCCCCCGAGAATCAGCTAGCCGATCGCCTCTTAAGGTCCTTCAACAACAACATCGAGTGGTCACTGAATCCGCAAGTCTTCCGCTGGATATGCCAACAGTGGGCTACTCCCTAGATAGATCTTTTCACCTCCCTGCTTAACGGCAAGACTCCTCTGTTTTTTTTTTACAAGGTTCCCATCTCCAAGGTCAGCAGGGGTGGATGCCCTGATCCAGCCCTGGAACTTCCAGAAGGGGTATGCATTTCTTCCGGTTCCCCTGATACTGAGGTTCCTCCAGCGGATGACATTAGAAAAAGTCACTATCCTGGCGGTCATCCCATACTGGCCGAGGAGACCATGGTTTCCACTTCTAATCAAGATGACTTTGCGCAATCCACTCCCGCTTCCCCACTCAGACAACCTCCTATCTCAAGGCGACTTCTTCCACCCTCATCCGGAGATCCTGGACTTGAGCAGAAGAGACTGGGCAGCCTAGGGTGCTCACATAAAGTTGTACAGACCTTATTGCAAGCCAGGAAGTCATCTACCAATGCCACCTACTACAGGGTATGGAAGAAATTCACCCAGCTTGCTGAATCCAGCCAGTTCAATCCGCTGGATCCTGGAGTTCACAATATTCTACTCTTCTTGCAGTCGGGCCTGGACCTAGGCTTAGGTCTTAACACGCTGAAAGTTCAGGTTTCGGCCTTATCAGTCTTAACAGACACACGCTGGGCACTGGAGCCCCTAGTAGATCGTTTCCTAAAAGCAATGCTAAAGTTACGTCCTCCCAGGAGAACTCTTTACCCCAAGTGGGATGACAGTTGTCCTCAACGTCTTAGCCAGTCCACCCTTTGCACCCACTGAAGAATGTGCATTGGAGGATATTGCCTGGAAAACGACTTTTTGATTGCCATCACATCAGGATGCAGAGTATCAGAAATTCAAGCACTGGGAGCTAGAGAACCTTACGTCACGTTTTTCCCAGGCGGGTGGTTCTGAAGCCTATTCACCAGTTTGTCCCGAAGGTACCATCAGTTTAACATCTTAATCAAGAATGGGTTCTCCCGGCCTTCGGAGAAGATCCAACCTCTTCTAAACTACATGAGTCCCTGAGGCGTTATTTGGAGTTGACACAGCATTTACGCAAGGATCAACGTCTGTTCGTTATTCCCAAGGGGGCAAGGAAAGGAATGGCCAGCTGGATCGTGAATCTAATTCAGAGGGCTTATCGGGCTAGTGGTCTCCCAGTCCCACTTGCGGTGAATGCTCACTCGATGCGGGGAATGGCCTCTTCCTGGGCAGCTTTGGCGCGGGTCTCCCCTGAGACAATTTGTTGGTCACCCTTCAACACCTTCATGTCGCACTATAGCCTAGATCCAGCAGTCCTCACCTCCCGAGACTTTGGGAGAAAGACCTTAGAAATATCAACTCTGTAAAGTCTTTAAAAAAAATTATTATTGCAGTACCCTCCCTGTAAGCGAGTTATTTACCATTGGTATGCTGCCATGGAGGCACCAGGAAAACGGAAAATTGAATACTCACCTTTCCGTAATTTTCCTTTCCTGGTGCCTACCCATGGCAGCATACACCCTCCCTTCAATAATCCTTAATGTTCTGAAGACTAGTTACAAGAATACCTGAGGAGGGGAGTAACTCTTTCTTTTATAGAGTTACGTGGTCCTGTGGGTTAATCGGGGCGGAGCCATTAACCATTGGTATGCTGCCATGGGTAGGCACCAGGAAAGGAAAATTACGGAAAGGTGAGTATTCAATTTTTCGTTTTTCCTGATGCAAATCCATGGCAGCATATAAATTCTCCCTTTTTTTGATCTTGTTATTTTTACGGAGAATGGGGGAGGTTGCTCTCAGTCAGAATTTTTTAGATTTAAACAGGTCCTGTGGGTGGATATAGGGACTGACCTATATCATATGTATGCTGCCATAGATTGGCATCAGGAAAGGAAAATTACAGTAAGTATTTGATACAATTTTGTGTTTTAGCAAGGAACATACATTCCACATTAATAATTATGCTACCAAAATTAGTGTGTGCTGTAAATTGCCTCCAGCATTTTTACTGTTTCTTCTTGTCAGAGGCTGCCATTTTGCTGAAGCCCAGTGCCCCTGAGCAACAGTAAATCTTTAGTCTGTCAGCTTATTGGTCTCTAGTGGCTCTGATTTTAGGCACAATGCCGAAAATTGAGAGCAACTGAGCATGTGCAGAGCAGGGTGAGACAGTGTATTACTGTATTTTAACCACTTGCCATCCGGGCCATTTCTGACACTTTGCTCCTACATGTAAAAATTGACTTTTTTGCTCGAAAATTACCTAGAATCCCCAAACATCATACACATATATATATATATATATATATATATATATATATATATTTTAGCAGAGAATAAAATGGTGGGTGTTGCAATTTTTATGTCATACGGTATTTGCGCAGCGTTTTTTCAAACGCAATTTTTTGGGAAAAAATACACTCTCATGAACTAAAAAAACCCCCACTAAAGTTAGCCCCATTTTTCTGTATAATGTGAAAGCTGATGTTATAGATACCTAACATGTCTTGCTTTAAAATTGTGTCTGCCCATGGAATGGTGGCAAACTACGGTGATTAAAATTCTTAATAGGCGACGCTTTGAACGCCTTTACAGGTTACCAGTACCAGTAGAATTGTGCAGGAGGTCTGGTGCTAGAATTATTGCTGTGACTCTGGCGTTTGTGACAATACCTCACATGTGTGGTTCAATCGCTGTAAACATGCATGCGGGAGTAACGTATATGTTCGCATTTGCGTATAAGCACGGTGGGACGGGGGTGCTTTACATTCTTTTATTATTTATTTGTTTATTTTATACAAAACAATTTTTTTAACACTTTTTTGTACTAACTTTATTGCTATCACAAGGGATGAACAACATCCCTTGGGATAGCATGGGCCATGACAGGTCCTCTTTATGGAGAGAATTGGGGTCTATTAGACCCCAAATCTCTCCTCTGGCCTCCCACAAAGTCGATCAGATGCAGATCGGTCTGATTGGCTGCTTACCTGGCCGCTGGGTGCTAGGTAAACAAAGAGGCGAAACTGGAAGTGATAAACTGCTCCTCGCTCCCGGTTTCCAGGGTTACAGAGAGAGGGGAATGAAGTCAGTTCCTCTTTCTCTGTACAGGGCAGCGATGGGACCGGAGAGGTGGTGGGAGGGAGGGGGGGGGGTGGGACCCTCTTCCACCACCCGCAGAAGTGATCAAGTGGCTAATTAGCCACTCGGATCAATTCTGCCTTACTCAGAATCACTGGCTGAAAAGATCAATACCAGGATGATGCCTGTGTAGGTGCATCATCCCGGTATAACCACTGCAACCCAAGGATGTCCATTTACGTACCTTGGGCATCAAGTGGTAAACAGTATAGGCACTTGTTTTTAATGTTTCATATAACTATACCTGCAAAAGGGGACAGCTTGAAATGATCTAGCACAGTGGTTCTCAACCCTTCTAGTGCCGTGACCTTTTGATACAATTTTCTAAGTTGTGGGGACCCCTAACAGTAAAATTATTTTCGTAGCGTGGGTTGTCAGCACCCAAGGCAAGACAAGTAATTTGCGCCCCTAACCCACGGACATTTAGTGCTCCCCGAGTCCCTTCCACTCGTACAGCATTAAAACCCCTTATGGTACATTTTAAGATGTACCACTCTCTCTCTTTGTTCTCATTTATCTCCCTTTTATCTCTCTCTATCCTAATTTCTTGTTTTTTCCCCCCATCCCTCTCTCTAGCCGTGTTTCTTGTTCTTGACAAGTCCCTTCTCTCCCTTTTTTCTTTGTTCCTCCCCCTCTTTTTCCTCTCCCTTCCATGTATTCTCTATTTTTATTCCTTCTTTTACTCCTTGGTGGGGGGGATGGGATGAGTGGCAGTGCTGGTGGGGGGGGTAGGATCAGTGGCAGTGCTGGGGGGAGTTCTGATCAGCCAACTTAGGTGCTCTTGATCAAGGTCCTCTGCTGGTCTGAGAACTGTAGTGAGGACTTTTAATGGCAACTCTAATCACAGGTAGTGTTACTCACTGCGTCTCCGACTTTGTGGTGTCTCGCAGCAGTGACACCTATGCCGAATCAGGAGAGAGGGTCTCCTCCAGCACCTCCCACTTCACATTCCTCACCAGTCAGCTGACCTCTAGTCTCTATGCCATGAACTGAATGGGTGGCTGGGAAGAGGCTGAGTGGGGCGGCTGCGGGCTCCTGGGACAGCCCAGCTGGGCGGCTGCGGAAAGGCTGGGAGAGCGGTGCGGGATTCAGGAACAACCCAGGATTTGGTGACCCCTGGCAAATCATCATTCGACCCCCGAGGGGGCCCCGACCCCAGGTTGAGAACTACTGATCTAGCAGGACCT